>CM062817.1:654619138-655258307 GCA_031772625.1 Pinus tabuliformis
TGTTCAAATTAAAAAGGAATAGCATTCGCCCTGATATCCAACAGTTAAGATAGAAAATGGATGATAATTGACCTTGATAGAAAATTCAATAGTGCAGACCACTCGCGGGAGTGATAAGGAGTCATAAAGCAAAACAAAGCAATAGAAAATTCAGGTAAAACTCCCGGTCTCCACTGCTGCATGGGAAAGAGATCCGAGAACGAAAACCCTACGGAGGGTTTGACGCAAGCCAAGCAGGCAACAAAAAGCTCAGAGAGCAAACGGTCCCTCGGGAAAGGTATGAAGAGCTACATCAACAGCTTAGGAACGTCAATCTATCCGAAAGCCAGGCCTTTGAAGGGTGGCGAAGGAAGAAGAAAAATTTGCGAAGGTAACTCGTAGGTTAGATATAGTTATCAAGCAGATGGATTCCTTATGTTCTTTGTACAATTACGTCCTAGCATGTAGAGCCTCGCTAAGAATTATGCCTTGTTTTTAATAGAACGATATTTGCAATTGAAATTAAACGCTGTTAAAGCAGTGCTCCCATACAAATTAATACCCTCAATGATTTTATAAACTGTTGTAAGCACTACGGGGTAAAAGTTCAAAGACTACTATGTGAGTTTAACATAACCTTGCATTAAACCAGGAGACCGAGCTGAACTCTGGGCCTTTTGTTGGGGATATCCAATTGCAAGCATTTATTTCATTTGGGGTTAATCAAATTAAATGGCTTAAAGCCTATAACGCTTTCCAAAGGCAAGAAAACGGATTAGATTTGTGGGTAAGAGCTGAGCCTAGGAATTCAGTACAGTTGTGGAGAGAACATAGGAACCTCATGCAGACTCCAGGTGTAATTGAAGCATTAGGAACCATTCACACAACAATCAATCAGCAAGGAATAGAATACTTTATCACTATTAAAGACCTTGCCATTGATGTGGCTAAATTTCGATATCAGATCTCTAATCCGAATATCCAACTCAGGGAGCCATTTAAGTATGAAAATTTTAAGTTAGCCATCGATCGCTTGCACCTCTATGGGGAAGTCATTTTGAGGGCAGGGCTATCCTGGTTAGGATATAGGTTCCGGAGTCCAATTATTTGGCACCCTGCACCTGGGTACCAAGCCCTGTATGAGATGCCTGAGGGTCAGACAGGCCATTTCTTTGAACACTAGTTATGCATCATGGCTGTAGACCTCCACATGAGATTCCATCTCCAGCCTACTCCCTCACTGCCTTACATGTCAACTAAAATGTTTAATGAGTGCATGAAAAAGGGTAAGTAGGGGGGTGTGTGGAGTACTAAAGAAGGTATGTTTTTGGTAATTATTTCAGCATCTTTTCATTCGAACTTACAAACCTTTTGCATCATGAACTAGGAAAATGATAAGAAATTGTAATGAAACCTGTGAGATTAATGTGCAAAGCGGAAACACTGACAATTGTCATTTTCTTATGCAGAAAGAAGGGAAAACAAAAGACTGCCGTGCTGAAGGAAAGAACAAGGGCGGGTTAACTGCTATCCCTTTGACGGGGAACCGTATGCAAACAAGGCAAAACAGATCAAAGTGAATCAACCCTAGAAAGGAAGTGGAGATGTCGGCTCGGCGCAAGAAGGAAAAGAGATAACTGAGAACTAACGGTTCGGCGAATCCCTCAGGATCCTTTGATCCCGAGGGATCGTTGCGTTAACTATTTTTGCACCTAGACATCTCCGCCCTCATCATTATAAAAGGAGTGCACTGTTAGCTCGAGGGGGTCGAATCATTATGTTTTATGTAATTTCTCTAAAGATTGGAACTTTGATCATTGCGTCTCGTTGAGAACTGATCTACTGTAATTCTACGTTATGCATTAATACAAACTCGGTTGTTGTTTCATCCCTGAGTCTGGAATAACTTCAAGCAGTGTACCCTGGATGCTAAGGGCCCGGCCCTGAGGAAACTTGCTCATGTACTATTATGTTTGGTTTATGCGTGGTTTGCTTATCAGCGTTATTTGGTAATCTGATGTGTTTTGTTAGTTTACATCACATGCTCTGTTATGTTCACTACTTTACTGAGACAGAATTATCGCATTGACTCTGCAACGTATCACTATTCTTCTAAGTGTTGATATAACACTGTCAGTCTTTACAAAATATTGTTGCTTTCAATTACAAAGCCTCTGTGCTGTGCACTTATTCATTGATATTACGGAATTCATCTTAGCGATTATGTTCTTTGCGATTTTTGCATCTATAGACATTGCTGTTCCATTTTGAAAGACAGTCGTAATCTTTTATAACTAAGAGTGATAACCGGTTTACTGAGATCAGGTTACTATTAAGGTGTGCCGTGTGCATATATGGTTTTGAAGTACTATTCTATAATTCGTTGTTGATCAATGCTATTCCCATTTTGGTGTGTTGTTCAATTCCTCCTTAAGAGTGAAGGATTACCATTTGATTCCTGTAGGTCACAATTCATGCATTTGATCTTGTAGACTAAGGTGTTACTACTTGCTAGACTTAGTTGCTATTACAGTTTCCTGTTTACTATTCTATTTCAGATTTTCTGTTCTATTTGAGGTTTGTTGTTCCATTTCAGATTTGTTGTTCTATTTCTTATTTCAATGTTCCATTTCTTATTTGTTGTTCTATTTCTTGTCCTTTGTTATTTTGGTGTGAAGAACAATCCAGGACTCTAGTGAGCACTGACATTTATCGCCTGGCTCCGAGATCCACGATTTGTTCTCTGATTTACCTTAGTTCCATCAATTTACAAGGGGATGAGTTATTGCTACTGAACCCTTGACTGATAAATTGCTTAGTTTTCCGAATGAGTAGTTTAATATTTTGAAGTAGTTTGTTGTAATCAAGCATCCGTTTACTCTTGTATTTCTGAACACTATACTACTAGCATTACTCTGAAAAATGATAGCCTCAGACTGAGACACTTTGAAATAACAAAACGTTCCTGGATTGACAACTAATGTGAGGTAATTAGAGGTGAAAGAGACCCTTTTTATAGCTCCACAGCTACCCCAGTCGTTCCTCTACGATTCATTATCCCTCTGTGGCTCTGCAGCTTCTTTTCTCCCTGTTAGTTAGACTGGCCATCTGGCTTTGTGGCTCCATGGCTTAAAAATGCATCATTACCTATGAAAACGCCTGCTGTAGTGTGGCATGATGATATCAGGAGTGGTTACAGAAGGAATTGGGGCCATTTCATGGTCAAAAACCCAAAAATAGAGAAAATCTCATTACACAGAGAATGTCCACAAATACACTATCAGACGTGATTATCGGACGTGAAATTCCCTTCAATCGCCCCTAAAATCCCTATTGGGTCTGCCATTAGGCAGTATATCGCATCGCATCACTGTATTGGGAAAAATCCCAAATACATGGGAAAACGATGAAAAACCCGACAAAATTCGTCCTATTGGACTTCAAAATATATCGCAATCGCCCCTAATATCGCATCAGGTCTGACTTGGGTCACTTTCACAAGCCCCACCATCGATCTGGGTGATCTCGGATCCAACGGTCAATATGTGATCTCGAGTGACTTAAGGGTACGGAGGTTGCCCACTCGAAAAGGAGGGTTTCCTCTCTCCTCCGCCAGCCACGCGTCATTCATTGCATGGGATCAGGTGGAGCCGACCTAATACCATTTACCGCTTGAGGCCCACCTGAAATCCCACTTACGGAACTCAAATTTTATAAATCATGCCTTTAATTCCCCTTTGGGTCCGGTTGTATCGCTTTGGGGGCTTTTTCCTTTGTATTTAAGTTTTTATGTCGAAAGACACTTATACAAGGGAAAGTCCCTTTTTCTGCAACTCAATACTTATCAAACACACCTATAAACTCCATCGGGTCTAGCATCATCACCACCCCTTTTACATTGTTGTGAGGTGACATTGTGATGCGATATATCACAATCGCAAGTCGCGTTGGCACGACGGTCCATCCTTTGCCTCGTGGCATCGTCAACGACGATCCATCGATATCGGCGATCACAATATCGCTCGACCCACAAGGTCCTGCCTTAGGTTAATTCACAAGCCTGCCTCCGACTCAATATGTCAGGCATTGGAAATCGGG
The DNA here is from genome assembly GCA_031772625.1 of Pinus tabuliformis. Lineage (NCBI taxonomy): Eukaryota > Viridiplantae > Streptophyta > Pinopsida > Pinales > Pinaceae > Pinus > Pinus tabuliformis. Next base: position 654,623,216 of record CM062817.1, read on the forward strand.
GGTATCTTTCCCTTTCTTCTTAAGTCCACTCTTGGACCCTCTCTGATGCAATTTCCCTTTATAAGGGTTTTTTGCCCAGTTTAGGAGATTTTGCCTCTTTTTCTAAAGAAGAAAGGGCATCTTCTTTTTGCGATGACTTCTGCATCCTAAGTCCATTTTTGCCCATTCAAGTTGAGGTAGATTTAGAAGGAAAAAATCTCTGCAATGGGGCTACTTGTAGGAACTTCCTTGGATTTTCATTTTCCTCTATGAGGAACACTTAGACTTAGGAGTCTATCCAAAATCCACTTTGGATCATTAATGCAGGGGCTACCTTTCAGAGAGCTATGGATATATATTTTGTAGGAGAGAAAGACAAGTTCGTAGTGATATATTTGGATGATATCACAGTCTTCTCTAAGACCAATGAAGAGCACATCCTCCACTTGAAGCTCACCTTTGAGAAATGCAGGAGATATGGACTATCTTTGAATCCCAAGAAATCTCAGTTTTCCTTGAGTGAGGGGAAGCTACTAGGACATATAGTAGTGCAAGAAGGAGTGAAAATTGATCCCAATCGAGTTGAAGCTATCAGTCACATTCCTCTACCCAGAAATAAGAAAGAGGTCCAAGTATTTTTGGGAGAATCAATTTCTTGAGAAGGTTCATACCCAACTATGCAGAAATAGTGAAGGGTATTACATATATGCTTAAAAAGGAAAATGAAGTCAAATGGAGCCCTACCTCTCGAGATTCTTTTACTAGAATTAAAGAAGCTTTTGCTGAAGCATTTGTACTAGTTAGCCCTGACTGCTAAACACTTTTATATATATTTTCTTTTGCTTCTCCACATACTACTGATGCATTTTTGTTATAGAAGAATAAAGCTAGTTATGAGTAGCCCATCACCTTCTTTAGCCAAGTCCTAAGGGATGCTGAGTTGAAATATAACATCTTGGAGAAACAAGAATATGCACTAGTCAAATCTTTGAAGGAATTTCGAGTGTATGTGCTACAATCAGAAATCACAACATTTGTCCCAACGACAACGGTCAAGGACATCCTTGTGCAAGGATAGAGTGAAGGAAAAAGGGGTATGTGGATAGCAAAGATATAGGAATATGAGTTAGACATAAAGCCTAGTAAGCTCATAAAAGGCTAGGGGTTGGCCAAGATTTTATCAGAATATAATTTCCAAAAGTTCAGCAAAATGGGATTAAAACATCAGAGAAAAATATTTGTGCTAAATATGAGGGGTCACCCTGGTATAAGAATATAATCCATTATCCCTTGTTCCTGGGGTGCCAACTAAGGCTGGAAAAATATAAATACATGACTTTGAGACTACAAGATCAAAAGTATATCATATCCAATGGTCAACTCTAGTAGAAGGACCTGGCGGGAGTTTTTCTGTTATTTTTAGTAGAAGGTGAAACTCATAAAGTTATTGAGGAATTCCACAGAGGATTTTGTGGAGGTCACTACATTTGGAAGACCACAACTCACAAAATCCTCAAGGTAGGATTCTACTGGTCTACAATGTTTGGAAATGTTTATTTACAAGTCAGGTTATGTCAAAAGTGCCAAGTCTTTGCTGAGAGACACAAAATTTCTCATCTTCCCCTAATCCCAATGCATTTGGAAGAACCCTTCAGACAGTGTGGACTAGACTTCATAGGAGAGATAAACCCACCTTATAGTGGCCAACATAAGTGGATATTAACAAAAACAGATTATTTCACCAAGTGGGTAGAGGCCATCCCAGCCAGAAATGCTACATTCTCAGTGGTAATTAAGTTTATGGAGGAAACAATATTATCGCATTTTGGTTGCCCTATCAAAATCATCACTGACAATGCCAAGTCTTCAAATAGGAAAAATTCAACAGCTTCTGTCAGAAATTCAATATCATCATAGGGCACTCCACTACTTACTATCCACAAGGAAACAATTTAGCTGAGTCCTCAAACAAAACTGTGGTGAGAATGTTGAAGAAGACCATCACTCTGGGTTAACTGAGTGAATCCTAAACATTCCACTGGAAAATCGCCTTTTGAGCTAGTGTATGGTAAGGCTGCAGTATTCCCAATCCAATTAGAAATTCCAGTGGTGAAGTTACTACAAGAAGCTGAGGAGGAGTCAAGTTCTTTGACACAAAGGATAAACCAAATGGTTGAGCTTCATGAAAATAGGGAACAGGTGGGGGCGAAATTGGAAAATTACCAATAGAAGATGAAATCCCTGTTTGACAAAAAGGCAAAGGATCGACCTCCTCAGCCAGGAGATTTAGTTCTCAGATGGGACATCTGATGGGAAGAAAAGGGTAAACACAGAAAATTTGATTCACTTTGGTTTGACCCTTTCAAAATTTTAGAGGAAAAAGGAAATAATACGTACCTACTCGAAAATCTGGAAGGTGAATTGTTAGAACTATCAGTAAATGGTATGTTCCTCAAACTCTATTTCCAGAGTTAAAGGCACCCATATTGCACTCATTGTAAATACTAGTGTGTACATTGTAATTATCATATGAAATTTCCAGTTTTCTATTTAAAATTTCACTTTCACAAAATTTCCACTTGTTTAAATAGACTCCATACCCAAAATGAGAAGTTCACAGATTGTAGGTTCTTGATGCATTGCAATCCAATGCCTCATCCCTAGGTGGAGCCAATGTTGTTACTCACCGCCAAATGTGTTTTCAGTTCTCTAAATTGAAAAAGAGAAGTGAAGTTTGAAGCCATCTTCCAAGCCAAAGCAACTCTCAGAGCTAAATTGGTCCCTCTCCATTGGATAGCGCTCAGAATAATATTTCCAACGGTATATGGAACTCCTCAAATGGACCCCAGAATCAGAAGATACAACTTATTAAAGATGGCGGTTTTTCCACATTTCAAAGGAGGAAAGAATCACAAATTGACGATCGAAGGTCTTGGAAGCGACGAGGCAATTAGAGGTTTGGGGTAAAACCAACAATCATCAATAATTGATATCACAAATCGGTGATCGATAGGTCTAGGAAGTGACGAGGCAATTAGAGGTTTGGGGTAAAACCAACAATCTTTAGGTCCAAGAATATTGGTGATCAATGGGTCCAATAGACAACTCTTAATAAGTTGCGAAAGGAATACTCTGATGGTGTTAAAACGCTGGGAGGGCTGAAAACAATTTAACAAAGGTTTGCAGCGAAAAACCAAGGGTAGGCGGACCCTTTCTCTCTCCTCCAGGGGCCACATGGCAGAGCACTATTGGAGCTGATAAAGACATGGTGGCACTAACGTCACCATGAATTGGTAGTACAAAGGACACGTGGCATGCTGATATTGCATTTTTAGGGTCCTATGGGGGAATATTTAGGTGACACGTGTCACCACTGTGCCAGTGATGACATCACCAATCGGTAACAGAAAAATGAGGCATCATTTCGTAGTGAAGCGTCTGATTGTGATCATGCGATAGAAGGGCTCCAATAAGGGGTTGGCCCATGGTCACATAAAGAATCGAAGAACCAAGGGCTAAGCACAGAAGGTGGTTGGCGATTGGCAATCGACGAAACTTGAGATTGCATCACTCCAAGTTACGTCCCCGAGTGCAAGTATATTATAAGAAACCTCCGATATTAAAGCGTAGCCCCAGGTCACAACCCTCGGTCCTATGATTGAAAAACACTGAAAGGGATTAAACCATAGGGGGCCAAAGGAGATCGATGTTCATAGTTTATAAAGCCTATTCAATTTTAAAGCCCCCGATATCCGAGCTCCGATACACTTGTATTAACTATTCACAGGGCATGTATGGATCTGATAGTGTTTTGAGGAAGTTAAGGAGATTGATGAATTGGAAGCAGTGTTCAGAATTTGTTGTGACCGATATGGGTGCTCGCTCCCGCTTCTTGAAAGAGAAGAAGCAAAATTGTTAAGACCGAAGACGATAGGGAATTGGCCAAGAGAGCATGAAGCATAATGTAGCAGAAACTCGGCTAGACCAGAGGCTAGCAAAGAGAGTGGCATGGAGATATTTTCTATAGGACCATCATTTCAGTTCACTTGTTAATTTTGTTTTGTTGTTTTTTATTGATATTGTTATTGTAGAAAATCTGCTGGTAGGTTAACCCGATAATGCAATATAAATTAAAGAAGAATACTATAACCTACTTCTACTATCAATTTGCGGAAGCTTAAATATTGAGCTAAACAATATAACTAGAAGAAGAAGAATCAATGGCACAATACACATGAAAATACTTTGGGGAAAGCCTTAGCTAAAAGCCCCACACTATTTTATTATCATACATGGTGGAAATACATAGGAATTATACAAAACCTTAGCTCTCACAGATAGCCAGCTCTCAGTACAATCCTCACAGACGCTCACATGAAATCTTTGCTTCTCTCCATCCTTCCTCTTTGCCCTCCAAGCTCCTATTTCCTTGCGTTGTTCCTTGTGGATGATTCTCCTGTTACCAAGTGGATGATCTCCTCCAAAATTGCACAATCCTCAAGGATTAAATCCTTGACTGCATGCATGAGTTTTCTCTTTGAGAAAACACATGCAACTAATAGTACATTGTCCTTGACACTAATCTCAATTAGGTCTTTCTCAGAATAGACATGCATGAGTTTCTTATGAAGCAATCTTCAATTAACTGGAGTAGCACTAGTTGAGTGCATTAATGCATCAATTGACTGATAACTCATTATTTGTTCCTCAAACAGTTTGGAACTAATTTAACTGGACTTAACTCAGTAAACTGAGTTAACTAATTACAACTAAAATATAACTCAATCTTATCTCCTTAGTTTAAGGGATAACTCTTGCATGACTTCAGAAAGACTTCTAACTTGAATTTCTCCAACTAATTAATTTAAAATAAATTAATTAATTATTTCCAAGTAGTTGTTAAGACTAAATTTGATTTTAATTTACAGTTTAATTCAAGGACAAATTAGATTGGAATATTGTTGTTACCATATTTCAACACTCCCTCTCAACAAGAAAGGGATTATCTACCACCCCGATCATGTCTCTATGGAACTCAAATTTACACTTTGACAATGCCATTGTTAAAATGTCAGCATCTTGCTCCTCTATCGAAATATACTAAAACAACATGATCCTCCTTGCTACACAGTCTCTGAGATGATGATACCGGATATTTATGTGCTTGGACCTATCATGAAATACTGGATTCTCAAAGAGTTTGATACAGCTCTAATTATCACAATAGATCAAAGTTGGATCCATCCTTTGATCAAACAAACCAATTAGGATTTTCCGCATCTAGATGGCCTCACATGCTGCCTAAATTACAACCATGTATTTTGTCTCTGCTAAGTTGAGTGCAACCAACCTCTGTTTCCTATAGTACCAAGAAACTGCCACTGACCCAAGGTTGAAAATCCCTCCTGATGTGGTCTTCCGATCTGATGGACTCCCTACCTAATCTGCATCAGCGAAGACCTGTAGCTTCACTCCCTTTGTCTGTTTATACCATAATCCATACTGAGATGTGCCTTTGAGGTATCTCAATACATGCTTTTCCACCTTCCAAAACATCGTGTTAAGCTGAACCATCGCTTGACTTAGATGGTTCACCATATAGCACAAATCTAGTCGTGTGTTCACTAAGTACATCAGTGAACCCACAAGCTGCCTGTACACAGTAGCCTCTACCACTTCTCTTGAAGTAGCAACCTCTTTCCTCTAGTTACCTACTAGAGGAGTCTGTATGGGCTTGCACTTCTCCATGTGGAATCTCCTGATTATCTCGTTGGCATACTTGCCCTGAGACACAAACAACTCCCCATCCTTCTGCCACACTTCCATGCCAAGGAAGTAATGCATGAGACCCATGTCTTTCATCTCGATGTTGAAAATAGCAACAAGAAATGATAAAAATAGAATCTAGAATATTCCAATTTTAATTTGTCCTTGAATTAAAATTCAAATTTAGTCCTACCATCTACTTGAAAATAATTAATTAATTCATCTTGGATTAATTAGTTAGAGAAATTCAAGTTAGAAGTCTTTCTAAAGTCATGCAACTGTTATCCCTTAAATTAAGGAGATAAGATTGAGTTATATGTGAGTTGTAATTAGTGAACTCAGTTCACTGAGTTAAGTCCCGTTAAATTAGTTCCAAACAGTTTGAGGAACTAATTGTGTGTTATCAGTCAATTGATGCATGCATGCACTCAACTAGTGTACTTTAGATAACTGAAGATTCTGTTAGGCGCCTATACTACTAGTGTAACCCCTTATTGTTATTAGTACAACCCACTTATTATATTGATGTACCCATGTAGCGCCCATATTGTTACTATTGTGCCCCATAGAAGCCCACTATTATTATTATTGTGCCCTTACATTATTATTGTTATGTCGGCTCTGATAATGTTATGACCCCTTAGACTCCTATATATAGAAAGGAGGTCTTTTCATTTGTATCATCCAAGAATTTTTCATTTATGTAGTGAAAAGGAGGTTGCCCCCTTGAAGAGGCTGAATTCTAAGGCGTTGATCTCTCTTTCCTATCTTTTCTTGAGCTAGTTTCATAACATTTGGTATCAGAGCTTTGGATTCTAGGGTTTCACTGCTCCAAACATGTCATCATGGAATTTTTTCTATAATTTTTTTTTTTTACGATGTTTCAGAAGCTAAAAAGAAAACCCATTTGATAAGACATCGTGCTGAACCTCGGGTCCAAATGTCAGATCTTTTCGCACTATATATATGGAGATATGATCTAAGGAAGTTGGTCTTTTTGTAGACTCTTGAATTACATTCCAAATAGGTGACCTGGGGAAAATCATCATAATGTTATCTCTGAGCATCGGATTGAAATTTCATAAGATGTTACAAAAAGAGGACAAACTGTAGTTTCTTGTAGATATTTTTCAAAGCAAAAGGTCGAAACAGTCACACGTGGCACTTCATACAAGTTCGCTCTTCTGGAAAGGTCTATAATTAGGTCATCTTGAGAGATTGTGCGTAACTCTTTCTTGGAGAATCCAATCTGGATCAGATTGGAGGCATTGGAAAGAGGACATAGAGGGCTACTACAGATCACAATTTTAGTACTTAAAGATCCGAAAGTACAGAGTTACAGTCGTTTTAAGATCAAGCTCCTAAAATCAAGAAAAAGAAAGATGAGGAAGTTTGATGGCAAGGATCCGATAAATTGGATACTTCAGATGGAGCAATATTTTGATCTACATGGTGTACCACTGTTACAAAAGGTATGTATTTCATCTTCATATTTGGAACCAGATCAATTTTTATGTCATGAAGGGCTTTGTTCTCGTAAACAACTTGTTATGTGGTCAATCTTCAGGGAGGAAATGATAACACATTATGAGGATACAAAGAGAAACACCTTCTTTAGAGCAACACCACAACAATTGGAAAGAGTAAAAGGGCTTTGTGACATAGTGGAAAGCAAAATTATGGAAACTAGGAAACATACCCCTCACAACTATAAAGATGGAAGTGTTGTTTCTCCTACCCTTCCACAACCTACAAGGGTTACACCACAACAATTGGAAGGAAAAAGAGAAAAAGGGCTTTGTTACAATTGTGATAGAAAATGCACTAAAGGTCATAAGTGTGCTGAGAAGAAATTATTTTACATATAATATGAAGAGGAGGAAGAAAAGGATCAAGAAACATCAAAAGAAGAAGATATACACCAGGACCCCACCCTAGAGAAAGAAGAAATGAATCAGACCATATCTTGTAAAGCATTGGCAAGAATTACCACTCCTCAAACTCTCAAGATAGAAGGACATATCAAGAAGAAAAAGGTGCAAGAAGTGAAAGATCACATCGAGAAAGAAGAAATGAATCCAACCATATCTTGTAATTCATTGGTCGAAATTACCACTCCTCAAACTATCAAGATAGAAGGACATATCAAGACGAAAAATGTTCAAGAAGTGAAAGATCACATTGAGCATCAAGAAATGAATCCGACCATATCTTGTAAAGGATTGGAAGAAATTATCACTCCTCAAACTCTAAAGATAGAAGGACATATCAAGAAGAAAAATGTTCAATCAGTGAAAGATCACATTGAGCATCAACAACAAGTTCTCCAAATTTTAAAAGATAACGCCACTTTGGTGCAAAATCAAACAAAACAACAGGTAGATCAACATCATAGTGAAAAATGTTTTGATGTAGGTGATTGGGTATTTTTATTGCTACATCTCAAGCAAGCTATTTATGAGAAGAAAATGTTGGCAATACTACATGCACTTAAAAAATAGCGACCTTACCAAATGGGAAGACTCTTCAAGGATGAGGATGTGGAAGCATTGTTTTGTGCTATTTCTATTATCCAACCAGATTGGATAAACGAAGCAAGGGATGAATGGAAGAAGGACGAAGAAGTATGGCCACTTATTCAAAAGTTGAAAAAGATCCCAATTCAAACAATATTGCTAGAAATTGAAGAGGAAGGAAAAATCATATTGGAACCTAGAGCAGTCACAGAAACAAGAACCCGACAACTACAAAATCTATCAATTTCAGAGTATCTCATCAAGTGGAAGAACTTACCCACTGAAGATTCCACATGGGAGGACAAGAATTTTATACAGAAGCATCAAGAAATACTCAAGCGTTGAGGACAATGCTTTTTGAAGGAGAGGGGCATGTTAGGCCCCTATACTACTAGTGTAACCCCTTATTGTTATTAGTACAACCCACTTATTATATTGATGTACCCATGTAGTGCCCATATTGTTACTATTCTGCCCCATAGAAGCCCACTATTGTTATTATTGTGCCCTTACATTATTATTGTTATGTCGGCTCTGATTATGTTATGACCCCTTAGACTCCTATATATAGAAAGGAGGTCTTTTCATTTGTATCATCCAAGAATTGTTCATTTATGTAATGTAAAGGAGGTTGCCCCCTCGAAGAGGCTGAATTCTAAGGCGTTGATCTCTCTTTTCTATATTTTCTTGAGCTGGTTTCATAACAGATTCCCTCATCAGTAACTCATGCATGTCTATTATGAGAAAGACCTAGTTGAGATTAAAGACAAGGAAAATGTACTCTCAGTTGCAAGTGTTTTCCTATAAAGAAAACTCATGCATGCAGAGAGGGATTATTCCTTGAGGATTGCATAGTTCTGACAGTGTGTGAGAGTAGTGTTCCACTTGGTGAGGTGAGAATCATCTAGTAGGAACATCGTAAGGAAATAGGTGCTTGGAGGGCAGAGAGGAAGGCTTGTGAGAAGCCAAGTTTGCCTATGAGCATCTGTGAGGATTGTAATAAGAGCTGGCTAGTTGTGAGAGGTAAGGCTTTTTATAATTCCTATGTATTTCCACCTTGTATGATAATACAGATAGTGGGGTTTTTAGATGAGGCTTTCTGTAGATTATTCTCATGTGCATTGTGCATTGATTGTTTTCTTCTGGTTATATGTGTTCAGCTTGATCTTGCTCAATATTTTAAGCTTCCACAAATTGATAGTAGAAGTAGGATATAATATTCTTCTTTGATTTATATTGCATTATTGGGTTAACCTATAGCGGACCTATAGAGCTGGATTTGTAGAGAGAATTTCTACATGGTATCAAAGTTGGATTTGTAGATTTTCTACATGGTATCGGAGCTGTGAATAGTATACTAAGAAGAGAATTTGAAGTTTGAAGTTCAGGGTTACAGGCGCAAATCGAATTCATATCATAATTCAAGGTTGGCCAATGACATTCTATGGCTTGAGACTCGAATATGCCTTGGAAGGTAGCTCAAATTACATAACATGGAAAGATAGAATGGAGGCTATATTAGACGACAATGGCTTGAAGGATTTCATTGATCAAAAAATCCCAAAGCCAGCTTCAACTAATGTACAAGAGTTGGCTAAGTGGAAGAAGTGTGTGGTGAAGGCGAGACGGATCATCCTTGAGGGAGTTCGAGACCATATTGTCTCAAGTCTCCATGGCAAGGATACTCCATTTTCAATGTGGAAGACATTGAAGGACCTCTACCAGAATAGTAGCGACCAGAGGAAATTGGTGCTTAAGGATAAGCTTCGAAGAATCAAGATGGAGAAGGGTGATACTATTTCCACATATCTGAACAAGCTCTCCTCAATCTTCCAAAGAGTTGGAATAACTACTAGGACTCTGTGAATGGAAGGGAGAAACTGCTGGATTGGGAACGACTATGGTTAGATCTAATGCAGGAGGAGATTAGGAGGAGCACACGAGATGGTTCTTCATCAAAGAACGATGATGAAGAAAATATGGCCTTAGCAAGTAAGGCAAGGAAAGGGAAGGGGAAGACTTAAATGAATTATTCTCATGGAGGGAAGAAGGGTGACAAGTCTAAAGTGAGATTCTTTAATTGTCACGAGATGGGACATTATGCGACTAATTTCCCATTGAGGAAGTCCAAGAAGGGATCCTTAGAAGGATCAGAAGGTGAGGCATTAGCCTCTCAGTTCGAAATGGACTTTACCCTCACCGCATGCATGGTGTCATTGATGATGGGTCGTGTCTGGTATCTTGACAGTGGAGCCTCATTCCATGTGACTGGTGATAAAATTTTATTCAGTGCCTTGGAGGAGAAAGACCTCAAGATGCACATAGAGATGGGAAACGACAAAAGGTATAGTATTTCAGGAGTGGGCACGGTTGCTTTTTAGAGGGAGCATGGAGCTCCTATCACCTTGATATATGTGAAGTATGTGCCTGGACTAAAGAAGGACTTGGTATCAGTCGTGATATTGGAAGACCGTGGCTATGATGTGTTTTTTAATAAGGGAAAGGTTTTCCTTATACAAATCACCATGATAAAGGTGAAATAGACCGGTTCACGAGCTAAGAAATTGTATTCTCTTGAGGTTCAAGATGCATGCAAAGCCTTGAGGAGCAAGGAAAATGTTAGAGACTTGCTGGTTGAGAGGGAGAGTAATTTACCTCTCAACATGCAGCCCTAGAAGAAGTCTCAGACAATTGTGGAGGAGCCAAAATTGGAGAAGCAGAGAGGAGACCGAGTGAAGAGATCCACTCATGCAGATACCTCCATTGGGGGGGAATTTCAATCCAAGTGGGTAGAGGGATCACATGCAACCATACCTCCAGGTGTGAGGTGGGGCGATGTAAAGTGATTGTCCCATGAATGCTGAAATTGGGCAGGGTCCATTGAGAGGTTTTATCTCATGGATCGTACCTTGCTATAGAAGCCCAAAGTACATAGTAGTGAGAGGAATCAATGGGATTGATGCAGTTAGAGATCAAAGTGATAGATGATAGAGAATTCAAATACTAAAGAGCACAGAGAAGGATTGACAACAGTGCAGAAAGGTAGAGTCAAAAGAAGCGATAATTTTTCAGTTGATAGAGGCAATAGCAGTCAGAGACTTTGATGACAGATGCATCATACTAATTCAAGTTGGATGTTTTTTTTGTTTCTGGAGTTGCTGGAGCAACAACACTAGAGAGAACTATTGGATGCATAACATTCCAAAGGTTCATGTTCGGGATCGGGTTGAATTCCTTCCTTGTTGAGAGGGAGTGTTGAAAATAGCAACAAGAAATGATAAAAATAGAATCTAGAATATTCCAATTTTAATTTGTCCTTGAATTAAAATTGTGAGTTAAAATTCGAATTTAGTCTTACCAGCTGCTTGAAAATAATTAATTGAATCATCTTGGATTAATTAGTTGGAGAAACTCAAGTTAGAAGTCTTTCTAAAGTCATGCAACAGTTATCCCTTAAATTAAGGAGATAAGATTGAGTTATATTTGAGTTGTAATTAGTTTACTCAGTTTACTGAGTTAATTCTAGTTAAATTAGTTCCAAATTGTTTGAGGAACTAATTGTGTGTTATCAGTCAGTTGATGCATGCATGCACTCAACTAGTGTACTCCAGATAATTGAAGATTCCCTCATCAGTAACTCATGCATGTCTATTATGAGAAAGACCTAGTTGAGATTAAAGACAAGGACAATGTACTATCAGTTGCAAGTGTTTTCCTATAAAGAAAACACATGCATGGAGAGAGGGATTATTCCTTGAGGATTGCACAGTTCTGGTAGTCCATGAGAGAAGTGTTCCATTTGGTGAGGTGAGAATCATCCACTAGGAACAATGCAAGGAAATAGGAGCTTGGAGGGCAGAGAGGAAGTCTTGTGAGAAGCCAAGTTTTCCTGTGAGCATCTGTGAGGATTGTACTAAGAGCTAGCTAGTTGTGAGAGATAAGGCTTTGTATAATTCCTATGTATTTCCACCTTGTATGATAATACAGATAATGGGGTTTTTAGCTGAGGCTTTCCCTGAAGTATTCTCATGCGTATTGTGCATTGATTCTTCTTCTTCTGGTTATATGTGTTCAACTCTATTTTGCTCAATATTTTAAGCTTCTGCAAATGGATAGTAGAAGTAGGTTATGATATTTTGCTTTGATTTATATTGCATTATTGGGTTAACCTACAACAGATCTATAGAGCTGGATTTGTAGAGAGAATTTCTACATGGTAACAGAGCTAGATCTGTAGATTTTCTACACTCGAATTCTCTTGCAAGGTCGTCCTTGTAAGACACGATCAACTGATCATCACAAATCAATATGAGATCATCAACATAAATTATGATGATCAACAACTTACCTTTCACTACGATGTGGTACAAGTTCACATCCACTTCACTCTTTGTGAAGCCCAACTCGATGAAGTAGTTTTCTATCCTGGTGTACCAAGCATGAGGTACTTGCTTCAGCCCGTACAATGCTCTGTTGATTCAGCACACATGCGACTCACAATCGAAGGTCTCAAAACCTTCCAACTGCTCCATGTACACCTCTTCCTCAATCTGGCCATTGAGGAATGCAGTCTTCACATCCATTTGATGGATCTTCCAACCCATCTGTGTTGATAGTGCCAACATAGATCTAATAGATGAGTACCTTGCAACATGAGCAAAAGTCTCATCACAGTCAATCCCCTTGACCTGTGAAAAGGCACGGGCAACAAATCTTGCCTTATGCTTCTCCACACTACCATCAGCAACTTGCTTTACCTTGTAAAGCCAACAGGAACTCACAAATGACTTGTTCTCTGGTCTCGGAACCACATCCCAAACACTGTTACGAACTATGGAGTCATACTCCTCCACCATAGCATCAACCCAAATCGGCTACTGCACTGATTCCTCAAAGGAAGATGGCTCGGTCTCAACACATTCCCTAGCAAGGGCCATGTATCCAATGTACCTCTCAGGTGACCTCCTTTGTCTACACTGAGAAGATGGTTCTCCCACATTCTCTCTTGCATCCTCCAACAATTTGTCAGCTTCTCTTGTGCGCTTCCATCCATCTCTGGAAGACTCTGCTTTAGTGGATGTCTCCACTCCTAAAACCTATGCATGTGGCTGCTCCACATCAGTCTGAGGCTCCTCCGAGCCAATAATTCCTCCACAGCCTATAGTTGGATCTCCCTCTCAAGGGAAACTCGTATGGCCTTCTACTCATCAAAATTGAGATCTCGCGACCCACTGTCCTCTGACTGGTAGGTAAGTACACCCGATAGTTGTGAGGTGTATCAGTGTACCCCACAAATATCCACAAATCTCCTATCGGCTGAAGCTTCTTCCATGCATAGTTTGTCACATGGCAATATATTGATGAGCTAAAGATCCTGAACTGACCCACATCTGGTCTCTTATCGGAGAAAGCTTCCTCTAGTGTCTTCATTCCAAGTATGTGATGTGGGATTCTATTCGACAAATAGACCATTCTGTTACATGCCTCAGGCCATAAGTGAAGTGGTAGGCCTTGGTCATGCAACATTTCCTGTGTTGCCCCTACAATAGTTCTGTTCTTTCTCTCGGCCACCCCATTATGTTGTGGGTTATGAGGTGTCGTCAACTCTCTTTTAATTCCTTTCACTGCACAGAAGTCCTTAAACTCTTGAGAGACATATTCTCCAATGTCATCGCTTCTCAAGGCCTTGATCTTCTTCCCTGACTCTTTCTCAACCAAAGATTTGAACTCACAAAACTTTGTGAACGTTTGATCCTTCTTCTGTATGAAATAAATCTAGCATTTATGAGAATAGTCATCAATGAAAATCACATAATACCTTTGATTCATTATGGATTTTGTCGAGAATGGTCCACACAAATCAGTATGAACTCGCTCCAAGATAGCCTCTGCTCGACTGTCTCGATTGTGAAAGGAAGACTTGGTGTACTTTCCCAAGGTATAACCTTTGTGTGTGTCAACTTTCTCAAGTTTACCTTTGGGAAGTCCTATAGATATCTGCTGCATTATCTTCAAAGCCCCATGTTGCAAATGGCCCAACCACCTGTGCCACAGCTCGCCAATGTCTTGGCTTTGCACCAATTCTGCTTTCATACTCAATGTTGCACAATCATCTACATCTATTTTATAGAGATTATTCACCCGAATCCCTATCCTCTTGTTTTGACTTGTGTCTATGTGTCTTAGGAACGCCTTTCCTTTACTGAAGACAACATCGTAGCCTTTGTCCTCCAACATTGTGACCAATACCAAATTATTCTTCAATCCAAGAACATACATCACATCTATCAAGGTGAGAGGAGCTCCATGCTCCCTCTGAAAAGCAACCGTGCTCACTCCTGAAACACTATACCTTCCATAGTCACCCATCTCTATGCGCATCTTAAGGTCTTTCTCCTCCAAGGCATTGAATAATTGTTTATCACCGGTCATGTGGAATGAGGCTCCAATGTCAAGATACCAGACACAACCCATCATCGATGACACCATGCATGCGATGAGGGTAAAGTCCATTTCGAACTGAGAGGCTAATGCCTCACCTTTCGATCCTTCCAAGGGTCCCTTCTTGGACTTATTCGATGGGTAATTAGTCGCATAATGTCCCATCTTGTGACAATGAAATAATATTACTTTAGACATGTCACCCTTCTTCCCTGCATGAGAAGAATTCGATTTGAAATGGGAATCCTTCCCCTTCCCTTTCCTTGACTTACTTGCTAAGGCTGGATTTTCTTCATAATCATTCTTCAATGAAGAACCATCTCGTGTGCTCCTACTGATCTCCTCCTGCATAAGATCTGACCATAGTCGTTCCCAATCCGGTAATTTTTCCCTTCCATTCACAAAGTCCTAGTAGCTATTCCAACTCTTTGGAAGGTTGAGGAGAATGAGGCTCACCATATCATCATTGACAATAGTTATTCCCACACTTCCAAGATCATCTCTATAGGTGGTGAGCTTGTTCAGATATGTGGAAATAGTATCACCCTTCTCGATCTTGATTCTTCGAAGCTTATCCTTGAGTGCCAATTTCCTCTGGTCACTACTATTCTGGTAGAGGTCCTTCAATCTCTTCCACATTGAAAATGGAGTATCCTTCCCATGGAGACTTGAGAAAATATGGTCTCGAACACCCTCAAGGATGATTTATCTCACCTTTTCCACCTGCTTCTTCCACTCAGCCAACTCTTGTGCATTACTTGAAGTTGGCTTTTGGATTTCTTGAACAATGAATTCCTTCAATCCATTGTCTTATAATACAACCTCCATTCTATCTTTCCATGCTATGTAATTCGAGCTACCTTCCAAGGCATACTCGATTTTTAAGCCATAGAATTCCATTGGAAAACCTTGAAGTATGATATGAATTTGATTTTCACATACGACCTCGAACTTCAAACTTTAAATTCTCTTCTCAGTATACTTTTCACAGCTCCGATACCATGTAGAAAATCTGCTGGTAAGTTAACCCGATAATGCAATATAAATCAAAGCAGAATATTATAGCCTACTTCTACTATCAATTTGCGGAAGCTTAAATATCGAGCTAAACAATATAACCAGAAGAAGAAGAATCAATGGCAACATACACATGAAAATACTTTGGCGAAAGCCTCAGCTAAAAACCCCACACTATTGTATTATGATACATGGTGAAAATACATAGGAATTATACAAAGCCTTAGCTCTCATAGCTAGCCAGCTCTCTGTACAATCCTCACAGATGCTCACAGGTAATCTTGGTTTCTCTCCAGCCTTCCTCTGTATCCTCCAAGCTCCTATTTCCTTGCGTTTTCCTTGTGGATGATTCTCCTGTTACTAAGTGGATGATTGTTATGAAACCAGCTCACAACAAGATAGAAAAGAGAGATCAACGCCTTAGAATTTAGCCTCTTCGAGGGGGCAACCTCCTTTACATTACACAAATGAACAATTATTTGATGATTCAAATGAGAAAACCTCCTTTCTATATATAGGAGTCTAAGGAGTCACAATATAACCTAGCCGACGTAACAATAATAATATAAAGCCACAAAAATAACAATAGAGGGATTCTATGGTGCACAGTAATAACAATATGAGGACAATAGGGGCACAACAATATTAATAAGGGATACAAATACAATAGTAATGGGGTAATCACTAGTATTATAGGGACCCAACATGCCCCTCTCCTTCAAAAAAGTGTTGTCCTCAATGCTTGAGTAGTTATGTATGCTTCTGTATAAAATTCTCATCCTCCCATGTGGAATCTTCAGGGGATAAGTTCTTCCACTTAATAAGATACTTCGAAATTGATCGATTTCATAACTGTTGAGTTCTTGTTTCTGTGACTGCTTTCGGTTCGAATATAAGTTCTGGCAATATTGTTTGAACTGGGAGCTTGTTGCCTATAACCTTCTTTAAACATGAAACATGGAAAACTGGTTGCAATCGAGAAGTTGCAGGAAGCTCCAATTTGTATGCCATAGTACCAATCTTTTGCAACACCTTGTACAGACCATAATACTTTGGTGATAATTTATTATCCTTCTTAGCTTCCTTGAGGGACATTTGCTTATATGGTTGTAGCCGTAGGAATACCCAATCACCTACATCAAAACTTCTTTCATTGTGATGTTGATCTGCCTATTGTTTCATTCTATTCTGTGCCAACACGAGGTTATCATTTAAGAGTTGGAGGACTTGTTGTTGATGTTCGATGTGATGTTCCACTACTTGAACATTAGAATTTTCTCTTAAATATGATGTGATGGATGGTGGCTGATATCCATAAAGTGCCATAAATGGGGTCATTTTTGTTGTTGTATGGAAGGAAGTGTTATACCACCATTCAGCCAGAGGTAACCATTTTACCCATTGTGTCTGTTTATCAGATACAAAGCAATGAAGATATCCTTCCAAATGTTTTTTTACTATCTCAGTTTTCCCATCAGATTGAGGATGATAAGATGAGCTATGAGCTAACTGAGTACCAAGACAAGAAAATAATTTTGTCCAAAAATTTCCAGTGAAAATGGGATCTCTGTCACTTACAATAATCTTTGGGTTTCCATGTAGCTTTTGAATTGTTTCCATAAATGCAGTAGAAACTGTACTATCTTTAAATGGATGTGGTAATGCACAAAAGTGTGCATACTTGGTAAGTCTGTCAACTACCACCATGATGACACTCTTTCCCTCATACTTGGGTAAGCCTGTGATAAAATCCATTGAAACCTCCTCCCAACATTGGCTTGGAATGGATAAAGGTTGTAATAGACCCGGTGTCTTATTTGTTTCAACTTGATTTTGTTGGCAAACCAAACATTCCTCCACAAACTTTTGAATATCTGATTTCAGGCCATCCCAAAAAAATTCCTTCTTAACCCTGTGGTAAGTTTTTAAAAATCCCGAGTGCCCTCCTAAGGGAGAAGTGTGCAATTCCATAAGAATCTTTTGTTTTAGCTGGGAATTCTTACAGAGGTATAAGCGATATTTGTACCATAATGAATCACTTTTCCAGCTAAATGTATTAGACGTATTGGAGTCTTGTTGTAACTTTCGAATAAGTGCCCACACTTCTTCGTCGTTCTTCCATTCCTCCTTGCTTCGTTTATCCAATCTGGTTGGATAATAGAAATGGTGCACAACAATGCTTCCACATCCTCATCCTTTCTTGAGAGTGCAACTGCCACCACATTTTGCTTCCCTTTTTTGTAGATGATTTCAAAGTCATAACCCAACATCTTTGTGACCCACTTTTGTTGCTCTTCAGAGGATAATCTTTGTTCTAGAAAGTATTTAAGGCTATCATGATCTGTTTTTACCTTGAAGTGTCTTCCCATTGGGTAGGGTCACCATTTCTTAAGTGCATGGAGTATTGCCAACATTTCCTTCTCATAAATAGCTTTGTGTAAAAACTTTCCCTTGATTGGACAACTTTCAAAAGCAATGGGTCTTTCATCTTGCATTAAAACAACACCAATTCCATTTCCTGAAGCATCACATTCCATAATAAAGGTTTTTGTGAAGTCTGGTGTAGCTAAGACCGGTGCTTGGCACATTGCCTCTTTAAGATGCTCGAAGGCCTTTGTTGCTTCTGGGGTCCATGAAAATGAATCTTTCTTTAATAATGTTGTTAGAGGTGCTGCTATTCTCCCATAATTCTTAACAAACTTGCAATAATACCCTGTCAACCCGAGAAATCCTTGTATATGATTTATGGATGTGGGGATTTTCCATTCCTTAATGGCTTTAATTTTGCTAGGGTCTATCTTAACTCCTTCATGAGATACAATATGACCCAGATATTCCACCTCTTGTACTCCAAAGAAACATTTGGATCTTTTTGCATATAATTGTTTCTCCTCCAATAGTTGTAGCACCTTGTCAACATGTTCAACATGATCCTTCCAAGACTTGCTGTAGATTAGTATATCATCAAAACATACTAACACAAATTTTCTAGGGAATGGTTTGAAAATGGATTTCATCAAACCTTGAAATGTTGAAGGTGCATTGGTAAGGCCATAAGGCATGACCAAAAATTCATAATGACCCTCATGAGTTCTAAATACTATTTTCGGAATGTCTTCAGTCTTCATTCTGATTTGATGATATCCTGAACGAAGATCCAACTTGGTGAAGTAAATTGATCCATGCACTTCATCTAGTAATTCATCAATGACAGGAATGGAAACTTATCTTTAATATTGAGATTGTTGAGCTCCCTATAATCTGGACACATGCACCATGATCCATCTTTCTTGTGCCCCAATACTACTGGAGCAGAGAAAGAACTTTGACTCTGTTGAATTATACCAGCCTCTAGCATTTCTGCAACCATACATTCAATTTCCCTCTTTTGGGCATAGGGATATTTGTACGACCTGATGTTTGGAGGAACACTTCTTGGAATCAGATGAATAGCATGATCATGATCATGAATAGGTGGGAGACCTTTGGGAGTCTCAAATACCTTGGAATGATTGTCCAAGACTTTTTGGAGATCTGGAGAAATAGATGATTCCAACGTGGAAACATCTAGCGAACATAATTGTGCAATTACACCTCTTTGTTCCTTTTTTAGAAGCTTTGTCATATTGTTAGAGATGATTATCTTTCCCAGTTTCCCTACAATACCCCTTAATTCAAATTCCTTTCCTTCCATAGAAAATTTCATGAAAAGTTCTTGAAATTAAAAGCTATTGTACCCAAGGATTGTAGCCATTGGACTCCTAGTACAACATCAACACCTCCCATTGGAATGGAAATCATTGGGCTAGTCAATACATATTCTCCCATGGATAGCTTGATATTATGGCACTTTCCAGAGAAATTTTTTGTTCCTCCATTTGGAATCATCACTTGACCCTCTGGTGCTAGATATAATAAGAAATTCAATTCTTTTGCTACCTTACAATGAATAAAATTGTGGGTACTTCCTGAATCAATCAACACTATTACCTTTTTCTTCTTGATTTGTCGTTCTATCTTGATGGTTTGAGGAGTAGTAATTCCCGCCAATGCATTACAAGATATGGTTGGATTCATTTCTTATTTATCTAGGCTTTGTTCCTAGAGTATATCCTCTTCTTTTGCCCTTTCTTGCTCCTTTTCTTCTTCCTCTTCACAATCTATGTAGAATAATTTCTTCTCAGCACACTTATGACCTTTAGTGTATTTGCTATCGCAGCTGTAACAAAGCCCTTTTGCTATTTTTTCTTCCAATTGTTGTGGTGTCAACCTTATAGGTTGTGGAAGACTAGGGGCAACGACACTTCCATATTTATAGTTGTGAGTGGTATGCTTCCTGGTTGCCATAATTTTGCTTTCCATTTTTCTTGCTAACCTGAATGCCTTCTCTAATGAATTAGGTTCCCAAAGGCGAACATCATGTTGGATATTATCCTTTAAAGTCCCTATGAAAACACAATCCTATGCTCCTATGGAATATTTTTTACCCTTATGTTCAATTTTTGGAACTCCTCAATGTGCTCCATTATTGAACCCTTTTGTTTGAGACTTATCAATTGGCTAAAAAAAGTGTTTCTTTTTGTATATTCATAATGTGATGTCAATTCTTCTGTAAAAATTGCCCAAGTGATAATTTGTTTGTGAGATCAAAGCCATTGATACCATACAAATTGATTTGGTTCCAAATATAAAGTTGCAATACGTACCTTTTGTGTGTTTTGCACATTATTGAGATCGAAAAATTGCTCCATCTATAATATCCATGTTGCGGGATCCTTGCTATCAAACTTCCTCATATCGATTTTTGGAATATGTTGGGTCTTCGACCCAACATTAGAGTCTATGGAATAATGATTAAAATTTATTTTGTTCTCATCATGAGTTTCCTTTACTACCCTTTCACCATTAGTGACCATTTCTTGTAGCAACTTATTCACATTTATCTTCAATTCTTCCATCTTATCATCCATGCCATCAATTTTAGCGTCCATGCCATTCATCTTACCTTCCATGCCATCCATCTTAGCTTCTCTGCCTTTCTTTAAACAATCCATCTTAGTTTCTACACCTTTCTTTAAACCATCCATATTAGCTTCTACATCTTTCCTGAAACCATCCATCTTAGATTCTGTTGCTTTTTGTGGAAGTGACACTTGTTGCACTTGGTCTCGTAATTTTGATATATCATGTTGCATTTCTTCCTCTTCTTCATGATTGATGCTAGAGATTTTAGGTTGCTTACTAGGTGTTTGCATTTTATTTCCTCGGGGCATCAATTACTGATTCAAACTAATTTTTCAAACCAGGCTTATGCAAAAATTTAAAAAAAACTACACACCTTTTTTCACTTTGTAGAAGCTTGATATTGATTCTGATGTATCTTTGCAATTTGGGATCATCCAGTTCTGAAATTGTGACCTATATTAGCCCTCTGTGTCCTCTTTCCAATGCCACCAGTCTGATCCAAATTGGATTCTGCAAGGAAGAGTTATGCACAATCTCCCAAGATGACCTGATTATAGACTAGTTTAGTAGAGCAAAATTGTACGACGTGCCACGAGTCACTGTTTTAACCTTTGGCTCTGAAAAATATATACAGGAAACTAAAATCCATTTTCTTTCTGTACCTTCTTACGAAATTTCAATCCGATGCTTAGAGAGAAAGTTATGACGCTTTTCCCCAGGTCACCTATTTGGAATGTAATTCAGGAGTCTGCAAAAAGACCAACTTCCTCAGATCATATCTCCACAAATAGTTTGCGAAAAGTTTTGAAATTAGGACCCAAGATTTAGCGTGATTTCTTCTCAAATGGGTTCTTTTTTTATGTTCTGAAATGTCACAGAAAAAAAGTTATAGCGAAAATGGCACGATAACCTGCTTGGAGCAGCGAAACCCTAGAATCCAAAGCTCTGATACCAAATGTTATGAAACCAGCTCACAACAAGATAGAAAAGAGAGTTCAACGCCTTATAATTCAGCCTCTTTGAGGGGGAAACCTCCTTTACATTACATAAATGAAAAATTCTTTGATGATTCAAATGAAAAAACCTCCTTTCTATATATAGGAGTATAAG
Organism: Pinus tabuliformis; assembly: GCA_031772625.1. NCBI lineage: Eukaryota > Viridiplantae > Streptophyta > Pinopsida > Pinales > Pinaceae > Pinus > Pinus tabuliformis. The sequence goes on from CM062817.1 coordinate 654,645,010, forward strand.
GAGTCACAATATAACCTAGCCGACCTAACAATAATAATATAAAGCCACAAAAATAACAATAGAGAGATTCTATGGGGCACAATAATAACAATATGGGGACAATAGGGGCAAAAAAATATTAATAAGGGATACAACTACAATAGTAATGGGGTAATCACTAGTATTATAGGGACCCAACAATGATCTCCTCCAAAATTGAGCAATCCTCAAGGATTAAATCCTTGACCTCATGCATGAGTTTTCTCTTCGAGAAAACACATGAAAATGATAGTACACTGTCCTTGACATTAATCTCAAGTGGCTCTTTCTCATTATAGACATGCATGAGTTTCTAATGAGGGAATCTTTAGTTAACTAGATTAGCACTAGTTGAGTGCATTAGTGCATCAACTGACTGCTAACTCACTATTTGTTCCTTAAATAATTTGGAACTAATTTAACTGGAATTAACTCAGTAAACTGAGTTAACTAATTACAACTCAAATATAACTCAATCTTATCTCCTTAATTTAAGTGATAACTCTTGCATGACTTCAGAAAGACTTCTAACTTGAATTTCTCCAACTAATTAATTTAAAATAAATTAATTAATTATTTCCAAGTAGTTGTTAAGACTAAATTCGATTTTAGTTCACAATTTAATTTGAGGACAAATTAAATTGGAATATTCTTGTTGCCATATTTCAAGAGTTATTCTGTGTTATTTCCAAGAAAAGTCTCTCTCTGTTGTAATAATTGGAGGTGAATGAGAGACAACACACTGAGACAGTTAGTCATGTAGGCAGCTGGAATCTCTATATTTTGTAATTTTCATGTTATTCATCTCCTTATAAAAGGGAGGAAGAAACACTTAGAAAAGGTTCTAAATCCTAAATATTAACTACATGTTATTTCTGAGACTGTATGACTTCAAGACTTGCATCTTTCAGAATATCAATGAAATGGTGGTGATTCCTACATTTGAGTACTAAAGTATGTTCCCTTTCTATTTAAATTCCATTATGGTCGCATTGCCTCTATGGTTTCATGTAATTGTATCTACCATAAATATTTCATATGTTCTTACAGATTCATTTGTATTGAATTGTTAATGGACATGCATGTATGTATCTTTGGGATTATATCTTTAAAAAGCACTCCATGAATCATAGCACCCAATTCTCATTCATCCGTTATGTCTATCTTTAACTCAGATAAGTGTATAATTCTTGAAGTTTCAATCTCTATATGATGAGCTATTCTATCTCCTTCTGTTTTTTCATTCCTCTGCAAAATCTTATTAAACTATAGGTCCTCGAACTATGTGGCCTCCACTAGTTCATACATATATTTATGTGAATTTTATATGTGAAAGAGTACCATAAATACATGGATTATGTCCTTGGATGAATGAACCAACCCATGTTGTTTATTGTATGTATTTACATAAGTGTATAAAATGTATATGATGTCCATGTTTTCCTGAAAATCATATGAGACACATAATATCTAGATGTTACCAGGCACTGGTCTTGTAAGAAATATGAGGCTATCTTTGGAAGCGACAACACGGGGGATATCAAGATTCAAAGATAGTTGATTGATAAGATCATATGAACCATCATTAGGGGAAATATGTGAAAGAAAAATAAATTCTTCATAATAAAACTTATCCTCCGGTTTAGTGATTGGTTCAGGTCCAAAATACAAAACATCAAAAGGAGGAGGACATGGGACAAAAAGCATATCTGGTTCTTCCTTAGGATGTTGAAATTATTCCTGATTAGGAGGACATGAAGAGTCTGATTCAAAATATTTCCTTGACATCATGACTAAGAAATGGAACTTCTCATCCAAGAACTGCTAGTCCACATCCTCATCTGGAAATTTATAACAAATATGAAGGAATCGATCAACAAAAAGTTCAAGAGATTCATTCAATTCCATTCTAAGTTGATCAATTTCATCAATAACATATTGATACTCATACTTTTGAAGACGCAGTGAATCTCATTAACCAAATGTTTAAAATATGAAATAGAAGCAGTGGGTAGATAATATCACCATTACTTCGTATGACCATCCAATGTGAGGGTAAACAACCATGCGAGGATTTATTTAGAATAAACACCACTTGAAAAACAAAATTGAACCAATTCATCTACATAATCAAGGATAGTTACTGTACCCTTTCCATCTAATTTAAAATGTGACAATTTATGTAAAAATTCCACGGGGATTAAAAGCTACAATGCTTCAGAAAAACACCTCGAGATTATGATATTGGATGAAGCCATTAAAGGTGAGAGACTCAAACAGACTTCAAAGGCTCATCTTGTCATCTACCTTTCCTTATAGTGCCTAAAATGATGATATTGCTAGATGTAACCAACATTTTAAGGGGATCTCCCTGAAGCGAAGTCCCAATTATACCTCACACCATTTGGTGTAGGAGTCCCATTCGATCATACTGTCCGACCACCTTTGGAAATGTTTCAAAGATATGCTTTGTTTACAACTGCGCACAAGAGAACACAACACCTCTTTGCGATAGCAATTATGTTAGCTTTGTGAGATACCCAATGTAAGGTGCATGAGGGAACATCCACGACTGGTAGGGAAAATGAGCCACCAGTTAGAAAAGTAATAGTACTATCCTAAAGGGGGGACCTGAGAAGAAAGAGAAATGCTTGTTGAATACTGGTAGATTAGTCCACATAATAAACACAAATCATTAAAGCATAGAATCAGCTATTCAATAACAATCATATCTAAGAAATGAATTAGTTCATTCACTTAGTATGTAATTAAAACAACATATACCATAAAAATAACAAAAAAAGTTCAACTATATCTATGGTACATGTATGAAGAAGTTTTGGATCATCACACTTCTGATTAAGAGTGAAAGGTCCCAAGTACACTCTTACATAAATGAAACACTATATCTAATAGTAGAACATGAAGCGAGAACTTGCTTCTCGTAAGTATGATGTATCTCTTATGCACTACAAGAGAAGTCAAGGCAACACTCCAAAAATCCAAGCCCTTGTCTTAAGTTATGAGGAGCTATTTATAACAAATAAAAATGACCTTTAAGCTTCCTCACGACTCTTCAACTCCCATGACTATTCATATTCTATATATGACTCATTACATTCCATATGTGACTATTCACATTCCACACATGTCCCTTAGAATTCATTACATATCATTTATTACATACAATGAATTACAAATAAGATGGTGTCCTAATAAGAAAAAATGGATAATGGGACAAAATGATCATCAAATGGATAAATAATTTGCTTCCTCATGGAGTTCACTTGTGATGTAAGTGTGACATGCCTTGAACTCCATTGAGATGGCTTTGACTCAAATTGGCAACTCCCCTATATACTGCATCTTCACGTCCCGTGCCTCCTTCACTATGGTCTTGGAGCTTGATTGTGCATTATTCCAGAGCCATGACAGTTTCATATGAGCTTTGAATGGTGCAAAGGAGTACTATAGAATAACGTCTTTGGTAACCTCCAAGCCTTCCTATTCTATTTCCTATTTGATCTTCTTGATATATTTCCTGATCTCCTGGAAGATGAATTCTCTTCCTTTTATTGCTTCAAGTGTTCGTATTGTAGGCATCCCATGCTTCTATGTTAAAGACTCAAAACCACTATGAAAGTATTATAGGAAACAATAGTAATAACCAATTGTGCTCCACTATGTGAGTGGAGTCTCAACTAAACTCTATCCATTTCTATGGCAATCCTATCTTTCTCTTCCAAGTGTTGTGGAGCATATGGATACTTGGTAGCCCACTCATGAATTTGGTTGACCACTTTGATTTCTACTTTCAGGATTTTTACTACTTCATGTGTTTTTTTTTGGATGCTGATGAGAGGAGCCACCACCTATTGTATTTTCATCATATAGTCGCACCATGGTGTCCTCCATTGGCCCCAACTCCTCTTGCATGGCTGAATTCCATTCTACGATGCTAAAAATTTGTGATGACAACCATTGATTCTCTACCACAATATGTTATTCTCATTGCTTCACTGCAACAAATTCTATTCTCAGCTTCGCATTCTCATTCAACAAGCACTCATAATTATCTTATTCCATTGTAGCGAATGCAACATTTTCCATCATAACTACCCTTGGATTCCTTCTGGTGTTGGAAGTTATCACCTTCTCTGTAGAAATTGAGAGTTGATTTTAAGGATCATTGGGAAAGTTTCTATGCCTCTATTGCATGATCCTCTCTTTAGCTGATTGAACATTACACTGCATACATCCATGAATTTATCTGTCGGTGGAGGTGTGATCCCCATCTATCCAAAAGGAAGATGACAAACTGTGAGAGGATGTTCTTATGAAGTATTTTATTTTTCCTCCATTGGCTACATGGTATCCTCTTCCTCCAACTATTTGTTTTCTACCTCTTAATTCAATTGTTCTTCTTCTAGTCTTTGTGTTGCTTCTTCCTCCTGGGGTTGCCTTTGCTATTCTTATTCTATCCTCCTCCTCTACTCCTATTCCTATTTTTTCTTCTGAAATAACTCATCCTACTACCTCTTCTCCACTTCTTCTTTTTCTTATCTCCTCTCCTGTTATTCTTGAATAAATCCTATGTTAATAGGATCAACTTTCCACTTTCTGCTACTCTTGATTGTTGAATCATATATGATCCTCTTCTTAGGAGCTACTCTCCTTACTTGAGGAGTTATGTGTTATTCCTCTTGCACCTGCAAGTCTTGAGCTAGTGGGTCTTGGGGTGAATTGGTTTCAACCCTTGGATGTGCACTCATGTTTTCATTGTACCGGTTCTTTATCTTCTCATCTTCTGCTATGGATATTGAAGAATGCCCCGTACTATGACCGATCCTTTCACAATGTTTCTTGCATATTCTCATGGGATCATATCCATGAAAATAATTAGTGGCTAAATGCAAGTGATCCAACTCTGATATCATCACTGATATCGTCTTATGGCTCTTCAACTCATATAATCTGATTCTCTATGGGAAGGTGATCCAAGGGGCTTTCTTCCTCCTGTTAAGAACTCATGACAATCCCTTGTCCAACTAATTTTCCACTTCCTACATGACCACCTTAATGTTCACATATCACAGCATGAGATTAGGGGATATATGACAACCAAAAAATCTTATTTATGTCCCCTCAAGTAATGCAAACCAATTTGTGATATCTTGTAGTGACTCCTTCACTTGAACAATCATGTAGGTAGGATCGATCTCGAATATCATATGGAAGATAACTACAAAGAAGTGCTCAACTAATATATCATTTGCACCTTTGACGCTTGATTCTGATAAAACTTTGCAATGAAATTAAACTGGGAATTTTCTCCTTAGGGGTCCAATTCGAGTACATTCTCAAGAATGCATACTATGCACAAATTATATTAAAAAGAAATGCAAACATTTAGAATTCTAGGGCTTGATTCGCCCTCAAAGATGATTTTTCCTGCCTGACATGACACTGCAACTCAAATGATAATATATATGCCCAATTGAAATATTTACCATGGGTTACCAAAATGTTGAGCATATATATCCAATTTTCCTCAAACACCTCAACATTCTTGCGCCTATGCAACTGATAACGCATGGCTATCAAATATTGATATACATATCTCAGGATCTTTCTGGGATATATTGTGGAAGGGGGATATGATAATGTCGCTTGTGTTGAGGTTGACCCATTTGGTGTAGAAGCCATTATTTACATATTTTGTGGGCCTAAGCATCTTATAGTATGTCTGCATGTCTTCTCCATAATAAGTGGCGAGTTGACCACCACTCTTACTGCGAAGCATAAGATAAGAGTCATCCATATATGTAATGATCCACTGAATGACTTTCTCACAAGGGATGATGGGGAATCTGCATGCGATCCTATGCATTATGTACCTCTTGATATCAATATATACTTGCACATCTTTAAAGTCTTCAACAAACTTCTCTTGCATGAATTTGTTGTATATATTTATCCATGTGACCTCTGTAGTCATATCAATAAAGCATTGTGTATCTTCATATATTAGTATGGTTTGCTTGGTAATTTCAACATGTTCAATTCTTGATTGTGAGGCTTATTTTTAGGTCACTTTATAGGGAGGAATGGCTTCGAAAAATGATGAAAGGGTGAGAATAATTGTAGCACAAACACGTGTTTCTAGCAACACACTGGCACACACCGAAGGGTCGAATAGATGAGTTGTAGGGAATTTAGGCCTTCACAATGCACTCAAATTAAAGGAGGGCACATTGGCACACTCTCAAGGGATGAAGCAATATGATTTGAGTCTTCCATGTGTACTCATGCACTCAAGGGAGGGCGTAGCTCTTTGTGGTGAAGAAGTGTGCTCAAGAGGAAAACTTGGTCATTATGGGCATAGTTTTCAATGTTGATTAGGATTTGATTTCCATAAGTGTGCTCTACCTGTTGGAAGCTTACAACATGTTTTAGCAGAAATATTTAATGATAAGATGATAAGAAGAAAGGTCTGCTAGGTTATATAGATGCTATCACATTCACGGTGGAATATGACAGGATGAAGAATGTGAAGAGTTTCTAAATGTGACAACAGACTAACACTTGCAGGATGAAAATTGAATATAAACACCAACAAAAAAATTAAAAAACAAAGGAATGAAAACAAGAAAAGTGAGAACGATAGTGAAATCATAAAAGGGAATGAAAAGATTCGACATGCAAAACTTACTTGTAGTGTTGGTTAATGAAGAGTTTCTTGATCCACAATTTTGCGCCCAACTCATATGAGAATGATTACGTAAATGAATGAATAATTGGGTTAATTTAAAGAAGTTTAGATGAAAAACTGTTTCATGCATGATCGCCACTTGTCTTCACTTGAAAGGGTTAGTTAAGAGAGGTGAATAGGCCTCATGCATGCACCAAAAAGAATGCATGTCCTCGACATGAAGAAGTGCACTCAAAGGGGGCACACTTTCTTAGCATGAAGGAGTGCACTCAAGGAGGGTGCACTTCCTCAACCTGAAGGAGTGTACTCAAGTTAAGGGCATGTCTTCATCAACTTGGAGTCCATTTTTTATTTTCTAAGTTATTTCTTGATTTTGAGCGTTTTTCAAGTGTGTGCATGGTGAGAAGGCAAGTTTCTAAGTCAAGATAAGTGATGAGTTCACCCAACCATGGAATAAATAACTCAAGCGCTTCTAATGGTTAAGTGATGATGCTTAGGAAACATTGACTTAGGAGGATGCGACACTAGGAGAAAACACACAAATAACAAATCAAACAACATGACGACACTAAGGGGCTTGAAACAATAGTTAATGTAGGCTCCAAAATTGACTTAGGAAAAAAATTGGAGGGTCGTTGTCAAAGTGACAACACAACCACTAATCCTATACATTCATTTTGGTTGAGTAAGTTTAACAAAGATTCTCTATAATTCTAATGTGTTATTTGAGAACACTCATTGTTTTGATCCTTGTTCTCAATGAGATTTGTTTCATGTTTTTGTTGAGAAGCCTCAATAAAATTTCCCCAGGAGAAGGTGATGCAAAAGTCTAGGATAAGAGATCGGTCATTTGTAGTAGGATTACGTTAACTTCATTCTAAAGGATCAAAATTGTTTGAGACAAAAAACCAAGGAATTCATGACAACTTCATTTTTCATCAATTCTAAATGCTAAGAGAAAACTAGTTTGTCTTCAACGTAGAGTTTGTCATATTTATTTCTCCATTTATGCTCCAATTCCTTAAGTTTGGACTCATTGATTTCCAACATCTATCTTATTCTTCATTACTAAGTATAGTCAATGTTGAGATGTTGATGAATTTCTTTTGCATGTTTGAGGATTGTTGTAAGTTTCCAAATGGGGGTGGCACTTAAACCATGAATAAGAGGGCCTAACAATTGTGAAATTTTGATACACCCCAACATTTTACACTTCAAAAAGACTTAGGGGATAGGGAAAACTTGGGGCATACTAGAGGAACACCTTTATTAATTCAATGTAGGAATATAAAGAACTAGGAAAAAAAATTGTGAGAGTTATGAAGACAGGAAGAGAGAAAACATTTAGAGGCAGAGAAGCCTGAGAATGAGGCCCACCTAGAAATATTGCTAATTCCATCTTGGTGCATGAAGGATGTGGAATTTTAGTGTTGGTAGAGTTATATTCTTAAATGAAGAGAGATGGTGCATGTCATTGTGGGTTTTTTGAGTCAGAATAGGTTTTCATATGAGTGAATTCCACCCAGGCTAAGAGAATAGGTTGAATAAAAAACCCATATTTAAGCTATGAGGATATTCTCGGATACATGATGTATGGATATGCAACAAGTATCATAATCTTGGGTTGAAATAATGTTGGAAACTGAGGATTGTGGGAGAGTCCTATTAACCATTACCCATCAAGGGCCTAATGTGCCACCATGTCATGTTCCATTATTAGCCTCATGTTGTAATGATACATGTAATTCATGGTTGATTTATGAGATGGATTGATCATAAAATTTGGTGTTGATAATAAGAATTTTAGAAATATATTTTCATTGATGAAAAAGGAAAAGAAGTTGATGGGAGATTGTTAGAATAAGTTGTCAAAGGAGGTGCTCATTGATGTCAGGTAATTGATGTCAAGTATTGATATGTTTTTACTATCAAATATGTTATATGCATAAGCAGGATGTCACAATCATCAATGGTGTAGTATCTAGATCAAAGGTAATGAAATGAAAAAAGAAAAGAAGATTGCAAGGAGAAGGAATATCAACACATGTATGTCAAAGGAAAAGCTCAGATGTTTCCATGCATATTGGTGAACAATAGTGATGGGCCTAACTGGCTAAGGTGCAGAGACTTTGAATCCATTTCTAGAATAACAAATCACCTCAAATGCAGCTAGAACCCACTCAGATGGATAATGATCTAAAATTTATTTCTAGTGTTATATAAAAGTTTGAAAATGTCCCTCTAGATCAAAATTTATTTCCATTCAAAGTCCGTATCCCCAAAAGTCAATTTGCAACATTAAAGTTGGAGCTATGGCTAGCTATTGACAGATTTTGTAGTCTGGCATAATATATAAAATTTTATGTCAGAGCGACTAAATAATGAGTTGAGCAAATATGGCCTGATAATTGAATGAAAAAAGTAACATTTACTAGCCCAATAATGGTCCCACTATACAAATCATCTTGATGAGTGCACCTTCGAAGGATTCAAAGTTGAGTTTAAAGGTGAGGCCCAAAATGACATAAGCTTGGGTGAAGGTGGACAATCCAAAACAACAATAATGTGGGATTTCATTGGTGGAGTGTATAACAATGGAGGTCACCAATATGGGAGAGCTCATCTCAGGAGGACTTCCCCAGAAGAGAAAAGGTGCACATAGAGTTTTAAAGGCTCAATAAAATGTGGTAAAGTAGTAGTGAAGAAGTAATGATTGAGGAGACAGGAATATCTGGCAGTATCAATAGTGAAAAAGGCTTGAACTCGATGGTTTTTATGTTTAAAATTTACCAAATAAGTTCATCGCAAAACACAAAGATCCAAAGCCCATTCTCTCTCCTCAATGATAACACATGGCAATCTTTTGGTAGCTCAGAATGATGTAAGCATGATGTAGGAATAAGGGACATATGGTGTTAGGGTCTGATAATAATAGGATTCATAATTTTGAATTGACTATAATTAGTCTTGTAATATTGTACCTAATTTTTCTTTCTTCAAAATGTTTTCCCATATTAAAAATAAAAAATCTAAAGAGGGTGAAGTCCTGAAATAAAAATGAAAGGACTAATAAAAGAAAAAGGTCAAAAAAGAGTATAAAGTATAAACCCCACCAAAAAGAGATAAAAAATAGATTCTGAAAGTAATGAAAATTCAAATGCCATTACTTTTTTACTTTACTTTGCAAAATAAGATTGTGTGCAGCTTGTAAAAAATGCCACAATCCATGATGGTCAAATAGATTAATCTTGATTCATTCATGCTTTAAATTTTATGCTCATAGATAGAGAATAAAGATATAGCCAAACTATTTAATCTTGGCAAATTAGTAGTTACATAGAGAATAATAATGAGCTCAAAAATTTAATCTGAGCCACTAGAAAGTCATAAGGTTAGAATTAGATAGTTTTCTTACAAAAGAAAAGAAATCAAGGGTTAGCAAGCTCAAATGCACCCAGTAAATGAAGAAAAAATGTTTGGGTAAATGATGTGTAGGAAAAAGTAGTTTTCGCAAGGCATGGAAAGCATCAATTGGTTTATTTAATATTACTAACTTTCTCCCAAACTAATTTACCCCTTGTAAAAATATCCCTTCCCCTTCATTTTACCTTTTCCCTTATTTCATCTCATTTTCCCTTGTAAAATAACCCTTTTTCCCTTTATTTTACACCCTCCCCTACACATATCCTTTAAAAACCCACTAAAACCCTCTTATCCTAAGTTTAAATAATTAAAATATATTGGGCCCCATTGAAAAACCCTCCCCGATACCCTTTTAACTCATATCCCTAGTATATTTTTTCCCCGCATACTATTTTATTAACCCTCATCGCATAATTAATTCCTGTATTTACTGGTTAATTAACTACGTTACATTCTAATTAACTCGACCCCACATCCCAACTCATACCTCACAACTCTGCCACATGATAACCCTCTGATCATCCACCTCCAGATCTAATGGCATGCATTCCATTTCGCACAGTCCAACGCCCGACTTTTAACATCCCAAAAGCGCCAGAGATAAGCTATTTTCCCCGCCTGCCTTTTTTCTATGTGGTAGTCCCACATTATATCGCATCCTCCAAAATAATACCACCCTACCACTCTAAAGCGGTGTGATAAACCACCTTACCACCTCCTCACGTTAGATGAAACCACCTTGTTGTTTAAATGTTAACCGTGTGCCCAAAGGTTAACCATTGTTCGTTAAAAACTAAAGAAGTTGCCCTTTCCAAACTTTTCACTATTATTTTGTTAGCGATTGTAGAAAATAACCTCTGTTGACCTATTGAAACGTGCCAAAAGATATGCTGAACTATTTTGAGCCATTTTACAACTGTAATTCAAAATTTTACTACCAGAAGACGTTGCCAACTCCGATTTGAAGCACTATAAATACCATTGAAGCCCCAAAAAGCCTCTGCTGTCCCCAGAGAACCCTTTTGCATACCAAAGCTTCATTTTCCAAGTATTCTTGAAGTGCCGAAGGGGTGTACTTAAGCTTTGCATAACATTTCTAATAGGTTAATCAATTGAACCAATTTAAAAGCCTGACCGACCTAAAGAAATCCAATGTTGCATCCAAAACCCTTTTTGTAGACTCTATTCATCTTTTCACACTATTCTAGAGGTCGTAAGCATACTTCTTAAGCTAGAGAGTGATAAATTGAATTAAATAAACAAATCTATGGCTTCCCAAACCATTCTGAATGGAAAACCCCTGCAAACTCCTCACCTAGATATTGACCACCTCCCATCCGCTGATAGAGATTTCCAGATAAAAGACACAGCCTCACCTAACAATGTGTTAAAAATCCACTGTTGGAGCAAAGATAAATTCCTCAACCAGAATGATGTTATTCAGCTATGGGAATCAAAATTACCCAAATAATTGTTCCCACACGTATACCAGTTCCCTGAAATCATCCACCTATGCCAACTCTGCTATTTCCTAAGTCAAAGAGCCATAGTCTCTCCTAACTAGCAAATTTTGTTCACAATCATTGCAGGGTCAATAAATGAAATGTTGCAGCTCTAGCCAAAGCCTAATGAAACCCCATTTTCTATTGAAAACATAATTGATTTGTACTTAAAGCTGGACCTTCCCAAGGGATCCAAAATTCTGCAGACTTTCCTCCTGGAAAAAGTTCAAGTTCCTACAAATAACCCTCCATATTCTGCCACCATTTTCTCTGAGAGAGGCAGACAGATTGTAACCATGCTTTCGTGTATTCTAGGATATACTATTGATGAACATGTAGATGAACCTATACTTTCTTTCCTTTCTATTTCTTTCCTAGGAAAGCCTCCAGCTACAGTTTTCAATTTTGCCCAATTCTTAGCAGACAAAATCCATGATCAATAGATCAGATTTCCAGATGAAAGAGTATTCAAATACTCTTTGCTATTGTTTCATATGTTTATATATTTCCAATCAGAAAGGTTTACAGTTAACATCCAAAAATTGGACACTAAGGGAAATCCTAGATCTGTTATCTTTTGGACACCCTTAATCCAAAAATATTCCATTGATTTCAGCTACAAGGATTTCATTGATTTATTTTTTCACCGAGTGGTTAGCATGCTAAGCAGTAGCAATCAACCTAGGGTTAGTGATGAAATAAAGAAAGTTTTACAGTTGTCGAAACACATTATAACAGGAGACTGGTATTTATACTAGAACCACACTGAAATTGGGGTGTATGGATGTCAAATCACTCTATATAAGCTGCCCAAATATCTCCCCATGAGGATATTTGCACTAGAATATATCAGGTAGATCATAAATTTAGATGATATTAATTTTTCATTAGTCAAAGAAGAAATCATAGTTTAAAATAAAGAACCAGCTTGGTCCTTTTATCTACAATAATAGGGATGCTGGAGAGGAAGCAGAAAGATGTTTACAGGAAATGAAGTTCAGTGGTAGTTTCAGATGGAAGTATGATCCTTTGGGTGTCATAAACAAACTGAAACTCAAGTTTAAATTGAGCCCTTTTATGCATGAGTCCAAGCCAGAGATTGAAAGATATGCCAACTAGTCAGAGTTGTTGGAAGACACCTTGTTGGATATGGAGGAGCAAATGGATACTAGTTCCATTTTACATACTCCAACGCTATAAGACAGAAATGTAAAAGGGACTAGAGAAGAAGGTTCTTGCTCAAACAAAGATACAACAAATAACAAATTTGAAATACTGTACAAAAAAAGAACAATGCTGAATCCAGTAAATGAGCAAGAAGAAGAAATTGATACAATTGAGATCATTAATATAGACATTGTGATTAAAGAAAATGCACTTTCTTCAGTTTCAAAGGAAACTCAACAACCTTCAACTTCTAGCGCTCAAATCATCTAGAAGCAGCATAGTGTTGAAGTCTCTTCATCAAGTGAACCAATGGACAAAGAAATGGACATCAAAGAGAGATACAAAGATATTAAGGCCAAAAATGAAGAAACAAAAGCTGAAATATATTCACAGTACTTAAAGCAGACTCCTGCCGGCCACAATAGATTACTTTCTGCATTTGATTATAAGACAGGAAAAATGTAGATGACATTTTTGCAGCCCATATTACAACATCCTAAGTCAACAGCAGATTACAAAAATACAGATTATGAGATTTCTGTGAAAGATGTTCATCCTATATACCAAATAGAATTTCATAAGCAAGCAGGAGAAATGTTATAATCAACTATAGCTGACAAAGCTATGAATGCCAAAAATGTTCACAATTCTTTGGAAAATATAAAAGATACAGTTGAAATTAGAAAAAGCATCCTCACAGGCTAAAGATAACAGACTTAAATCCCTTGAATATTTGGTTATTGAAATGGGATATGATCCAAAGAATGTCAAAGGTGCAGAAGCACTCATTAACAAAAGGAATGTAGACATTTATGCATTGAAGGAAGATCTTAAATTGCCTTCTACTTAACATCCATAGACCAAGGAAGTTCTATAGAATCAAAACCAAAAATATGAGATGATGAACCTCATTCTTCAGTTACTGTCACTACTATTCCTATAGTTACTACAACAGTTCCTTATACTTTAGCGACTTCAGCGGCCACAACAGTTCTAGTAGCTACAACACTTCCATCTACATTAGCAACAAATTCAACAACAACAACCGCTCAACCTAGTGATGAAGCATGTAAATTCATCAAAGATACGCAGAATATGTCCATCCAAACAAATTAAATAAATAGACTTAACGATCAAATAAAAGTCTAGAAGATGAAAAGAAGTTGGCACAAATCATGCATACAAATGAAACATAGAAGTCAAACAGATTGACTGAGAGAATACAGAATGTAGAGAAAGGATTGACATTGAAACAAGCACTTTCCCAAGCAAAGCAGCAACTGTGGGCCAATATCATTAACTCTGTTAATGATATTTGGCCATCCATCCAAGTCATCTTTGAGCAAAAGGATTTAATCAAGGAAGGAACTGAAGCTATTCAAAAAGTTAAGGAAGAACTTGGTAACAAGCCAGAGGAGGCCAATGAAATCATTAAGTTTCTTAATTCCAAGAACAAACAAGAATTGGAAGAGATTGACATAAGTGACAGGACTGAAACAATTCTAGAAGTGAAAAAGATAATTTCTAAGAGGAACTTGATCGTACAACTTGAGGAGAAATGTCAAACAATGGAGCTAGCAATTGCCAGGTTCATGGTCAGATTTGATGTTTTGAGGTAGAAAGGTCTTCCTAATCCATTAGTCATTAATGACAGGTTGATGAGGCATGAAGACTATGTGATCCAGGTGGATGTTGGTGGCCACCCACCTATCCCATTTGGACCCCCAAAACTATTTCTTTCAGCTTTTCAATACCCTTAATTGTAGCATAATTTACTATTTTTAGCAGTTTTTTGGGTCCTGAACTTCTAGAGCCGTTTTGAGGCCCTAAACAACATTTTTTGGGAAATCTGTGAGCAACATGGGTCCAATTTATAGTTCTCGGATAGATCTTTCTAATGAGCTATTGTACGTGTCAAATGGAGATTGGGTGCCAAAGTTACGAGCCCGGGAAATTGATGTACCAATTTACCCAAACGGGGCCCACAATTTGTCGTTTCATCTTCTAGGGTTAGGTTTTGGGATGTTAAGGGTTTTCCATTATTTCTCAACAATAAATAGGGCTTCAAGCCTGATTGTAACATAGTTCAGAGGCATGTAGCTGTCACATCTCTTCTCAGAGATAAGCTACCATCGCCCTAGCTGGTTTATTTCCATTTCTGTTTGTAAGCATATTTCAGTATTTTACATTAATGAAATAAAGTATTATTTCCGTTGCATCTTCATGCATATGGTTATCTCTATATTTTGTTATGTTCTTGTTTAAATCTGGATCAGTGGTATCAGAGTGGTCTACTTTTTCTCTGTTTTTCCTTGCATGTCCCCAACGGGGTCGGGATATAAGGAGTTAGGGCTTGAACTGGTCAAACCTTTACAAGACCAACCCCGCAAACCCTGACGGCCTCCCATGGCAGATGAGAAGAAAGATGAGGGGGCAGGAGATCCTATCAAAATCTTGCTCGAAGAAGCCCTCAAGTGTCAAAGGAATGCGATGATGGATAGCTTTGCACAGATCCTTCAGCGGCTATTTAGAGGTGACGCATCGGCTTCCAACAGCTACTCTGGAAACGCCACACCCTTTAAGGTACAAGTTAATTTTAAAATCCCCATCTTCAAGGGTCAAATAGACGCATATGCTATAGATAAATGGTTAAATCTACTAGAAGGGTATTTTTCTTTTCATGAATTTTCAAGTCAGGAAAAGATTGTTTTCGCTCTTCTCAAAGCAGCCCCCCACGTCAAGGACTGGTGGGAAACCTACTGCGAGAAAAAGGATGAAAATACTAGCTCACTATTTTCAGCCGCACCCACCCGAGATTCATTCAAGGATGCCATCAAGGAGCAGTACTACCCTGTCAAAAGCTATGAGGACAAATACATCAAATAGACAACACTGCGGTAGGGAAGGGACCATGATGTGCCAGAGTTCACAAACATTTTTCATACCCTTTGCACACAGTTTGGTGTCAAGGACTCTAAGATGCATTTGGTACTCAAATACCATGGCTGCCTACACAGATACATCCAAGAAGAGATGGAGTTCCTGAACATCTCCTCGCTTGGCACGACGTACTGATACGCTGTCAAAATCGAGCAAAAGTTCAAACAGAAGAAGCGAGACTTTGGATCTACAAATCCGAAGACCGAAGGACGAAGCCAAGAAGGGGTGACCCAAGACAACCTGTCGAAGCTACATGAAAAGAACAACACCACGAAGTCGAAGAAGGACGCAGGAAAGTGGTGTGAGTTCCACAAGGGTCCCACTCACAACAAGAGTGAGTGTCGGACCAAGCAGTCGTTGATGGTCGAGTTGAAGGCTTCAGAATCAAATGCATGTTCTGACCCTGAGTCAGAACCCGACAAGGGGAATGGAAAAGGGAAGCAGATCATTGATGTGGAGTCCAGTGTCACTATTGCCATCGTCAAGATCCAAAAGAATGAGCCCAAAGACCAAGAGGAGGGGGAGCATCATTTCCACTTATAGATGTGGGTGAAGGGTTCGCCGCTCCAATTCATTGTTGACAATGATAGCCAAAAGAACCTCATTTCAGCAGAGGTCGTGAAGCAGTTGGGCCTACCGACTACACCACACCCATAGCTGTACAATATCGGGTGGCTTCATGAAGGACGAGATCTCAAAGTTCACCAGTAATGCTGCCTTCCCTATAGCATCAAGCCTTTCACAGACGAGGTATTGTGTGATGTTACACCTCTGGATGTTTGTGATGTATTATTAGGCCAGCCATACTTGTGGAGGCGACATGCTGTGTATGAGTCAAGGCCTCGCATTTTCATTATTTCTTTGTGTAATTCATTATACAGGATACCGGAGGTAGCCCCACCTACGACCACCTCTTTGATCATTACTAAGAAAGGCAACAAGCTCATCTACCAAACTAGGAAATTCATCTGTCTAGTTCACTCCCAAAGAAAGGGGAAGATCGTCACCACATCGATGAACCCCGTGAAGGGTTCCGCTGTGCAGCAGTAGCAGCAAAGGGATACAGTCATGACAGAACACAAGAACAACTTCTTCTCACCCACAAGGGTACCACACAAGCTTCAGGTGGGTAACAAAGTCTGGTTGCATCTGTAGAAAGAACGCCTCACAAGATCCCATCAGAAGCTTCGACCACGCCGACATGGTACTTACACCATTACCAAGGCTGTGGGAAATAATAATTTGGAGCACAACATTCCTCCATTCCTTTTCCTGCACTATGTGTTCAATGTGTACCACCCTCGACCATGCTTCCAACCATTACTGGACACATCCGAGATAGCAGAACAGCTCACCAGGGACCAAGTTCAGCAGATGGAGGAATTCAACGCAATGGGGACCATTGCTTCTTAAGGGGGAGGAATGATCTAGGTGGATGTTGGTGGCCACCCACCTATCCCATCTAGACCCCCACAACTATCTCTTTAAGCTTTTTAGTTTCCTTAATTGTAGCACAATTTACTATTTTTAGTAGTTTTTCGGGTCCTGAACTTCTGGAGCCGTTTTGAGGCCCTAAACGAAGTTTTTTGGGAAATCTAGGAGAAACATGGGTCCATGGACCGATGTTTCTCTTCCCAAATTTATAGTTCTTGGATAGATCTTTCTAAGGAGCTATTGTACACGTCAAAAGGAGATCGGGTGCCAAAGTTACGACCCTAGGAAATTGATGAACCAATTTACCCAAATGGGTCCCACAATTTGGTGTTTCATTTTCTAGGCTTAGGTTTTGGGATGTTAAGCATTTTCAATTGTTTCTCAACAATAAATAGGCCTTTGAGCATCATTGTAACGCAGTTCAGAGGCATGTAGCTGCCACATCTCTTCTCAGAGATAAGTTACCATCGCCCTAGCTGGTTTATTTCCATTTCTGTTTGTAAGCATATTTCAATATTTTACATTAACAAAATGAAGTATTATTTATGCTGCATCTTCATGTATATGGTTATCTCTGTATTTTGTTGCGTTCTTGTTTAAATCCAGATCATTATGATAAGAAAAACAGAGAAGTGGCAAAGGAACAAGTAAACAATTCAGCCATGAGAGGAATTCCAACAGGAAAAGTGCGACATCAAACTTTTGAGAATCTCTTTTACCTCCAGCATGAGGTAAAATATCTCTTTATCAACAAACCTATATTTGAAAAATACACAGAGGTTGATGAAAGTTTGAGAATAATGGTAAAGATAAAATTACCAAATGAAGAGACTTGGGAAAAGTTGAATGATTTACTGTGAAAATGAAAGGTAAAACAATGAAAATAGAGTAGTCAAGAGCAATCAAGGTATAACAACACAGAGTAACAGATAAGCTAAGTCAAAGAGTATCAGATGAAAGACAGAGTTTAGAAGTCAAAGGCAAAGTAAAGGGATAGCCAGCGTAGAGCAACAACAAAAGAGAGAAAGCAGCAAAAGATCAAAATAACAAACAAAAAAATTAGTAAAAGCACGGACAACTAGCCTTTTAGTCTCCTAGGTGTCTCTATCTTCTTGCATGAAGATATTTCATTTTCCTTGAATAATTCCTAAATACGTTTTAGGATATTTTGTAATAGTGTTTGTATAAATACTTCACAATTCAAAGTATTGGGGGGTGGATTGCTGAACATTTCTATAGTTGTATTGATCTGAAACCTAAGGGTTTATTGTAACATTTTCAAGTTAGCAAACTGGACTGAGTAATAAATACATTACATTACTAGATTCATGTGTTGGGCCACTTCAGTGAAGTATCTTTCATTTGTTAAATTGTTATTTTCTTTGAGTACAGTCCCTCTTGAACAATTATTCATTTTGATGTTTTCTTTTGATATCTAGAGTATGGAATTCTTCATTGCTCCCTAGTTTCGATTGATCTCTTTCATTTCCCTCATTATCCAATTTGAGGAATCCTTAACTGCTCTTTGATCCCGATTAAAAACCACTTCACGATTCAGCCTGAAAGATATGAATTTACTCAGCTACGTTGCCTTGTGGACACTATCTTTAGAACCTGATTCAGTAATGATTTCTTGACATTTTGACTCCCTAGACCAATGGTAAAAGACATTCATCTATCCATCTAAATCAATGACTCCACCACCAAATCAAATCAAAACACAATCAAACTTAAATAACTAGCCTAAAATTAATTAATTCAACAAAGTTAAATTATTAAGAGAGAGTCGTCTATGAGCATTACGAAGGCTAGATCCTGATCTCGTAGGTAGGTTTGTGGTTACCTCTATTATTTCTTTAAACACAACATGACAACCCTAGGGAAATTTTAGAGTGATAACATAGTGGCGACCATACTGGGGAAATCGGTCCTTATTTTAATAAACCTTGAAGGAAATCCTAAATCTCATCTTTTCAACTTAATGCCATTTTAGGGTTGTCAAAAGGTTTCTTTAAAAAATTAAAAATTAAAAATTCTAGCTTCCAAAAGAACATACTATACCAGGGCACATCCAGATCCAAACCCTACTTTAATTGTTGATAATCCGGACATAATATTAAGAAAAAAATATAAAGTAGAAAGTCAAGAAACCATTAGTCATCTAATCAAAGCCAATTCACTTCCTAAAGAGTTATCAAACTTAGAGGATTTACACTTTGATTTATCATTTGAGCATTCTTTGTTTCGTACCAAATTTGAAAATTTAATCCATGATACTGTAATAGACCTACTTTTATTCAATTTATTGAATCAAAGAAGAATACTTTATATCTTGATTTAGATCAACATGTTCTAGACACTTTTGACAAACTTGATTCTTTAACCTCAACTTTGACAAGGCACATAGACAAAGCCTATTTTTAATAATCAGTTGAATTAGCTGCCCTAATTGCTGCTACTGCTAAGCCTCCTACCATCCCTTCAGAATTTGTAAATTCATCTTTATTTAGTACCATCTCATCTATTATTTCCACTACAGTTCAATCCACAGAATCATTCATCCCCAAGCTTCCTCTTCATCCCAGAGTTTTATTTCCATCTCCAAATACTTCAAGTTCATCTTCTAGCACTTCTACTACATTTTCTATCACTTCAAGCTCATACGTAAGCCCTTCAAGTTCATCTTCAGGCGCTACCACTTTACCTCCTAGCCAAGTTAGGTTCTTAGCCATGATTGCGAAATATGCTTCTTTGACCTTACCATCTCAAGTACATGTCATGCCCCAAGACTACTACAATAAAATCTTTTAGTTTGATGGTATTGGTGAATATACTGCACAACAACATGTAAAGAAAATGAATGATTATTTTGAATTACATGAAATTGATGAAGAAGGTGTATAGATGAGATTATTTGCACAAACACTAGCAAGAGATGTCAAGAAATGGTTTAAATATTTACCTGCTGGTCATATTGCTGATTTAACTATTTCTCATAAAGTGTTTATCAATAGATGGGAAAGAAAGAAAAATCCTTACAAATTTTGTCTGAATATGAAAACATTAGAAGATCTCCTAATGAATTTTTTCAGGACTATTGTACTAGGTTTAACAGTATTTATAATGCAACCCCTGCAAATATCAAACCTCCACCAGACTTGGCAGTGATTAAATATCCTAACAGTTTTGACACTGATATGTCTTACCAATTGAGAGAAAGAAACCTCCAACTTTAGAACATATGTAGAGTGATGCAATTAGTGTAGAAGCTAACTTGTTGGCTAAAAGAGCTAGAATGAGGAATGAGAGGAGAGTTACCATTAAGGAAGAACAACCCACTTCAGATGTTAAGATAGATAGTTTAGTTAAAAGTTTCGAAAATTTAATGGATAGATTAGAGAATATGGAAATAAAACCTCAGTGGGAAAATCAACAAGGACCTGAAAATCAGAAACCCTAACTTTAGGAAAAATCCTAATACTAGAAAATCAAAAGAAGGTACACCCAATCCACAAATTAGGCCACCTTTCCAGGAAAATTATGCTGAAAGTTCACAACAGCTTGAAGAAGACCAAGACACCCAGATAAACTTGATGGGAGTAAACAATGAAGATGCCATTTTTCTTACCTAGGAAGAACAAGAATTGTACATGTTACAGCAGGTATAATTAGAATCTGGAGAGTCCTTTGACTACAAACAAGGCTATGAATCTGCTATCTATGAAGTTCACAAACAATATAGCCTTAGAAGCAAAAAGAACACAAAAGTTCCTACTAAGAAATCAATCCAAACCCAAACTAAGAAAATAGCAGAAGCTCCTGTGACCAAAGTTGTAGGAATTCTACCTAGAGGAACTCAGGAGGCTTCCAGGCCAAAAATTGTAGACATAACTTCATCTGAAATTCAAAATTCAACTGCTACTCAAACTATTCCAAACAAGAAAATTGAAAGCAAAACTATTGATACACAAATTGAATTACCAAGTGCTAGTAAAGAAGACAAAAACACACAAACGCAAATTACTAAAGATGAAATCATTCGACTAAGCAAAACTCAAATACCATTCAATATCAAAATTGAGATAGCCAAATTAAAAATACTGGTTCCTTTAACATAGCTGGTGAAGAATGAATCATACAAAGCACAAATTACTAAAACACTTGACATAGGTGAAGGTGAAGATGTTGTAAATCTTAATGAAGATGAACCTAAGTTATTATTTGGTCTAGAAGTGAATGGCAAACATTAACACGGGGGTATTCCTCCATTCTACATTAGCTTAAACATTCATGATAAAATCCTACATAATGCTATGTTAGATTCAGGAGCATCTCATAACCTAATGCCTAAAGCAGTCATGGAAAGATTAAACTTAGACATCACTAGACCCTACAAGGACTTGTTTTCCTTTGATTCTAGTCAAGTCAAATGCCTAGGTTTGATAAAATATCTATGTGTAACTCTAGTCTAATGCCTAGAAAAAAGTATTGTTATGGACATAGTAGTTGCTGATATTCCACCTAAATATGGTATGATGTTATCTGACTCATGGGGAGAAAAATTACAAGGATCTCTTGAATTAGACATGTTATATGCTACCATTTCTGTATTTGGATAGCAAAGAAAGCTTTACAGAGAAACCTTGATGAAATACATGGTAAGTAGTTCAAGAAGACTGCAAAATTACCCTATTTATTCCATGCATTCTGATTTGGACTCATTTATCTTGTATAATTCAGAGAATGGAAAAGCTGAAATCACAACTTTAGAAGGAAAACATAAAGAACCTGACAATAATAATATATTCATGAATCTAGGTGGCACCTAGATTTTGATGGTTTAGTGAATAGATTAGGAGTAGGTGCAGGAGTTTGGATTAATAACATGGAAAATAATCATTTTGAAGGTCATGCCTTTATATTAAACTTTAAATGCACAAATAACATGACAGAGTATGAAGCTTTAATCTTAGGATTGCAGATTGTAAGAAACATTGGAGGCAAGAGAGTTTCTACCATGGGAGACTCAGAATTGATAATAAAACAAATTAAAGGAGAGTATTCCGTGAATAATCCTAGACTTAGCCAATATAGAGAAACTATTCTAGATATTATTAGAGAACCTCTTGAAATTGATTTTGTTGTTATTCCTAGGAAAGAGAACATGCAGGCTCACAGTTTGACTACTTTTGCTAGCACTTGCAGATTACCTTTTCAATGCAATCACCAGTATACTGCTGAGGGAGAATTCTAGTACTGTAACATAGATACTGATTGTATAGTAGATAACATCATAAATAGTGAGATAGATATAAATGTTGTAGATCTAAATAAACCCACTAAATTCACTAAGGTAGAAATAGATAACTTAGAAAAAGTAGAAATAGAAGAAATAGTCAAGGATGATGATGAGATTTTAAACCTTAAAAATATTTTTTTTCCTAAGGGATTAACCCCATTAGAAGATTTGTTTGATTCAAATGATGTAGCTAGAAAACCCAAAATGGAGCCTTTAATATTAGACATAAAAGAATGTAATATAGAAACAAAAGAAAAACCTAAGCTTATTAAATTATCCAAAGCATTACCTTGAGCTGAAAAGATGAAATACATAAGTCTATTTAAAGAATTTCAAGATGTCTTTTCCTGGAGTTATGAAGACCTCAAATCTTATGACACCATCATTATTCAACATAAAATACCCATCAAAGAAGATCATAAACCCTTTAAACAAAAGCTTAGAAGGATTAATCCAGTTCTTATGCCATTGATTGAAAAAGAAGTAAAAAGGATGTATGAGGCACAAATCATAGCACCAATTAGATATTCAGATTGGGTTTCTAACTTAGTTCCCACTAGGAAAAAGATAGGGGAAATCAGACTCTGTGTTGATTTCCGAAACTTAAACAAAGTGTCACTAAAAGATAACTATCCTCTCCCCAAAATGGACCATATTTTATAGAGGGTGGTAGGATCATCTAGAATCTCATTACTTGATGGGTTTTCTGGATACAACCAAATCTTAGTTCAACTAGAGGATCAAGAAAAGACTGCATTTACCACTCCCTGGGGTACTTTCATGTATTTGAAAATGCATTTTGGACTAATGAATGTAGGAGCTACCTTTCAAAGAGCTATGGATATAGATTTTTCCAAGGAGATGCATGACATTTTAGTCATTTATCTAGATGATATAACAATATTCTCGAAAATAGACAATTAATATCTAGATCATTTGAGAAGAGTTTTTATTAAATTTAGAAAATTTGGCATTTCTTTGAATCCCAAAAAGACACTCGTTGGAATAGAAGAAGGCAAACTCTTAGGACACATAATTTCAAAAGAGGGCATTAGAATTGATCCAGCTAGAATAGAAG
The DNA here is from genome assembly GCA_031772625.1 of Pinus tabuliformis. Taxonomy (NCBI): domain Eukaryota; kingdom Viridiplantae; phylum Streptophyta; class Pinopsida; order Pinales; family Pinaceae; genus Pinus; species Pinus tabuliformis. Next base: position 654,668,583 of record CM062817.1, read on the forward strand.
CAATCCTAAACATCAACCATCCTAGGAACATTAAAGAATTGCAATCATTCTTAGGTAAAATAAATTTTCGTAGAAGATTAATTTCTAACTTAGCAGAACTAATTAGATGTTTGAATAACATGTTGAAAAAGGATTCAACACTTAAGTGGACAATGGAGGCTAAGCAGTCCTTTCAAGCAATCAAAGAAGCCCTTACTTAAACACCTATCCTCATAAGTCCAAATTCCAACAAAGACTTCATAATTTTTTCATTTTCTTCTGAACACACTATTGCAGCAGTCTTGTTGCAAAAGAATGATGAGGGTTATGAAAAACCAATCGCCTTCTTCAGTAAAGCTTTGAGAGATGCTACACTAAAGTATGATATAATGGAAAAAAAAAGCTCTTGCTTTAGTGAAAGCCATAAAGGATTTCAGAGAATATATTATGTAATCTCACATAATAGCATATGTACCAAACTCAGTTGTAAAGGACATTCTAACTCAAAATGGGCCTGATGGAAAAAGAGGCAAATTGATGGCCACCATACTAGAATATGACATTGAGATCAAGCCTACAAAATTTACTAAAAGGCCAAGGTTTAGCCAAACTCATGGCTGAATCGAATTGTCGAGCCTTAGACATAAATTTCATTGCTGCTATAGATGATCAGGAAGAGATGGCGACTACACAAATTAGTGAAGCTTTCATAGATTCACCCTGGTATGCAGACATTATTTTCATTTTACTCAACCTACAATATCCTCCTGGTTTATCTGGAACTAAAAGTAGATTCCTAAAAATGAAAGAAATGAAATATTGTATCTTAGAGAATGTTTTATTTTGGAAAGATAATGGTGGTGTTTTGCTAAATTGTTTATGAAAAGATGAAACTGACAAAGTCATGCAGGGGATTGTGGGGGACACCTATATTGGAGAAAAACTGCTGATAATATTTTAAGGGCGGGGTTTTAATAGCCCACCCTTTTTGTAGATGTCAGAAAATATGTGACCTCCTGTCACAAATTCCAAATATTTTAAGGCAATAATAAACTCTTACCATTGCTCCTCAAACCTATCTCAACAGAAATTCCTTTTCAATAATGGGGTTTAGACTTCATTGGAGAAATTCACCCAGCCTCCTCAGCCCAACATAAATGGATTTTGAAAGCCACTAATTACTTTACTAAATGGATAGAAGCCATCCCTTCTAGACAAGCCATAGATTCTGTCATCATTTCATTCCTTGAGAACAATATCCTTTCTAGATTTGGATGCCCACAAAAGCTCATCACTGATAATGTTGCTACCTTCAAATCCAATAAAATGGTAGACCTTTGTAACTGATACCACATTACCTTTGGTCATTCCACAACCTATTACCCTCAAGGTAATGGACTTGGAGAATCCTAAAAAAAATCCTTGTTAATATCATCAAGAAACTGTTAGAAGACAATAAGAAAACCTGGAACAAAAAGTTGGTTAATTCCATATGGGCAGACAAACTAACTACAAAAAAGTCCATTGGTACATCTCCTCATCAACTAGTATATGGAATGGATGTTGTTTTTCCATCCTCATTAGGAGTATCAGTGATGGAAATGATTCAAGAGTTGCAAGTAGAACCAAATGATATCCAAAGGAGGATAAATCAGACAATACATTTGTAGCAAACCAGGGAAGAAGTCTATGAAAAATCCCAAGTGATCCAAGATAAAATAAAAGAGAGTTTTGAAAAGAAAGCCAAAGATGATGATTTTTACATAGGTGACAAAGTACTCAAATGGGATTCCAGAAGAGAATAAAAAGGTAAACACAGGAAAGTTGATTTCCTATGGCAAGGCCTTACATCATTTATGTTTACAGAGGTAACAATGCATTTTTCTTGAAGCAATTAGATGGGACAGATCTACCAGGTGGACTAGTCAACAGTAGCATGATGAAGCATTACTTTTCCCCAGATTAACATTAGTTCATTTGTTACTTTTCTCACTGTACATAACATTGCAAAGTTTAGATTAGATTGGATGATTACCTTTTGAGGTCGAAGCTCGAAGAGAAGGCCCTAACCTTTGAAAGGCGTGGCATCATGTGTATGAATAAAATAGATCACAGAAAAGCATTTACAAGGCAAGAACAATCAAAGTTTCAAAGGCTACTGATCTTAACTTTCTTGACATTTCACTAGGAAATGCCATCCCCATGTGGAACCACTGTTAGGGTCCTATAATAATAGTATTCATAATTTTGAATTGACTACGATTAGTCTTGTAATATTGTACATACTTTTGTTTTCTGCAAAATGTTTTCCCATATTAAAAATAAAAAATGTAAAGAGGGTGAAGTCCTAATAGAAAAATGAAAGGACTAGTAAAAGAAAAAAGTAAAAAAAGAGTATAAAGTATAAACCCCACCAAGAAGAGATAAAAAATAGATTTTGAAAGTGATGCAAATTCGAAGACCATTACTTTTTACTTTACTTTGCAAAATAAGATTGTGTGCATCTTATAAAAAATGCCACAACCCATGATGGTAAAATAGTTTAATTTTGATTCATTCATGCTTTAAATTTCATGCTGATAGATAGAGAATAAAGATCTAGCCAAACTGTTTAATCTCTACAGATCAGTAGTTAGGTAGAGAATAATAATGAGCTCAACAATTTAATCTAAGCCATTGGAAAGTCATAAGGTTAGAATTAGATAGTTTTCTTACAAAAGAAAAAGAAATCAAGGGTCATCAAGCTCAAATGCACCTAGTAAATGAAGAAAAAATGTTAGGGTAAATGATGGGTAGGCAGAAGCAGTTTTCACAAGGCATGGAAAGCATCAATTGGTTTATTTCATATTACTAACTTCCTCCCAAACTCATTTATCCCTTGTAAAAATATCCCTTCCGCTTCATTTTACCTTTGCCCTTATTTCATCTCATTTTCCCTTTCTTTTACACCCTCCACTACACATTTCCTTTAAAAGCCCTCTAAAACCCTCTTATCCTAAGTTTAAATAGTTAAAATATATCGTGCCCCATTGAAAAGCACTCCTCAATACCCTTTTAACTCATATCCCTAGTATATTTTTTCTCCTCATACTATTTTATTAACACTCATTGCATAATTAATTCCCGTATTTAATGGTTATTTAACTACGTTAAATTCTAGTTAACCTGACCCCACACCTCGACTCATCCCTCACAACTCCACCACCCGATAAACCTTTGATCACCCACCTCCAGATCCAATAGCCCACATTCCATATCGCACGCTCTGACGCTCGACTTTTAACATCCCAAAAGCGCCCGAGATAAGCTGTTTTCCCCGCTCGCCTTTTTGCTACGTGGCAGCCCCATGTTATATCACATCCTCCAAAATAATACCACCCTAGCACTCTAAAGCGGTGCGATAAACCAACTTACTGCCTTCTCGCATCAGATGAAACCGCCCTACTGTTTAAATGTTAACCCCACGCCCAAAGGTTAACCACTGTTGGTTAAAAACTAAAAAAGCCATCGTTTCCAAACTTTTCACTATTATTTTATTAGTGATTATAGAAAATAACCTCTATTAAACTATTCCAACATGCCAGAAGATCTGCTAAACTATTTTGAGCTGTTTTACAACCAGAATTCAAACGTTTACTACCAGAAGACGTCGTCGACTCTGATTTGAAGCATTATAAATACCATTGAAGCCTCAAAAAGCCTCCGCTACCCCTAGAGAACCCTTCTGCATACCAAAGCTTCATTTTTAAGGTATTCCTGAAGTGGCGAAGGCCTGTACTTAAGCTTTGCACAACATTTCTAATAGGTTAATCAATTGAACCAATTTAAGAGCCTGACCGACCCAAAGAAAGCCATTGCGGCATCCAAAACCATTTTTGCAAACTGTATTCATCCTTTCACACTATTCCAGAGGTCCTAAGCATACTTCTTAAGCCAAAGAGTGATAAATTGAATAAAATAAACAAATCTATGGCTTCCCAAAGAATTCTGAATACAAAACCCCTACAAACTCGTCACCTAGATATTGAGCACCTCCCATTGGCCGATAGAGATTTCTAGATAAAAGGCATAGCCTCCCCTAACAATCTGTTAAAACTCCACTGCTGGAGCAAAGATAAATTCCTCAACCAGAATGATGATATTAAGCTTTGGGAATCAAATTTACCCAACTACTTGTTCCCATAGGTATACCAGTTCCCTGAAATCATCCACTTATGCCAACTCTGCTATTTCCCAAGTCAGAGAGCCATAGTCTCTCCTAACTAGCAAATTTTATTCACAATCACTGCAAGGTCAATAAATGAAATGTTGCAACTCTAGCCAAAGCCCAATGAAACCCCATTTTCTATTAAAAACCTAATTTATCTGTATTTAAAGCTGGACCTTCCCAAGAGATCCCAAATTCTAAAGACTTTCCTCCTAGAAAAAGTTCTTGTTCCTACAAACAACCCTCCATATTCTGCCACCATTTTCTCTGAGAGAGCCAGACATATTGTAACCATGTTGTCTTCTAGGATATACTACTAATGAACATGTAGATGAACCTATACTTGGTTTACTTTATATTTTTTTCCCAAGCAAGCCTCCAGCTACAGTTTTCAATTTTGCCTCATTCTTAGTAGACAAAATCCATGATCAATTGATCAGATTGCCAAATGAAAGAGTATTCAAATACTCTTCATTATTGTTCCATATGTTTCTATATTTCCAATAAGAAAGTTTTACAGTTAACATCCAAAAATTGGACACTAAGGGCAATCCTAGATTTGTTATCTTTTGGACACCCTTAATCCAAAAATATTCCACTGATTTCAGCTACAAGGATTTCATTGATTCATTTGTTCACCCAGTGGTTAACATGCTAAGTAGTAGCAGTCAACCCATGGTGAGTGATGAAATAAAGCAACTTTTACAGTTGTCAAAACACATCAGAACAAGAGACTAGTATTTATAAGATAACCGCACTAAAATTAGGGTGTATGGATGTCAACTCACTCGATATAAGCTGCCCAAATATCTTCCCATGAGGATATTTGCACTAGAATATATCAAGCAGATCATAAATTCAGATGATATTAATTTTGTATCAGTCAAGAAGAAATCATAGTTTAAAATCAAGAACCAGCTTGGTCTTTTTATCTGCAATAATAGGCATGTTGGATAGGAAGCAGAAATATGTTTACAAGAAATGAAGTTTAGTGGTAGTTTCAGATGGAAGTATGATCCTTTGGGTGTCATAAACAAACTGAGACTCAAGTTTAAAATAAGCCCTTTTATGCATTAGTACAGGCTAGAGATTGAAAGATATGCCAACTAGTCAGAGTGTTTGGAAGAGACCTTACTGGATATGGAGGAGCAGATGGATACTAGTTCCATACTACATACTCCATCCCTACAGGATATAAATGTAAAAAGGAATAGAGAAGATGGTTCTTGCTCATACAAAGATACAACATATAACAAATTTGAAATAATGTACAGAAAAAGAACAAAGTTGAATCCAGTAAATGAGCAAGAAGAAGAAATTGATACAATTGAGATCATTAATATAAACATTGTGATTAAAGAAAATGCACTTCCTTCAGTTTCAAAGGAAACTCAACAACCCTCAACTTATAGTGCTCAGATAATCTAGAAGTAGAATAGTGTTTAACTCTCTTCATCAAGTGAACCAATGGAAAAATGCAGATGACCTTTTTGCATCCCACAGTACAACATCCTAAGGCAATAGCAGATTACAAAAAGATAGATTATGATATTTCTACCAAAGATGTTCATCCTATATACCAAATAGAATTTCATAAGCAAGTAGGAGAAATGTTATACTCAACTATGACCGACAAAGCTATGAGTGCCCAAAAGCTTTACAATTCTTTGGAAAATGTAAAAGTACGGTTGAAACTAGAGAAAGCATCCTCACAGGCTAAAGATAACAAAATTAAATCCCTTGAAGATTTGGTTATTGAAATGGGATATGATCCAAAGAATGTCAAAGGTGCAGAAGAACTCATTAAGAAGAAGAATGTAGACATTGCTGCATTGAAGAAACAACATAAATTACCTTCTACTGAACATCCATAGGCCAAGGAAGTTGTAGAGAATTAAAAACAAAAAGATGAGATGATGAACCACATTCTTCAATTAACTACTCAATTAATAGAAATGGAAAATGACATGGATAAGTTAGTACAAGAGAAAAAGGCTAGCATGGAAGTAGTTATTGTCACTACTATTCCTACAGCTACTACAACAATTCCTTCTACTTTAGCAGCTTCAACGGACACAGTAGTTCCATTAGCTACAATACTTCCATCTATATAAGTCACTACATCAACAACAGATTCAACAACAACAACCGCTCAACCCAGTGATGAAGCAGGTAAATTAATCAAAGCTATCCAAGTTATCCATCCAAACAAATGAAATAAATAGAGTTAAAGATCGAATAAAAGTCTAGGGGATGAAAATAAGTTGGCACAAATCATGCATAAAAATGAAACACAGAAGTCAAATAGATTGACTGAGAGAATAAAGAAGTTAGAGAAAGAATTGACATTAAAAGAACCACATTCCCAAGTAAAGCAGCAACTGTGGGAAAATATCATTAACTCTATTAATGATATTTGGCCATCCATCCAAGTCATCTTTGAGCAGAAGGATTTAATCAAGGAAGAAACTGAAGCTATTCAAAAAATTAAGGAAGAACTTGGTAACAAGCTAGAGGGGGCCAATGAAATCATTAAGTTTCTTAATTCCAAGAACAAATAGGAATGGGAAGAGATTGGCGTAAGTGATAGAACTAAAACAATTCTAGAATTTAAAAAGGTAATTTCTAAGAGGAACTTGATGGTACAACTTGAGGAGAAATGCCAAACAATAGAGCTAGCAATAGCCAGGTTCATGGTCAAATTTGATGTTTTAAGGAAGAAAGGCATGCCTAATTTATTGGTCATTAATGACAGTTTGATGAGGCATGAAGACTATGATAAGAATATTAGAGAAGTGGCACAGGAACAAGTAAACATTTTAGCCATGAAAGGAATTCCAACAGGAAAAGTGCTATATCAGACTTTTGAGAATCTCTTTTACCTCTAGCATGTGGTAAAATATTTCTTTATCAAAAAACCTACATTTTCAAAATACACAGGGGCTGATGAAATTTTCAGATAATGGTAAAGATCGAATTACCAGATGTAGAGACTTGGGAAAAGTTGAATGATTTACTGTGAAAATGAAAGGTAAAACAACAAAGAGTAACAAATCAGCTATGTCAAAGAGTATCAGATGAAAGACAAAGTTTAAAAGTCAAAGGCAGAGTAAAGGGACAACCAGCGTAGAGCAATAGCAAAAGAGAGAAAGCAGCAAAATATTAAAATAGCAAACAATGAAATCAGAAAAAGTAGGGACATCTAGCCTTTTAGTCTCCTAGGTGTCTCTATATTCTTGCATGAAGATATTTCATTTTCCATGAATAATTCCTAAATAAATTTTAGGATATTTTGTAATATTTTTTGTATAAATACTTCACAATTCGAAGTATTGAGTTGTGGATTGTTGAACATTTCTATAGTTGTATTGATCTAAAACCTAAGGGTTTATTGTAACATTTTCAAGTCAGTAGACTTGACTGAGTAATAAAAGCATTGCATTATAGGATTCATGTGTTAAGCCACTTCAGTGAAGTATCTTTCATTTGTTAAATTGTTATTTTCTTTGAGTATTTCAGATACTTACGTGTTTTCCAAATTTGGATGTAATAACTGGAATATTATTACAGAATTTGTTTAAGTACACTATGTTTGAAGAATTATTCATTTTTATGTTTCCTTCTGATATCCAGAGTAGGGAATTCTTCATTGCTCCCTAGTTTCAATTGACCTCTTTCATTTCCCTCATTATCCGGTTTGAGTAATGCCATTTTAGGGTTGTCAAAAAATTTCATTAAAAAATAAAAAAATTAAAATTATGGCTTCCAAAAGAAAATACTCTACCAGGGCACATCCAGATCCAAACCCTGCTATAATTGTTGATAATCCGGACAAAATCTTAAAAAAAAAACAATAAAGTAGAAATTCAAGAAAGCATTAGTCAGCTAATGAAAGAAAATTAACTCCTAAAGAGTTATCAAACTTAGAGGATTTACAATTTGATTTATCATTTGAGCATTCTTTGTTTCGTAACAAATCTGAAAATTCAATCCATGATACTTTAATAGACCCTACTTTTATTAAATTTATTGAATCAAAGAAGAATACTATACATCCTGATTTTGATAATCATGTTCTAGACACTTTTGAAAAACTTGATGCTTTAACCTCAACTTTGGTAAGGCACATAGACGAAGCATATTTTCAACAGTCAGTTGAATTAGCTACCCTAATTGCCGCTACTCCTAATCCTTCTACCATCCCTTCAGTATTTTCAAATACATATTTATTTAGTACCACCTCATATTTCCACTACACTTCAATCCATAGAATCATTCATCCCCAAGCTTCCTCTTCAGCCCAGAGTTTTATTTCCATCTTCAAATACTTCAATTTCATCTTCTAGCACTTCTGCTACATTTTCTAGCACTTCAATCTCATCTGTAAGCCCTTCAAGTTCATCTTCAAGCACTACCACTTTACCTCCTAGCCAAGCTAGAATATTAGCCATGGCTGCCAGATATGATCCTTTGACCTTACCAGCTCAAGTACATGCCATGCCCCGAGACTACCAGAGTAAAAGATTTTAGTTTGATGGTACTGGTCAATATATTGCACAAAAACATGTAAATAAAATGAATGATTGCTTTGAATTACATGAAATTGATGAAGAATATGTACATATGAGATTATTTGCACAAACAATAGTAGGAGATGTTAAGAAATAGTTTAAATCTTCACCTGTTGGTCATATTGCTGATTTAACTATTTTCCATAAATTGTTTATCAATAGACAGAAAAGAAAGAAAAATACTTTACAAATATTAGTTGAATATGAAAACATTAGAAGAGATCCTAATGAATTTGTTGAGGACTATTGTACTAGGTTTAACAGTATTTATAAAGCAATCCCTACAAGTATCAATTCTGCACCAAACTTGGCACCAATCAAATTTCCTGATGGTTTTGACACTGATATGTCTTACCAATTGAGAGAAAGAAACCCTACAGCTTTAGAACATATGCAGAGTGATGTAGTTATTGTATAAGCTAACTTGTTGGCAAAAAGATCTATAATGAGGAATGAGAGGAGAGTTACCATTAAGGAAGAACCATCTACTTCAGATGTTAAGATAGATAGTTTAGTTAAAAGTTAAGAAAAGCTAATGGATAGATTAGAGAATATGGAAAGAAAATCTCAATGGGGAAATCAACAAGGACCTCAAATCAGAAACCCTAACTTTAGGAAAAATCCTAATATTGGAAAATCAAAAGAAGGTACATCCGATCAACACATTAGGCCACCTTTCCAGGAAAATTACACTGAAAGTTCACAACATCTTGAAGAAGACCAGGACACCCAGATAAACTTGATGGGAGTAAACAATGAAGATGCCATTTTTCTTACCCAGGAAGAACAAGAATTGTACATGTTACAACAATTACAATTAGAATCTAGAGAGTCCTTTGACTACAAACAAGGCTATGAATCTTCTATCTATGAAGTTCACAAACAATATAGCCTTAGAAGCAAAAAGAACACAGAAGTTCCTACTAAGAAATCAGTCCAAACCCAAACTAAGAAAATAGTAGAAGCTCCTGTGACCAAAGTTGTACAAATTCTACCTAGAGGAACTTAGGAGGCTTCCAGCCCAAAAATTGTAGACGTAACCTCAGCTGAAACTCAAACATCAACTGCTACTCAAACTATTCCAAACAAGAAAATTGAAAGCAAAATTGTTGATACACACACTTAATTAGCAAGTGCTCGTAAAGAAGACAAAAACACACAAACCCAAATTGCTAAAGATGTAATCATTCAACTAAGCAAAACTCAAATACCATTCAATATCAAAATTGAGATGGCCAAATTAAAAATACCAGTTCCTTTAACATAGCTGGGGAAGAATGAATCATACAAAGCACAAATTACAGAAACACTTGACATAGGTGAAGGCGAAGATGCTGTAGACCTTAATGATGATCAACCTGAGTTATTATTTGGTCCAAAAGTGAATGGAAAACATCAACAATGGGGTATTCCTCCATTGTACATTAGCTTAAACATTCATGATAAAATCCCGCATAATGTTATGTTAGATTCAAGAGCATCTCATAACCTAATGCCTAAAGCAGTCATGGAAAGATTAAACTTAGACATCACTAGACCCTACAAGGACCTATTTTCATTTGATTCTAGTAAAGTCAAATGCCTAGGTATGATAAAAGATCTGTGTGTAACTCTAGTCCAATGCCCAACAAAAAGCATTGTTATGGACATAGTAGTTGCTGATATTCCACCTAAATATGGTATGTTGTTATCTCGTTCATGCGGAGCAAAATTACAAGGATCTCTACAATTAGACATGTCATATGCTATAATTTCTGTATTTGGACAACAAATAAAGATTTACAAAGAAACCTTGATGAAATACATGGTAAGTAGTTCAGAAAGACCACAAAGTTGCCCTATTTATTCCATGTGTCCTGATCTGGACTCATTTATCTTGTATAATTCCGAAAATGGAAAAGATGAAATCACAACTTTAGAAGAAAAACATAAATAACCTGACAGTGATAATATATTTCATGAATCTAGGTGGCACCTAGATTTTGATGGTTTAGTGAACATATTAGGAGCAGGTGCAGGAGTTTGGATTAATAACATGAAGGTCATGCCTTTAGATTAAACTTTAAATGCACAAATAACATGGAAGAGTATGAAGCTTTAATCTTAGGATTGAAAATTGTAAGAAACCTTGGAGCCAAGAGAGTTTTTATCATGGGAGACCCAGAATTGATCATAAAACAAATTAAAGGAGAGTACTCTGTGAATAATCCTAGACTTAGCCAATATAGAGAAACTGTTCTAGATCTGATTAAAGAACTTCTTGAAATTGATTTTTTTGTTATTCCTAGGAAATAGAACATGCAAGCTCACAATTTAGCTACTTTTTCTACCACTTTCATATTACCTTTTAAACCCAATCACCATTATACTGCAGAGGTAAGTCACAGGCTTGTTATACCCGATAATCTGAAATATTGCCATATTTTTTCACAAAATTCTAAAATCTATAATTTTATGAATGCTGAGGGAGAATTCCAAAACTGTAAAATAGATACTGATTGTACAGTAGATGACACCATAAATAGTGATATAGATATAAATATTGTAGATGTAAATAAACCCACTAAATTCACTAAAGTAGAAATAGATAACTTAGAAAAAATAGATATAGAAGAAATAGTCAATGATGATTCTGAGATTTTAATCCTTAAAAATAACCTTTTTCCTAAGGGATTAGCCCCATTAGAAGATTTGTTTGATTCAAATGATGTAGCTAGAAAACCAAAAATCTAGCCTTTAAGATCAGACATAGAAGAATGTAATATAGGAACAGAAGAAAAACCAAAGCTTATTAAATTATCCAAAGAATTACCTCCAGCTGAAAATCTGAAATACATAAGTCTATTTAAAGAATTTCAAGATGTCTTTTCCTGGAGTTATGAAGACCTCAAATCTTATGACACCAACATTATTCAACATAAAATATCTATCAAAGAAGATCAGAAACCCTTTAAACAAAATCTTAGGAGGATTAATCTAGTTCTTATGCCATTGATTGAAAAAGAAGTAAGAAGGATGTATGAGGCACAAATCATAGCACCAATTAGATATTTAGATTGGGTTTCTAACTTAATTCCCACTAGGAAAAAGATAGGGGAAATACATTGGGGCTCCACTGGGGGAGCAATACCATACCATGTGATTTCATATTGGGGGATATATATTTAGGAAAAAATGGCATAATATATCGGGGGATATATAGGTGGGTAAAGGGTTTTTATATTGGAAGGTATAAAAAATGGAGTTCAAAGTTAATGAAAAAATATAAAGAGGTATCAAAAATGGTAATGAAAAAATGGATACCTACAATATCTAGTGGAAGTAGGGGTTTTTTAAATTGGGAAGGTGTATTGGGTTCATATTGGTAGGGGGTTAAATAATGTGATTTTTAGGGGTATTTTCCAATATGTAGTCAAATTAAGGGTATTGTTTAATATGTCATGAACGTAGGTGATAGGACAAAGGTTCATTGAGTGAAGCCCCCAGGGGAGGGAAATAAGACTTTGTGTTGATTTCTGAAACTTAAACAAATTATCACTAAAGGATAACGATCCTCTCCCTAAAATGGACCATATTTTGCAGAGGGTGGTAGGATCATCTAGAATCTCGTTACTTGATGGGTTTTCTGGATACAACAAAATCTTCAACCGAAGGATCAAGCAAAGACTACATTTACCACTCCCTAGGGTACTTTCATGTATTTGAAAATTTCTTTTGGAATAATGAATGCAGGAGCTACCCTTCAAAGAGCTATGGATATAGTTTTTTCCAAGGAGATTCATGAATTTTTAGTCATTTATCTAGATGATATAGCAGTATTATCCAAAACAGACAATAAACATCTAAATCATTTGAGAAGATTTTTTATTAAATGTAGAAAATTTGGCATTTCTTTGAATCCCAAAAAGACACTCTTTGGACTAGAAGAAGTTAAACTCTTAGGAAACATAATTTCAAAAGAGGGCATTAGAATTGATCTAGCTAGAATAGAAGCAATCCTAAACATCAACCATCCTAGGAACATTAAAGAATTGCAATCATTCTTAGGTAAAATAAATTTTCTTAGAAGATTCATTTCTAACTTAGCAGAGCTAATTAGATGTTTGAATAACATGTTGAAAATGGATTCAACACTTAAGTAGACAGTGGAGGCTAAGCAGTCTTTTGAAGCAATTAGAGAAGCCCTTACTAAAACACTTGTCCTCATAAGTCCCAATTTCAACAAAGACTTCATAATTTTTTCATTTTCTTAAGAACACACTATTGCAATAGTCCTTTTGCAAAAGAATGATGAGGGTTATGAACAACCCATTGCCTTCTTTAGTAAAGCTTTGAGAGATGCTACACTAAAGTATAATATAATGGAAAAACAAGCTCTTGCTTTAGTGAAAGCCATAAAGGATTTCAGAGTATATATTCTGTACTCTCACATAATAGCATATGTTCCAAACTCAGTTGTAAAGGACATTCTAACTTAGAATGGGCCTGATGGAAAAAGAGGCAAATGGATTGCCACCATACTAGAATATGACATTGAGATCAAGCCTACAAAATTGATTAAAGGCCAAGGTTTAGCCAAACTCATGGCTGAATCGAACTGTCGAGCCTTAGACATAAATTTCATTGCTGCTATAGATGATCAGGAAGAGATGGTGACTCCACAAATTAGTGAAGCTTTCATAGATTCACCCTGGTATGCAGACATTATTTTCATTTTACTCAACCTACAAGATCCTCCTGGTTTATCTAGAACTAAAAGTAGATTCCTAAAAATGAAAGAAATGAAATATTGTATCTTAGATAATGTTTTATTTTGGAAAGATAATGGTGGTGTTTTGTTAAATTGTTTATGAAAAGATGAAACTGACAAAGTCATGCTGGAATTTCATGCAGGGGATTGTGGGGGACACCTATACTAGAAAACAACTGCTGGTAAGATTTTAAGGGTAGGTTTTTATTGGCCCACCCTTTTCTAGATGTCAGAAAATATGTGACCTCCTGTCACAAATTCCAAATATTTTAAGGCAAGAAGAAACTCTTACCATTACCCCTCAAACCTATCTCAACAGAAATGCCTTTTCAACAATGGGGTTTAGACTTCATTGGGGAAATTCACCCACCCTCCTCAGCCCAACATAAATGGATTTTGACAACCACTGATTACTTAACTAATTTAATGGATAGAAAACATCCCTTCTAGACAAGCCACAAATTTTGTCATCATTTCATTCCTTAAGAACAATATCCTTTCTAGATTTGGATGCCCACAAAAGCTCATCACTGATAATGATGGTACCTTCAAATCAAAGAAAATGGTAGAATTTTGTAACCGATACCACATTACCCTTGGCCATTCCATGACCTATTACCGTCAAGGTAATGGAATTGTAGAATCCTCAAACAAAATCCTTGTTAATATCATCAAGAAACTGTTAGAAGATAATAAGAAGACTTGGAACAAAAAGTTGGTTAATGCCTTATGGGGAGATAGACTAACTACAAAAAATTCCATTAGTACATCTCCTCATCAACTAGTATATGGAATGGATGTTGTATTTCCATCCTCATTAGGAGTACTAGTGATGAAAATTATTCAAGAGTTGCAAGTAGAACCAAATGATATCCAAAGGAGGATAAATCAGACAATACATTTGCAACAAACCAGGGAAAAAGTCTATGACAAATCTTAAGTAATCCAAGATAAAATCAAAGAGATTTTTGACAAGAAATCCAAGGCTAATGATTTTTACATAGGTGAAAAGTACTCAATTGGGATTCTAGAGGAGAAGAAAAAGGTAAACATGGGAAATTTTATTTCCTATGGCAAGGCCCTTACATCATTTATGGTTATAGAGGTAACAATGCATTTTTCTTGAAGCAGTTAGATGGGACAAATCTACCATGTGGACCAGTCAATGGTAGAATGCTGAAGCATTACTTTTCCCTAGATTAACATTAGTTCATTTTTTACTTTTCTCGCTGTACACAACATTGAAAAGTTTAGATTGGATTGGATGATTACCTTTTGAGGTTGAAGCCTGAAGAGAATTCCCTAAGCTTTGAAAGGTGTAGCATCATATGTATGAATAAATCAGATCACAGAACATCAGTTATAAGGCAAGCAGAATCAATGTTTCAAAGGCTACTGATCTTAAATTTCTTGACATTTCACCAGGAAATGCCATCCCCATGTGGAGCCACTATTAGGGTCCTATAATAATAGGATTCATAATTATGAATTGACTATAATTAGTCTTGTAATATTGTGCATACTTTTGCTTTCTGCAAAATGTTTTCCCATATTAAAAATAAAAAATGTAAAGAGGGTGAAGTCCTAAAAGAAAAATCAAAGGACTAATAAAAGAAAAAGGTCAAAAAAGATTATAAAGTATATACCCCACCAAAAAGAGATAAAAAATATATTTTGAAAGTGATGAAAATTCAAATGCCATTACTTTTTTGCTTTACTTTGCAAAATAAGATCGTGTGCAGCTTGTAAAAAATGCCACAATCCATGATGGTCAAATAGTTTAATCTTAATTCATTCATGCTTTAAATAGCATGCTGATAGATAGAGAATAATGATCTAGCCAAACTGTTTAATCTTGGTAGATCAGTAGTTAGGTAGAGAATAATAATGAGCTCAACAGTTTAATCTGAGCCATTGGAAAGTCATAAGGTTAGAATTAGATAGTTTTCTTACAAAAGAAAAATAAATCAAGGGTCATCAAGCTCAAATGCACCTAGTAAATTAAGAAAAAATGTTAGGGTAAATGATGGGAAGGCAGAAGCAGTTTTCACATGGCATGGAAATAATTAATTAGTTTATTTTATATTACTAACTTCCTCCTAAACTCATTTACTCCTTGTAAAAATATCCCTTCCCCTTCATTTTACCTTTGCTCTTATTTCATCTCATTTTCCGTTGTAAAATAACCCTTTTTCCCTTTATTTTACACCCTCCCCTACACATTTCCTTTAAAAACCTACTAAAACCCTCTTACCCTAAGTTTAAATAATTAAAATATATCGGGCCCCATTGAAAAACCCTCCCCAATACCCTTTTAACTCATATCCTAATGTATTTTTCCCGGCATACTATTTTATTAACCCTGATCGCATAATTAATTCTTGTATTTACTGGTTAATTAACTACGTTACATTCTAATTAACCCAACCCCACACCCCCACTCATCCCTCAAAACTCTGCCACCTGATAACCTTCCAATCAACCACCTGTAGATCCAATGGCCCGCATTCCATATCGCAGGCTCTGATGCTCAACTTTTAACATCCCAGAAGCACCTGAGATAAGTTGTTTTCCCCGCCTACCTTCTTGCTACGTGGTAGCACCACGTTATATTGCATCCTCCAAAATAATACCACCCTATCACTCTAAAGTAGTGCGATAAACCACCTTACCACCTCCTCATGTCAGATGAAACAACCCTGTTACTTAAATGTTAACCCCACGCCCAAAGGTTAACCATTGTTGGTTAAAAAGTAAGGAAGCCACCCTTTCCAAACTTTTCACTATTATTTTATTAGCAATTGCAGAAAATAACCTCTATCGACCTATTCAAACGTGCTAGAAGATTTGTTGAACTATTTTGAGCCATTTTACGACCGCATTCAAACGTTTACTACCAGAAGATGTTGTCGACTTTGATTTGAAGAAGTATAAACACCATTGAACCCTTAGAAAGCCTCTGTTGCCCCCAAAGAACCCTTCTACATATGAAAGCTTTATTTTCCAGGTATTCCTGAAGTGCCGAAGGCCTGTACTTAAGCTTTACACAACATTTCTAATAGGTTAATCCATTGAACCAATTTGAAAGCCTGATCGACCTAAAGAAAGCCACTATTGCATCCAAAACCCTTTTTGTAGACTGTATTCATCTTTTCACACTATTCTAGAGGTCCTAAGCATACTTCTTAAGCTAGAGAGTGATAAATTGAACAAAATAAACAAATCTATGGCTTCCCAAAGCATTTTGAATGGAAAACCACTGCAAACTCCTCACCTAGATATTGACCACCTTCCATTGGCTGATAGAGATTACTAGATAAAAGACACAACCTCCCCTAACAATCTGTTAAAAATCCACTGCTGGAGCAAAGATAAATTCCTCAACCAGAATGATGATATTCAGCTATGGGAATCAAATTTACCCAAATAATTTTTCCCATAGGTATACTAGTTCCCTGAAATCATCCACCTATGCCAACTCTGCTATTTCCCAAGTGAAAGAGCCATAGTCTCTCCTAACCAATGAATTTTGTTCACAATCACTGCAGGGTCAATAAATGAAATGTTGGAGCTCTAGCCAAAGCCTAATGAAACCCCATTTTCTATTGAAAACCTAAATTATTTTACTTAAAGTTGGACCTTCCCAAGAGATCCCAAATTCTGTAGAGTTTCCACCTAGAAAAAGTTCAAGCTCCTACAAACAACGCTCCATATTTTGCCACCATTTTCTCTAAGAGAGCCAAACAAATTGTAACCATGTTTTCCTATATCCTAGGATATACTATTGATGAGCATGTAGATGAACCTATACTTGGTTTCCTTTCTATCATTTCCCCAAACAAGCCTCCAACTACATTTTTCAATTTTGCCCAATTCTTAGCAGAAAAAATCCATGATCAATTGATCAGATTTCCAGGTGAAAGAGTATTCAAATACTCTTCAGTATTGTTCCATATGTTTCTATATTTCCAATAAAAAAGGTTTATAGTTAACATCCAAAAACTAGACACTAAGGGCAATCCTAGATATGTTATCTTTTGGACACCTTTAATCCAAAAATATTCCATTGATTTCAGCTACAAGGATTTCATTGATTCATTTTTTCACTGAGTGGTTACCATGCTAAGCAGCAGCAATCAACCCAAGGTTAGTGATGAAATAAAGAAAGTTTTACAGTTGTCAAAACACATCAGAACAGGATACTGGTATTTATACCAGAACCACACTAAAATTAGGGTGTATGGATGTCAATTCACTCCATATAAACTACCCAAATATCTCCCCATGAAGATATTTGCACTAGAATATATAAGGAAGATCATAAATTCAGATGATGTTAATTTTTTTGTCAGTCAAGAAGAAATCACAGTTTAAAATCAAGAACCAGCTAGGTCCTTTTACCTTGAATAATAGGGATGCTGGAGAGGAAGCGGAAAGATGTTTACAGGAAATGAAGGCCAAAAATGAAGAATTAAAAGCTAAAATATATTCATAGTACTTAAAGTAGACTCTTGGCGGCCACAACAAATTACTTTCTTCATTTTATTATAAGATAGAAAAAATGTTGATGACCTTTTTGCAGCCCACAGTACAGCATCCTAAGTCAACAATAGATTACAAAAAGGCATATTATGAGATTTCTGTCAAATATGTTCATCCTATAGACCAAATAGAATTTAATAAGCAAGCAAGAGAAATACTATACTCAACTATGACCGACAAAGCTATGAGTGCCCAAAAGCTTCACAATTATTTGGAAAATGTAAAAGTACGGTTGAAACTAGAATAAACATCCTCACAGGCTAAAGATAACATAATTAAATCCCTTGAAGATTTGGTTATTGAAATGGGAAATGATCCAAAGAATGTCAAAGGTGCAGAAGAACTCATTAAGAAAAAGAATGCAGACATTGTGGCATTAAAGAAACAACTTAAATTCTACTGAACAACCACAGAACAAGGAAGTTCTAGAGAATAAAAACCAAAAGGATGAGATGATGGACCTCATTATTTAGTTAACTGCTCAATTAATATAAAAGGAAAATGAGATGGATAAGTTAGTACAAGAGAAATATGCCAGCATGGAAGTAGTTATTATCACTATTATTCCTATAGTTACTACAACAGTTCCTTCTACATTAGTAGCTTCAGTAGCCACAACAAATACAATAGCTACAACACTTCCATATAGATTAGCCACTACATCAGCAAACAGATTCAACAACAACAACTGCTCAACCCAATGATGAAGCAGGTAAATTAATCAAAGCTATGCAGGATATGTCCATTCAAACAAGTGAAATAAACATACTTAAAGATCAAATAAAAAGTCTAGAAGATGAAAAGAAGTTGGCACAAATCATGCATAAAAATGAAACACATAGGCCAAATAGATTGACTGAGAGAATGCAGAAGTTAGAGAAAGAATTGACATTTAAACAACCACTTGCGCAAGAAAAGCAACAGCTGTGGGCCAATATCATTAACTCTGTTAATGATATTTGGCCATCCATCCAAGTCATGTTTGAGCAGAATGACTTAATCAAGGAAGCAACTGAAGCTATTCAAAAAGTTAAGGAAGAACTTGGTAACAAGCAAGATGAGGCCAATGAAATCATTAAGTTTCTTAATTCCAATAACAAATAGGGATTGGAAGAGATTGGCATAAGTGACAGGACTGAAACAATTCCAGAAGTGAAAAAGGTAATTTCTAAGAGGAACTTGATGGTACAACTTGAGGAGAAATGCCAAACAATGGAGCTAGCAATAGCCAGGTTCATGGTCAAATTTGATGTTTTGAGGCAGAAAGGTCTACCTAATCCATTGTTCATTAATGAAAAGTTGATGAGGCATGAATACTATGATAATGAAACCAGAGAAGTGGCAAAGGAACACGTAAAAAATTCAGCCATGAAAGGAATCCAATAGGAAAAGTGCTATACTAGACTTTTGAGAATCTCTTTTACCTCTAGCATGAGGTAAAATATCTCTTTATCAATAAACCTACACTTGCAAAATACACAGACGCTGATGAAATTTTTAGAAGCATGGTAAAGATCAAATTACCAGATGCAGAGACTTGGGAAAAGCTGAATGATTTACCTGTGAAAATGAAAGGTAAAATAGTGAAAACTGTGCAATCAAGAGCAGTCGAGGTACAAAAGCAAAGAGTAACAGATCAGCTAAGTCAAAGAGTATCAGATGAAAGAGAAAGTTTAAAATTCGAAGGTAGAGTAAAGGGACATGTAGTGTAGAGCAACGACAAAAGATAGAAAACAACAAAAGATCAAAATAGAAAACAACAAAATCAGTAAAATCAGGGACAACTAGCCTTTTAGTCTCTTAGGTATCTCTATCTTCCTGCATGAAGATATTTCATTTTCCTTAAATAATTCCTAAATCATTTTTAGGATATTTTGTAATAGATTTTATATAAATACTTCACAATTCGAAGTATTGAGGTGTGGATTGTTGAACATTTCTATAGTTGTATTGATCTGAAACCTAAGGGTTTATTGTAACATTTTCAAGTCAGAAGGCTGGACTAACTAATAAAGGCATTTCATTACATGATTCATGTGTTGGGCCACATCAGTGAAGTATCTTTCATTTGTTAAATTTTTATTTTCTTTGAGTATTTCACATAGTTACATGTTTTCCAAATTTGGATGTAATAACTGGAATATTATTACAAAATTTATTTAAGTACACTCTGTCTTGAACAATTATTCATTTTGATGTTTTCTTCTGATATCTAGAGTAGGGAATTCTTCATTTCTCCCTAGTTTCGATTGACCTCTTTCATTCCCCTCATTATTCAGTTTTACGAATCCTTAACTGCTCTTTGATTCTGATTAAAACCACTTCACCATTTAGCCTAAAAGATCTGAATTTACTCAGCTACCTTGCATTGTGGACACTATCTTTAGAACTTTATTCAACCATGTTTTCTTGACATTTTGAATCCATAGCCCAATGGTAAAAGACATTCATCTATTCATCTAAATTAGTGATTCTACCACCAAATCAAATCAAAACCCAATCAAGCTGAAATAACTAGCCTAAAATCAATTAATTCAACAAAGTTAAATTATTAAGGGAGAGCCCTCTGTGAGCATTAGGAAGGCTAGATCTTGATCTCAAATGTAGGTTTGTGGTTACCTCTATTATTTCTTTAAACACAACATGACAACCCTAGGGAAATTTTAGTGTGATAACATGGCATGCATTTTTGACACTTTCAGGTGGTCGAAGGGGCCAAAAAAATTTGTTGTAAATATTAAATTTTTATAGACTTGTTAATTAAATTTAAATATAAAGTTATAAAATATATGAATTATTATTTTAATTTATATGGTGAAATTTATCTTAATTTATATTTGTATATATACAAACCCTTTATATTTTTATTTTTAAAAATATGTTTGTTAATTAAATTTATTAAGATTTTGATGTGTTTATTAATTATATGTTCTAAAATATCATACTTAAAAATATGAATCATTATTCTTTAAATTTATTTTAATATAATATTTATATTATGATTTTTATTGAAAATTTTTATCTATAATTTATTAATAATAAAAGAACTACAATATAACAAATTGAATTAAATTGATTTATTATTATTATTATTATTATTAATTGAGTCAACTTTATGCATTACTATTATTATTATTATTTGATTCAATATTTCATTTTAGGACACTACAATATATTTAGCCCACATTTAAATTCTTACACTCATATACAAACATGACAACATTTCCTCCATACTAGGTTGTAGTGCTTTTTGACGTAATTATGTTACCTAATATAGATATTAAAATATGTTATATATCATTGAGAGTGATATCTATATATATATATATATATATATATATACTCTTTTTCCAAAAAGAAAAAAAAGTTATATTGCATTTCAAATATATATTCTGTGGTCCCGAATGATTGTCTCAAAAAGCCGATAGCTTTGTGCAAAAAACTATCCTACCATAAGAATCCCACCTGCACAAATTTCTAATTAAAGAGTTTCTTCTTCCTAAACATACATTAATTCATTCTTTGAGAAGTAGTGAATCCATATTAGGTCATAAACCTCTTTGCTTAGAAATGGAGGTTTATATGAGGCATTATCCATTTCTATTCAACCAAGGATTACTTGATGATGCTAATTTCAGGGCTCCTGCTTATTTGGTTTGGAAACATGTAGGTAGGATGAGCAGAGTACCTCCTACTAATCAATTTGATATGAATTTAAACTTTTGAAGGAAGTTGTATACAAATGGTAAAAAAAGAAAAAGGAGGATACTTATGGTTCCTTGGATAAGATAGAGGAGAAAATTTCAGATTTGTATCTTCTAGGAGATGGCCTCTTAACTGATTATGAACAAGAGAAAGTTAGAGAACTAGAATAAAAAAGCAGGAATTTTACGAAATCAAGAATTATATTAGAAACTTAAAATTTGGGCCACTTGGATTGTTGAAGGTGAAAAAAATACTTGGTTCCTCCATAGGTATTCTAGTTATTGAAGGGTTGTAAACCACATTTGGGAATTTTTTACATTGGATGGTTCGAAAGTTGTTTCTTGTTTTGATGGAATTATGTAGGAAGGAGTCAGATTTTATGAGAATATATTCAAATATAGTGGACATATATATATTATGGATCAATTGAAATCCGTCTGAAACTTCCCCCTATTCTTCACATATGAAGAATCATATTGGATATGGAGACCTGCTACAAAGGAGGAAATTTTAAATATAATTAAGAAGATGCCCAAAGAAAAAAAATTTGGGGCTTGATGGTTGCGGTGCATAATTTTTCTTGTCCTTACCTTTTTGATGGGGAAAGATATCTTAGAGGTGGTTGAGGATTCTAGAAGAATGGGGTTTGTTTATGGAAATATTTAGCCAATTTACTTGCTTTAATTCCTAAGATGGCAGAGCGTAAGTCTTTTAATGATTTTAGATCGAGAGCCCTAGGAAATTCTTTGTACAATATAATCTCTAAGTTGATTTCCAATAGACTAAATGTTGGTCTGTCAATTAATATGTCCTTATCTCATTTCAGTTTTCTCTACAACAAATAGATTCATGCTACACTAGAGAAAAAGTAGGGGGTCATTCATACAATCAAGGCTCAAAATTTTCCATCAATGGTGATGAATATTGTTTTGAAAAAATATTATGACAGAGTGATTTGGTCTTTCTTAAGATTTGGTTTTAATACAAATTGTGTTAAAATTTGAAGTTGTGTCTTTAATCTTGGGTTCTATTCTATCCACAAATACATTGTTTTTATCAATGTCGAGCCTTCTAAATTATTTAGGGAATAAATGGAAATAAGGTAGAGATACCCCTTGTCTCCTTTTCTTTTTTTTCTCACTATTGAAGGTTTGAGAAAGTTAATAATGGAAGCAAAGGAGAATGGAAAAATTAAATGAGTGAAAGTCGACCCTCATGTGGTGATAACACATATCTTATTTGTTGATGACATGTTATTATTTGGTCAAGGGAATGTGGATGAATGGAAGATTCCTAAGGAAATTTTGGATTTTTTTTGTAATGCTACAAGAATGAAAGTAAGCCTTGATAAATCAATTGGTTTTAGTAGTAACATGGAGCAGGAGAATTTGGAATCCCATTAAAGGTATTTTTCCTCTCAATTTTGGTATGCTAAATGATGGTTTTAAATGTCTTAGATATTTCCTTAAAACAAATAATTATAGAGTAGATGATTACTTATGGATTCTGAGGAAAGTGGAAAAATTCATTAATATTTTGTGTAATTGGTGGCTCTCTTTAGGAGATTGACTGATTCCAGTGAAATCTATTATAGAGGGCATTCTAGTTTTTTGGCTAATCTTAGCCAAAATTCCTAAAATTTGTAGTTTCATGATCCGGATTATCCACAGTTTCTAGTTCATTCTACCAACGTTTCAAACCCCAAAGGGGGTCCATCATCAGGAAAAATCAAATAGAATATGAATTAAAGAATATGAATAATCTTTCATTCATATTCTATCTGATTTGTCCTGATGATGGACCCCCTTTGGGGTTTGAAACGTTGGCAGAATGAACTAGAAACTGTGGATAATCCGGATCATGAAACCACAAAAAACTTCCACAGAAGCTTAAAATCTAACATTCCTAAAATTATTTGAATGTCAATAATGGAATTGAGTGCTTAGCTTTTATGGAATGGAAAGAATAAAAAATGAGGTCTTTCTCTAGTGAAGTGGGAAATATTGGAAATTCCAAAAAAGAATTGGAGACAAGGGCTTAGGAAAAGTCGACAGAGGTATGGTTAAGGAAACAATCAAAACTAATTAGTGGTGGGTCAATAATATGTGGAAATGTGGTCCGAGGGATACATGTTATGGAAAAATGGATCACATGGAAAATTGGTAATGGAAGGAATGCATTAATTAGATGAGATCCTTGGTTTAGGTGTGATGATAGGCACAAAAAATCCACATATCTAGAAGAATTTCTAAATTCTCATGGTGCTTATTATATTATGGAAGTGACTAGAGATGATCCCATAGATGTTGATAATCCAGTCTCGACTTCTGCTCAAGATTTACAAATCTTGTTAGTTTTTATAAGTGAATGGATTTTTTTTTTATGACTTTGGGGCAAGCAAGTGTTTTTTTTAAATAGTGATGAAGAGGATAATATTTATTGGTATAAGAATAAGCAATGTGGGGTTATTTTAACAAAGAAGGGATATTCAACAAAATATGACATGTGGATCAAAATGGTGGTTTAATTTAGTTTGGAAGGTTGAGGGACCCTTGAAATGTCATATACTTTTATGACTTATCCTTGAAAGGAAAATTATCATTTGGGATGTTTTAGAAAAAAAGGATGGGAAGGTCCTAGATTTTGTGTTTTATGTCTACATAACAATGAATCTGTTGACCATTTATTTATTTCTTCTGTTTTGTGAAGATTGCTTGGGGAGAGGTTTTGCTAGTCCTGTTGTAGCAGTTGCAACACCCTCCAAATTTTGGCTTACATACAAATTTTGGAGCCTTCCTTGGTTTTTCCCTTTGATGGTTGCAAACACTTGAGCTCACCCCATGAGCTCTTGTGAAGTCTTTTCTCCCTTTTTCTTGTTTGACCAGCAGTCATATTTTGGCATTTTGATTTCTTTTTCATGCTTGTGATCTTGTTTTGGTGAGTTTGAAGGGTTGTCTTCGTGTGTTTGTGTTGTCTTTTCTATGTAAACATTCGTCATACTCACACACAAAGTTGTAAGTACTATCGCACAAGTGTCATCACAGTCATCTGAAGGTCTATCTCAAGGGTCATGCATGTCACTTTCAGCTCTAAGACAATCTCACCCAGGGCATGTTTTGTCTTGTTGTACTGGTGGTCTGTGTTGTCTCATCATCGAAGTATGCTAAGTGTATTATCATCCTTGTGGACTACTCCATGGGATACTAAACAAACCACCTTTGTGTATTAGATATCATCGTTGTCACATCCTCGTGGACTAATCCATGGGATACTTGGAAAACCATCTTTCTTTTCTGGTTATAATGACTGTCACATCCATGTGGACTACTTCGCTAGGTGGTGTATGTGTTGTCCCCTTCACCTCGGTTTTAACAACTGTCATGTCCACTATGGACTATTCCACTGGATGCAGGACATACCCTTTTTTGTTCGCATGTGTCTATTCTTGGGTGGTACTACTACCTCTAATTTAGAGACTCACTTTACTCTCCTCCTTTGCAGTAAGACAACATTGACACTGTTACTTTACACACTCACTATGCACACTTACCTTGCTTTTTGAAGATACTAGCATAACACTCTCACTTGCTAAGAGCTAGAACCATGACAGATCTCTAAGTATATGGCAACCTTGCCTTTATATCGGATTGGACTCCTACACCAAATGGTGTGAGGTCTAGTTGGGAGAATATATCAGGGAGATGCCCTTGGCTGACAAATTTCTAGCATCATCAACAAAATGGCACTAGAAGGAGGTCCAGACAGCAGGCTGTGCCTATAGAGTCTAGTTTGAATCTCTTATTTAAAAATGGCTCTTCTTGACATCATAATCATGGGATGTATTTCTATAAATTTCGAATGTACCATCCCTATGGAATGTCCACCTTAAAGTTTAGTGGTGAGGATGAACCATCTTTTCGTGCACATGTGCGCTAAGTTATAAACTTTTGCTTATGCCACAAGATAAAGTACGAAGATGTCTAGACTATATTACTCACCCTCACATTCAAAGTTCGTGCTCAATGCTAGTGTTACAATTTACCCTTTGCCTCTATTTATTTATTTGGTCAACTTGTCAAAATGATGATTAAAACGTTCGATGAGTATAGCCACTAGGATTTCCGTGAAAAATTATGTCGTTTAAGTATGGAGGGTGACGAATTAGTTGAGGACTTTGCTGATCACTTCCTTCATCTCTGTTACAAAATTCCTGAACATCTTATGAACTTTGACTTCTTGAGAGAAGAGTTTAAACACTTGCTTCATAGTTCTCAATATGGTGAACCTCTTAATTTCCATTCCTACCCAACTCTTGTGGATCACGAGGCACCTCGTATTGTAGAGGAGGAGTCCAACACCCTGTTTGTTCCTTATCCTCCTCCCTTTCCTGTCCTAATGTGGGTGCCCCCTTCCAGTGATTGAAAAACTGAGAAATCTACATGGTGGGCGCCCCCTTGTAGTGATTGC
Source organism: Pinus tabuliformis (assembly GCA_031772625.1). NCBI lineage: Eukaryota > Viridiplantae > Streptophyta > Pinopsida > Pinales > Pinaceae > Pinus > Pinus tabuliformis. The sequence continues at coordinate 654,694,804 of CM062817.1, forward strand.
AAAGATGAGAAATCTGTGCAACATGTCCCCAACCCATCTTCTCATCCATCTCCCGCTTCAATGGAGGAAATTCCAGAATGGCTTAGGAAGCCTACAACGAAGACTCACTCCTCCATTCTGAAAGAGGACATCACCATGCATAACTCAGGTCTCGAATATGATCTATATCTCTGCCATCCTCTATCATCTACAAGCCACAATACATTGTACCATGACTGTTATAGACATTTTTGTTCCTTACGGCATGAAGCATGAAATGTCAATAATCTGAGGGATCCAAAGTCCCTAAACATGTTGTTCCTACCCCTAGAGGAACAAGGTCAGCAAACCACAGCACTGAATATCAGTTCTCCACCTGAAAACACTCAAAAACAAGCTAATTCTGGATCATGTCAACTGCTCCACTGAGCATCTGCACTGAATGTCAACTGCTCCACTGTGTACCTGCGTTGGGCGAGTTTGGCCAAGTGGCACAGTCATTCCTCAAGGTGTCAATGCCCAGGAAGCTTCCAAAATGACACTTGGATCAGAGAATTCGACTGGTGATGAGTAAGAGGGTCTAGATCTCCAAGTGGAAGCAAGAACCTCCAAGTGGACTCAAGAACTGAAGAATAACTGAAGTGGGAGAGAACACTAGTCAGCTTCATGCCAGCCTCAAGCTGACTCATCCTTTCTCCAAAACTCCTATATATAGAGCTCTCTCATGAGGTCTAGGGGGGCTGGAATCTTGTGAATGTAAGGAAGTGCTGTTGGTTTGAGTATAGAACTATTGGGTGATTTGCTTTGAAGGAGGTGAAGAGGAGATTTCTTTCTGCTGGGAGGTGATGCTGGATTGGGCCTCTTATGGTTGTATCACTTCCTGAACTTTACTTCTTCCATTAATAAAGCATTTGAGGTTCTTCTATATACATGTGTCTCAATGATGTGTTGCTATACTTGTGTATTTGATTTATTCTAATCCTTGAATCAATTATGAATGTATGCTTCTTGTAGTTTCCCTCTCTTGCCATTTTGCAGGATCTTGGTGTAGCTGGGCCAGTGAAAGAGCAAGGAGCTGGGAGCAAGCAGCAAAGAGAGAAGATTGGATCAATCATTAGCGAAAGACATCGGTTAGTGGATCTCTTTCTCCCCTCTTCTACATCTCATAAAGAAGTAATCTCAAATAGCTTTGCTTGATTGTTGCTGAGGTACTATCACCCTTAGAGTGGGATAGGGTCATTCCGTATTGGATACTTTTCCCAACAACAATGACTCACGTGATCAATCCACTTCACTAGCCAGTTTTTCGCATTCACTTGATTTTCAAGTTGCTGGCTCAAATTGCAGTCAGGTGCAAGGAAGTCACATTACATAGGTAGAGGAGTAGAAAGGTGAGGACTCTATCAATCTTCCCTCTCCATTTCAAAATTGTTCATATAAAAATAATGAGCTTCCATTATTGAATGATACTTAATCTGCTAATCTCAGTGGAACATCATTTACAATCAATTCTTTTGATCAACCCCTAGTCTTGGGAAGCCATCACTCCCATGCTTCCATATGTTGTGACGAACGCCCAAGCACATCATGTGATTTTCCGTTTTCTCATGAAGACTTTAACTCAGATCTAGAATATGCTTTGATAAAAGAAGACATCCATATCGAAACTTCCTCTTCACCTCACTTGCCCTTGTGTCCTACCATTCACGACGCATCTACATGCGATGGAGATACTCCATGTTCTCTTGCTTCTCCATCCGATGAGTTATCTCCTCAATTGACACAAGGTAGTGAGTTTGTCCATGATGAAGTTGAAAACAATCTAATCACAAAGTGTTCTTCCCATTCCTCGTCATATCTTCATGTGCATGAAGACGATTCTTCAAATCACCTTGCTGAAGCTGAAAAATTTGGTGAAACCGGTGATAGAGATGACTGCCATCCTGAGAGAAGTTTTGAAGTCAACAACAACAACCATCCTCAAGCTATGCATGATCTAGTTCATGCTTCAAAATATGATTCTGCAATTCTGGAAAGTTCTAGGATGTACCAGGGAGTTGAGGCACTTCAACACCCATTGATGGTTATGTCAGGATCTTGCGACTCTGGTAAGTCCCCTGAACTAAATCAGATTTGGTTTCTCATGCAAAATCCATCTATTGGCATGATTTCATTAAGTGTGGATCCACGTGTAAAAGAAATTTGGTATTTTGGGTGTGATCTTTCAACTTTTCAAAATTTCACTTATGATCGAATCCATGAATCTGTTACTGGACGTTCATCTTCATGCACATCTCTTGAATCAAAATTAGGTTGGGAATGTCCACCTCTCATGAAATCATGGAATTGTGAAGTCGATCATATCAAAGACTATCTTTGCTCGCAATCATACTTATCGAATTTTCCCTCTCATGATCAGCACCTCAGTCTTCTTGCGAATCTTATAATGTGAATTTTCCCACTCATCAAACCAACATTCCCCCTGTGTGATGATGCACGCATGAGATATCCCATGAATCAAGTTCCTCTCCCCAACTGGTTTCATGCATTCACAATGCTGACATCTCTTTAAAATTCCTGGGATGCTGATGATGCTTGTACAATTTTTCACTAGTTGTAGGAAGGTGGTCCATCATGTCTACCGCACGACGAACTTGATTCCATTGTTCAAAACATTCACAAGATTGTCCAAATGAATTTTTCTTTGTTCATTTCAAACTGGGAATATGACGTCTCAGCCAACTCATTTGATCATTCCTTTAACTTGGGTGACTCGCACTCAACTTATAATTTTCCCATCAGCACATCCAATGAAATTTTCTTTGCTCTCTCTCATATTCACTGTTTAACATCCCTCTCTTCATATTTCCATTAAGAATATGAGGCACTTCAGCTTGAGTTGATGGTTATGGCAGGTCCTCACTCTCTTAGCATGACTTTTGAGGATGATCAGAATTATTTTTCCTTACAGGATTCCCATCGTGATCATGTCTGTCAAATCGAAAATCCACCCTTTCACAGATCATGAGGTTTTTCAAACAACCATTATGAATTTCCCGACCCAATCACTGAATGGCTAGAACAATATTACCTGGAAAGCTATGTTGTAGGTAACAAGATTCAATCCTTCCTCATGCTTTATAAGAAGCTCGGCGCAGATAAGGATACACATGCAAGAAGCTTCTGAGGTTTGTTTATAAATGGTATCAATCATAGAGGTAAGCATGTGTATTGGGTGTTTGTGACACATATTTCTGCCCACAGGCAAGACCTTCCTTTCCGTGTGCAGCTTCTTTAGGTTTTTGTATTTTTTGTTGAACACTACTTTTTATCTATTTTAATCGTTTGTATCTTTTTGGATGCAAGTCGGGAGTGACTACAGTGGCTTTAATGGAAATTTCATTTCACATAACCCCAACCATTTAGCTGTTTGGATAGGATTAGGATTAGTTTCATCTTAGTTTTCCCTTCCTTGTACTCATCTTGCATTCGTAGTCTACCATGGTTTTCTGATTTTAAATCCTGTTGCTTTAGTAATTTTTCTTTCTTGTCTTCTGGTTTTGTTTCCTTGTTGTGTATGCCTTTCTCTCGTCTTGTTTTTACTTTCATGTTGAGTTTTCCATTTTTTTCACTATGTGAATAAGTGTTGTGCCTGCATTGTGTTATCACCCGTTAATTTGAATGCTGTAGGACAAATCACAAGAATGTAACATCAAACCAACTTCAGGATGGGAATCTAGCCATTCCAAGTCGAGAGAGGGCTCTATCTATAAAATTAATCTTTGTTGCTTGAAAATCTTAGACTAGTTATGATTGTACTTGAGTTTTGGGTTTTGATTTGGGTTTTGGAAGTCTGATTGTATTCAATTTAATTAGCATCTATTAGGAAATGGAGTCAAAAGGTAAACCCGATGGTTGCATCAATTTTTCATAGAGTAAACTCAGGGCAAGTTAGGAATATTTACTAGATCTTTCAGAATAATAAGTGGATGATGGTAGGACAATGAAAACCTTTAGCAGAATTAAAGAGCAATTAAGAATTCTTTAGTGTGGCATTCAATCAATCAATCAGGCAGAACTAAAGAGAAGTCAAGAATTCTTTAGTGTGGCCTTAAATAGAAAACATATAGATTGTAAAAGTAGCTAGAATAAGGTACTCAAGAGTAAATCCTATTCATCACATTTTTTATTTTTCAAATTGGAAGTTAGATGACTACAATGAAGAGATTACAGTAAAAAAATTTAACATAAGAAAAACATCACCAACATTTAAGCCACACGAATCCTATGAATGGTTTGCTTAGTGTAGATGTTCCAGTACTTTAAAGAAAACTTAGAATGATCCAAAAGATCACTAATATTTTAAGTGGATGATGGTAGAACAATGAAAACCTTTAGCGGAACTAAGAGAAATTAAGAATTCTTTAGTGTGGCATTCAATCAATCAGGCAGAACTAAAGAGCAGTCAAGAATTCTTTAGTGTGGCCTTCAATAGAAAACATATAGATTGCAAAAGCAGCTAGAATAAGGTACTCAAAAGTAAATCCTGTTCATCACATTTTCTATTTTTCAAATTGGAAGTTAGATGACTATAGTGAAGAGATTACAGTCAAAAAATTTAACATAAGAAAAACATCACCAGCATTTAAGCCACAAGAATCCTATGAATGGTCTGCTTAGTATTGATGTTCCAGTGCTTTAAAGAAAACTTAAGAATGATCCAACAAATCACTAATATTTCTGATCTCAAACAATCCACACCTAATACTTCAAAAGAAGAAGAATTTATACAAAATTTACAAATTGTTTACAATAAATGTTGTCTCTAATAGACATGACATTTTTAGACTATAGATGAACTAAAAATCTCTAACTGCTACAGATTTATAGTTCTGGTGGAATGTGCTGTGAAAATGTTGTTGCTGTGGGAGCAGGTAGGATGTGGACCCAAATTTTGGCTCTGCTGGCAGTTGAACTGGAAGATGCAGATGTATCACTCTTTTTCTTAGTAACTCACTCAACTTCTTGTTGATCCTCTGACTTGATAATCTAATATTTCCCTCACTGAGGGCTGATCTTGTGACTGCCCTGCTGTTTTATTATCCATTAGTGTCATAAAATATTTTGGAAAATATATATATTTGAATAATATTTCCAAAATATTTTAAATGAAATTTATAATTAAATTTCTACAAAACCATGTGTTGTTTCCAATCGGTGGTTTTGTTTTCTCTTTCCATGAATTCACAAAACCATGTGTTGATTTGTATGGTTGGAAGAGTATTCTCACTTTACTCTTTTACTTTCACCTACACCATGATTTTACACCTGTAAATTGATTTCACCATGCCTGTAAATTGATTTCACCTTAATCTTTTATCATGAAATGCATTTACATGAATGCTATCTTTGCTCTCTTGTACATTAATTTCATGTGAAATTTTCCCTTTTATTTTCTCTGATAAATTCATGGCATCCGTGAATTTTATTTCATATGTAGTTGTAAAACAATTTACCTTTGAATCTCATTCCACAACCTTAGTCTCATATTGCCTCTAGCTATATAATTATACCTCAAGTATGGTTTCACCTGTAGCTCTGAAATATTACCGCATTCTCATATCTATGTATTTCACTTGAAATTAATCCACCCTATATTCCCATAACATTTAGAAGATTCAAAACCAAAATAGTTAATGGTTTATCGCACCGCTTTTAAGTGGTAGGTGGTATTTTTAGAGGACGTGATATAACATGGGGTTGCCACGTAGCAAAACGGTGGGTTGGGAAAACCACTAATCTCGCGTGCTTTTTGAGTGTTAAGTGTTGGATGAGCTAGCACGCTATATGGAATTTTAACCGTTCATTTATTTTTATGAATCTTGAGACAAATAAAAATGAAGCAAGTTTAATTCTTAGTGTTGGGTGGGCAATTGGTTGACTTTGCAGTGAATTCCAAAACTTTATATTAATAGGGTTTTGTGAAGTAAGAGGTAAAAAGAGGGAATATATATATATATATATATATATATATATATATACTTTATGGGATTTATCCCACATTCACAAGGGAACATTCTTCATGATGGTTTATATAAGCCCATAGTTACTCTATGTTTTGACAAAATGAGCCCAAGGCTACCCACTTTTGATTGGTGTTAGGTGTGCTAGGCTTATGTATTGTGAATGTAGGTCTCATGGAGATGGAGCAGGAGCTAAGTTTTCGGGGTTAATTTTTATGCAAAAGACAATAAAATCCAAGGCTTTAAAACCAGAAGCTCTACAATATATAACCTTTTTGTCACAGAAACCTATTCTTAATGATTTGAAAGCAGGTATTCGGCTTATGTTGTGGTAATATTCAGATGAATTAACAAGGAAAGTGGGTGATAAAGCAGGAAGTTGAGTAAAGGATGATGAAAAATGGAGAGGAAGTGGGGCGAGTCAGTAAGCCAAAAGCTTCATCATGAGAGCAACAAATAATATATGAATCATCATATTTCCTATAATTATAGGACCCTAACATCAGCTCCAGCTTGGGGATGGCAGTCTCCTTGGAGGTGCCATGAACCACAAATATTTGAGTTTATAGATTAGTGCCTTCTCCATTGGGCTGTTCCCAAATCTGCAACCTGTACTGCCAATTCTAAATCTGAAATCAAAACCACTTTGCATATTGAACATTGAACTACACCACTGAACTGAAAGTTGAGAAGTAAACTAAATTTGAAACTAAAAAAGGGGCTCAGAGTCTTGAGCTTATTAGCACCCTACTATCTACCCTATATTGTTGAAAAGTAGGCTGACTTAAATAATACAGAAATGCCAATGAATCCAGTCAAGCAGATGCAAAAAAAAATGGATTGCCTGACTGATTGTCAGTAAACTCAGAAGTATAATTTGATCATGTGTCCACATAATCAAAGCTGTGATATATAATGGAAACTGCTAATGTATTTTGTCCTTATAGAGAAAACATGTTTAAAAACTTGAGCTGAAAAGAACCTCCATGTAATCTTCTATATGATCAACACAAGTATAATGTATGATATTTGCTTCTAGGCCTTCAATGACTAATTGATCAACTGTATCCTCAGTATTAAACCATGAAACTACTTCTTCAGTCTTGTACTTGAAAGCATAATCATCCTCAATCTGCAAATGAAAAGGTAGTACAATTTCTGTAGAAATTTGAATAATATAACACTTATTCACAGAGATTATCCTGATTATACACTATTTGTGGAATGCATGCATAATACATAACCTCCTCTACCATTGATCATCAATTTGCGGAATTAAAAAACAATTGCATGCGCACATTGAAACATCAATCACACATATCAACACAGTATGTAATGGGGAAAGCATACAGCTGAAAACCCCCAACTATCTGTATATTATAATGATAGATAACATGTAACAATACATAGTACAATACTCCTCACAAGTACTCAATACTATCTCCACATGCTACACACAAACTAGCTCAGATCTAAACAAGTCACGGGTTCAAATCTCCTCCACTGTTTTGCCTACCTCTACTGCGCAATCCAAGTTGAGAATAGATCAGATCCAAGTTCAAATTTCCTTGGCTTGTACTGCGCAATCCTCATTGGAAATCTCAATCAATGATTGTGCAAAACTCATGCACAGCTATAGTCACAACTGATAGTAGTCTCACCCTTTCACCCACCTCTAACACTTGTCTCCACTGAACTGTCCATGCACTGAGTTAATTGATGTATTATTTAGTTGATTTATGAGTTAATAATTAGTGAATTAATTAATAATTAATTCACATCACTCATCACTAGTGTATTTGGTAGTTATACTAAATACAACTAGTTGAACTAAGTCAAACTGAACACAACTCCATCAACTCCTCAATCAACTCCACCAAACTCAATCACTTGAGTTCCAACTAAAGTCCATCATGCAATAGCTCAACTAACCCATGGGAAAAGTGTATTTCCTTCTGGAAGTTGCATGTGCCACATCCGTAGCTCGAACTGAAGTGTTGCAAGAGGATAAGATAATGTTTATAGTCCAAATATTATTAAGAGCTAATAATATTCGACTGTTCTATTTTTTGACTGGCAGTCTAAAAATAGACTCCGCCCATATGTCTAAAAATAGAGGTCCATCTATTTTTACCAACATGACCAATCATCCATAAATACCATCCTGCAACTCATAGACCATGATCCATATGTCTAAAAATAGACTTTGCGCCAAAAATAGCCTGCGGGCCCACTTAGTGAAGGCGACTTCTTTTCACTAAGCTCCATCATCTTGTTGCAGTTTCAACACTCCCTCTCAACAAGATATGGATTTTCTGCAACCCCTATCCTGCGTCTATGGTATTCGAATTTGCTCATGATGAGCGCCTTCGTCAAGATATCAGCATCCTGATCCTCCGTGGGAATGTATGAAAGTAACATGATTCTCCGCTGCACACAATCTTTGATATGATGGTACCTGATGTCGATGTGCTTGGATCTATCATGAAATACTGGATTAGCCGAGAGTTTAATGCAACTCTGGTTATCACAATAAACCACAGTAGGCTCCAAGTGTGACCTGAACAACCTGACCAGGATCTTCCTCATCCATATAGCCTCGCATGCAGCCAAACTTGCTACCATATACTCGGCCTCTCCTGAAATGAGTGCCACGGATCTCTGCTTCCTGCTGTGCCAAGAAACTGTTGTTGACCCGACAATGAAGATCCCTCCAGATGTGCTCTTTTTGTCTGTTGGGCTCCCTGCCCAATCTGTATCCGTGAAGCCACATAGCTTCACCTCATCCTCTTCTCTGTACCACAATACATATCCCGATGTGCCTCTGAGATAATGCAGTACATGCTTGCCTGCCTTCCAGAAGAGCTTGGTTGGCTTAACCATAGCTTGTGAAAGCTGGTTAATAGCATAGCATATATCGGGTCATGTATTGACCAGATACATAAGCGACCCCACCAATTGTCGATAAACAGTGGCATCCACTACCTCCGCTGAAGTAGCATCCTCCTTCCTCCAACCTCCAAGAAGAGGAGTATCAACAGGCTTGCAGCCATGCATGTTGAACTTTTCCAGTATCTCCCGGGCATACTTACCCTGAGAAAAAAATAGTCCATCACTGTGCTGCCAAATTTCCAATCCCAAGAAATAATGAAGGAGGCCCAAGTCCTTCATCTCAAACTCTCTAGCAAGATCCTCCTTGCATGAAAGTATCAACAGCTCATCTCCCGTCAAAATCAAATCATCTACATAAAGTACAATGATCAGCAACTTACCCTCCACCACAATCTGGTATAGGTTAGGATCCGCCTCACTCTTGGAGAATCCAAGTCCAGTGAAATAATTGTCTATCCATGTGTACCAAGCACGAGGTACTTGTTTCAACACATACAACGCTCTCCTGAGCCTGCACACATGTGACTCGCTGTTGAAGATCTAAAAAACTTCAGGCTGCTCTATGTACACCTACTCCTTAATGACTCCATTGAGTAACGCAGTCTTCACATCCATCCGATGGATGTGCCACCCCATCTACGTTGAGAGAGCAAGAATCGTCCGTATGGAAGAATACCTTGCGACAGGTGCAAAGGTCTCCTCATAATTGATCCCCTCTATCTGTGAGAAGCCTCGGGCAACAAATCTTGCCTTGTACTTCTCCACAATCCCGTCAGCTGCCTGCTTCACTTTGTAGATCCATCTCGAACCCACCACTTATTTCCGCTCCGGTCTTGGGACAATCTCCCATGCACTGTTTCTGACAATCGAATCATACTCTTCCACCATGGAATCTACCCATGCGGGATCCTCCATAGCTTCCTCAAAATACGATGGCTCAGTCACGACACATTTGCTCACAAGAGCCATGTATCCAGTGCACCGATCAGGTGACTGTCTCTGTTTGCCTTGTTTTGTAGGTGGTCCTACAACCTTCTCTACATCTTGAGCCAGTCGCTCAGCGTCTGTAGTGCACTTTCGCCCTCTGATGGTTGGCGCTGCATGAGTGGTCTCTTCCACTCCATGAACTTCATCTTGTGGCTGATCCACATCCTGAAGCTCATCCTTAGAAACTAATAGCTCCTCATCTGCATGCAAGTGTGGCTTCCTCTCAAGCAAACACATCATGGCTTTCTCCTCCTGAAATTTGATATCTTGTCGCACAATAGTGTTGCAACTATCTGGCAAATACACATGATAGTTGTGGGGTGTATCAGTGTACCCCACAAATATCCCAACCTCTACGGTCGGCTCCAGCTTCTTCCTGGCATCCTTCATCACATGCATGTAAATAGGAGAACCAAAAATCCTCAAATGGGAAATATCAGGCCTCTTACTAGAATAAGCCTCCTCGGGTGTACTCATGCCAAGTATCTTGTGAAGACAACGGTTCTACACATATACTACAGTATTGAATGCCTCCACCCACAAGTGAAGGGGTAGGCCCTGATCATGCAACATCGCCCATGCAGCACCCACGATCGTTCTGTTCTTCCACTCAGCAACCCCGTTCTGCTGTGGGTTATGCGGAGCTATGAGCTCTCTTTGAATCCCTTTTGTGCTGCAGAAGTCCTTGAACTCGCCAGAGATGAATTCACCACCATTGTCGCTCCTAAGAGCCTTCACCTTCTTCCTCGATTCCTTCTCGACCGGTGCTTTGAACTCACAGAACTTTGAGTATGTCTCGCTCTTCTTCTGCATGAAGAAGATCCAACACGTTCGAGAGAAATCATCAACAAAGATCACATAGTACTTGTGCTTTGCTGTCGAAGCTACTGAGAAAGGTCCACACATGTCTGTGTGAATTCTCTCAAGGATCATCGTGGCGCAACTATCCTTCTCGTGAAAGATGGCTTTCAAAAATTTTCCCAAAGTACACCCCTTGCACTGATCTGACTGCATAAGAGTGCCTTTAGGAAGCCTAGTAGAAATCTGTTGCAGTATCTTCAAGGCTCCATGGTGAAGGTGGCCCAATCTCTGATGCCACAGCTCGCCATCATCCTGGCTCACCAATCCTTCTACCTTGCATGCCATTGTTGCGCAGCCATCTACATGCAATTGATAAAGGTTCTTGACTCGAACCCCTATCTTCTGGGTTTCTCCAGTTGTCTTACTGTGCAGGAAAGCCTTTCCATCGCCGAAGACAACATCATATCCCTTGTCTTCTAACATCGCCACAGAGATAAGTTTCTTCTTCAATCCTGGAACATGCATCACTTCCTTCAATACAAAGGGTTTACCAGACTCCCTCTCAAAGGAAATGGTACCGATACCGGTCACACTGTATCTACCATCATCGCCCATCTCGATGTGCACTCCAAGATCTTTCTCATCCAGATCAGAAAACAAATCTCGATCTCCTGTCATGTGAAAAGATGCACCACTATCCAAGAACCATACCGATCCCATCACACTTGATACCAAGCATGTGATCAGCGAAAAATCTAGCTCAAACTGCGAGGCTAAGGCCTCTCCCGCTGCAGATCCAGCAGCTTGCTTATTTTTCTTCTTCTGTGGACAATTTGTGGCATAATGTCTGTGCTGGTGATAGTGAAAGCACTTCACCTTGGACATGTCCTGCTTGTTGCCTTTCACACTGGAATGAGAAGCTTTCTTGTTCTTCCCCTTCTTTGCTTTGGTAGCAAAGTGCAATTTTCTTCATCAAATGCCTTTGATGAAGATCCGTCCCTGGTATTCCCCCTAATCTCCTCTTGCACAAGATCAGACCAAAGTCTCTCCCATCCTAGAAATTTCTCCTGACCATTGACATAGTCCTGATAGGAATGCCAACTCTTCGGATGACCAAGGAGAGCCAAGCTCACCAAGTCCTCATCATCAACAGTCACCCCCACACTTCCCAGCTCATCCCGACATTGGGTGAACTTCGTGAGATACTTGGGCATACTGTCTCCTTTCTCACACTTAATGTTTATGAGTTTATCCTTCAGCGCCAACTTGCCCTGGTCGCTCTTGCTTTGGAATAAATCTGTCAACACTTTCCACATCAAATATGGAGAAGCCTTTACATGCAGGCTGGATACAATGTGATCCTTCACGCCCTCCAACAGAATCCTTCGACACTTCGTTGTCTTATTTTGCCAAGCCTCAACTTGAGCAACATCAGTAGGCTTTGGGGCCTCAGCATATATGAAATCCTTCAACCCATTGTCATCTAACACCGCCTCCATCCTATCTTTCCATGCAATATAATTCGAGTTGCCTTCAAGGGCATACTCTAATCGCAATCCGTTGAAAGACATTTCAACTTCGACACCAAGAAAACACTGCTGCAAATTCGAATTCCACCAGCTCAAAACTAAACCGCTTCTGATCTAAAATTCATGAGAACAAAGTATTTCTCGTACAGAGATTGACTGTATGGGCATTTACCGGATATCTCACCTTCCAAAAGAAGGATGAATCCAGAGGCTACTTGGCCCGATTACAGGCTCTGCCTGAAGAAATAAAATGTAATCACTTTCTGAATAATAGATCTGATGATCAACTTCGCTCTGATACCATGTAGAAATTTAAATAATATAACACTTATTCATAGAGATTATCCTGATTATACACTATTTTTAGAATTCATGCATAATACATAACCTCCTCTACCATTGATCATCAATTTGTAGAATTAAAAAACAATTGCATGTGCACATTGAAACATCAATCACACATATCAACACAGTATGTAATGGGGAAAGCATACAGCTGAAAACCCCCAACTATTTGTATATTATAATGATAGAGAACATGTAACAATACATAGTACAATACTCCTCACAAGTACTTAGTACTATCTCCACATGCTACACACAAACTAGCTCAGATCTGAACAAGTCACAGGTTCAAATATCCTGCACTGTTTTGCCTGCCTCTACTGCGAAATCCAAGTTGAGAATAGATCAGATCCAAGTTTGAATTTCCTTGGCTTGTATTGCACAATCCTCATTGGCAATCTCAATCAATGATTGTGCAAAACTCATGCACAGCTATAGTCACAACTGATAGTAGTCTCACCCTTTCACCCACCTCTAACACTTATCTCCACTGAACTGTCCATACATTGAGCTAACTGATGTATTCTTTAGTTGATTTATGAGTTAATATTTAATGAATTAATTAATAATTAATTCACATCACTCATCACTAGTGTATTTGGAAATTAGACTAAATACAACTAGTTCAACTAAGTCAAACTGAACACAACTCCATCAACTCCTCAATCAACTCCACCAAACTCAATCACTTGAGTTCTAACTAAAGTCCATCATGCAATAGCTCAACTAACCCATGGGAAAAGTGTATTTCCTTCTGGCAGTTGCATGTGCCACATCCGTAGCTCGAATTGAAGTGATGCAAGAGGATAAGGTAATGTTTATAGTCCAAATATTATTAAGAGCTAATAATATTCGACTGTTCTATTTTTTGACTGGCAGTCTAAAAATAGACTCTGCCCATATGTCTAAAAATAGAGGTCCATCTATTTTTACCAACATGACCAATCATCCATAAATAGCATCCTGCAACTCATAGACCATGATCCATATGTCTAAAAATAGACTTTGAGCCAAAATAGCCCGCGAGCCCACTTAGTGAAGGCGACTTCTTTTCACTAAGCTCCATCATCTTGTTGCATTTTCAACAATTTCCTCTTGCTTTGGAGAAGAAATATTTTCCAAGAATTCTTTAGGATCTCGGAAATTATATGACTGAATTTGAGAATGCAAAAGTTTAATGCCATTTTCATATTTCTCAGCAACTAACTCAAGAACACAAATTTTAACTTCAGGAAATTTTTTTCTTGATTTGAAAATAAGAAACAAAGCTCTTAAAAAATATTCATCAAGATGACATTCTCATATCCCATCCCTGAATTCATTTAAAATTTCATGAAATGAAAGGTTTGCCACAAACACTGTCATCCTATATCACCATTAATGCTTTGGAATATGGATTCTTTGGTTATGGAATCGCTATGAACTTTGAATCTTTGGATCTTGAACAATGGAGTCACCAGGTGAAAGGTACAACCTCTGGTGTCTAATTGTTATTCACCATTAATAATCAGATCTAAACATTGATGCAATTTTCTGAGGAAGATAAAACGTTATGTCCCTCGTATGGTCGCCACTATGTTATCACCCTGTAATTTGAAGGCTGTAGGACAAATCACAATAATGTAACATCAAACCAACTTCGTGATGGGAATCTAGCCCTTCCAATCCAAGAGAGGGCTCTCTCTGTAAAATGTATCTTTGTTGCTTGAAAATCTTAGACTAGTTATGATTGTAGTTGAGTTTTGGGTTTTGATTTGGGTTTTGGAAGATTGATTGTATTCAATTTAATTAGCATCTATTAGGTAATGGAGTCAAAAGGTAAACTGGATGGTTACATCAATTTTTCACAAAGTAGACTTAGGGAAAGTTGTCTAGCCTTCAGTAGAAAACATATAGATTGCAAAAGTAGCGGTACTCAAAAGTAATTCCTATTCATCACATTTTCTGTTTTGCAAATTGGAATTTAGATGATTACAATGAAGAGATGACAGTGAAACACTTTTAACATAAGAAAAACACCACCAGTATTTAAGCCACAAGAATCCTATGAATGGTCTTATTAGTATTGATGCTCCAGTGCTTTAAAGAAAACTTATAATGCTCCAACAGATCACTAATATTTCTGACCTCAAACAATCGACACCTAATACTTCAAAAGCAAAAGTATTTATACAAAATTTACAAACCATTTACAATAAATACTGTCTCTAATAGACATGACATTTTTAGACTATAGACGAACTAGAAAGCTCTAACTACTGTAGATTAAGTTTCTGTGGAAGAAAGAGCAAGTAGGATGTGGACCCAAATTTGTGGTTGTGCTGGTAGATGAACTGACAGATGTAGATGTATCTCTCTTATTCTTAGTAATTCACTCAACTACTTGCTGATCCTCTAACTTGATAATCTAAGATTTCCCTCACTGATGGCCGATCCTGTGACTGCCCTGCTATTTTATTATCCATTAGTGTCATAAAATATTTTGGAAAATATATAATAATATATAAATTTGAAAAATATTTCCAAAATATTTTAAATGAAATTTATAATTAAATTTCTACAAAACCATGTGTTGTTTCCAATTTATATGTAAATTCCTTTTACCCTTGTAGAATACCTAGATGGTTTTGCAAAACCATGTGTTGATTTGTATGGTTGGAAGAGTATTCTCACTTTGCTCTTTTACTTTCACCTGCAACATGATTTTACACCTGTAAATTGATTTCATCATGCCCGTAAATTGATTTCACCTTAATCTTTTTGATCACATTCCACAACCTTAGTCTCATATTGCCTGTAGCTATATAATTTTACCTCAAGTTTGGTTTCACCCGTAGCTCTGAAATATTACCGCATTCTCATATCTATGCATTTCATTTGAAATTAATCCACCTTTTATTCTCGTAACATTTATAAGATTCAAAACCAAAATAGTTAATGGTTTATCACACCTCTTTTGAGTGGTAGGTGGTATTTTTCAGAGGATGCAATATAACATGGGTTTGCCATGTAGCAAAAAGGTGGGCCGGGAAAACCACTAATCTCATGTGATTTTTTATTGTTAAGTGTTGGATGAGCTGAGCCTACGATATGGAATTTTAACTGTTCATTTATTTTTACGAATCTCGAGGAAAATAAAAATGAAGGGGGTTTAATTCTTAGTGCGGGGTGGGCTATTGGTTGACTTTACAGTGGGAAGAGGTAGTATAGGCTTGCGGGGAGAAATTAATATAAAGTACAAAACTTTATATTAATAGGGTTTTGTGAAGTAAGGGGTAGAAAGAGGGATTCTATATATATATGACATTCACAAGGGAACATTCTTCATGATGGTTTATATAAGCCCATAGGTACATTGTGTTTCGACAAAATAAGCCCAAGGCTACCCACTTGTGCTTGGTGTTAGGTGTGCTAGGCTTAGGTATTGTGAATGCAGGTCACATGGAGATGGAGCAGGAGCTAAGATTTTGGGGTTATTTTTTATGCAAACTTCAATAAAATCCAAGGCTTTAAAACCAGAAGCTCTGTAATATGTAACCTTATTGTCACACAAACCTATTCTTAATGATTTGAAAGAGGGTATTTGGCTTATGGTGGGGTAATATTCAAATGATTTAACAAGGAAAGTGGGTGATAGAGCAGGAAGCCGAGTAAAGGATGATGAAAAATGGAGAGGAAGCTGGGCAAGTCAGCAAGTCAAAAGCTTCATCATGAGAGCAACAAATAATATTTGAATAATCAGATTTCCTATAATTATAGGACCCTAACACACTATGTTCTGGTTTTTGAATGAGTATGTGGCTGAAGTTCAAAGAGTCTTGGGACATTGCAGTGCTTAGCCAGTCTTGTGTTCGTCTTCTTTGTTCTTGGTTGTAACTTCTAGTCGATGAAGTATTAACAAAAATTACGATCCATCTGTAAGGAAAGTTTTGTTCAAAACATGAACCGTGTCCAGTATGGGAAACCTTATGTGCATACTCAGTTTTTTTTCTTTGGTGTTTTCAAGCTTATCCAACTTGTAGAAATGGAGAAGGGGAAAATCTAAACGAGGAAGCCTGAATCAAAGGTCTTTATATGCTTATCTGCAGGAACAATATCTCCTTCCCTCAATAAGTAGGGATCCCTCTTCCACCTCAAAAATAAATAAGTTCCTATGCATAGTTCTCTTTCAAAAAATAACAAAGGCAAAAGAAGAGACATGCTTCCTGTGTAGAGAGGTGAAGCAACAAACTCCATTGGGGTACTGTCCAGGATCGCTAGTAGTGGAGCAATGCTTGTGTTCCTAAATGACTCCACTGAGGTAATATCTAGGCTCACTGGTAGTGGAGCAATGCTTGTGTTCCTACGTGACTCCACCAGGGTGCCGTCTAGGCCTGTTGGCAACAGAGCAACACCAGAGATGAAAAAATTTGCTCTAAAAATATTAAGCTTGGTGGGCTCCAGTATTGTAGCAATAATGCTACAACTCTTGGAGCTTCCTTCTCTAATTTTATCAACCTGGTAGTTCGTAACAAACTTGGAAGCGATGGTGTTGTATGCACAAGTACTAGCTCTTGTCGCAGCTGTCACTTGGTCAGCTGGCACAAGTCTGCTAGGGCTCAAGCCAACTTCTATATGTTCTCAGAAGAAGCTTTTTAAGTGATTAACGCAAGCTATCTCAAAGGAAATTAACCTACTTTGCAAGAAATGAACTGAAAGCCAACAAAACATGGAAACCCTAGTAAACCCTAATTCTACCAGCTTAATCCTTATGATGCAATGGTGGGAATGCAACTTCTAAAAGTGATGCCATTACTTCTATTGAGATGAGATGCATGTGTCTAAACTATTTTCATCTGAAGAGAACATGTTTTTGTATTTTTGCTCAAGTGGTTGGAGTTATTATGACTGTGCTTCTTACTGGGTCTTGACTGTGCAGGGGTAGATCAAGGGGAGGAAGGCTTGGAAAAGGTTAGGAGGACTCTGAGAGGGTCCAAGGGATCCCTAACATCATTCCACAGAAGTTCACAAAGTTTAGATGCCTGGCAACCGCATTTGCAAGCTTCTACAGGATGTCTGCAGGGGATTCTATAGGAAGTTCAGGATTTCTACAAGAAGTCTGCTAATTTCTACAGGATGTTCTGCAATCGGAGTTTTGGATGATGGATGAGTGAATGAGCTGTATGGGTGGATAGGGAGGTAGGAGGGGATCTTGTGATGGTTTATGGACAGTGAGATGAGATGGAGAGGGGGTGTGTAAATCTGGTTGGTCTAGAGGAGGGTAGAGGCAATGGAAGGCCGAAAATATGAAACAACGTGGATAATAGAAGAGTTGGGAGGCAAATGATCTAACTGGGAGATGAGTGGATGGCCTAGGCACGGCTGAGAAGGATAAGGAAACGATGGAGTGGTGTTGCGCAGTGTAAATGAAACAAATCACTCGTGTCTTGCACAAAACCGAGATTTCATCAACCTATTCTAAATGTTTTCAATAAACCATAGAACAACAACGTGATTTTGTAAGGAAACTCTTGCATGGTACTGAAACAAAGATTCATTCCACAAGATCTGAATGCATGGATGCTGCTACAACCGAGAACATTGCATCAAGACTTGCATGAATATGTAAAACAGTGTTTTTGGTAGTTGGCATGGTCTGCACTTCCGGTCCCCAAACAGAGGTGAAAGTGAGTGTGCATTCAACCCTTTTTTGAACTCTGATTAACTCCAATCCTCTTACTCTAATCTAAACTACCGAAGCAATTGTGTTCATAAACCTAACTTACGTAATCACATCAAAACAGTCAACTCAGCAAACTGTGTTTCCAAGTGCATGTAAAGGAAAAGAAATATAATGCTGAAAGAAAGACAAGTAACAATACAAAGAAAGGAGGCCTATTGCTCTCAGGTTGGGCCCAACCCTGAGAGCTATAGCTCCTCTAAGAACTCATAACTGAACTCGAATCTGCCTGCCTTTTATTAAAAGATCATAGTCATAAGTCTAACAACATGCCAAAAATGGCTTACAAAAAGCAAAACAAAGCTATAGCTCGTAATTCAGAATCTGCAACAAAGGTTCAAAAGTTCCCATCGAAGGCTACAGCCTCAATATTTATACATTATGAGGGCCAAGCTGGCCTCCTAAATTAGTGGGGCTTGGCTGACCAACTAAAAGTAAACTGCTGTTCCCTTAGAATCCGTTGGCTGCCTTCTAGCTCGGTGGTGATAGCTGTTGGAGCTCGGAGTTGGGGTGGAGATCACGAGGAAGGTCATTCAAGGCTGTGGACAACCTTCCTACAAAACCACAATGCCACCTTGGCTGTCTCCTTGCCTTCATCTACGTGGTTTTGCTCCATTTAATGTCAAAAACCTGAAATAAACATGTATTAGCCACCTAGGAATAGTGACTGCCCTCCTTCCTACAAATAACATGAATATACTAAAAAATGATGCATAAGTGATGAAAAATGAAGGGTTGAGCAAGGGTGAGTAGGCCAAATGAGCCCAAAATGTTACCAAATTTGGGGCTCATCAAAGCTCACGAGCCAAATTACCATTCCAAATTTGAAACATTGTGACCTGGTTGAATTTTGTGTTGTGTTAAATTGAGTCTATACAAGGTGAATTTTGTTTGTCCATGGGGTAAGTGGGGAAGCCGAAGTGATCCGCACAATGAATCAATACTCCCTGAAAGGCCAAGGCCCTTCACTGTAAATGAACCAAATCATAGAAGCTGGTATTCAACCAATGTGTTGCCAAGTGTTGTGGTGGCTGCAACAACCTCCAAAATTTTGGCTTACAGCCAAATTTCAGAGCCTTCCTTGGTTTTTCCCTTTGATGGTTGCAAACACTCGAGATCACCCCATGAGCTCTTGTGAAGTCTTTTCACCCTTTTGCTTGTTTGACGAGCAATCATCTTTTGGAATATTGATTTCTCTGTCATTCTTTCGATCTTATTCTGGTGAGTTTTAAGGTTTATCTTTATGTGTTTGGGTTGTCTTCACTATGTAAACATCCTTTGTACTTACACACAAAGTTGTAAGCACTGTCGCGCAAGTGTCGTCATAGTTATACGAATGTCTATCTCAACTGCCGTGCTTTTCGCTTTCAAATCTAGGATAGTCTCACCCTCGACATGTTTTGTCTTGTTGTGCTGGTGGTTTGCGTTGTCTCATCGTCGAAGTATGCTAAGTGTATGATCACAATGTCAAGTCTGCACAAGTTCATTAACTTTTAACACAACCATTTTCTTGAAAATATGTCTGACCAGACAAGCCCCTTCCACCAAATCCCAACTGAGTTGTGTTAACACTCAGGTTGTTCCCTATGACTCCCAAGGGAATACGGCCGGGGTAACCACTAACCAATCTTTGGGTTACAGTTCCTAGCCTAACTGCAACCAGAGAGGGCTCTCTCTTTATGATTTGTCTCTGTTATGATGGTGTTTTAGGCTAGCTATGATGCTTAGATTTTGTTTATGTTTTGGTTGAAGGATCTCGTTCAGGTCTTATGATGTAATACTTTGATGGTGAGTTTCCATTGGGCAATGGAGTCTAGATGCTGTGAGATGATCTTATATGCTGAGTAGTGTTCTAACTGCAAGGCCTATTGTGTATTTAACAGACAAGTTTAGACTTAAGTGATGATATATGTCAACCAGCAGAAATCTGTTAAGAATTTTCTGTTATGTTGGTGAAATGAAAATGAACGCAGAGCACAGGAGCAAAGTATGAATTCCTGTGACAGTGGTCAATGTGAAAGATGTATTCTGAAAGTGCAGCAGCTTAAGAATCACACTTTATATAGATTACACCTGAAGAAAACATTTATAAACAACACAGACTGAACTCAGGGTGCTCAGTAAGCAAATCCTGGGAGTTATTCTTTTTCTCTGTTGCTTAATATTGGAAATCAGATAGCGTATATGGATTTATAACAAAACAAACTAAACATGGAGAAAGTTACAGAGACTTATTGCATGGTAAGATACGCAGGGATCCAGCAGTCATGAACAGGCACGGAACATCTTCAACACATCAAGCATCCACGAAATTCCATTGCTTCCTTTATTAACTTTCAGAAAACAATTACAGCATAAGAGACTCTTTAGGAGAAATTCACAACAACCCTTGCTATCTCATGCGAAGGGGTTTATATAGAAATATGTATACAAAATATCTCAGGTATTGAGTCATCTGAGAGAGAGAAAATATCTTCAGTAGTGCTCAGAAAGTAGGCAAGAAGTTATTACAATGTTAGATGCAGCGTAAATGCCCTTCATGTCTGTCAGAGGATTGTTTTGACTTTTAGGAGTCACTGAGTCGGTTGCATTACTCTGTATTAATTCTGGAGGTAGGCATTTACTTTTGCCTGCGCAGTGAGTTTTCGGATTTGCCAGCTGTGGTTCTCTTTTTCTGCTTTGTTGGCCGCCACATCCGCTGAGTTGGCTCATCTTTGATTTTATGATGCCTGCTGACTTTGTTGACTTTTCTTTTCATCAAAATTTGTAGAAAAAACAGAAGTTGGTGCATGAGTTACTGTTTACAATATTCTCTGGATTGCATCTATCCACCATTCCTGTGTAGGGAGCTGGTGCCTGAGGATGGCCTCCATTGTCTCTTCTGCTTCAGTATATTTGAAAAAATTTGGGGCCACATCAAATAAGTGATTAATTTCATTCATTATATAAAATAGATTTTCTATCTTACCATAGAAAATCTGCCCTGTAATAGGCCCTGTGTCTTCTGAAGTGCTGGCCTTCTCATTGACCTGTGCTGAGGCAAGAACATTCACTCTTTTAGCATACTGTTCATGGGTGAATAATTTCCCTCCGCTGTTCAGCAAGCTAGGGAGTCCTCTATTCTGCAATACCTGGAATCTCTCCATGAACCTGTTTACCTCTGTTTGCATATCCTGGTTTCTTCTGTCCAATGTCTGTACCAGATTTCTAAGAGTAAGAACCCTCTTGATCATTTGAATAGTTTCAGTTCTATTTGCAATTCCCATGGTGACCAACTGAGAACTTGTTTTGTGATTGAGCACATTGATCATTCTTGTAGCAATTTCAGGCATATTTCCCAATAAGGCCCTTGATGTTCGGATTTCCCTCTGTGCCTTTGGAATGAGCTCTAGTTGCTCATGGATTGTCTCGATGTATGGCCATTGGTTGTTGATGGATTTACCAATATTGGACCATATCATTGCTCTGATCTCAGCTATGATTTTATCTAGCTTGAGTTCATTCTCAAGCTCCTTGATTTTGTCCTTAAGGGCTTTGATTTCCCTGGCCTTCTCTCCCACTTCTCTTTTTGTCTTATCATGCCTTTCATTTACCTTGGCCAGCTGTTCCTTAGTTTCATTCAGCTCTGTCATCTGGGCTTCCAAAACTTGTATTTCATTCTTTAGCTTTTGCATATCTAGGCTCTGATCTGTGCTGATGGGTGCTGCTGAAGTAGATGTGGCTGTTTGTTCAGTTTGTTGAGGTGGAGGCACAGTGGTAGGAGCAGTGTTCTCAAGATTGATGACCGGGGGAGGCTGAGAGGTCTGGCCCTCTTCCCTTTGCTTTAGTGCTGCTTGCAGTGCCACCTGTGCGGCCTCAGACTCTCCTAATTTCTCTTGTGTCTGCAGGAGCTGCTTATATATAGATATTAGTAGGTCTGTGGCATCCTTTTCCATCCTCTGTTGGGCTACCTCATCTGTTTGGGGGTGAATGGTAGCTGGGAGTTTGACTTTCTTCCTTAATGCAGCCATGTCAGCATCTCTAAGTTTCAGGATCTCTTGTATCCCTTTGATGTCATTGGGATTGTGCCCAATTTCTATAATGATTTCCTCCAGGGATTTTATCCTGTTGTCTTTGGCCTGAGAAGAGGCCCTCTCCAATTCTAGCTGGGAAGCTGTGGCATTCAGACTGCTTGTCAATTTATAATTCTCCAAAGTTTTGTCAGCCAATGAAGCATACACCATTTCGCCAGTTTGCTTATGCAGCTCAATTTTGTCCATAGGGTGTATGTCCTTGGCGAGGACCTCTAGGTTAGTCCTAAGATAGTCAGCAGTAGATTGTGGCTGGAGCGCCGTAGGCATAAAGTGACTCATTATCATTTTGCCTTCACTTACATCAAAAGCAGACATAAGTCTCTGCTGATTGGAAGGAGCCATGTTTAGCAGGTGATTGTACAGTTGCACTTTGATAGGATCACTCCTCCTCTTGATGTCTATAAATTGCTGCTTGATGCTTACTTGTCCTTCTTTCTGCTGGCTGGAGGAGCTGACCTCCCCTCCCATGGTCCTGTCCTGTTCCTGCTGGAAGGAACTTGCTGAAGTTTCTCTGCTGGGTGGGCCCATGCCCAATGCCTCTCTTATTGCTATATCCTCCTCTGGAAAATCATTGAGTCTCTGCCTTTTCTCTCCCTGGTCTACAGAGGATGTCAGGGGAGTCTCTCTGTCTCTTTTTCTAAAGATAAATGTATCCTCCTTTTGAGGGGTTTGGAGGACCGAGGCATCAAAGGTAGTGTCTTGTCTTGCAGGCACCGTTTTTTCAGTGGTCTGAGGAGTCTCCACTGTTTTCTTTTGCTGGGCAGACTGCTCCTGCCTTTGTTCTTCTTGGTGTTGTTGATCCTGCTGTTCTGATTCTTCTTGCTGCCCTTGCTGCAGCCCTTCTGCTTGCTGCTGTTGTTTTAGTTGTTGTTCCTGCTCTTGCTGCTCTGGCTCTATCTCCATCACCTTTTCTTTTCCCTTCTCTGATATATTTCCAGCAACTCTCGTGGCTTGCTGTTGGGCAGTTGAGGAGGATGCTGCTGCTCCAATTTGTATGCTTGGTAGTGAGCTGACCTGTGAATAAAACTCAAGGTCAGCCATTTTCTTTATGTTTCTTTGAGCTCTTTGATTAAGCTCTTCTTGAGTAACAGCTTCCTCTAAAGTCCCTCTCCTCCATTTACTTTGATTGGCATATTTTTCTATGTGAGGAAGGCTGCAGTGATCATAAGCAGACAACTTGTATTTAAGTCTCCTCATGGTAATGAAGTTGTTAGGGTCATAAGGTTTCCATAGGAAGCTGTATTTAAGACCAAGGCCCCCAAGTATTCTATCTGCCTCCTTCCACCCTTCATCCCTTTCGTTATAGAGGAAATGGCCAAGTTGACTTCTGACTTTTAACTGTGCCTTCTTACCTTTGCCTGAAAAGTGGAACATGTCCACAAAGCCAAACTGCCTGAAGTATTCTAAGGCAAATAGTCTCATGGGCACAAACCTGGGTAGTCTAAATGGGGGCAACTCACACCCATATATTCTAATAACGGTGTGGTGTTGGTAGAAGTACCAATCCCCAATGCTGTATGCTTTTGATAAATGCAGGAGTCTTTGCATATCATCTGTCAATCTGGGAGGAGGTGAGCCCAAAAGTAGAGTCATGGCTGGATGAATGAAGTTATCAATGAACTCACAGTAGGTGTATGGAGAATAGAAATTGAGGTGGAAAGCAGATGTCCAGTACACCACCGATCTCAAATTTCCCTGTGCATCTTCTCTTTTCATTGGGAAGGAGAACTTCTCATGCTGGAAGTATAAGAGCAAATGATATATGTAAGAAGTATATTTAAATACCCTTTCTCTTGATAGGTTCATCAACTGCTCATGCATCTTGTCTGAGATGTATGTGGCATAGTCATAACAGACTGGTTTTCTTCCTGGAGAAAACATGAGCATTATGTGCATAACTGTTTCATCCACATACTCCACTGAATCATATCCCAGGATGGGACTGATCATGTCAACGAGGTCCAGGCCCAATTGGTTGAGGTAGACATAGTTGATGGGAGGGACTTGCACAGTGTTAGCTTTGATGAATAACTGGTTAAGTTTTGTAATCTGAGCCTCTGTCATTCTGGCTCCCTCCATAATCAAATCTGCTAGTGATAGGGGGACCAACTTCTTATCTGTTTTGAACTGCAGCATCTCCCTGATGGCTTCAGGGGTAATGAAAAACAAAATTGAGCCTGAAGAGTCCAGCACTGCCCTTTGGGATGCATCATAGTGGTCAGCAAGTAAGTGGATAAGCTCAGGGAATTGATTAACCTGAGGAAGCTTGAATATTGGGAGAAATGAATCCCAAATTCCCAGGATGTCTGTCCCATTCTGATGTTTGATCTTTATTTCATTTAGGATTTGGAGATGAAACCTGCTCCTGCTTAGCATTTCTTCTGATATCTTACAATCTAAGTCAGCTAGTGCTTTCCAGTCCAATGCTCTGTGAGGGGCATTCAGGGGAGCTACATTGAGGGCTATAGGGGCTACAGGGGGGTCCATGGCTTTTCTTTAGGATTTCTGCTTGCTCAAGGACTGTGTTACTATGCAGAGTAACACCAATCAAGGTTTCTTTGCAGGGAATGTTGGTTTTGCAAGTGAAAGGTGGAAGTAAGGCTGCAGCAGTTGAAATACTGCCTCTGTGTGATTAGGTGGGTGGCGGAAATGTTCAGAGGATACTCTTTTGTGGCGTATTTGTCTCCTGCAGGTGATGGGTTCACGATTGCGCGAACCAGTGACAGTTTTCTTTCGAATTGCCTACAATTGGCTTTGACAGTAGCTTAGTGACGGCTCTGGTTCAATTTAAATGTCAACTTGATGGTATTTAACGGTGAAGTTGGAGTCTTAAGGTCTGTTACTCATTGACATGCGAAATGCAGTGAAAATGGAGTTTCAGAGCTCAAATGAGGAATACCTGTAGATTTGGATCGGTCAGAGCTTGTTGGCGCTGAGGAAATTGACGTTCCGGTGGTCAGGAAACTCTTTTCCGCGGCTGGTGCAGGTTTAAACGTAGTTTTGCATGCAGAACACAACAACGACGAATGCACAAAAATGGTAAAAAACACGAATTTTTGGCTAAAATAGACCTTTTGGTGCTTTTGGCGCGAATCCGTGCTGACATCAACATGACGTCATTGGTGGGGTCAAGGTCGGATGACGTCATGCTGACGTCATCGGGTGACGTGGCGGGGTCTGGTTGGTCCACAGGGGCAGTGAGATGGCAGGACAGGTGGACCAATGGCAGGGCAAGAGACTGACGGGACAGCGTACCTGGGTGACGGAGCGATGACATGTTGATGACACGGCGATGACGTGAGCAGGCGGGATGGGGAACCCGGAAACCGGCAGTGGTTTCGTATCGCACCGTTTCTTGTACGGGGGCGGTATTTGCAGTTGTACCTCCGACGCATTGTGGTGAGGGCGCGTGGCAGCGGAGTGACGTACTCAAAATACGGACGTCGGGCGATAAGTTTCGGGCAACGGATGAGCTCCGACGTCATGGTGATCGTTAGATCTACGGAGGTTGATCGGACGGTGATCGGATGGCTGATATGACAGGGGGATAGTACGCATAACTGTCGGACGTCGGAAGGACTCCGACGCGATCAGGGCCGTCGGATCTGGAGGGCCTGATCTAACGGTCATCGGGGAGGTGACATGGGCAGTGTATACGGAAGCGGGCGGAGGCATAAAATAGGTGTTTTGCACGCATTTCTAATGTATTTCCAAAAACAAATTATGTGCGCCTACCTTGGTTATAGAGCAGAAAGTGGGTTTTTTTATGTCTTTTGCTCTTTGAAGCGGGTGAAGGTGGAATTTAAGCCCTTTAGGGGTTTTTTATGTGCAAAAGGGGTAAAAATAGAGGAATCAGCTCATGAAGGGGAAGGGGTAGTTGGCATAGGTTCATCAACATGACCTGGTGTCATTTGATTCCTGACTCAAAACTTTATTGGCTATAATACCAAAAGGGGGAATATTTATAAGATTTTGGGGTTTATACACCGTGGTGTTAGTAATAATAGGGAAAAAGGTGTTATAAGGGATTTATATAGTAGAATTAGAGTTAATATGGATGAGGGGGTGAGTGGAGGGGAAACCATTTAAGTTTATGTGAAACAAACTTGGTTTTGAGAGTATATCAAAATGAAAAGATTTTTAGACAAGAAATGTGGCTTCTAAAAATTAAGAACCACCATGAAACCTTAGTCTTTTCCATGAATCTTAGCTGATGGGGGAATGTTAGAAATGAAATTGGAGGGGAATGAGGGAAATTAGTCATGGTCCTTGCTGCAACTTGATGAATATGCACACTTTGTCACTTGATAGACCTTGCCTTGGTAATCATAGTCACCACGCCTGCCATGGTGAAAGTAGCCTTTTCTGCAACCACCACTACCTACCCAACTATTTTGCCTAGCATTTTTTATTTCTTCTTGGAGGGTGCACTTGAACTTGCAGACCCTTACTTGCCTTTTCTTTTCTTTGGCTTTTTCTTTGTTATTTCTATCTACTTCTACCCTTATTTCCTCCAAGGTCCCAGATTAAGCTGTTGGGAGCCTTTTCTTCTCTACCTGAACTGCTTGTCTGCCAAGATTAAACAGTTTGGACAGACTGGTTTCTCTATTCTATAACTGAAAATTGAAAACATGGCATGATCCAGATTAAACTGTTGAATCATCCATCAAAATTGAATCAAGGTGATCAACATTGAAAGACTTTACACATCTTTTGTTCTCTAGAAAATATGGGATCTTTGTGACATCAAAGCAGAGCATATTTGGACCTTCCCTTGTCAATCATGAAATATGAAACCTATTGGTATAGGTATCTAACAAGCTGCACTGTGCAATATCAACCGTCATCGACTTTGCTCTACTTCTTGAAACTTCACACTGCTTGAGGTTGTCCTCCAGGTTAGTTGCACTATGCAATCTCGAAGGTGAGAATGTTGTTTGTCTCCCAAAACTGCACATAAAATGCCTCCATGTCCAAATTGAACTGCACATTTGTCAAATAGAGTCATCAAGTCTCCTTTTGGTTTGCCAGAACCCCACACTACACCAAGGACCAGTTTTGCACTGATCTCCAAAACTTCATAGACATGTCCTACTAGCCCTCTGCTGCCTTACTCTTCACTACTTTCAGAAACTACACAGACATGTCCAAAAAACCTCCTACTAGTTGTCTTGCACTGATATCCAAAACTATGCACATGTCCAGCTAGTCTTCTACTGCATTTATCTGCACTACCTCCAAAAACTGCATAGACATGTCTGGCAGGCCCTCTACTACCTGTCCTGCACTATTCTCCAAAACTACGCAGTCATGTCTAGCAGGGCTTCTGTTTCATGTCCTGCACTATTCTCCAAACCTGTGTAGTCATGCTCAATAGGTCCCTTATAGCCCTGTCATGCCTTGCTCTTTGAAACTACGTAGAACTTCCCAACAGGTCCCCTGCAACCCTATCTTTCCTTTGTTCTGGGAACTACGGAGAATTTCCCCTCAGGTTCTCACCTTGCAATTGCCACTGGTGTCCTTCACTGCACAATTCTACCTCCCAGTGATCACTATGTAGTTTTTCTCGACAGTGCAGGTTGTCCTCCTAGAGTTCCTCAATCCAGCCTTAGATACACTCTATGTTGTCTCAGTTAGTTTTTCTTCCTCCCTGTCACCCAGAACATGATAAGAAAGCATCATGCTAAACTAGGAGGTTTTGGATTTGATGGCATCCCATCATGAGTGAATTGCAGAAACAGGCACACTGATAGATCATAGCAAGACAATGAATGAGATGAAGAAGGAACTCACATGCTAGAAGAGTTGCTTTTAGTTGGTTGGACATACCAAGCACATCAAACAACAAGCGAAAGGAACATATGCATTGTACCATCATGCAAGGCCAAGACCATCGAAGACCCCACAACACTATGCCATGCAAAGAAGAAGACAAAGCAAACCAAGAGTATATCCTTCACTCAGCAGCTTGACATGGACACCACAGTCAACCAGTACATGTCAGCAGTGTCATGCCACGTTGTGTTATGAGCTGTCTTGGCCACATCACCACTATGGGCCATATCCTTTGTAACTCAATATAATTTAAAGTGAAGTCCAATGGAAACACACAAGAAGTTGAAGAGTCATGTCAGTTAAAAAGTCATTGGAAGTTGAAAGGTCATGAGTGTAGTCCAAGAGTCACAAGTGTGAAGCATCACCTTTGGCTATATATACCCCTCCCAGTGTATGAGTAAGAAATTTTCACCTTGGCCCCTCCCACATTGTCTTGAGAGTTTGTAGTTTGTTCTTTGAGGAGTGAGGAGTGGCTCCAATGTCCCACTACTAGGACTAGTGATATATGGTGTACATATGTGTCTTGAGACTTTTTATTGATTTAGAAGGCTGTTAAGGCCAACACATTTTCACGCATGTTTTCTAGATGTTTATAGACTACTCTTTAAACAGTCGTAATGCATGTTTGGTTAATGTGTACTAAGATAGTTGAACTAATTTGGTTATTTTAGTACTTACATTGTTGAAGATGTGTTGTATTTTTTACCACTACCATCTCATCGTTGTGGACTATTCCGCGGGATACTAGAGATACCACCTTTGTGTATTGCCTATCACCGCTGTCACATCCTTGTGGACTACTCTACAAGATACTCAACAAACAAAGTTTGTTTTCTGGTTAGAAAAATTGTCACATCCATGTGGACTACTCCATTGGGTAGTATATGTGTTGGCCCCTTCACCTTGGTTTTAACGACTCCCGCGTCTGCTATGGACTATTTCTCTAGATGTTGGACATACCCTTTTTGGTTCGTGTGTCATATCCTAGGTGGTACTAATACCTCTCATTTAAAGGCTCACTTTACTCTCCCCCTTTGCAGTAAGAGAACCTTGACACTGTTACATTACGTACTCACCATGCACTCATACCTTGCTGTTTGAAGATACTAGCATAACACTCTCACATGTTGACAGCTAGAGGTATATGGAAACTGAGCCTTTATATCGGATGGGACTCCTACACCAAAGGGTATGAGGTCAAGTTGGGACTTCATAACAGGGATATCCCCTCAGTTAATGGATTTCTAGCACCATCAACAAGTCCTAAAAATAAAAATTTGATGGTTTGGGAACTCTGTTGAATAAAGTCTATGGATTTGGGTTTATATATTTAGGTTTTGATATTTTAATTTTCTCCTAGTGTTTTTGATGTGGGGAATTTGGTTAGGGAGAAACAAAGTTATTTTTCAGAATGATTTTGTACGCTCAACAATAATTGTGCATTGTTCTAAAGTTGTTTTTTTGGAATAGGTTAAGCGCTTAAAATTGAAGAAGATAAGAATTATAAGGGAGTTGCTGCTATCTGAAGGAAATATCGTGGTTTCTTTGATGGTGTCTACCAAAGGAAGAATTGTGGGGCTAGTGTTGTTATTGTATTCCCTCAAGATGTGATTCTAAAATGTAAGCTGGGCATTGGAAATGGTATAGAATTTTTTGTTGCACTGATTTATTTGTGGTGTGCTTTGATGTTAGATTGTGGAAGTAGGTGAAGGTCTTTAAATGGATTTGTGATTCCAATATAATAGTGGTCTGGTTCAATGGAAAGGTGGATCTTAGAATAATTTAGTTGGAATCAAGGAAAAGGAAGATCTAACAATTACAACAAAAATTTGGTGATTTTAAGGTCCTTCACTATTATAGGGAGCATATATCTCAAAGGAAGTTTTACTTTTGCATGTTGACATTTGTACTTGTTCATAATTCCGCAGTGGTGTTTTGTTGTCAATATTTTCCTTTAATCTCTTTAATATTTCCTTTCTAGTGACAAGTTATTCTTTCTTATTTATGTACGAGTGAACCATATTTTGAATGGTATGATAAAATGTTTGTTAAGAAATAAAGTGAGTTTCTATGCAACCAAGAGATTGTACTTTTTTATTTCTATTCTAGAAATATCAAAAGTATGATTTTCTTTGAAAAATAGAAAGAATAACTACTCTAACTCAAAACAAGAAAACATGAATAGATTTACAGAAGGTACATGCTTCATCTTCTCTAAAAATGAGATTCTATTCCATTGATTTCCTGATCATTCCATTACTCATATTGGCTAAAAGATCTATTTTAGGGTTATAATGGCTCTTTAGAGAGTATTAGTTGTTGATTCAATTCTCTATACATATGTGTATAAATTGTCCACTCAACTTTCCAAAATAATTTCTCGAAAGATATAATTCAAATTTGGGACATTAATTTATTGGTCATGGAATCCCCCCAAGTCATGTTTCAGGGCTCAAAGCCCAATTTTTGACTTGATATTATTGTAAAGACTCTGCGAATTGCGGGCACAGAGTGCGAAAGGTATGATAGAGTCACAGGGTTGTCCGCTCTAGTTTTGTAATGTAATGTCGGCCTACCCATGGTCCACAGACCATGGGATTGCATAAATAGAGTGAGGTTCTAAGTGTAAAAGAAAAGGAAGGAGAGTGAAGTAGAAGAGAAATAGTCTAAGTGTCTAAGGGTGTCTTGGGTCGTAGGGTAGGAGAAGGCTCTACAGCTAAGTGCGCAGAGGGCTAGTAGGCCGCAGCTGAGTGCACGAACCACTGCAGCTGAGTGCGCGGGGCGGAGTCGAGTCTGTAACCAAGGCAGAGAATAATAAAGAGAAGTTTTATCTAAATTCTATGTACTTGTTCTTGGGTTATTTCATGTTTGATATAAATTGCAAATATACTATTTATTTACTGCGTGCAACTGTATGAATGGTGGAAATTGTTAAGCATAACTGAAAACATGCAAGTAGACTAAGATAATCAACTAACATTGGAATATTAGTAAGGACTTGGGTAATAACAGCGTTCGGCCCCCGCGTAGGGCTGCAAAAAGGCAGCATCTCAGGATGCGAGGTACGAGAAAGTGCACATAGCGACGTGTGCACAGGGGTGAACCACATACCACTTGAACTCATCAGACATCTCCACAATGTGGAAACCTGGTTCTAGCACACTCCCATACTAGTTTGGGTGATAGCTCAGTTCGCGCTCCACAGACTATTACCGAAAGGGCCAGTAGTACCGGGATTTATTTGGCTAAATCACCTTTGAACCTCACTCAAGCCCCAAAAAGCCAACAAATGGTTCTATTGCTAGGACAGGGATCTGTATAAGAGATGTCTGATGTTGTGTCACTAGAATGCGACAAAGAAAGAAATTGAAGAGTGGCTAGACAAAAAGATTCGCGATTTCACGGCGCAGGAAAATAGGAATCTGTGAGTATCGAAGGAAGAGTGGTTAGAGTTCTACTTATATATGGAAATCCTTGAAATTTTCTTTGCATCCTTCCCCTCTGAGTTGTATGAGTGGATCGCGAAGTTAGTAGATAGTCAAGGAAGGTGTAGGCTTGACAAACCTATTATGTGGACTCCAAAGTTGGTGCGTAGACTAGAAGCATCAGAAGATAAGATCATGCGCGATGTGGACCATTAGCTTGATCAAAAGGAGGGTTTATCACCGAGCTCATGGTAGACACTTCAGTCAGCTACAATGAGGTGAAACGATGCTTCCTCAAAGGACCGCGAGGTAAGTACATTAAATATTTGAACACTTGGATTAAGATGCCACTATGTGAAAAGTGGGTTATGTGAATAAATTGATGTTTGGGGCTACACGAAGTGGGAGGATCTATAGAAATGAAGGTAGCGCAGAGATAGAAACGAGCCCCTTCATTTCACCTCAATGAGAAAGCAAGGAAGAGCTCACGAAAGTTTCACCAAGAAACATGATCAGTCTGATAAGGCATCGAATTCTGCGCATACCACCCCCACCTACACCACCACCAGTTTCACTATCTTCACCCCCATCTCTGCCCACACCACCTTTTCCACCACAACAGTTCAATATTACGAGCACAATAAAGTTTCCAGTGTTCAAGGGAGTAGGGAATGAAGATTCGGACCAATTTTGGTTCGTGGTAAAGGCTATATGGGAAGTACAAGGGGTCATAGATGACAACATAAAGAAAGCAACATTGGTTAGCTCCTTGCAGGATCGCACATTGACATGGTACATTAAGCATTCCAACAATAATCCAAACATAGGAATGGCGGATATCCAAGCTGCGCTAAACAAGGAATTTAGCAGGCCAAAATCGGAGACATAGTAAATTATCAGGTTTAAGTAAATCGTGATGCTTTCAGGCGAAACCCCCTCGGAGCTGGATTAGAGACTGAAGGGTATGATTCATGAAGCCAATAGAACCTTAACAGATGGGCTGCACCGCACATGGTTCGTAGCGTTATCAACGCCACATCTAAGGACCACGTTGTCACAGCAAAAGCTATCCACTCAGGCCGAAGCATTGGAGATCGCAATGAGACTACACGAGACCCTGATACAAGATCCTAACCTGGGAGTCCAATAAATCCACGTGCAGTTGAAGAACTTGTGTCTGGAGATGCAAAGCCTGAAACAAGACAGGATAGCCCGCACAGAAGCATGCAAAGAGTTATGGTGCATAAAGTGTAAAGGCCAAGGACATGACAAGGACCATCGTCTAGTCTTCGCGAACTACCTGGTTGGAGGAGGGACGATGCCATTGAGACCAAAGGCATAAGTAGGACCGAGCACGGTGCCTGCATTATGGTGCGCGATTTGTCAGATAGGAGGGAAGCATGCTACAAATAACTGCCACCTATTATAGAAGTATACACAGATGTCCCAGTAGTTTTTCTGTAATTTCTGTAGGTCAGTAGGCCATGATGAGTGCACTTATAGAAGTTAGGAATTTATGATGGATCAGACTCCTACCTACAGAGTTCAGACTAAAACACGAGCCCTTGATCAAAATGAAGGGATGGTGCACATTGGATTTCAGGGGCACGGATGATGTCGAGGCGGAATGGGACCAAGAAGGGGTCACAGACAACTGATTTGTTACAATTGCGGAGGGCCAAGGCATTATGCCCACAATTGTACAAATCCGATAAGAGCATCCTATTTATATTGTACCCAGTTTGATCATGAGATGGAGGATTGCCCCACAATGATAGCCAGGTTGCACGATAAAGGAACACTCCAGCCTCCCCCGACTCAGAACCTGCAAATGATGAGGTCTGAGCTGCACGAGGAGGACCCAAATGCAAACATCGTGCTCCAAAGTGATATCATGACAGGGGATGACAAGGGCAAGTATGATCCGGATTTAAACAGGAACGCAACAAAATATAAAGATAACCATATACACAAAGATGCAGGAGAAATAATACTTCATTTCATTAATGGAAAATACTGAAATATGCTTACAACTAGAAATGGAAATAAACTAGCTAGGGCGATGGTAGCTTATCTCTGAGAAGAGATGTGGTGGCTACATGCATCTGAACTGTTCTGAACTGTGTTACAATGAGGCTTGAAGGCCTATTTATTATTTAGAAACAATGGAAAACCCTTCACATCCCAAAACCTAACCCTAGAAGAGAAACGCCAAATTGTGGGCCCTGTTTTGGGGTGAGTTGGATAGCCAACTTCCCGGGGTCACGAATTGGTCGTGTTATCTCCGTTTGACGCGCATGATAGCCCATTGGAAAGATCTCTCCGAGGAGAAGGATATTCTTAGCACTCCAGGCAGTTCGAAGGGAGCACGAGACTATAAATTATCCTGCCTGGGAGCTACGGGATGTTGGAGATGCATGCAGAAGTAGAGAATCACAAGGTCCACGACTGCACATGGGGGACTGTGCTGCCACGCAGATTGGCCAGAAAGTGACCGTTGAAGTCACTATTCATGATGGGATGACCGACTTGAGGCCAAATGGAGCGGGTGATGGACATTTAAGACGTGATTTATGGGAAAGATTTGGGAAAATCTGCCATTAAGAAAGCATTAATGAAGTGAAATTGAGGGGAACGATCAAATTCGAATTCAAAAGGCACTATAAAACACAAAGGGCTGCCCAGCAAACAACACTTAGTCATTTGAGAATTGAGCGATTGAATAGAGCCCTAAGCATTGTGAGTCAAGCATTAATTCGGCCCCTGAATTTGTGAGTGACAGATTATAGCCTTGCTATGATGATAATGACTAAGGATGGTTTGGGAATAGAAGAGGTAACCACCGGCGAGGCCGCACAAACCCCAACTGTGGAGGTTCCAGAAGGTGCTGAGGTTGTGGCAGAGATCCCTAAATCACTGCATATGCCAAGACCCAAGAAGGATAAGCAAGCGATGGCTCCCGTACGCCTGTCCTCGAGGAACCTGTTCCGCAGCAAATTATCAATGGAAGAGAAGGGGAAAGCTATCACAATAGACACAAATGAGGAAGAAGAAGATTTATAGGAACTTATCATTGTAGAGGAAGAAGACGAAGGCATGGAGGAGGATATTCAACCTAAACACTCTGTGACAAAACTACCCGCATATGTCCCCTTGTGAAAAGGGAAGGCCAAAGTGCCCAAGGACTTGGACGAAACCAAGAGTTCACTCCAGACCCCGCTCCTCCTAGACAGCGTTGTGTTTGAAGGCCCGCACCTGGGCTGCATGCCTACCATGATGTTTGAATATTGGGACCTCATTGATGGTGAGAAGTTCCCTCACCTGGAGACTGGAAACCTCATGAGTCAAAGCACCACAGGGATGGTGACAATGTTAGAGCTGCGGAAATGGCTGCGTAGAGCGGAAAAGGCCGGGCTACTGAACTTGCTATGGGTGTCGCGTTTCCACTATGCCCCATAGCCATTTTCGTCATCAGGCAACTGCTCTTCCTAGTGCATGATGGGTATCTATGGCTAGAGGAGCCTATCCCCATCACGGTAGGACTAATTCATCGCATTTCCTAGCTACCATACATAGGAAAGGACCCCACGACCATATCAGAAGGGAAGGGTAGTGATTTTTCCCTCGCGGAGGCCATGAAGACAAAGTACAAATTGGAGAAGAAGAAGCGGGGCTACACCATCTCCAGCATCAAGGACAAAGCGGTATGCATAGCAACCAAAATCTTAGCAAGCAATGTTATGCAAAAGTGCCACACAGATGAGGTACCGGCACCGGTAATCACACTGGCTGAGTAGTGCGCAGAGGGGGTCCATTTTAACTCGGTTGAATTCCTGTACATGGAATTCTTGAAGAGTTGTTGTGAAGCCCAGGAGCATGGTAAAACCTTCCACTATGTGTGGCTATTGCTATCCATAATGCTTGTAGCAGGAGAACTGTCGGAGGACAGTCCATTCCCCACAATTGACAAAGCTTTACCAGAGGCCGTGAAGTATGCTTCGCTTTGGGCCACGAAGGATGCGAAAAGGATATGTGATAGCAAGATCTTCTGGGTGTTCACGGAGATGAACATCCAAATGTGGATCAACCGGAAGTCATGCTTGTCACCCACAGTGTACAACAATCTACATATTTTTGCAAAATTTAAGGCAGACATGCACAACATATTTATCAGAGCATGAAAGGACCCGACAAAGCAGTGGACAAAGCTACCATTTGTAGCCACTGACAATGCCATTTTCTCTATCTTGGAGACATGGCCTTCAGAGTGGTGCACCCTAGATCTTGTAGAACTCAAGAGGGTGGTAGCACAGAAATCCATGGAGCAGACGCAGGCCACAGACGCAGCCACAGTAGCACAGGAAGCCACTGTGAAGGCAAGCGAGGGCCAAGCAATGCCCTCACAGGGGTAGGAGGCAGAGGAAGTAGAAACAATAGAAGGGAGCGTGGACCCAGGGACTATGTCCACATAGTTGAAGCACCCACACATGGCAGAGGGAGCAGGACCGAGGAAGAAGGTCAAGGCCTCGAAATTGGCTCTTGACCCAATCACCCTAACCATGGGTGATCTGCATGACATCGACGAGACAATGTGCGATGTCACCAATGAGGCTCTTCAGGATTTTATGCAGGAGCAGTAGACTATGTCGGGGTCCCTCAGAGTGCAGTTGCAGGAGTTATAAGTGCTCCCCCCTTAGGTGGGTACCCTTTCAACCCACCTCGCAGTAGGATCCTCGGAAATAGAGTAGATGTTGCGTGCATGGATGGAAAACACCATAGCGTTGCCGGAAGGGGCCTTGGTGACATCGAATGAGGCTGATCACCTTTCAGTTACCATGATGAAAGGCCTTGGCCTTAATCTGAATGCCCTTCCACGTGAGACATTATATTTGTTATAGGATGGGATAACTGTAGAGTTGCGCACTAGGGCAAGCCGTGTGATCCAAGTCCTCACCGAACAAAAGATAAACATGGAACAACTCAGCTTGCAGCGTGACGAATTGGTGTCGCAAAATCCGCAGTTGGTATAGGTGGTAGGCGACACTTGCCGCAGTGTCCTAGAGATGACCATCTCAGCAGGTCTACTAGTGGAGGTGCAGATCCACAGGTTAGTAGCAGGAGTCTGAAAGGCCAGGGAAGAAACGACAAAGGTTCAGCTGAAGCTGAATCTTCAGATCGTCGAGCTGCGATTAAAGGTGTAGCCATCCACTCCCCCGAAAGTCAGAGAACAACGTGCTAACACTATCACAGTGGGACTAGAGGAAATTAGAGGTGCAGTGCGAGACTGTATTGGCATGTTGGAACAAGCACTTGAAGTCCTCACAACTCTACAGGAGGACCCCAACATCCAGCACTTGGAAACAGAAGTGTGAGAACTCCAATGACAATACGACAGTGTCCGAGGAATTGCGTAGACAGTAGTCCTCACCCAGAGGCTTGCGAGGATGTAGCAAACCAAAGCATTGAAGGAGCAGGTGGACATGACGCGACATAAGGAGGCAATTCTCAAAGCGCGCGTTTAGCCTTGGATAGATGAGGCCTTCACTATCACAGCAAACATTGAAGGAAAGTTGGCGCACATATAGGGGATGCACACATTGATGCAGAGAAGCACCCCAGACACAAAGGTCTCGAAACAACGGATTCAACAGATTCAGCAAGCAGTAACTCAGTGCGTTGCGGACCTCAGCACAGTCCGAGAACAGTTGGAGGGACTCCGCGCCAAGATCTCTGTGCCGACCGAGTGACTCGAGGGCAAGTCATGATATTTGTGTTGGGGGCCTGTTGGGTATGGAATCCCCCTAAGGCATGTTTTGGGGCTCAAAGCCCAAGTTTTAACCCGATATTGTTGTAAAGACTCCACAAATTGCGGGTGCGGAGCACAAAATATATGATAGAGTCACAGGGTTGTCCACCTTGGTTTTGTAATGTAATGTTGGCCTACCCATGGTCTAGATCATGGGATTATATAAATAGAGTGAGGCTTTATGTGTAAAAGAGAAGGAAGGAGAGCGAAGTAGAAGAGCAAGAGTCTAAGTGTCTAAGAGTGTCTTGGGTCGTAGGGTAGGAGAAGGCTCTGTAGCTGAGTGCGCAAAGGCCTAGTAGTCTGCAACTGAGTACGTAGACCCCTGTCAAGTCTATAACCAAGGAAGAGAATAATAAAGAGAAGTTTTGTCTAAATTCTGTATATCCGTTCTTGGGTTATTGCATGGTTGATATAAATTGCAAATATATTGTTTATTTACTGCGCGCAACTGTATGAATGGTGTATATTGTAAGTGTAACTTAAAGCATGCAAGTAGACTAAGATAATCAACTATCATTGGAATATCAGTAAGGACTTGGGCAATAACAGCGTTCGACCCCCGAGTAGGGTTGCGCAAAGGCAGCATCTCAAGCTACGAGGTAGGGGAAAGTGCTCGTAGCGACGTGTGCGCAGGGGCGAACCGCGAACCACTTGAACTCATCAGACATCTCTAGGGTGCAGAAACCTGGTTCTAGCACCCTCCCATACTACTTCGGGTGAGACCTCAGTCCGCGCTCCGCCCACTGTTTTCAAAAGGGCCAGTAGTACCAAGATTTGTTTGGCTAAATCACCTCTGAACCTGGGTCAAGCCCCAACAATTCAACATAGTCTTTGCAATTTTAATTACTTTGATCACCACTTATATATATATATATATATATATATATATATATAATCTTCAGATTAAATACTCTATTCAATTGTAATATCATAAAAATCTAATATATATATTAAGAGTGAAATTATTAAAATTTTATAATATTTTTAATTAAACTTAATAAGTTATTTATTTATTTTTGTTTTCAAAGTTATTATTAATAATATTTTTTATTTAATAAATACCTCATTTTTCCAAAAAAAAATTATGTTAATTTTAATTTAAAAATAATAATATTATATATATATATATATATATATATAGCTTGGCTAAGAGCTCGTCTTCCTCGGACGTAAGGAAACAGGTTAACGGCCCAAGACCCAGAGGCATCTGGCAGGAGTGAAAGCCTGCTCCCTTACGGACCACCAGCGGGTTATTACAGGTGGCGTGGTTTTCCTTGATAATGGTGATGAGTCAAATCGACATTCTCGGATAGCAGCCAGAGATGGTTGTCCTCACTGTTGGTTTGACACCTGAGTTTGACAGGTTTTGCCACCTTAAGAAAAAGGTATATATATATTTTTATATTTTTCCATAAGAAAATATATATATTTGAATAAATAAAATCCAACCAACTACAACGTATTAACATTCATTCTTCTAACCCAACGGAGTTCCATTTTAATGTCATGAATATCCATCCCATAGAAAATATCTGCCACTTGAATTTACCGTCAAACCCATATCTTTTAATGATTATATGCTTGGAAATGTTTATATAAAATGTTATATTTCGAAGCACCGAGGCACAAGTGTTTAGGAATTGATTGATGGGATCAGCCTTTAAATACGAACCGCTGAACTTGTTTGAATTATCATCACATGACCCAAATCTTATGGTTATTTGAGATTCTACATAACTTGTTTGAATTATCATCACATGGGTCAAATCTTATGATTATTTGAGATTCTACATTATCTTTATTTATTAACATTAACCATCTTTTGATGATGTTTGATTTTACTTCTCTTTTCATTTATTTACACTAGTTATTATTGATTTGGTATGAGTGAAACTTTAGAAAGATATTACTAATAAAAAAAATATTTTATTATACATTATAAAATTATAATTTAAAAAATAAAAATAAAAATTAAATTTGACAGGTTTACACCTAAAATATTTATGTATAATATAAATAAATGATTTTAATTTTCATTTTTTTTTATTAATATTAACTCTTTTATATAAAATATATATATTAAAATATATTTTTAAATATCATATTAAACATAAAGAAACATCTAGGCCACTTGAAGTTCAAACCAACTTTATTCAAAAACCAACAAAACAAAGGGAAGATGAAAACACCAAATAAGAATGCAATGCATCTAACTAAATTCATGCTATCCTACCCTAAACTAAACAATACACATTTGGGTTATGTGGAGTGGAATTTCCAATGTATCCATAGAAGTTGCTCCTGACCTTTGGACCATAAGGTGTGATCATGTAGAATCAAAACAAAAATCAGTGCAGTGAAAAAGATATATGATGCAAACATGTGCACTGTCACGTAAAAACAAGAAGTGCAATCACAATAGTATATCACACTCAACTTCTCTACCAAATGGAAGACTCCACAACAACAATAATCAATGGACTTATAGCCATACAGGGCTTGATGACGCGCATGCAAGTATAGGACATGAAACATGGGTTCGGACTGTAAAGATAATTGTATTGAGTCTACAACAGGATCATGGAAACAACCTTTAGGGAAACTTAAACAAGAAAGAATGAACAAAGACAAATCCCTGTCATAAGCAATATTAATAGGTTAACCACAATCCATGTTGTCATGCGTGTGAGATTCTTTGATGGATGATGAAAAAGATTCGTTAAGATTCTTCCCTGTTTCTACATTACAAATTAAATATTTGTTTGAGATGGGATGTAGAGGTGGAAGTTCAATAGTCAAATTAAAATTCCTTCCTTGAGGGTTGAAAAAATTTACGTGAAGAAAATAAGTATCCCTCAACAGAGAGTCAACTTCCCATGTGATGACATGAATGATGAAGTTGTGTAAAATAATCATGAACTGACCAAAATCACAAATGTCGCCATGGTGATAGGAGCCTAAAATAACCATCAACATAGGCTAAAGTTCCTTACTCACCTGAGTTAACTTTGAGTTCTGAGAAAACATGGTCAACTTCTTATCAAAACAAGAGCCTTTATTTAAACCA
The DNA here is from genome assembly GCA_031772625.1 of Pinus tabuliformis. Taxonomy (NCBI): domain Eukaryota; kingdom Viridiplantae; phylum Streptophyta; class Pinopsida; order Pinales; family Pinaceae; genus Pinus; species Pinus tabuliformis. The sequence goes on from CM062817.1 coordinate 654,735,285, forward strand.
CTAGATTCAAAAGAATGTAGATTTTCAAGATTACTACCAAAAGTTTCAATGATAATCAAGTCATATTGTTGATCAAAAGTAGTTATACCTGAAATAAAATCTTCGTTAATCGCATCAGACTCCAATTGGAATTCTAGAAAACCTAAATATTCATGTAGGAACAAATATTCATCCATGTTACTTGAGAAATCATTCAAGTATACTTCAGGGAAAAGGAAATCATCAGGGTCATGGTTTTCTAAGGGGTCAACCTGATTAACGGGCAAAAGATCGATTGGGGGATATCAAGATTCAAATATGGTTGATTGATAAGATCAAATGAATCACCATCAGGGGAAATATGTGAAAGAAAAATAATTTCTTAATCTGCAAATTTATCCTCCGATTTAGTGTTGGTTCAAGTCCAACATATAGAACATCAAAAGGAGGAGGACATGTGACAAAAAGCATAAATGGTTCTTCCTTCTGATAATGAAATTATGCTTGATCAGGAGGACATGAAGAGTCCGATTCAAAATATTTCCTTGACATCCTGACTATGGAATGGAACTTTTCATCCAAGAACTACCATTCCACATCCTTATCTGGAAATTGATAACAAAGATGAAGGAATCGATCAACAAAAATTTCAAGAGATTCATTCAATTCCATTCTAAGCTGATCAATTTCATCAATAACATCTTGATACTCATATTTGTTGAAAATGCGATGAAACTCATTAACAAAATGTTTAAAAGATGAAATAGAAGCAATGGGTAGATAATATCACCATTGCCTCGCGTGACCATCCAATGTGAGGATAAACAACCGTGCGAGGATTTATTCATAATAAGCACCACTTGGAAAACAAAATTGAATGAATTCAACTACGTAATCAATGACAATTATTGTATCATTTCCATCAATTTTAAAACGTGACAAGTTATGTAAAAATTCCGTGGGGTTTGAAAGATATAAAACTTCAGAAAAACATCTCAGGATTATGATCTGGGATGAAGCCATTAACGGTGAGAGACTAAAATAGACTTCAAAGGATCATATTTTCATCTTCCTTTCTTTCTAGTGCCTCAAATGTTGATAGGACACAAACATTTTAAGGGCATCCCCCCAATGTGAAGTCCCAATTAGATCTAACACCATTTGGTGTAGGAGTCCCATTCAGTCATATAGTCTTACCACCGTTGGAAAGGTTTCAAGGATACGCCTTGTTTACGACTATGCTTATGAGAACACAAAATTGATTTAGGGAAGCAATTATGTGAGATTTTTGAGACATCCAGTGTAAGGTGTGCAAGGGAACACCCATGACTGGTAAGGAAAGCAAGCGACCAGTTAGAATAGTAATAGTACTATCCTAAAGGGGGACCCAGTGTTAGGGTCTTATAATATAGTGCTTGGCTCAGAAGGATTCCTATGGTAGCTGTAGGCTTGATGTAGAGGATCATCATGGTAGGTGTGCTTTCAAGTGTCCAAAGAGAAAATGAGAAGATAATTTTGGAGTAATTTTCCAAGAAGAAGAAGGAATCAAAGCATACATCATACCATCTCCATTGGAAATTTCTATGAACAAGCTTTCCACTGGTATGTGGAAGTCCAAAAATGGACTCTTGGATCAAAATATATGGATTATTGAAGTTTACAAGTTTGAAACTGTTGAAAGGAAGGCACATCGGAGGTCTAGGGAAAATCGACAATTGCACATCAGTACAAGGGAGAATTAGCGATCGCATGTTGGAAGGTCTTGCACATCACAGAATCAGTGAATCGACAATTGGTGAATCAGAGGAGTGACACCTTTCGAATGTTGCGATATGGAATGCTATGATATGAAAGTTCCAATAGTGTTAAGAAATGCAGGAAAGCACCGATAGTGTCAAACCTCTAGGGAAGCACTGAAACATGTTAACAAAGAAATTCATTGCAAAACCAAAGTAGGATGGGCCTTTTCTCTCTCGTCTAGTGGGATGTGTGGAGGAATATGATTAGTTCCCATGAAGCTATGTGGAATGTTGGACATCACCATGACGTGGTGGTATGGAACGACATGTGCGAAGAAGTTTTGGCGTTTTAAAGGGTCCTAAAGGGGAAAATCATGATGACATGTGTCACCACTCACGATGTGCCACATTGCAGTAATGAGATCATAATCGGTGATTGGCTATTAGAGGTCCAGAGAAAATTGGCACTTTGTAACACTTGCCACTTTAAAAATCTCCTATTAAAATGTTCCGATGAGAAGGGGCTTCGATATCGAGGTTGGCAAATGGTCGTTAAAATTTAAAGAACTTGGGCACTAATGCATTTAACAAAGGAAAACAACCCCTGATAGTGAATAAAATGCATATGACCTCAAAATTAAACATTAAGGTCACAACCCTCGGTCCTATGGTGAAGAAATTCGAGAAGGGGTTAAAGTAAAAGGAGCCAGGACAAAAGCGGAAATTCATGTTAAATTAGGTTATAAAAGGGCACCGATAGCATTAAGCTGACAGCCATTGGCCCATTATATAATAAAATAATGGAAAAAGGAGAAAAGCACAAGGGGCTCAGGAGTATGGGTGAAACAATAATGTGGAAATTTCTCCAATGAGACCTTGCATAATTGTTAACAGATAGATGGGTCAGAAGATGTTGAAATGCAAGAAAAGGGGGGTTAGTAGTTTGAAAGGGTAACTCAAAGCTTGTGCGAAAACAACTACAACCACTCTAGATTTAAAGGCAATGGATTGACATTAATAAAGAAATTACATTTTTAAAGGCTAAATATTTTTCAGTAGAATTGAAGAAGAATGAAGGAGCAGTTGTAGAGGGATCTATTATGATAGTAGATATGGTAAAAATACAATTTAGTGACCTTTTCTACTTTCAAGGGAAGTAGTTGACAAGATATTTATTTTTCCTTAATGCAAACATATTTTCATATAGTTCTTCTAGGAAATACATAATATTTTTAAATTTATCTTTTGCATACATGAACTTGAGAATATTTAAAATATCTCTATTTCTGTAATTATGTCATGACTATTATTTTGTAAAATTGTTATGTAAAGCACTGTATAAACAATTTATGATTATGAAAACAAGGTTGGAAAATGTATGAAGAAAAATGTTATACATAGATGTAAGTCGTGGATTGTACTCAAAGTGATCAATTTATAGAAATACAGAGAATTTTTTTTCCAGGATTCCTATGTCAGGCAATTGGTGATGTGTTCTTTCATGTAGAATTGTTTCTTTTCTCAGTTTCCATATGTTTTTTCCCTCTTTATTGTTGCAATAAGATTAAGGGATGAATTTGCTTTGGCTTGTTAAAAATATCAATGTTTTCTTCTGATATTTAAGTATAGAATTCATCTGTGTATGCTCTATATTTAAGTTGATCCTAAATCTGATTCATCTCATTCATCCCACAAGAACTCTATAAGATCCAAAAGTTTTCCTACCCTGCCCTGTTACAATTTCTCTATTATTTTTATGATTGATTCCTCAAAATATTATAACTCCGTGCCCAATGGACTTTTCCAGCATCTAAATTCAACCAAACTTTTGAAAAAACCAACTCAAATTTTAATAGCTAGCCTAAGATCTTAAAAACATAAATCTAAATCAGACAGAGAGAGCCCTCTTTGAAGTTGTGTTAAAATTGGAAACTAGGGCCAAACTCCATGTGGGTCATATTATTTATGGCAGCTGATATTTTTATTGGATCTCTCTCATTGAGAGGTGTAGGATTGATCTAAATATCATCCGATTCTGATAAGTATTTATGAAGTTATGAATTTATTTATATTATGGACAAATTGTTAAGTCGGCCAGCAACTTATGTAGGCTCAGAAGCCCAACAATCATGTCTCTTCAACCTATATGTTTTAGTATAAATAGAAGAGGACTTCAAGTCATTTCTACACACACTTGGATCTCTTCCTCTCTCTACTTGTCTTTGGGTTTTAGTAGGAGGAGGGAAAAGCTAGAAAAGCTAGAAAAGTTGGAAAATCCGGAACTGCCGGAAAAGCTGGAACTACTGGAAAAGCTAGAATAGCCGAAAAAGTCAGAAAAGCTAGAACTTCCTGAAAAGCTAGAAAAATCTGGAACTATCGGAAAAGCTGGAAAAGCCGGAACTGCTGGAAAAGCTAGAACTACTGGAAACACGGAAACGTAGGAAACATTGGAAATACCGGAAAAGCCAGAAAAGCTAGAAAATCCAGAAAATCCAGAACTGCCAGAAAAGTCGGAACTGTCGGAAAAGCTGGAACTGCTAGAAAAGCCATAAAAGCTAGAAATGCAAGAACTGTCGAAACTGCTGGAAAAGATGGAACTACTAGGAACTACTGAAACAGTCGGAGCATCTGTCTCGGAAGGAAGGCAGCGTGATGTATGAGATCATGGGCAGCATAATAAGAAGCATGAGGATATGAGCATGGGAAGCATAATGATGAATGAGATCATGAGCATGGGAAGCTTGATGATGAATAAGACCATGGAAGATGCAACATGATGAGTAGCTTAGTCATCAAGGTTCAAGACATGTGACAGTACAGCAAGGTGTCACATGGTAATGTGCAGCAAATAGATGAGATGCAACACTTTGATAGGTGAACGCGTCACCTTAGAGAATCAGTTGAAGCAATATGTCTTCAACTGATCTCATACCGATATCAAAAGTCAAAGTGATTGACTTCTATTGTAAATGTACTATCTCTCTCACTTTCTCTACTGAACATTGAAGAACATAAAAGAAGAATTGATCAAGGGTTTCCCCACATTGGGGTTTGTCCCTGGCTAGCACCACATCTTGTGTCCTCTTGTCTTGGCTTGTCTTATGCGATTTATGTTTATGTTCTATCTGCAGTTTACTTTATGCTGATGTGATTGCTAATGTGGAAAAGAAATTGAAATAAATTTCTCTAGCATAGACACACCTAAAATTAACATGGTATCAGAAGTGAGGTGAAGAAAATGCCCAAGAAAGAGTGAAAGAGCAATCACCAATGACAATAGGGACAAGGATCAATGGGTTCCACATCTCTCTTCTAAGTTCACAAAGGGTGAAGTCGAAGTAGAGCATATTATCAGAATGTGGTGGTGGAAGTTTTTGATGTCCCATCTAAAGGTCACTTCATTGGGAAGTTTGGATGTAAGGGTGGAAGGAAAGGCAGATGTCTTGGTTCGACCATTATGTGAAGGAGCATCTAAAAGGCAAAGACACATCTCTTGATGAAGATAACAATCATTCCAGGGACATCTTCAATGATCAAAGGAATGATAGGTAATGCAGGTCATCAAGGAAATGGTTGACTCTTCAAAGAAAGCAAGGAACCCCGAATCACTTTTATGTACTTGATCGCAAGAAGAACCTAGTGTCCATCTCAGAAATGGAAGTCAAAGGTTTCAGGGTGGCACTCATCGATGGAAAGGTACGTGTTTGAAAATAGAATTTTCAAAGATGTTTTTGAGTTCAAGGTTGTATCAAATTGCAAGAAGTCCACTGGGGACCATGTCCATTGTCATGTAGCACTGAAGGTCTATGAGTTAGATGGTGACAGGGATGCCTGAATTCAAAAGGAGCATGAAAGTACATGTCTGAGATGTACTGAAGGAAAATCTTACAAGGGGACCATTCACCTCATGTAGCAGGTCCATAGTTCTGGAACAACCCAAGGGGTCTGAGATTGGTAATCAGGAATCTCGCATATGTAGGTGGAAGAAAGCCCTCTATGGATTGAATCAAAACACCCCTGGCATAGTATGAGAGGATCGATAACTGTATGAAGAAGATGATATTCATTAGGAGTTAAATGGATCCAAACCATCTGAAGGTTGTGGATGATAGACCTCTCATACCAGCACCTTATGAGGACGACCTACTTCTAATAGGTGCAGACCCTCTCATTTGCAGAAGTAAGAGGGAGTTGGATTCCAGATGTGGAATGGTGAACTACAATCCTGTGACTACCTCGATGATCTTAACATTTTGAAGTTATATGGTAGTGATGTTGGACCAGATTTGGGAAATGACTCTGAATCTCATAAACTCATTCGCGTTGATGTTCTTGGTGAATTTCTGTCCGAACATATGTTTTATAGTTAGCATGGTGAGCTCATATTTGGTTGAGCCTCACTGGATTGATGCCAAGAATCTTCTAATATGTCTTCAGGGCACAATCTCTCATGGATTGAGATACACTGTCGGAAATATGAAACTGCATGATTATTCGAATGCTGCAGGCAGTGTGGAGGATCAATAGAGCACTTCTTAGTGTTGTTTCTCTTTAGATTCTGCTTCGATATCATGGATGAGCAGGAAGAAGAAGTTGGTTGTTATAAGTACCACTGAGACCAGATACATAACTACGAGTATGACCTCGTATGAAGTTGCCTGGTTGTGGAAACTCTTCAGTGAGTACACATGATGAACACCAATGTGATTATCTATGACAACCAGAGGTGGGATTTGATTATTGAGGAATCCTGTATTCAATGATTGCTCCAGCAGATAGACATCAGATACTGCCTTATCTAGGATATGGTAAGTCGAAGAGCAAGGAGGCTCCATCACATTGAGATGATGTATAGGGTGCTACACATTGTCAAAGCCTCGGGGAAAGATCAAATTTGTGATTTTTCCGAACGACTTGGAGTCATCGAGAGACCCTTGTAAAAAGGGTCCTGCATGTTACATACATTGAGCTCTGGGAGCTCTAGGGGCTTGTGGTTCTTACTGGAGCAACATATGACCACAGGGTGACTCACCCTCCCTTGGTGGTGCGCATTGGGACAAGATGATTCGCTCTCTTGTGGGACAAGATGATTCACTCTCTCGTGGATAGGATGATTCGCTCTCCTATGAACAAGATGATTCACTCTCTTCTGGGACAAGATGATTCGCTCTCTTGTGGGACAAGATGATTCAGTCTCCTGTGCAACAGGATGATTAGTTCTCCTGTGAGGTCTGGATGATGTGTTCTCCATGACGACTATGTAGCAGGTTGATTAGTTCTCCTATAAGGTCTAGATGATGTGTTCTCCATGACGATTATGTAGCAGGATGATTAGCTCTCCTGTGAGGCCTGGATGATGTGTTCTCCATGACGTTTATGTAGCGGGATGATTAGTTCTCCTGTGAGGACAAGATTGATTAAGTTCTCTTGTCAAGGCATCCTACCCATACAGTCTGGGACTCATGGGAAGTACCTCTCATTTGATCAATGAGTAGGGAAATGAGGATAGGGACCATAGTAGTACCGATGGACGCATCGTTGTATCTACTGTACTCCCTATGCTAGGATGACCTTCATTGATTTGGGATCAATGATACTGGTCTGCGACCAGTGGTAGGAGTTGTACCTACTATGACGCTGACTTCGGGTCAGTTGAGACTGGTCTGGGACCAGTGGTACATACTCTGAGACTGACTTCGGGTCAGTGGAGGACTGGTCTAGGACCAGTGGTAGGAGTTGTACCTACTATGATGCTGACTTCGGGTCAGTTGAGACTGGTCTGGGACCAGTGGTACATACTCTGAGACTGACTTCGGGTCAGTGGAGGACTGGTCTGGGACCAGTGGTAGGAGTGGTACCCACTATGACACTGACTTTGGGTCAGTTGAGACTGGTCTAGGACCAGTGGTATGCACTCTGAGACTGACTTCGGGTCAGTGGAGAATGGTATGACACGTTATTGATCAATTCTTCTTCTTCATGGTTCAACAAAGCTAAGTTGAGCAGAGTAGAGCTAGCAGAGCTGAGCAGAGCTTCGTAGAGCAGAGCAGAGCCAACAGAGCTGAGTAGAGTAGAGCAAAGCCAGTAGAGCTGAGCAGAGTAGAGTAGAGCCAGTAGAGTTGAGCAGAGCTAGCAGATCTGAGCAAAGTTGAGCAGAGCAGTGTAGGGCACTGATAGCAGAGATAGTACAGTTGGACATATGGATTAGTGGATGGAGTTCTCCTTAGTTGAGAGGGAGTGTTAAAATTGGCAACTAGGGCCAAACTCCATCTGGGTCATATTATTTATGGTAGCTGATATTTTTATTGGATCCCTCTCATTGAGAGGTGTAGGATTGATCTAAAGATCATCCGATTCTGATAAGTATTTATTAAGTTATGAATTTATTTATATTATGGATAAATTGTTAAGTTGGCCAGCAGCTTATGTAGGCTCAGAAGCCCAATAGTCATGTCTATTCAACCTCTATGCTTTAGTATAAATAGAAGAGGACTTCAAGTCATTTCTTCACACACTTGGATCTCTTCCTCTCTCTACTTGTCTTTGGGTTTTAGTAGGAGGGGAGAATAACCAGAAAAGCTGGAAAAGCCGAAACTGTTGGAAAAGCCGGAACTGCTGGAAAAGCCGGTATAGCCAGAAAAGATGGAAAAGCTGGAACTATCGAAAAATCCAGAAAATATAGAATTGCTGGAGCTGTAAAAAAAAACAAGAATTTCCGGAAAAGCCGGAAACACTGGAAATACCAGAAAAGCCAGAAAAGCTGAAAAATCTAGAAAATTCAGAAAAGCCAAAAAGCTAGAAAAGCCAGAACTGTCGAAATTACAGGAAAATCTGCAAATGTTGGAAAAGTTGGAAAAGCTATAAAATTTGGAAATGTCGGAACTGTCAAAATTTCTAGAAAAGTCAGAACTGCTGGAAAATCTGGAACTACCGAGAACTGCCAAAACAACTAGAGCATTTGTCTCCGAAGGAAGGCAACGTGATGTATGAGATCATGGGCAACATAATAAGTAGCATGATTATATGAGCATGGGCAGTATAATGATGCATGATGATATGAACAAGGGAAGCATAATGATGAATGAGATCATGAGCATGGTCAGATTGATGATGAATAAGACCATGGAAGATGCAGCATGAAGATGAGAGCAGCTTAGTCATCAAGGTTCAACACATGTGACAGTACAGCAAGGTGTCACATGGTAATGTGTAGCAAATAGATGAGATGTAGCACTATGATAGGTGAACGAGTCACCTTAGAGAATCAGTTGAAGCAATATGTCTTCAACTGATCTCATGCCGATATCAAAAGTCAAAGTGATTGACTTCTATTGTAAATGTACTATCTCTCTCACTTTCTCTACTGAAATTTGAAGAACATAAAAGACGAGTTGATCAAGGGTTTCCCCACATTTGGGTTTGTCCCTGGCTAGCACCACATCTTGTGTCCTCTTGTCTTTACTTGCCTTCTGTGATTTATATTTATGTTCTATCTGCAGTTTACTTTATGCTGATGTGATTGCCAACGTGGAAAAGAAATTGAAATAAATTTCTCTAGCATAGAACACACATAAAATTAACAAGCCGGAAGGGCTATGTCCCAACTTTACAAGTGGTTTGTGGTTACCTTTGTAGTTTTCTTCCTCAGCCTAGGAAAATTACAAAGTGATAACAGCCAGGAAAGAAGAAAAATACTTGGTGAATACCTGTAGATTAGTCCAAATAGTAAACTACAATCGTTAAAGCATAACATCACTCATTCAATAGTTGCCATAACTAAGAAACGGATTTGTTCGTTCACTTAGTATGTAATGAAAACAACATATACCATAAACATAACCAGAAATGTCCAACTATATCTATGATAAATGTATGAGGAAGTGCTAGCTCATTGAGCTTCTGATTAAGCGTGAAAGGTTCTAAGTACATTGTTACATGAATGAAGCACTATATCCAATAGTGGAACGTGAATCCACAACTTTCTTCTCCAAAGTATGATTTATCTCTTATGCACTACAAGAGAAGCCAAGGCAAGACTCTAATAATCCAAGCCCTTGTCTTGAGTTATGAGGAGATATTTATAACAAGTAACAATGAACTGTGAGCTTCTTCATGACTCTTGAACTCCCATGACTATTCATATTCTATTTATGACTTATTACATTCCATATGTGACTATTCACATTCCACATGTGTCCCTTGGACTTCATTAGATATCATTTATTACATAAAAAAGATGCAAATAAGATGGTGGCATAATAAGACAAAACTAATAGTGGGACAAAATGCTCATCAAATGGATAAATCATTTTGCTTCCTCATGGAGTTCACTAGTGATGTAAGTGTGCCATGTCTTGAACTTCATTGAGATGAATTTGACCCGAAATGGCAAGTACCCTATATACTGCATCCTCACCTCCCATGCCTCCATCACTATGGTCTTGGATCTTAATCGTGCATTATTCCACATCCATGAAATTCCATATGAGATTTGATTGGTGCAAAGGTGTACTATAGAATAATGTGTTTGGTAGCTTCCAAGCCTTTTTGTTCTATATTCTTTTTGATCTTCTTGATATATTGCCTGATCTCCTATAAGATGACTTCTCTGCCTCTAATTGCTTCAAGTGTTCCAATTGTGGGTGTCCCATGCTTATATGTTAGAGACTCAAAACCATTATGCAATAGATTATAGGCAACAATAATACTAATCGACTGTGCTCCAAAATGTGAGTAGTTCTATAGGTGGAGTATCAACTAAACACTATCCATTTCTACGACAATCCTTTCTTTCTCTTCCAAGTGTTGTGGATCATCTAGATACTTGGCAGCCAACTCATGAATTTGGTTGACCACTTTGATTGCTACTTACAGGAGTTTTACTACTTCATGTGATTTTTTATGGATGCTGATGAGAGGAACCAACACCTATTGTATAAGTATCATTTCATCATATAGTTGCACCATGGTTTCCTTCATTGGCCCCAATTATTCTTGCATGGCTGATTGCAATTCTGCTGTGCTAAAAAATTGTGATGAAAATCGTTGATTCTCTGTCGTAATATGTTCTGCTCAAGCTTCAACATAAGAAGTTCCCTTCTCACCTTGGAATTCTCTTTCAACAAGAACTCATAATTGTCTTATGCTACTGTAGCAAATGCAACATTTTCCAAGATGACTACCATAGGATTCCTTCTGGTGTTCGTAGTTATCACCTTTTATGTAGAAATTGAGACTCGATTTTGAAGATCGTTGGGTAAGTATCTATACCTTTGTTGCACGATCCTCTTCTTGTGTTGATTGAACGTTACATTGCATACATCCATGAGTTTGTCTGTTAGTGGAGGTGTGATCCCCATCTCTGCAAATGGAGGATGACCACCTGTGAGAGGATGTTCTTCAAGAGTATCTGGTTCTTCCTCCATTCGCTATATGGTATCCTCTTCATTCAACTATTCCTCTTCTATCTCTTAGGTTAAACATTCTTCTTCCAATATCTGTGCTAGTTCTTCCTCCTCAGACTACCTCTATTCTTATTCTATCCTCCTCCTCTTCTTCTACTTCTATCCTCTCATGTCATTCTTGAATAGATCCTATTTTTAGAGGATCAAATTTGTACTTTTTTCTTCTCTCGCATACCGAATCATATTTGAACCTATTTGTAGGAGCTACTTTCCTTACATGAAGCATTATCTGTTCTGCCTCCTTCGCCTGCAAGATCAAGTTAATGGATCTTGGGGTGAAACGGTTTCCACCCTTGGATGTGCCTTCATGTTTTCATTATACCAGTTCTTTATATTCTCATCTTCTACTGTGGATATCAAATAATACCTCGTACTATGATTGATCCTTTCACAATGTTTCCTATATATTATCCTGGGATCATATCCATAAAAATCCTTAGTGGCAAAATGTAGGTGATCCAGCTCCTATATCTTTGCCGTTGTGACCTTGTGACTCTTCAACTCATATAATCGGATCCTCAATGGGAAGGTGAGCCAAGGGAATTTCTTCCTCCAGTTAAGAACTCCTAACAATCGCTTGTCCAACTGATTTTCTACTTCCTACATGACCACCTTATTTTTCACATCTCATGGCATGATATGAGGGGATATATGACAACCAAACATCTCATGTATTCCCCCTCAAGCATGGAAAACCAATTTGTGATATCCCGTAGTGACTCCTTCAATTGATCAATCATGCAGGGAGAATTGATCTTGAATATCATATGGAAGATAACTGCAAAGAAGTTCTCAACCAATCTATCATATGTGCCTCTGAAGCTTGATTCTGATAACACTCTGCAATGAAAGTAATCTGGGAACTTGTCCTTAAGGGTTCAATTCTAGTACATTCTCAGGAACGTACACTATGCACAAATTAAAATCTAAAAGAAATGCATACATGTATAATTCAAGGGCTTGATTACCCAACGTGACACTACAAATCAAATGATAATATATCTTCCCAATTGAAATATTTACCACAAGTAACCACAATGTTGAACATATATATGAAATTTTCCTCAAACACCTTAGTGTTCTTGCACCCATGCAACTGATAACACATGGGTATCAAATAAAAATATACATCTCTGAGGATCTTTGTCAGATAGATTGTGGATGGGCGATGGCCAAAATTAACAGATTATGAACATCAAGATCTGATAATGTCACTTGTGTTGAGGTTGACCCATCTAGTGTAGAAGTCATTGTTTTCATATTTTGTGAGCCTGAACATCTTGTAGTATGTCTGCATGTCTTCTCCATAATAAGTGGAAATATGACCTCCACTCTTACTTCAAAGCACAAGATAAGAGTCATCCATGTGTTTAATGATGCACTCAATGACTTCTGCACACAGGATGATGGGGAATCTACATGTGATCCTATGCATTATATACCTCTTGATATTTATCTATGCTTGCACATCTTCGAAGTCTTTAAATAACTTCTCTTGCATAAATGTGTTGTATATCTTGCTCCATGTGACCTATGTAGTCTTATCAATAAAGCACTATGTATATGCATATATTGGAATGGTTGGCATGGTAACTTCAACAGGTTCCTTAGTGCTTGATTCTAAGACTTCTTTGGACGTCACTTTATGGGGATGCATGGCTCCAACAAATGATGAAAGGATGAGAATAATTGTAGCATGAACACCTATTTTTGGCAGCACACTCATAATGAAATGATTAGCTTAAAGCATACTAACTAACTACAAAGGAATAAAATAATGTAAATAATTCAAAGAGCCATCACATGTAACCAGGCATGAAAATCGATGAATTATAGCACAAAAGCACTTGCATGCATGAGAAAATAGGAATGCAAACTAGGAGGGTGCACTTCAAAAGCACAAAGGAATGTAAGGGGTCATTCAGGGATTTGCAGTGTGCTCATGCACTTAAGTAAGTGAAGAAAACTATCAAGGGTGCACTGGTACACTCTAAAGGGTTGAATGGGTGAGGTGTAGGGCTTTTATGCCTTCACAACGCATTCATGTGCTAAAACGAAAGGAGGGTGCATTGGTGCACTCTGAAGGGACGAAGAAAGATTCTTCAAGTATTCCATGTGTTCTAATGCGCTCAAGGGAGGGCACATTTCTTCACGGTGAAGAAGTGTGCTCATGAGCAAAACTTGATCATTCTAGGCGCAGTTTTCAAGGTTGATTAGGCTTTGAGTTCCGAAAGTGTGCTCTACCTATTGGAAGCTCATAACAGGTTTTAAAAACAATATTTGATGATAATATGAGAAGAAGAAAGGTCTGCTAGGTTATATAGATGCTATTTCATTCACAGTGGAATACGAAAGACTGAAGAATGTGAAGAGTTTATCCATGCGACAACAGACTAACACTTGTAGGATGAAAAGATAACATAAAAACCAACAGACAAAATGAAAAATGAAGGAACAACAAGAAAAGTGAGAATGATGGTGAAATTATAATAGGGAATGAAAATATTTGAGATGCAAAACTGACTTGTAGTGTTCGTTGATGAAGAGTTGTTTGATCCATAGTTGTGCACCCAACTCATATGATAATGCTTATGTAAATGAGTGATTAATTGGGTTGATTTAAATAAGTTTACATGAAAAATTGATTCATGCATGATCATCACTTGTCATCGCTTGAAAGGGTTAGTTAAGAGAAGTTAAGAGGCCTCATGCATGCACCAGGAAGAGTGTATGTCTTTGGCAGAAGTACACTCAAGGGGGCAGACCTTCTTAGCATGAAGAAGTGCACTCAAGGAGGGAAAACTTATTGAAACCGAAGGAGTGCACTCAAGTTAAGCGCATGCCTTCATCAACTTGGAGTGTACTTTTTCTTTTATAAGTGATTTTCTTGCTTTTGTTTTATTTTTCTGAGATTTTGAGTGTTTTTCAAGTGTGTACATGGCAAGAAGGAAAGTTTCTAAGTCAATATAAGTGATGAGGTCACACAACTATGGAATAAATAACTCAAGAACTTCTAATGGTTAAGTGCTGACTCCTAGGGAACATTGACTTAGAAGGATGAGACACTATGAGAAAACACACAAATAATAAATCACACAACATGAAGACACTAAGGGGCTTGAAACAACAATTAATGTAGGATCCAAAATTGACTTATGAAGAAATTTTGGAGGGTTGTTGTCACATTGAGAACACAACCACTAATCCTATACATTATTTTTGGTTGAGTAAGCTTAACAAATCTTTTGTAGAATTCTAATGTGGCATTGGAGAACACTCATTGTGTTGATCCTTGTTCTCAATGAGAGCTGTTTCATGTTTTCATTGAGAAGGCTCAACAAAATTTCCCTGGGACAAGGTGGTTCAAAATTATAGGAGACGAGATGGGTCATTTGTAGTAGGATTAAGTGAACTTCATTCTAAAGGGTCCATTACACAATAATTTTTCACTGACCCCGCATTCCCTGACCCTGGACACTGCTAGTCCATATTACTGACATCTATTCTGTGTCATGTTGCTAATTATGTGTCGAAACCTTCCTTGTAATCTTAGGAAGAATTTCTCAATTCATTATCCCTGAAGCAGACTCTTTTTTACTTAAGTTTCTGGGTCGACACGAGTCAACAATTGTCCCACTCCTGAAGATGGTCAGGTTTACACTAGCCCTAGCAAAGTCGTTGCTCTGTCCCTATGTTGAACCCGCGATGAACTACTTTTGGCAAGTTTTTTAAAAAACTCATCGAAGCTTCGGGATGAAACTTTCTACTTCATGGGCGGTCCTAGGACTGGTTGTTGGGTCAGATTAGCTTGCCTCCCTCCTTTGGGATAGTTGTTCCACCTTTTGTGCATCCTCCCTAAAGGATAAGTTCCTCCTCCCATCTCTTATGGGAGCTATCCTTCCTATAAATGCCTCATCCATGATTGAGATCAGTTAGCTGGGATGTAACTTGATGACAGCTAGATCTAATTTGGTAGTTTCAAGATTCTAAGAAAGGAGTAGAGGTAGAGAGTGTAATTAGAGTGTGGAAGTAGCCTCACATGTAATTTGGCTTGAGAGGTGTTTGAGTAGAGTTGGCTTGAGAACCTTCTAGCATCAACCTTTTGGATGAAAGAGAGAGTCATTTGCTCCCTTGGGAGATGGTTCACTAGTGAATGCTTATGGAGACATGCCGAGAGGGCCCTTCAAGGAGACTTACGATGTCAAGGCTCAGTTGTAAGTTTTACCTTGATTTATATTAATACAAATAAATAGCTTGTTTCCTATATCGTATGATCGTATGTCGATAGCTTGAAGTTCCTTGACTCTTCAAGTAGATTGTTTGGTTGTTTTCTATTGCATTTGTGGCCTTTCTCTACATGTTGTTTTCAGGTACAAGTGATTAGAAGAACAAGAGTTGGAGCGACATGGCGAGGACTTCATCGAATGATGATCTGAAGGTAGGCTTTCATAGCACCAACTTTCTAAGGAAAATTTCCTTGGTATTGTCTTTGCAGTGACTAGACCCACTTTAGGGCTAGAGGTGTTGCATCTGTTCGTAGAGGGAACTTTCCTGTGTCACAAGTTAGTGACTCCACTAGGGATCTTGTCTTTTGTCTTTTGTTTTGATTGGTTTTGTTTATTTATTGTCTCACTGATTGTTTTGGTAGCATGCTCTACTCTGGAAGTTGTTAGACTACTCCTGTAGTCTTCCCACTCTTGGTGACTGATAGATTTGGCCTTGCCTCAACCAAACTTTCATTTTTTCCTTTGATATGAGGTCCTTGTTGTTTATTTTCTGACAGTCGCAAAGTAGTCGTGCCTGTGTTGTCTTATGGATTACACCTTTTACTGTCTATCACGACTAAATTTCTTAAGAGTCACGAAGAGTTCTGAAATTGGCTCAGCATTGCTAACCAGCGTACTTACATGACTACATCGAAAAGTTTTTAGTTATAGGGGTGTGATGATTCATTGTCAGTGAAGGTTGTTAGTCTTACACTTGCGATGATTCCTGTAGATTTCAAATATTGAATTTTGTTTGTTGATTGGCTAGTGTGTTCTATCCTCTGAGCTTGTTTTTTGCCTCTTTATTGTATCAAAATTGTTGGCTATTAGGATTTTCGATTCCAGGTTTCAAGTCTTTTGAATTCCTTCCTCTTGAATCGTGTGACCTTAATACCTTAGGGTTTCTTGAATGATTGGTTTTCTTGGGTCGCTCATTCATTGGGATCTTTAGACTCTGCTTGGAATAATCTCTGACCTTGTTTGAGGCTTCTTCTTATTCATTGTTTTTCATCATCCTGATTGGTATGTGATGTTTGGTTACCAAAATTTCATGTCTTATTCATTCGGTTTCCTTCCTTCACTTGGCATAGATCACATTGCTTTCCGGTTAATGACACAACTTTCCAATTTTGCAAAAAGAATTATCTCCTTAGTTTTGGGTCTTTGTTTCATTTTTCATTTAGTTTCTTATCATTTATTTGGAAAAAATAAAAAAAATTGCATTCATATTGTATTAAGACTTGAAAGACTATTTTTGCATGAGTAAATTCTTGAGATTAAGACATTGAAAAGAAAAAAGTGTGTCTTCCATTTGTTTATATTGCTTGCAAGTTTAAGTAAATGGTAGAAGCATTTCTTTTCTCCTTGATTAGTTTACTTTCTTGCCATTTACCTATTGCAAATTGAACCTCTCACTCTTCCTTAGCTAGTTGTTAATTCAATGAGAATGGTCTTTTTGCTCATTTAGTTGCATTCTAGAAGTTTTTGAAGCTACATTCGATAGGGCCTTAAAACTGAGATTTAATTCGAAGATTAACTATTAAAATTTATTGAATAAAATTAAAAATGCATTGGAACCTAACACTCACATATCTAGCGGTATAGGCTACAGATGTGTTCTGGTGTCGTTAAACCTAGTTGCTATTGTTTTCACTAAGGTTGGGTGATTCCTCCTTTTGTGATTCAATAGATACTAGTACAGATTTGTGCTCCTTGTATCGTTGCGTATATGTTGGGAGACCCCACTAGGTTATCATCCTATTATCCATAGGAAGTTGAGCCGCCTTGCGAATCGTAACGCACCGAAAACAACATTCGGGAAGATTGACTTCCGTACGGGAAGTCCTTGGTCATTTCTCTTTCATTTTATTACCAAGGTGTATATGCAGTTTTACAATTTGTCTGGTAAACCTTCTACCTAGAATTCTAGAACAATCACTTTCATTCCTTTCCGACTCTTTAAAAGTAAAAGGATCATCTAAGCACTTGTCCTTTCAGGCTCATTAATCTTCGAAGGAGACTAGAGTCATCTTTTGTCCTTTTTCTTGACTCTTTAAACATGAAAAGGAAAAGTTTCATTCTCCTGTCATAAAATTTATTTGTCTGCAATAACATCTTACCTGTTAATATTGGCCACATCGTGAGTGATGTCTTGAAAGGTTTTTGCAACCCTATTGACTATATCTTTTCTGTCGGACCTTTGAGTTTAGGCCATCCTGGCAGACTCACTGAATTTGTTGTCCCTACCAAGTGACAGAGACCCTCTTTCTACTGTTGCATTTGAGGTATCAACAGTTAGTGGTACTATTCCTATTGTTCCAAGTGTCTAGCCTCTTGCCTCTTGAGCTCCGGGTGAGGAACCTTTTGACATCAATTGGACTCCTCCCAACGTTTGGGAATTTTTAGATGGGGACCTCCCGTTTATTCCTCCTAGTGCTTCGATTTCTATGGCCTCTTCCGACATGGATGAGTCAAGTCCTGTTAGCGGTCAAGAGAGCTTTGTGTCGACTGGTGAACATCAGTTTCCTCCGGAAGGCTTTCCTTTCCACACCACTCCTGATGTGTCATTTCCCCTTCGCTATCATGGTTTGGCTAATATACTTGGTTTTACATCTCTACATCCAAGCTCTATATGTTCTCATACTACAATTTTGACTTTAGGACCTTTCAAGTCTACTCAGTGGGCTTTGACTTCCATTCCTTAGACACAAGTTACATCAGTTACGTCCATTCCATCAATACCTACCATTTGTGTGGCATCTATGGCTCCTCCCATTAGTTCAGTTACCACATCTTCGGTAGTCACTACTGCTACTGGGATATCTTCCAAACCCGTTGACAGTGATCCTTCACCTCTGGCTTCTGGAGTCGGTCAACCTATTAGTAATGTACCAATCTCTTCGAATTCCATTCCAATGGGATTGTCGTATGAGCAGGATCTATTTTCTCTTCAACATCCGACTTATAACCCTCTAGGTTCTCAACCTCTATCCATTCCGCATAACCCTTCGCACTACTATGATCGTCGTGGAGCTCATATTATTACACTGGGTCTCTTCCTCAGGAGATCCAGTTGAGAATACCATTCCGCTTTTAGTTGCCTGGAATCACACTACTTACCATGGCCCACAAGGACAACCTTTTCAAGAACAACCTTCGTGCTTGCAAGGACAACCTTCGGGCTTACAAGGACAACCCTTTCAGGGACAGCCTTTGGCCCCCAGGGGTTCCTCCTTTGTTTATTCAGGGCAACCTTCTGGTCAGCTAGGTCAACCTCAATTCCAGTAAGGCCAACCTATTGCCCAGCAAGGATAACCCTCTGGTCAGGTAGGTCAGCCTTAGTTTCAGCAAGGCCAACCTATTGCCCAGCATGACCAACCTTCTGGTTAGTTGGGTCAGCCTCAATTCCGACAAGGAAATCAGTTTGGTCAAGTCAATCTAGCTTTTAGTCAACTTGGTGCTCAAACGCAAGCTAGATCCCAAGCTCAACCCAGTCCCCAGACTTCGGCTGGACTCCAAAGTCAACCCAGTCCCTAGACTGAAGTTGGATTCCAAGCCCAACCTGTTTGTCAGATGCAACCTGGGCCCCAGGCATAGTTTGGACTTCAGCCACCATAGAGTCTTCGAGTACCTCAGTAACCCCAAGGGAAATCTCAGGGTACTCCATATCAGAACTATCAGCAACCTCAGGTTAATCCTTATCATAATTTTCAGCAGCCATATGCTACCCCTATTGGTCAAGCTGGTAACCAATGGTTTGTTGGCAGTCAAAATGCGGGTCAACAACCAGGTTATGGTGTTATTCTGCCTAACTATAACCCTTATGGACAAAATCCATGAGGACAACAAAGATTTGGTTGGAACCTTAACGTTGGCCCTTATTAAAGGCCCATGATGTGTTTCAACCCTTAATTACCTTTTCTTGTGACTTTGGGACTGCCCGATGTGTCAAAGTTGACAAATGACACTATACTTTATAATCCATATTGGCCACCAATTCTGACCAAGATTCCCGGTGATTGTCCTAAATTTGACAGAAAATCTGGAGAATATCCCTAGGCACATGTTATGACTTATCACCTTTGGTGTTCATCTAATTCCTGGCTCGATAATTCTATTCGTCTCCATCTTTTCCAAAGGACTCTTACTGGTTTTGCTATGAAATGGTACATTGAACTCACTCATGGAACTTTCCAAGACATTAACTCTCTTGTGATGGCATTTCTTACCCATTTTCAATTACCGATTCACTATGAAATGGGAACGCATATCCTTACTTCTCTGAATAGGACATGGCTACCCACATCTCTGATCATATTCACGAATGGAGAAGGCGTCGCCATTTGATCAAGTTATAGATCCCTAATTAGCTACCGAGTGATTGGTTTACTACCTCTTTTGTTAGTCCAATAGCCTAAGATATTGTTATGGGGGCATCTGTTACTGAAGAGCAAGCCATCGTGCGTGCTCAATATCTTGATTTGGTATATCCCAATTTGGCACACTTTATGACATCTTACCTGATGCTCTGTGACCTGGAACATCTAAAGCTCTGTCGACACCTTCTGTCGATGGTGTTATTGGTTCCATTGCTCAATCTTCTTGAAATTCTTCCACGATTCCTGCAAAGAAAAAATCTACTGCTCTCATTGAAAATGCTTCTCAGTCTTCATCTAATCTTGGGAAAACCTTGGAAGTTAACACCATCCAGCCACTACGGCGGAGAAAACTTTGAAGGGTAAGAAGAAAGGGAAAGGTAAAAATAAGTTTGACTCACCAAAGCAAGAGCCTCCTAAGATTCCTGGCGATGATGGTTTCAAACGCAAACCTAAGTATCCTTGTCTTATCTGTGATGAGGATCACTACACTACAGAATATCCTCGATGGTCTAAGGTAAGCCATTTGCTTAAGGGGACTTCAGGGACTCCTGCTGTACTTAAAGAGCCTTTTCCCTCCCAGAAAACTCAAATGGTGATGGACCAGCCTCAATACTCTTCCTCTTTTGGCTCCTAGGTTTTTATGGCTGGGACTATCCCTATTCATGTGAGTACTCGATTGAGAGATTGTGCTCCATCTGCTGGGAAGGAACCTGAAGTACCTTCTTACATTCCTTCATCTAGCTTTGGCCCTCTTCATATTGGACGACCCAACACCGAGTCTATCGTTAGACCACCTACTAAGGGAGTTCTCTGGAAATCTTCCTATAACCCCAATGCTCGTGTCACGCAACACTATAGTATTGTCGAAGACCTAGCCCAAGCTCCTTTAGTTATGTCTACATTGGAGGTTCTCCAGAGTTGTCACCCCCAATGGAAGTGCCTACTATCTACCATTGGTGGCAATGATTTGACTGATTCCGAGTTAATTACATTCAATCTTGAAAATCATGTGTCGTGTTTGCCCCATCAAATCGCTTTTCTCATCCTAGTCATTATTAACTCGAAGAATATTCTTATTGATGAAGGAGCCTCAACTTGCATCATGTCTATTGCTTGTTGGAAGGCCATCGGTTCTCCATCTTTGAGTCAATCTTCCAGTACCTTGGAAGCATTTGATGGAAGCAATTCTCGTCCACTTGGTATTCTCCCGCGCTTCCCTGTCGCCTTGGAAAGGAAGATGGTCGATGTCAAAGTCGAAGTGGTTGATGCTAATCTGACTTACAACCTTCTGCTGGGTTGAAGTTAGATGTATGCTATGCATGTCGTGGTTTCATCATTATTTCACGTACTCCATTTTCCTCATCAAGGGAAAATTGTTATAGTTGATCATTTTCCCTTCTTTGCTTCCTCTTCCTTAGATGACAATGTTCCATTTGTGGAGCATACTAGTATTCCCTATGAGAGTGTGGGTGCTGGACTCTTTAATGATCCTGCCCTTATGGGCGTTTTTCCATTCCCACCTCCTAATGTCGCCTTTGTTAATATGATCTCTATCAATCCTGATCCCTGGGTGATTCCCACCCTTGATTAGGTGGATTCATGGGGTGATGTTATGCCGCTGAGCCCTACTGAGCTCAACTAAGTTGAAATCGTTTTGGCTTCAATTTCATTTTCTGACTCTACTCCTTCGAGTAGATCTCTCGAAATGTATGTTGAATCCCCCTAGCTTGAAGATATTACCTCTCTGGATTCGTTACGAGAGACATTTCCTTCTAATGATGCTATTCTTGAGACTTTGTCTTTTGAGGATTCCCTTGGGTCGATAATCATCATCGTTCCTTGTTTCTCCTAGGCTATGGGGCCACGACTACCTATTTGGATAAATTTTCTTCCCATGTTCCTTCTCAACCACTCTAGACATGCATCCTCGCTCATGAGGTTTTTATTGAAGGGAATATGGGAAATATCATGCAAACCATGCCCATCGACATCTCTGTTAAACTAGGGGTTGTTTAAAATATTCACATTGGAGTGACTTTTTCTTCCGTGGAGATCCAGATTTACACCAATCTCTTTTGAGAGTTTCACGACGTGTTCACCGGGTCATATGAAGAAATGCCCAATATTAATTAAAGTATTGTGGTACATTAAATACCTACATATCCTGATGCAAAACCAGTTCGTCAACGTTTACATCCCGTGCACCCAATAAAAGCAGCTGCCATTAAGGGAGAAGTCAAAAACCTGCTCAAGGCTGGGTTCATTTACCCTATTCCATTGATAGACTAGGTCTCGAAAATTGTCCCTGTGACTAAAAAGCAAGGCACCATTAGGTTTTGTGTTGATTATCATAACATCAATCGTGCATGTCCAAAAGATAACTATCCTACTCCCTTTATTGACCAACTTATCAACGACTGTGGTAGGAGTGAGATATTCTCTTTTATGGACAGCTTATATCTGGCTACAACCATATCAATCTTTCACCTACCGATCAACACAAAACTGCCTTTATCTATCCGTTGGATACTTTTGCTTATCAAAAGCTCCCTTTTGGTCAGAAGAATGCTGGTGCAAATTTCCAACAAGCAATTTCCTATGCTTTTCATGATATCAGACGCATTGTTCAGCCTTATCTGGATGATCTTCCAGCTCATTTAGCTAAATGCGAAAATCATCCGAACCACGTCCGCCAAATTTTTCTTCATTGTAGATATTACTATATTCGTCTCAATCCGCATAAATGTGTCTTCTGCATCGAATCTGATAGACTCCTTGCGTTTGTCATTTCTAAGGAGGGTATTCATCTCGATCCACTCAAGGTCGAAGCTATTTTGAATCTCTTGCCTCCTGCGTCTTTGCATCAGTTGCAGAGTTTGCAAGGGAAGGCTAATTTCCTATGTCACTTTATCCCTAACTATGCCGAGGTTGCTAAAGGTTACACGCGTCTCCTTAAGTGTGACACTCAATTTATTTGGGATGACATTGCCCAAAAGACATTTGAGCAGCTCGAGACATTTCTTGTTTATGTTCCTCTATTGCGTCCACCCAACTGTCATCGTGATTATTCGCTTTATCTAGCTGCCGCTGATAGTACCATTGGTATGGTTCTGGTCCAAGACGACGGCGATGGTTCCGAGCATGTCACATATTATCTTTGCCGCAACCTTCTTGACATCGAGACTCACTATGCTTATGTCGAGAAGTTAGCCTTGGTAGTTGTTTGGACTGTCAAACGTTTTTGTCATTACAGTTTTTACGACTGTGATTTCCGATTGCGACCCGATGACATACATTCTGTCATGCCAATTGCTGGGGGGAAAATACTCAAAATGGATTGTTATCCTTCAAGAGTTTGATTTGGAGTTTACCACTACCAAATCTAAGAAGTCATTGGTCTTTGCTGAGTTTATTTTCTCATTACCATCTACTTCTGCTCCCTCTCGGATAGCAGAACGCATTCCAGACGAAACACTTTTCTTGATCAGTACCCTCGATCCTTGTTACGGTGAAATTATTGTTTACCTCCAGACGTCTTTGTTCTGCCCTGATTTGTCTAAGGATGCTCGACGATGCATTGGCCACCATTCTCAGCCCTATCATATCGTTAGAGACACTTTATACCATCTCAGCATTGATTTTGTTCTTTGCCATTGTTTAACTTTCGAGGAAGCTGAAAAAGTCATAAACGACTGCCACTCTGGCACTTGTGGCGGTCATATGTCTGGTTATGTTACTGCCCAAAAGATTCTTTGTGCTGGTTACTTTTGGCCATCCATATTTAAAGATTGCATTCTGACTGTCTACTCCTACCACGCATGCCAAATTTACTAGCAGAAGATGTGTGTGCCACCTTCCCTTTTGCATCCTGTCATTACCGTCAGCCGGCCTTTTGTTAAACGGGGAATTGATTTTATGACTTGTAACCCTCGCTTGGCTGGGGAGCATGGCTATATTATTGTTGTCGTCGATTATTTTACGAAATGGGCCGAAGAAATGCCTACATTGTCTAATGATGGTAAGAGTACCGCGTAATTTTTGTTCAATCACTTAACTACCAAGTTCGGAGTCCCTCAGGCTATAGTCATTGATCATGGTTCTCATTTCTGTGGTTATA
Source organism: Pinus tabuliformis (assembly GCA_031772625.1). Taxonomy (NCBI): domain Eukaryota; kingdom Viridiplantae; phylum Streptophyta; class Pinopsida; order Pinales; family Pinaceae; genus Pinus; species Pinus tabuliformis. Next base: position 654,759,228 of record CM062817.1, read on the forward strand.
TGATGACTGAATTGACAACCAAGTTAGGCTTGCATCACGATAGTTCGATGCCATATTACCCTCAGGCCAATGGCTAAGTCGAGGCAATAAACAAAGTGTTGGTTACTATGCTTTAGTGTACCATTGGAATGCATAAGTCTAATTGGCATTTGATGTTGATTTCCTGTCTACGGGCCTACTGTACCTCGGTTAAGGATGCTACCAGATTCACACCATTTCAACTTGTTTATGGTCTAGAAGCTACCCTTCGAATTGAATGTGAAATCCATTCTCTCAAATTAGCTATCAAATTACTACCAAATACTACTCTGGTGGAAGAATGCCTTCTTTATCTAGAACGACTTGACGAGACTCATTGGCTTGCTTCTTTAGTCATTGAAGCAGAGAAGAAGAGAGTGAAATCTCACTACAATCAAATAGTCAACCCACGTTCTTTCACGGAGGGGGATTTAGTCCTGCTATATGATCAAGCTAATGACAAGCTGGGGGTAGGCAAATTTGAACCCATGTAGCCTGGGCCCTATATTGTAAAATGTGTTTTGAAAAAGGGGGCCTATGAGCTAATTGAATATGAAGGAAACTGTTTAGATAAGCCTAGGAATGGGCTTTATCTCAAGAAATATTATCCATGAGTCTTTCGTGCATTTCTGTGTACACAAGTGTGTTTTTCATTTTGTACATGTTTGGCTTGGTATGTAAGTGTTTGTCACTTATTGTGTCCTTTTTGCTTCTTATGCAGATGTCTGTCGCACCTTATGTCGGTTTCGCTGATGGTGCTTGTCGCAGTACTCGGAATCTTTCCTCCGTGGCATGGGTTATCTATGATCCTCATGGTGAGTTGGTAGATCTTCAAGGTGTTTGTCTAGGATGTACTACAAACAATGTCGTTGAATATAGTGCAGTCATTGAATTACTAACTGAGGCTGTTGCCCTCAATATTCGCGCATTGATCATAAATCTAGATTCACAACTTGTTGTTCTTCAACTCAACGAGCGTTATTCCGTCAGAAACCCTCAAATTTTAAGGTTGTATTTACGTGTTCATTTACTGGAAAGGAATTTTGATTATATTACATATCAACATATTCCTAGAAGACTAAATACATTAACTGATGCATTGGCAAATCATGTGTTAGATAGACATTTGCAACATTTGTAAAAATAAACATTAAAGACATAATAAGTCGATATAGCAAAACATAGGTATATATATATATATATATATATATATATATATATATATATATATATATATATATATATATATATATATATATATATATATATATATATATATATCAAGTGTTGCACATCGCAGTGCTCAAAAAATATATGTTCGAATTACATCGTGAGACAACATGTCTCTCAAAATTATAGAAATTAAACCTAGGAGTCTAATCTGCATGGTGCTCTCTATAGCACATGACTGCTCGGATGACATGTCTGAGTAGTCGGTGAGTCCTTCCTGACACCCCTGCTGTGTGTCGTTGGTACTGTCGAGGGACATCCTTGAATCCTGCGTAGTCTGGGATCCCCTCTGTCAAACCCTCTAGGTCGCAGGAAATCTCGTCCTCTACATCTCCACCAGGGAGAAGGATCTCGAACTCTCGCTCAACTCCCCAAGCAATCAAAGACAAACTCGCAGGCCTTTTCGGCCCAGCATCTGCAAAATTGGAACATAATGACCAGAACATATAGGAAAAATGATAAAACTACAAAATCTTTAAAAAATCAACGAAAGAATTCATTACCTCTGTTATCCCAGTGTTCCCCAGAGGGGAGTACTAAATCTAGATCACCCTTGAAGTCTATCCCGACATATGGCTAGTCCTCAACAACAACTAGTCGGTGATCCAGCCATTAGAAAAACTTGGGTTTCCATGACATATGTTGACCCCCGCCTCCTCGGGGCATCAACATCACCCACCGAGTCATCCATGGCTCCCGCGAAGGTGTCCGTGCCACGACTGCTTCTTGTCTCTGGAAGATAGGAAGTTTCTTGAGGATGAATGATACGAGAATGACCCATACCCAAACTGTTTGGTGTCCCCTTGCTGACACTTTGTTAATTGTCATTTTAAGTTATCTATTACAGCCTCAGCCGAATTAAAAATGGCGGGATCCAACTAGTCGGCTGCTAACCGGAGTTGGGTTTTGGTGGCCTCGTGTGGGGCCTATGAGCTAGCTGCTCTAGTGATGGTAAAGAGGAAAACTCGAAGATACAAGTCCCTAACTATTGCAATCTTGAGTTTTCCGCCCTTATCTGACTTATCCGCCTCTGGACATAATCTTCAGATAAGCATGTCCATGGTTTCTCTGGTGATGTGGGTCTCGGTCATGCAGGGCCTTTTCCCCCTCCGTGACAAACCTGTCAGGAAATAAATGTCTGTTGCCTCAATTTCCAACTCTTGCCCTTGAATGTTGAATTTCCCCTCATTCAAATCCCACGCTCCAACAAGATATTGGAGTAGGTTCAGTTGCGCCCTCAGACAGGGCACCATAAAGAATTTCAGAAGCCCACAATTCCGGAGCACGTCCAGGCAGTTTTGATCCCCCATGGCTAATTTGTCATCATTGATGTGCTCCCGTTCCTTTCACTCAATAACCATTGTTTTATCCTACAAATACACACACATGCAATTGTAAGTGCTCCATTTGTGCTTAAAATCCCATAAAATTACTTAGATTTTGAGAAATTTTGAATATCGGTGCTTGTCGCGCCTGTTTTTGTAACAAGTGCACCAAGCCAAAATCCATTGTTTGGAAAATTAGGGATCTTCGTGACTTTTACATGTACAGTCACGAAGAGCCCGTTTTTTCCCCGTTAAAGATTTTGGATCATTGTGGTCTCGAGCTGGCGACCTGTGATGACTGCCGCAAATATGTTCATTCCCTGATCACATTCCCTAATCCCAGACATTGCCAGTCCATATTATTGACATCTATTCTATGTCATGTTGCCAATTATGTGTCGATACCTTGTAATCTCAGGAAGAATATCTCAGTTCATTATCCCTGAAGCAGACTCTTTTTTTACCTAAGTTTTTGGGTCATCGTGAGTCAGTAGTTGTCCTAGTCATGAAGATGGTCAAGTTTGCACTAGCCCTAGTGAAGTCGTTGCTCTGTCCTTGTGTTGCACCCACGAAGAGCTAATTTTGGCAAGTTTTTTAAACAACTCGTGGAAGCTTTGAGATGAAACTGATTCATAGGTGGTCCTAGGACTGGTTGTTGGGTTAGATGAGCTTGCCTCTCTCCTTTGGGATAGTTGTTCCACCTTTTGTGTAACCTCCCTAAAGGATAAGTTCCTTCTCCCATCTCTTATGGGAGCTCTCCCTCCTATAAATTCCTCCTCCATGACTGAGATCAGTTAGCTGGGATGTAACTTGATGATAGGATATGTAATTTGGTAGTTTCAGGATTCTAAGAGAGGAGTAGAGGTAAAGAGTGTAATTAGAGTGTGGAAGTAGCCTCACATGTAATTTGGCTTGAGAGGTGTTTGAGTAGAGTTGGCTTGAGAACTTTCTAGCATCAACCTTTTGGATGAAAGAGAGAATCATTTGCTCCCTTGGGAGACAGTTCACTAGTGAATGCTTATGGAGACATGCCGATAGGACCCTTCGAGGAGACTTATGACATCAAGGCTCGGTTGTAAGTTTAACCTTGATTTATATTAATACAAATCAACAACTTGTTTCCTATATCATATGATTATATGTAGATAGCTTGAAGTTCCTTGACTCTTCAAGTAGATTGTTTGGTTATTTTCTATTGTGTTTGTGGTGTTTCTCTACATGTTGTTTTTAGGTACAAGTGATTAGAAGAACAAGAGCTAGAGCGACATGGCGAGGACTTCATCGAATGATGATCTAAAGGTAGGCTTTCATAGCACCAAATTTCTAAGGAAATTTTCTTTGGTATTTTCATTGCAGTGACTAGACCCACTCTAGGGCTAGAGGGGTTGCCTCTGTCCTCAAAGGGAACTTTCCTGTGTCACAGGGTCAAAATCAATTGAGACTAGCAATCCAAGGAATTCATGACAACTTCATTTCTCATCAATTCTAAATACTAAGAGAAAACTAGTTTGTCTTCAACGTAGAGTTTGTCATCTTTATTTCTCCATTGATGCTCCAATTCCTTAATTTTGGACTCATGGCTTTCCAACATCTATCTTATTCTTCATTACTAGGTATAGTCAATGTTGAGATGTTGATGGATTTATTTTGCATGTTTGAGGATTGTTGTAAGTTTCCAAATGGAGGTGGCACTTACACCATGAATTAAAGTACCCAACAATCATGAACTGTTGATACACCCCAACATTTTACACTTCAAAAAGACCTAGGGGATAGGGAGAACTTAGGGCATACTAGAGGAACACATTTCTTAATTCAATGTAAGAATATAAGGAATTGGGAAAAGAAATTGTGAGTGTTATGAAGACAGGAGGAGAGAAAAAATTAGAGGCAGAGAAGCCTGAGAATGAGTCCCGCCTAGAAATCTTTCTAATTCCATCTTGGTGCATGAAGGATCTGGAATTTTTGTGTTGGTAGAGTTATATTCCTAAATTAAGAGAGATGGTGCATGTAATTGTGGGTTTTTTGAGTAAAACTAGGTCCGCATATGAGTGAATTCCACCCAGGATAAGAGAATAGGTTGACTAACAAACTCACCTTTAAGCTACGAGGATAATCTTGGATACATCATGTCTAGATATGGAGAAAGTATCATAATTTTGGGTCAACATAGTGTTGGAAATGTGAGGGTTGTGGGAGAGTCCTGTTAACCATTCCTCATCAAGGGCCTAATGTGCCACAATGTCATGTTCCATTATTGGCCTCATGTTGTAATGAAAAATGTAATTCATGGTTGATTTATGAGATGGATTTCTCATAAAATTTGGTGTTGATAATAAGAATTTTAGTAATATATTTTTATTGATGGGACAGGAAAAGAAGATGAAGGGAGATTGTTAGAATAGGTTGTCAAAGGAGGTTCTCATTGATATCAAGTAATTGATGTCAAGTATTGATATGTTGTTACTATCAAATATGTTGTTGGCATATGGAGGATGTGACAATTATCAATGGTGTAGTATCCAGATCAAAGGTAATGAAATGGAGAAAGCAAAGAAGATTGCAAGAAGAAGGAATATCAACACATGTATGTCAAAGGAAAATATTACATGTTTCAATCTAGATTGGTAAACAATAGTGGTGGGGCTAACTGGCTAAGGTGTAGAGATGTTGAATCCATTTCTAGAATAACATATCACCTCAAATGCAGCTGGAACCCACTCATATGGATAATGATATAAAAGAGATTTCAAGCGGTATATAGAAGTTTGAAAATGGCCCTCTCCATCAAAATTTATTTCCAGTCAAAGTCTGTATCCCCAAAAGTCAAATTGCAGAGTTAAAGTTGGAACTATGGCTAGTTATTAATAGATTTGATAGTCAGGTACAATATACCAGAGCTTATGTTGGAGTGGCTAAACAATGGGCTGAGAAAATATGGCTTCATAATTGAATGAAAGAAGTCACATTTATTGGCCCAATGAAAGTCCCACTATATAACTCATCCCGATGAGTGCACTTTGGAAGGATTCAAAGTTGAGTGTAAAGGTGAACTCCAATATGACAATAGGTTGGGTGGAGGTGGACAGTCCACATAACAACAATGTAGGATTTCTTTGGTGGAGTGTTTAACAATGGAGGTCCCCACGGGAGAGCTCATCCTGGGAGGACTTCCCCAGAAGAGAAAAGGTGCGCATAGGGTTTGAAAGGCTCAAGAAAATGTCGCAAAGAAGTATTGAAGAACTAATGATCGGGGAGCTAGGAACATGTGGTAGTCTCAACAATGAAAAAGGCTTGAAACCTATGGTTTCTGTGTTTAAAATTTACAAAATAAGTTCATTGCAAAACACAAAGAGTTGAAACCCAATCTCTCTCCTCAATGATAACACATGGCAGTGTTTTACTAGCTCAGGATCATGTAAGCATGATATAGGAATAAGGGAAATGTGGCATGCATTTTTGACACTTTCAGGTGGTCGAAGGGGCCAAAAAAGTTTGTTGTAAATATAAATTTTTTATAGACTTGTTAATTAAATTTAAATATAAAGTTATGAAATATATGAATTATTATTCTAATTTATATGGTCATATGGATCTTAATTTATTTTTTTATATATACACACACCCTTTATATTTTTATTTTTAATTATCTATTTTTCAATTAAATTTATTAAGCTTTTATGTGTTTATTAATTATATGTTCTAAAATAATTAAGAAAAAATTTCGGTAGAAATCGCATAGGATAATTTTTTCCGATTTGTTTCGAACCATCAAGTGTGGTTCATCATGAGCGAAAGATGAAGAGGCAGATCATGGCAGAAACTTTAATAGATAGCAATGTAGATAGACTTAGTTAAGTTAACAGCTATAATAAATGGCTAGTTTATGAATAATATGTTTTAAAGTATAACATCAATTATTAGGATCAAAATATATTATATAAAATATAATAATAGGTTATGGTTCAAATATAGTTGAATAAAAAGAATAAAAGGAATCAAAATTTCAAAGTCAAACCTCAAACAAAGAGAGAAGTCCTAAAAATAATAAATGGAGCGAAGACCTTATTAGTAAATAATAAAATAATACATGGAGTCAAGATCCTATTATGAATCATACTTACATATAACATACTTACAAATATGAATCATTACTATTTAAATTTATTTTAATATAATATCTATATTATGATTTTTTTATTGAAAACAATTATCTATAATTTATTAATAATAAAAGAACTATAATATAACAAATTGAATTGAATAGATTTATTATTGTTATTATTAATTGAGTCAGCTTTATGCATTATTATTATTATTATATTTAATGTTTCATTTCAGGACACTACAATATATTTAGCCCACATTTAAATGCTCACTCATATACAAACACTACAACATCTCCTCCATACCTATCCTACAAATACCTGAAAACCCACTTAATGGCCATCTAATGCTCCTTCCCTGGTTTTGACATAAACCTTCTTAATACTCCCACTGCATGTGCAACTTCTTGTCTATTACAAACCACTGCATACATCAGGCTACCGACTACACTTCCACATGGAACACATGACATGTCCTCTTCCTTTTCTTATGTCTTGGGACACTATTCAATATATAACTTTACACCTACAGGAATAGAACCTTCACCGGTTTACTATCCTGCACATCAAACCTCTGCATTATTGTCTCGACATACTTCCTCTCGTTTAACCAGAGCTTCCTCTTTGCCCGCTCTTGTTTAATTTCCATGCCTAATATATAGTTTGCAGCACCAAGATATTTCATGTCGAATTTGGAGGACAATTTGGTCTTCAATTCCTGTATAATTTCTTTGTCATTTCCAACCAGAAACATATAATCCAAATACAAGACCAGATAAATAACATGGTCACCCATTAATTTAAAATACACACAGTGATATGCTTTGCTTTTGGTGAAGCCAAGTCCCTGTATAAATGTATCAAATTTCTGATACCACATTGTTGGTGATTGTTTTAACCCATACAGAGACTTTTTTTAACTTGGATACCAGATCTTTCTTACCCTTCACCACAAGGCCTTTAGGTTGCTTCATGCAGATCTCTTCTTTAAGATCCCCGTGAAGAAACGTTGTCTTCACATCCATCTATTCTACCTCAAAATCAATAGTAGCAACAACTGATAAAAGTAATCTAATAGAAGCTACCTTGGCAACAGGAGAAAATAATATCACCAAAATCAATTCTCAGCACCTGGGAATAACCTTTTGCTACCAAGCAAGATTTTTATTTCTCCACCTTTCCTTTTGCATTCATCTTCTTATTGAACATCCATTTTCTTCTAATGGGTTTCCTTCCAACCAACAACTCCACCAGATCCCAAACCTCATTTTTGTGTAAAGATGCCATGTCATCAACCATGGCCTATTTCCGAAGTTTTCCATCCTCTGAATCTACTGCTTCCTTCACAGTTCTAGGATCATCATCAACAATAGATAAAAATAAATTTGAAGAGAAAGTAGATGAACTATACCTTTCTGGCTACCTTCTTTCTCGAACTGATCTTCTCACAACTGGAGTTTATGGCTCTTCATCTTCTGATTCCTCTTCTGTTGTAGATGCTGATTCTTCCTTCTTTAGCTAAAACTATATCTTCTCAGGTTCATTTGGTAGGACTTCATGTTTAATAACATCTTTCACCTCTCTAAATGCCACATCTTGGCTATACACAACGTTTCTTGTTACTAGGTTGCAAAGCTTATAACCTTTTAAACCATCCTTATACCCAATATAAAGATGCACTTTTCAAATTTACTATCCAAATTTGTTCTTTTCTCCTTTGGAACATGTATATATGCATCACATCCAAATACCCTCACATGTTAAAGAGAAGGTTTCTTACAAGTCCATACCTATTCTGGAGTCTTATCCTCCAACACTGATGAAGGTGATCTATTGACCAGGTAACATGTAGTCTCCACTGCCTCTGCCTAGAATTCCTATCCTAACATGGCACTGCTGAGCATGCTTCTTGCCCTTTCCATCAACGTCTTGTTCATTCCTTTTGCAACTCTATTTTTATTAGGTGTGTATGGAGTATTCTTCTGCCATGCTATACCACACTTCTTACATAACTATTCAAATTCGTTCTTGCAAAACTCTCCACCATTATCTGTCCTCAACACCTTTATCTTCTTCTCTGTCTGGTTTTCCACCAGAGCCTTAAATTCTTTAAACCTGTCAAAGACTTCAAATTTCTTCTTGAGGAAATATATCCATGTATTCATTGAGAAGTCATCTATAAATGATACATATTACACACACTTACCCAGTGATGGAACCAACACAGGTCCAAATACATCAGGGTGCACAAGCTCTAATATTTGTTTCACCCTCTTACCACTAGAGGGGAAACTCACCCGGTTCTACTTCCCATATACACAATTTTCACAGAAATAAAAATCTAGAGAGTTATTAGACATACCTTCTACCATACCTTTACATGAAGTATTCGAAGGCCCTTCTATCCAATATGTCCAAGCATTTGATCCCATAGCATGGTGTTTTCTCCAAAGACCACTATATTTTCTACTCCACTTTCAGGAATCACAGAAATGTTGGACCCATCAATAACAATGCTACCTTGCAGCTTATACAAAGTTCCAATATAAACTCTTTGCATGAATACTGGTTCTCCCCAAACCATCTTGCAGGTATCTCTCTTGAACACTGTTTTTACACCTGCATCATCCAGCTTGCTTACAGAAATCATATTTTTCGCTAATGCAGGAATATGCAAAACACCCAAAAGTGTTCTAATCCTTCCACCTTGCAACCTCAAGTTGGCTTTTCTGCGACCAATGATTCTAGATTTTCTGTCATCCCCTAAGAATACATCGCCACCATCATATTTCACATACTCGCAGAACCACTCTCTATGGGGAGTGAATTGAAAGGATGCACCTGAGTCAATCAACCATGCCTCATGATCTACATGTGTACTTGAAGAAGAATCCAAGTAAACATACCCACCTTCATTTGAGGTGGTTTTCACCTCTGCAGAAGGAGCATCATCAAATCCATTTCCTTTCTCAGGAGCTTTAGATTTACAGTCCCTTTTGTAGTGCCCTTCCTTTCCACATTTGAATCACACCTTTATGGGTTTTCCTGGAGATTTAGATATCCCTCTAGATTTATATCTCCCACTTGAGGACTTATTTTTGTTTCAGTTATGGGACCGTCCTCCTACAAATAAGGCATCACCATTCTAGCTCTCCATATTTTTCTATCTCGTCTCCTCCATCAGCAAGGATGAGACTATTTCATCAAACTATAAGGCAGTTGCATTGCTACCTATTACAACAACCAGACTATCCCACGAATCTAGTAGAGAACACAATAAATTGTTGCATTTATCTTCATCTAAAATTTTAATATCAACAGATAATAACTGGTTTACCACAATATTAAATGTGTTAAGATGATCTGTCACCATGTCTCCATCTTTCATCCTTAGGTTATACAACTTTTTCCGTAGGAACAATTTATTCACCATAGACTTAGATTGGTACAAAGTCCCTAACTTGTCCCACAAAGCCTTCATCGTATCTTCCCCTAATACATTCAACAATACTGAATCTGAGACACACAAACGTGTTGTGCTTTTTTCCTTCTGATCCAACTTCTTCCATTCTTCATCGTACACTTCTGTTGGTTTAGTACCTGGATCTACCACAATCCATTGATCTTTATCCACTAGCAAATCCTCCATATTGAGTTTCCACAACTTAAAAATCTGACCATTAAATTTCTCGATCTCCATCTTTCCACTACTTGCCATCTTCTTTCACCACAATAATCGATCCTGTAGATCTCCCACAAAACAGGGTTTGCCACATGCTCGAGAAAAACCCCTCAACGACAAAGGCATCCCCTTGAAGCCAAAACATATTTGATACCAAATGTAGGTTTCAACCCCGTACAAAAATTACCTGCATACGAATTCCAAAAACAGAAAATAAACAATGGTGAGAGCATAACACATAAAAAAATATACACAAAGATTTTCCTCTAGATTCCAAAACTGGGACTACTAGATTGATTTTTCTTTATGTTCCTTTCAATGCTACAATACATATATATATACATGCTGAAGCAGCCATTAACCCTGGATTAGAACATAACCATAGATCCCTTGACCGTATCTATAAAATACCATGGACCGAAGACCATCGTGCCCAAAACCATGTGTGAAATCCATGCACAAAACCATAGGTAGGTCTGCCAACCCCCCTGTGACCTGCCGATAGCGCCTGATGCAATGTATAAGGGGGGATATCGCCCCCCTTGTAACCCCCCCACCTGTGGGTTAGTCGTGGAAAGAATATAACACAATCCAACAATTATATCATACAACTATTTCTTAGAAATGGAGGTTTATATCAGGCATTATCTATTTCTATTCAACCAAGGATGACTTGATGATGCTAAATTCAGGGCTCTTGTTTATTTGGTTTGGAAACATATAGATAGGAAGATCAAAGTACCTCCTACAGATCAATTTACTATAAATTTAAAACTTTAAAGGAAATTGTATACAAATGGTAAAAAAAGAAAAATGAGGATACTTATGGCTTCTTGGATAAGATAGAGGAGAAAATTTAATATTTGTATCTTCGAGGAGATGGCCTTTTAACTTAGTATGAATAAGAGCAAGTTAGAGAAATAAAATAAAAAAGCATGAATTTTATGAAATCAAGAATTATATTAGAAACTTAAAATATGGGCCACTTGGATTGCTGAAGGTGAAAAAAATACTTTGTTCTTCCACATGTATACTAGTAATCAAAGGGACGTAAACCACATTCGGGAAATTTTTACATTGGATGGCTCAATTTTTTTTTCTTATTTTGATGAAATTACAGAGGAAGGAGCCAAATTTTATGGGAAGCTATTCAAATACAGTGGGCATATAAATATTATGGATCAATTAAATTCTGTTTGAAACTTTCCTTGATTCTTCATATATGAAGAATCATATTAGATAGGGAGACCTGCTACAGAGGACGAAGTTTTAAATATAATTAAGAAGATTCCCCAAAAAAAAGTCTCGGCCTTGATGGTTGGGGTGCATAATTTTTCTTGTTGTTATTTTTTTGACGGAGAAAGACATATTAGAGGTGTTTGAGGATTCTAGAAGAATGGGGTTTGTTTCTGTAATCTTAATGCCACTTTAATTTCTTTAATTCCTAAGATGGCAAAGACTAAGTATTTTAATCATTTTATACTGAGAGCCCTATGCAATTCTTTGCACAAGATAAACTCTAAGTTGATTGCTAATACGTTAAATGTTGGTCTATCAATTCATATGTCCTTATCTCATTTCAGTTTTCTCTACAACAAATATATTCATGATGCACTAGAGAAAAAGTAGGAGGTCATTCATACAATCAAGGATGATAATTTTCCATCTTTGGTGATGAAGATTGATTTGAAAAAACCTTATGATAAAGTGGTTTGGTATTTCTTAAGATTTGGTTTTAATACAAATTGGTTTAAAATTTGAAGTTGTGTCTTGGATATTGGGTTGTATTCTATGTACAAAAACTTGGTTTTTATCAATGTTGAGCCTTCTAAATTATTTAGGGAATAAAAGGGAATAAGGCAGGGATACCCCCTCCCTCCTTTTCTATTTTTTCCCACTATTGAAGGCTTAAGCAATTTAATAATGGAAGAAAAGGAGAATGTATGAATTAAAGGAGTGAAAGTTGACTCTCATGTGGTGATAACACATATATTATTTGTTGATGACATATTTGGTCAAGGGAATGAGGATGAATGGAAGATGTCTAAAAAAATTTTGGAATTTTTTTATAATGTTGCAACCATGAAAGTAAGCCTTGATAAATCAATTGGTCTTAGTAGTACCATGGAGGAGGAGAATTTGGAATCCCATTACAGGGATTTTTCCTCTCAATTTTGGTATGCTAAATGATGGTTTTAAATGTCTTGGATATTTCATTAAACCAAATAATTATAGAGTAGATGATTAGTTATGGATTATGAAGAAAGTGGAAAAATGCATTAATCTTCAGTTTAATCAGTGGCTCTCTCTAGGAGATTCACTGATTCTAGTGAAATCTATTATAGAGAACATTCTAGTTTTTTGGCTAACCATTGAGTGCTTAGCTTTTATAGAATGGAAATAACAAAAAATGTGGTATGTCTCTAGTAAAGTGGGAAATATTTTCAATTCCAAAAAGGAATTGGAGGCAGACACTTAAGAAATATGAAGCAGTTTTCTTTAGCCCTTACTGCAAAAGGTGGATGGAGGATGCTTTTTGAAAACAACCATTGGAGATTGATCACGAGGATAAAATACCTAAAGGACAAGTCGACGGAGGTATGGTTAAGGACACAATGAAAAGTAATTAGGGGTGGGTCAATAATCTATGGAAATGTGGTCCAAGTGATACATGCTATGGAAAAATGGATCACATGGAAAATTAGTAATGGAAGGAATGTATTAATTGGACGAGATCCTTGGATTGGGTGTGATGATTGGCACAAATAGTCCACATATCTCGAAGAATATCTAAATTCTCATGGTGATTATTATATTGTGGACCTTGCTAGAGTGTAGAAAATATGTGATAGGTTAACTCGATAATGCAATATAAGTCAACGCAAAATAATATAACCTACTTCTACTATCAATTTGTGGAAGCTTAAAGGTCAAGCCGAACAATATAATGAGAAGAGGAAGAATCAATGGAAAAATACACATCAAAATACTTTTGGGAAAGTCACAGCTCAAAATCCCACACTATTGTATTATCATACATGGTGGAAATACATAGGAATTATACAAAGCCTTAGCTCTCACAGCTAGCCAGCTCTCAGTGCAATCCTCACAGATGCTCACAAGCAATCTTGGCTTCTCTCCAGCCTTCCTCTCTACCCTCCAAGCTCCTATTTCCTTGTGTTGCTCCTTCTAGATGATTAGCCTATTACCAAGTGGAAAACTAAGCCTTCAAAACTCTGCAATCCTCAAGGATGAATCCTTGATTGCATGCATGAGTTTTTTCCATGATAAAAGACATGCAACAAATAGTACACTATCCTTGAACATTAATCGCAACTGGGTCTTTCTTAGAATAGGCATGCATGAGTTTCTGATGAGGGAATCTTTAGTTAACTGGAGTATCACTAGTTGAGTGCATTAATGCATCAACTCACTGTTAACTCACTGTTAGTTCCTCAAATAGTTTGGAACTGATTTAATTGGACTTAACTCAGTAAACTAAGTTAACTAATTACAACTCAAGTATAACTCAATATTATCTCCTTAATTTAAGGGATAACTCTTGCATGACTTCAGAAATACTTCTAACTTGAATTTTTCCAACTAATTAATTTAAAATAAATAAATTAATTATTTCCAAGTAGCTGTTAGGACGAAATTTGATTTTAATTCACAATTTAATTTAAGGACAAATTAAATTGGAATATTCTTGTTGCCATATTTCAACACTCTGATGCAGGAGCATTCAACTCAAAAGAGTCATTGTATTTTGGTAGACATAGGGGGGTCTAGTGTTTTAAGGAAGTTGGTTTCCTAAGTGTTGAATTAATGTAATTATTAAGGTTTTGAGTGATTTTAATGAGAGAAGCTAGAATAGGGATTTAATTAAGTATAGTGAGGCATATTTGTAAATGTTCCCGAATGTAGGAGAACATGAGAGATTCAGGATAGTTGAGAGATTGAGACATTTGAGAATTAATTGTAAAACTTAGATTAGGAGTTAGTTCATGATTTTGTGGATTAGAGAGGATCCTTTGAGATAAGGAAGAGATTTTAGGATTTTGTTGAGAAGGTTATGGATCTAAACCAAGAATTGGTTGTAGAACCTTTTTCTATAAATGTAAGCCTAAAAGGCATAGTCCAGTTAGATAGTTAGCTGGTAAGCTAGTTAGTAGTTGTGAGGTAGAGGTTTGATTGTAAGCCTACGGGCAGGTAGGAAAACAGAGGCCACTGATTAGAATATCAGGCCAGAGAGAGTGAGATTCATATGTAAATATTTATTTATCAATACAGAGAATTCGATTCTAAATTATGTGGTGTTTATTGATTAATGGAGTTATGAATTGTGTGTGAATTAGAAGTTTCTGCATAGTATATGTATGCAGGTGAAGTTCGAGAAGAACACAGAGAAGAAGGGGAGTATGTAGGATTGGGGTTTGATCGATGAATCTGAACAAAGGATCCAAGTAAAGTTCAAGGATGGCAGTGAATAAGAGTACATAGAGTTAAGCTCAGGAGGGAGTTGTGTTGCAGAACAACAGAAAACCATAAACCCTAAAGTAAGCCCGAAACCACAGAGAACTTTGAGAAACCACATAAAGGTGAGAAAGTAAAGACACGAAGGAAGGAATTAAATGTGCACAGGAGTTGTTGGATCAACTAAATCAATGAATGAGATTGTTAACGATGAGCGATCAAGATTAAGTCGCGCAGCATAAAGCAAAATAAATGAACGGCAGAGATTAACTTAAGTGTTAGTGGAAGAGGAATCTGGAGGAGCCATCACAGTCAATGGTAGAAGAGCTATGGTCATCACACACCAATCAGATCATACAATAGTCAAGGAAGAAATACGGGTTTATTAGCGGAAGTTGTTTATCGGGTGGAGAAAAGTGGTAAGTGGTAATTCAGGGTGGTCACCCGATTCCATTTAGCAGTTGACACATAGCACATCAGAGAAGAGAGGAAACTGCTTTATTGGGCGGGTAATACTCATGCAAGTGGCTCACTCGATATCGTTGTTAACCATTGGATCAAGTATGCTTTGATAAATGGTGGAGGAACACTGATTAGTTCTATTGATCGGGTAATCCAACAACCATCAGATTAAAAGGTAAGATCAACAATGGAGATTGAAGCCAATAAGGCTTGGGAAAGAGCAGACCCATGAAGTCTATAAATGCGAGTTGAATGATTTGATTTCTGGCAGATGAATGGGTTTAAGTTTTGATATGACGTGACAGCTGTTGATCTGGTGGAGTGAAATCGATGGTGGAAGATTGAACCGATAAAGGTAGAGCATCAAAATATGTGTCAAGGTTGTGGAATGGCAAAAATGTAAGGTTTAAAGTAGTTTATGTAGTATTTATATTATATAAGAATTATAATAGAAATAAAGCAGATAAAGGTTTTATGTGTTAAGTTTGCAAATAACCAAAGTTAAGAGTGGGGTTTGGTTAATATGCATGGGGTATAGAATTAACCAAAGTTTATGAGGTTGAATAGGGTTCTGCTGGAAAGGTTAATGAAAGTTTAGACTATTGGATAGTCAAATAAAATGTTTTCACATAAAACTTAATTAAGAACATTAAACCTTGGTTTAAGAAGGTTTTCACCATGGATCAAGTGGTTAAAACAATTGGCATCAGAATAGCACAAAGAAATTCCGTGTAAAAATTTCTTTGAGAAAATTTAGAACATAATTATGTTTTGAAGGTGTGTATATAGGTGAATGGTGATGAAAGCAGGTAAGAAGAGATCAGATTTTAATCTGACAAATAGTAGGCACACAGAGATAAAGTATAGTAGAATATTGGGAGAATTGCAGATGCAAGAAACAGAGGACAATCCATTCAAAGTGCAGGAGAATGGTAAAACAAGATCATGCAGAGATCTTGAAGGTGAGATGATATGTTTTTATTTTAATTTTGATTTGAATATTGAAGGGTTTGTGGTCTTTATATTGATGCATAGGTAGAGGCATAAGAAGGTGAGAAGATTGCAACTACTTATATAAAGGAGTGCTCAATTGGTTCCAAAGGAGAGAACCAGAGAGATGACAAAAGACTAAGCTCAGAGGAGAGAATCTTAGTAAGGCATATGTAGCAAGAAGGAGACTTTTTACTGCAGAGGTATTGTTGCAGATCACAAAGGTAATTCCACAGAGGATGTGGGTAGAATTGCTAAGTAATGAAGGAAGGCGATAAGACTTTCTGAGTGAAAGAAGAGGTGTTTAGAACTAAGTGTTTCATTGTGATTGAAATACAAGAGGACAATTGTGTTCTTAAAATGTGTAGATGAGTTGAAGCCTAGAAGGGGCAGAGAGAAGTTCTCAAAAGAGGTTCCAGAGATAGAGAACCAAGTGCTTGCAAAAGACCAAGTACAGAGGAAAGATTGGTGAGGTAAGTGGCAACAGGGAGGACTTGTTGTTGTAGAGGCTTTAATGCAACTCATAGTAAGTGAGTAAGGAGCTCATGAAGATAGAGAAGGAGAAGATGACTACTAATAGTCATAGAAGAGGTTCTAAGGAAAACCACAATAGAAGAAAAGTGAAGAAGGAGGATGCCAAGGAAAATGGGAAGAGAATGAGTCAAGAGGAAATTGGCAAAGAGATTGCTGAGATGAAAGAACAACTCAATGTATTAAGGATGATACTTGAGGAAAACCATAGACTAGGTTAGGTCTTGAAGAAAAAGCCAGTGAAGTGGTCTAAGTTATAGAGAAGGCTACAACAAAAACAAGTAAAGTGGTTGATGGAAAAACTCAGAGAAGCTGAGTTGGAAATGGAAGTTTCCATTTGTGAACCAGAGCACAACGAAGTTCTGGGTGAAGAAGGAATTATTAATGATTTTCTGAACTCTTGGACAAATGCAGACCAACAAGAGAATGTAAAACCTTATATTGTTGAACCTAATAATTTTGATGTGATTATAGGTTTTGTAGAGGATGAGAAATCATTTGAAGTCATCAAAAGTATGGAAGAGCATCTTTTAGAAGATAAAAAATCTGAAGTAAAGAATGATGGAGAATATATATTGAATGAGAAAAGCAGTGAATTATTGCAGCAGAAAGAATTTAGTAATACATTGATTTTTGAAGCTGTTACAACACAGGAAAAATTTCTTGTGAAAGGAGATGAAATTTAGTTTGAAAAATTTATATTTGAAGCAAAAGTTGAGACTATTGAACCTTGTAATTTTCAAACTGATAATTTTTGTATATATGTAGGAATCATAATAATGATGAATTACTTATGAAATGTCACAAAGAAATTGAGTTGCTGGAGTATTTGATGGGAAATTTAGAGTATGACAGTGTGATTGCAGAAGAAGGAGTTCACTATAGTGGACAAGAGCAGAAGGACATCATTAGAGCAGATGATGTGCAAAGGAGACTAACTGATAATCTTGAGAGTACATTAGAGAATTCTTTAGAGAATTCTTTAAAGAGGTTGAACCGGCATATTGATGTGCTGATAGAAGAGGAGAAATCAGAGCAACATACTGAAGTGTTGCCAAAGGAAGAAGAGGCATTGAGGCCTTACGTTTTTTATTTCAATAATTTTTTTGTGAATGTAGGTTTAGTTGTAGATGCCGGAGGAAATTTGGCACAGATGAATAGTCAAGTAAAGACGACAGAAGAGGATTCTATGGAAGAATTTAATCCATGGAACAAAGATGTTCAATTGCTGGAGAGAATGCTGGAAATTCAGGATTTAATGCAGAAAGAGATAACCATGGAAGAGGGTAAGGAAGAAAAAGCAAGCGTAGGAGAAAAAGTAAGAGTAAGAGTATGAATTTGACAACTTCAAAGAGAAGAACAAAAATTTGAAGAGTTAGTGAATAGCAGCAACAACTTGAAACAAAGAGAAAGTGGTAACAATAAGTGGCAGAGTATGGACCAGCCCAAGGATGTGCTGGAGATGGAGATTGAAGAATTATGGAAGTTAATGATGAAACAGTCCAGGATGAGGGAAATGATAGCAAGAAGGATGATCAACCAAAACTTGAACCTGATTGACAAGGAGAGGAAGATGAAATAGAAGACATCATACACACAATAGCAACAAAGGTGTAGAGAATTCAGACAACTACAAAGTAAAGTTTGGGACCCTAGAGGTTTTCTATCAACATATGAAGACACATGATTAGGAGATCATGAATGTTTTCTACTTTGGGAGTTTGATGCAGGAGCATTCAGCTCACAAGAATCATTATATTTTAGTAGACATAGGGGGTCTTGTGTTTTAAGGAAGTTGGTTTCCTAAGTGTTGAATTAATGTAATTATTAAGGTTTTGAGTGATTTTAATGAGAGAAGCTAGAATAGGGATTTAATTAAGTATAGTGAGGCATATTTGTAAATGTTCTCGAATGTAGGAGAACATGAGAGAATCAAGGTAATTGAGAGATTGAGAGATTTGAGAATTAATTGTAAAACTTAGATTAGGAGTTAGTTCATGATTTTGTGGATTAGAGAGGATCCTTAGAGATAAGGAAGAGATTTTAGGATTTTGTTGAGAAGGTTATGAATCTAAACTAGGAATTGGTTGTAGAATCCTTTTGTATAAATGTAAGCCTAAAAGGCATAGTCAAGTTAGATTGTTAGCTGGTTAGCTAGTTAAAATTTGTGAGTTAGAGGTTTGATTGTAAATCTATGGGAAAGTAGGAAAACAAAGGCCACTAATTAGAATATCAGTCCACAGAGAGAGAGAGTTGTATGTAAATATTTGTTTATCAATATAGAGAATTCAATTCTGAATTGTGTGGTGTGTATTGATTAATGGAGTTATGAATTGTGTGTGAATTAAAAGTTTCTTCATAGTATATGTGTGTAGGTGAAGTTCGAGAAGAACACAGAGAAGAAGGGTAGTATGTAGGATCAGGGTTTGATTGATGAATCTAATCAAAGGATCCAAGTGAAGTTCAAGGATGGCAGTGAATAAGAGTACACAGAGTTAAGCTCAGGAGGGAGTTGTGTTGTAGAACAACCAAAAACTAGAAACCCTGAAGTAAGCCCGGAACGACAGAGAACTTTGAAAAACCACATAAAGGTGAGAAAGTAAAGACATGAAGGAAGGAAGTAAATGTGCACAAGAGCCATTGGATCAACTAGATCAATGAATGTGATTATTTGTAATGAGTGACAAGATTAAGTCGCGTAGCATAAAGCAAAAGAAATGAACGACGGAGATTAACTTAAGTGTTAGCAGAAGAGGAATCTGGAGGAGCCGTCACAGCTGTTGATGGTAGAAGATATACGGTCATCACACACCAATCAGCTTGTACAATAGTCTGGGAAGAAAGGCGGGTTTATAAGCAAAACCTATTTCTCGGGTGGAGAAAAGTGGTAAGTGGTAATTCAGGGTGGTCACCCGATTCCATTTAGTAGTCGACACGTAGCACGTCGGAGGAGAGAAGAAACCACTTTATCCGATGGGTAATCCTCATGCAAGTGGCTCACCCAATATCATTGTTAAACGTTGGATCAAGTATTCTTTGATCAACAGTGGAGGATAACCGATTAGTTTTGTTGATCGGGTAATCCAACAACTATCAGATTGAAAGGTAAGATCAACGACAGAGATTGAAGCTGATAAGACTTGGGAAAGAGTAGACCGGAGAAGTTTATCAACGAGAGTTAAGTGATTTGAGTTCCAGCAAATGCATGGGTTTGAGTTGTCATACGACATGACAACTGTTGATCTGGTGGAGTGAAATCAACAATGGAAGATTGAACCGATAAAGGTAGAGCATTGAAATATGTGTCAAGGTCGTGGAATGGAGGGAAGGTAAGGTTTAAAGCAATTTATGCAATATTTCTATTATATAAGAATTATAATAGAAATAAAGTGGATAAAGGTTTTATGGATTAAGTTTGCATATAACCAAAGTTAAGAGTGGGGTTTGGTTAATATGCACAAGGTATAGAATTAACCAAAGTTTATGAGGTTGAATAAAGTTCCGCTGGAAAGGTTAATGAAGGTTTAGACTATTGGATAGTCAAATAAAATGTTTCCGCATAAAACTTAATTAAGAACATTAAACCTTAGTTTAAGAACGTTTTCACCATGGATCAGGTGGTTAAGACCTCGGACTAGTGACATGCAATTTTATTTGTATAATGTAGGTATTGTCAGCTTAGGTTGGTATCACACTCCCTCTCAACAAGAAAGGGATTATCTGCCACCCCGATCCTGTCTCTATGGAACTTGAATCTACACTTTGACAATGCCTTTGTCAAAATGTTTGCATCTTGCTCCTCTGTCGAAATATACTGCAACAACATGGTCCTCTTGACCTGTGAAAATCCACGGGCAACAAATCTTACCTTATGCTTCTTCACATTACCATCAACAACTTGCTTTACCTTGTAAAGCCAACGAGAACTCACAACTGACTTGTTCTTTGGTCTTGGAACCACGTCCCAAACACTGGTATGAACTATGAAGTCATACTCCTCCACCATAGCATCAACCCAGATCGGCTGCTACACTACTTCCTCAAAGGAAGATGTCTCGGTCTCAACACATTCCCCAGCAAGGGCCATGTATCCAATCTACCTCTCAGGTGACCTCCTCTGTTTGTGCTGAGAAGATGGCACTCTGATATTCTCTCTCGCATCCTCCAAAAATCTGTCAGCGTCTCTTGTGTGCTTCCGTCCATCTCTAGAAGACTGTGCTTGAGTGGATGTCTCCACTCCTAGAACCTCTGCATGTGGCTGCTCCACATCAATTTGAGGCTCCTCCTCCTTAGGAACCAACAATTACTCCACAACCTGTAGTTGGAGCCCCCTCTCAAGGGAAACTTGCATGGCCTTCTGCTCATCAAACTTGAGATCTCTGCGAACCATTGTCCTCCAACTGGTAGGCAAGTACATCCGATAGTTGTGAGGTGTATGAGTGTACCCCACAAATATCCCCAAATCTGCTGTCAGCTCAAGCTTCTTTTGTGCATCCTTTGTCACATGGCAATATATTAATAAGCCAAATATCCTGAAGTGACCCACATCTAGTCTTTTACCAAAGAAATCTTCCTCTAGTGTCTTCATCCCAGGTATGTGATGCGGAATTCTATTATGCAAATAGACCGTTGTGTTGCATGCCTCAACCCACAAGTGAAGTGGTAGGCCTTGGTCATACAACATTTCCCGTGCTACCCCTACAATAGTTCTGTTCTTCCTCTCTGCCACCCCATTCTGCTGTGGGTTATGAGGTGCCATCAACTCATTTAATTCCTTTCACTACACAGAAGTCCTTAAACTCTTGAGAGACATATTCTCCACTGTTTTTGCTTCTCAAGGCCTTGATATTCTTCCCTAACTCTTTCTCGACCAAAGCTTTGAACTCAAAAAACTTTGTGAAAGTTTGGTCCTTCTTCTACATGAAATAAATCTAGCATTTACGAGAATACTCATCAATGAAAATCACATAATACCTTCTTCAATGTGGATTCCATCGAGAATGGTCCACACAAATTAGTATGAATTCGATCTAAGATAGCCTCTGCTCGACTGTCTTGATCATGAAAGGAAGACTTGGTGTACTTTCCCAAGTTACAACCTTTGCATGTGTCAACTTGCTCAAGTTTACCTTTGGGAAGTCCTGTAGATATTTGTTTCATTATCTTCAAAGCCCCATGACGCAAATGGCCCAACTGCCTGTGCCATAACTCACCAATGTCTTGGATTTGCACCAATTCTTCTTTTGTACTCAATGCTGCACAATCATCTACCTCTAGTTTATAGAGATTCTTGACTCGAATCCCTATCCTCTTGGTCTGACCTATGTGTCTTAGGAACACCTTTCCTTTACTGAAGGCAGCATCGCGACTGATACCAAGTTCTTCTTCAATCCAGGCATATACATCACATCTGTCAAGGTGAGAGGAGCTCCAAGCTCCCTCTAAAAAGAAACTTTGCATACTCTTGAAACACTATGCCTTCTGTCATCACCCATCTCTATGTGCATCTTGAGGTCTTTCTCCTCCAAGGCATTGAATAAATTTTTATGACCGGTCATGTGGAATGTGGCTCCACTGTCAAGATACCAGACAAAACCCATCATCGATGACACCATGCATGCGATGAGGGTAAAGTCCATTTCAAACTGAGAGGCTAATGCCTGACCTTCCAATCCTTCCGAGGATCCCTTATTGGACTTCTTGAATGGGCAATTAGTCGCATAATGTCCCATCTTGTGATAATTAAAGCATCTTACTTTAGACATGTCACCTTTCTTCCCTCTATGAGAAGATTTCGATTTGAAATGGGAATCCTTCCCATTCCCTTTCCTTGCCTTACTTGCTAAGGCTAGATTTTCTTCATCATCCTTCTTGGATGATGAAACATCTCGTGTGCTCCTCCTGATCTCCTCCTGCATAAGATCTTACCACAGTCATTCCTAATTCGATAGTTTCTCCCTTCCATTCACAGATTCCTGGTGGCTATTCCAAATCTTTGGAAGGCCAAGGAGAGCGAGGCTCACCATATCATCATCGGAAATATTTATTCCCACACTGCCAAGCTCATCTCTGCAGGTGGTGAGCATGTTCATATATGTGGAAATAGTATCGCCCTTCTCCATGTTGATTCTTCGAAGCTTATCCTTGAGCGCCAATTTCCTTTGGTCGCTACTATTCTGGTAGAGGTCATTCAATGTCTTCCACATTGAAAATGGAGTATCCTTCCCATGGAGACTTGAGACAATATGGTCTCAAACTCCCTCAAGGATGATCCGTCTCGCCTTCGCCACACACTTCTTCCACTCAGCCAAATTTTGTGCATTAGTTGAAGTTAGCTTTGGGATTTCTTGATCAATGAATTCCTTCAAGCCATTGTCTTCTAATACAACCTCCATTTTCTCTTTCCATGCTATGTAATTCCAGTTGCCTTCCAAGGCATACTCGAGTCTCAAGACATAGAATGCCATTGGCCAACCTTGAAGTATGATATGAATTCGATTTTCACCTACAACCCCGAACTTCAAACTTCAAATTCTCTTCTCAGTATACTGTTCACAGCTTTGATACCATGTAGAAAATCTGTTGGTAGGTTAACCTGATAATGCAATATAAATCAAAGTAGAACACTATAACCTACTTCTACTATCAATTTGCAGAAGCTTAAAGATCGAGCTGAACAATATAACCAGAGGAAGAAGAATCAATGGCACAATACACATGAAAATACTTTGGGGAAAGTCACAGCTCAAAACCCCACACTATTGTATTATCATACATGGTGGAAATACATAGGAATTATACAAAGCCTTAGCTCTCACAGCTAGCCAGCTTTCAGTATAATCCTCACAGATGCTCACAGGAAATCTTGGCTTCTCTCCAACCTTCCTCTCTGCCCTCCAAGCTCCTATTTCCTTACGCTGTTCCTTCTGTATGATTAGCTTATTACCAAGTGGAAAACCAAACCTTCAAAATTGCGCAATCCTCAAGGATGAATCCTTGACTGCATGCATGAGTTTTTTCCATGAGAAAACACATGCAATTGATAGTACACTGTCTTTGAACATTAATCTCAACTGGGTCTTTCTCAAAATAGACATGCATGAGTTTTTAATGAGGGATTCTTTAGTTAATTGGAGTAGCACTAGTTGAGTGCATTAATGCATCAACTGACTGTTAACTCACTATTAGTTCCTTAAATAGTTTGGGACTGATTTAACTAGACTTAACTCGGTAAATTGAGTTAACTAATTACAACTCAAATATAAGTCAATCTTATCTCCTGAATTTAAGGGATAACTCTTGCATGACTTCAAAAAGACTTCTAACTTGAGTTTATCCAACTAATTAATTTAAAATAAATTAATTAATTATTTCCAAGTAGCTGTTAAGACTAAATTTGATTTTAATTCACAATTTAATTTAAGGACAAATTAAATTGGAATATTCTTGTTGCCATATTTCAACATAGAGATGATCCCATAGATATTGATAATCAAGTCTGGGCTTCCACTCAAGGTTTATAAATCCTACTAGTTTTTAAAGGTGAATGGAGTTTCTTTATTACTTTGGGGAAAGAAGATGTTCTTTTTAAATAATGATGAAGAGGATAATATTTCTTGGTCCAAATATAAGCAATGTGGGGTTAATTTTTAAAAAGCAGGGATATAATTCTTTGATTCAACAAAATATGACATGTGGATCAAAATGATGGTTTAATTTAGTTTGGAAGGGTCAGGGACCCTTGAAATGTCATATTTTTTATGGCTTCTCCTTGAAAGAATAATTATCATTTGGGATGTTTTAGGAAAAAAGGGATGGGAAGGTCCCAGATCCTATGTTTTATGTCTTTAGAGCACTAAATCTATTGATTTTTTTTTTGTTTTTTCCCTTTTGTGAAGATTTCTTGGAAATAGGTTTTGCGAGCATTAAAAATGAAAAGTTGGTGGTTTGGGAACTCTGTTGAAGAAATTTTGTGGCTTTGGGTTCAAATATTTAGTTTTCCATCTTTTAATTATCTCGTACTGTTTCTGATATGGGGAATTTGGTTAGGGAGAAACAAATTTATTTTTCAGAATGATTTTGTATGCTGAACAATAGTTGTGCATAATTCTAGAGTTTCTTTTTTGGAACATGTTAAGCCCTTGAAGTTAAACAATACAAGAATTATAAGCGAGTTGGTGCTATTTGAAGGAAATGTATGGGGTTTCTTTGATGGCACCTTTTAAAGAAAGAATTGTAGGGCTGGTGTTGTTATTATATCCCCTCAGGATGTGATTCTAAAATGTAAGTTGGGCACTAGAAATGGTACAAACATTGTTGTTGCATTGATTGCTTTGTGGTGTGCTTTGAGGTTAGTTTTTTTGAAGAAGGTGAATGTTTTTAAACTGATTGGTGATTCCAAAATAATAGTGGACTGGTTCAATGGAAAGGTGGATCTTAGAATCCTTCAGTTGGAATCAAGGAAAAGGAAGATCTGACAATTACGACAAGAATTTGATGCTTTTTAGATTCTTCACTATTATAGGGAGCATATATCTCAAACGAAGTTTTTCTTTTGCATGTTGGCATTTGTACTTGTTCATAATTCTGTAATGGTATTTTGCTGTCAATATTTTCCTTTAATCTCTTTAATCTTTCATTTCTAGTGACAAGTTATTCTTTCTTATTTATGTTTGAGTGAACCATATTTTGAATGCTAAGATAAAAAAAATTTAAGAAATCAAGTGAGTTGCTAAGCAACCAAGGGATTGTACTTTCTGATTTCTATTCTAGAAATATCAAAAGTATGATTATATTTTGAAAAAAAGATTGAAAAACTATTCTAACTCAAAACAAGAAAACATGAACAGATTGTCAGAAGCTACATGCTTCATGTTCTCTAAAAAAGGGATTCCATTCCATTGATTTCCTGATCATTCTATAACTCATATTGGCTAAAATATCTAGGTGAGAGTTGTAATAGCTCTTTCGAGAATATTAGTTATTGATTCAATTCTCTGTACATATGTGTATAAATTGTCCATTCAAATAGCTTGCTTTCCAAAATAATTTCTCTAAAGATATAATTCAAATATAGAACATTAACCTTTATAATATATATATATATATATATATATATATATATATATATATATATATATCTATATATATATATATATATCTATATATATATATATATCTATATATATATATATCTATATATATATATATATATATATATATATATATATATATATATATATATATCTATATCTATATCTATATCTATATATATATATATATATATATAAAATCTTCATGTTAAATGCTATATTCAATTGTAATATCA
This sequence comes from Pinus tabuliformis, assembly GCA_031772625.1. Taxonomy (NCBI): domain Eukaryota; kingdom Viridiplantae; phylum Streptophyta; class Pinopsida; order Pinales; family Pinaceae; genus Pinus; species Pinus tabuliformis. The sequence continues at coordinate 654,785,376 of CM062817.1, forward strand.
AAAAAAAATCTAATGTATATATTAAAAATGAAAATATTAAAATTTTATAATTTTATAATATTTTTAATTAAAATTAATAAATTACATATTTTTTGTTTTTAAATTATTATTAATATGGTTTTTTGTTTAATAAATATTTTATTTTTCCAAAAAACTATGTTAATTTTAATTAAAACAAAAAAATTATATATCTATATAGATAGATAGATAGATAGATAGATAGATAGATATTTTAATTTTTTTTTTCCATTAAAAAATAAAATAATAAATAAATAAATAAAATCCAACCCAGTGCAACATAGAAACGTTCATTCTTATGACGCAACGAAGTTCCATTTTAATGTTATGATCTACGACCATCTCTTATGGAATTACGTTAAAATAATAAATAAATAAATAAAATCCAACCCACTGCAACATAGAAACGTTCATTCTTATGACACAACGAAGTTCCATTTTAATGTCATGATCTGCGACCATCTCTTATGGAATTACATTATGGATGGCCAATTAAAAAAAAAATTAATAATTACTCTGATAAATTTTCAATCCCGAAAGACCGAAGAATACAGTGGTTACCATCTTGAATCCAAAAGACCGAAGAAGTTGAAGATTCATGTCTGTGGAAAAGTCATTGGAAGTTTAAAGGTCATGAGTGTAGTCCAAGAGTCACAAGTGCCAAGTATGATCACCTTTGTCTATATATACCCCTCACATTGTATGAGCAAGAACTTTTCATCTTGGCTCCTCCCACATTGTCCTGAGAGTTTGTAGTTTGTTCTTTGAGGAGCGAGGAGTGGCTCCAATGTCCCACTACTAGGACTAGTGATGTATGGTGTACATATGTGTCTTGAGACTTTTTCTTGATTTAGAAGGTTGTTAAGGCCAACACATTTTGACACATGTTTTGTAGATGTTTGTAGTCTACTCTTTAAACATTTGTAATGCATGTTTGGTTAACTTGTACTAAAATAGTTGAACTAATTTGGTTATTTTAGTACTTACATTGTTGAAGATGTGTTGTATTGTTTATCACCATCATCTCATTCCTGTGGACTACTCCACGAGATACTAGACATACCACCTTTGTGTATTGCATATCACGTTGTCACATCCTAGTGGACTACTTTGCGAGATACTCAACAAACCAAGTTTGTTTTCTGGTTACAATGACTGTCACATCCATGTGGACTACTCCATTAGGTGGTGTATGTGTTGTCCCCTTGACCTTGGTTTTAATGAATGCCACGTCCGCTGTGGACTATTTCGTTGGATGCTGGACATACCCTTTTTGGTTCGTGCGTGTCATTTCTTGGGTTGTACTACTACCTCTCATTTATAGGCTCACTTTACTCTCCCCCTTGCAGTAAGAGAACCTTGAAACTGTTACATTACGCACTCACCATGCACACATGCCTTGTTGTTTAAAGATACTAGCATAACACTCTCACATGTTAACAGCTAGAGCCAAGATAGATCTATAAGTATATGGCAATCGAGCCTTTATACCAGATGGGACTCCTGCACCAAAGGGTGTGAGATCTGGTTGGGACTTCATATCAGGGATATCCCCTTGGTTGATGAATTTCTAGCACCGTCAACAAGTCCTAAAAATAAAAAGTTGGTGGTTTTGGAACTCTGTTGAAGAAAGTTTGTGGCTTTGGGTTTAGATATTTAGGTTTTGATATTTTAATTTTCTCCTAGTGTTTCTAATGTGGGGAATTTGGTTAGGGAGAAACAAAGTTCTTTTTCATAATGATTTTGTATACTCAAGATTAATTGTGCATAGTTCTAAAGTTGCTTTTTTGGAATAGGTTAAGCCCTTGAAATTGAGGAAGATAAGAATTATAAGGGAGTTGCTGCTATCTGAAGGAAATATCTGGGGTTTCTTTGATGGTGTCTGCCAAAGGAAGAATTGTGGGGCTGGTGTTGTTATTGTATTCCCTCAGGATGTGATTCTAAAATGTAAGTTGGGCACTGTAAATGGTATGGACTTTGTTGTTGAATTGATTGCTTTGTGGTGTGCTTTGATGTTAGATTTGTGGAAGTAGGTGAATGTCTTTAAACGGATTGGTGATTCCAATATAATAATGGCCTAGTTCAATGGAAAGGTAGATCTTAGAATCCTTTAGTTGGAATCAAGGAAAAGGAAGATCTGACAATTAGAACAATGATTTGATGATTTTTAGATCCTTCACTATTATAGGGAGCATAGATCTCAAAGGAAGTTTTACTTTTGCATGTTGACATTTGTACTTGTTCATAATTCTGCAGTGGTGTTTTCTTGTCAATATTTTCCTTTAATCTCTTTAATATTTCCTTTCTAGTGACAAGTTATTCTTTCTTACTTATGTATGAGTGAACCATATTTTGAATGGTACGATAAAATGTTTGTTAAGAAATCAAATGAGTTTCTATGCAACCAAGAGATTGCACTTTCTGATTTCTATTCTAGAAATATCAAAAGTATGATTTTCTTTTGAAAAATAGAAAGAAGAACTATTCTAACTCAAAACAAGAAAACATGAACAGATTTACAAGAAAACATGAAAAGATTTACAGAAGGTACATGCTTCATCTTCTCTAAAAATGAGATTCAATTCTGTTGATTTCCTGATCATTCCATTACTCATATTGGCTAAAAGATCTAGTTGAGGATTATAATGGATTTTTAGAGAGTATTAGTTATTGATTCAATTCTCTATACAAAAATGTATAAATTGTCCACTCAGCTTTCCAAAATAATTTCTCTAAAAATATAATTCAAATTTGAGACATTAATCTTTGCAATTTTAATTACTTTAATCACAGCTTTTATATATATATATATTCTTCGGATTAAATACTTTATTCAATTGTAATATCATAAAAATCTAAAAATCTCTTATATATATTAAGAGTGAAATTATTAAAATTTTATAATATTTCTAATTAAACTTAATAAGTTATTTATTTTTGTTTTTAAGTTATTGTTACTAATATTTTTTTATTTAATAAATACCTCATTTTTCCAAAAAAAAAATTTATGTTAATTTTAATGTATATATATATATTTAAATAAATAAAATCCAACCAACTACAACGTATCAACATTCTTCTAACCCAACGGAGTTCCATTTTAATGTCATGAATATCCATCCCATAGAAAATATCTGCCACTTGAATTTACCGTCAAACCCATATCTTTTAATGATTATATGCTTGGAAATGTTTATATAAAATGTTATATTTCGAAGCACCGAGGCACAAGTGTTTAGGAATTGATTGATGGGATCAGCCTTTAAATACGAACCGCTGAACTTGTTTGAATTATCATCACATGACCCAAATCTTATGGTTATTTGAGATTCTACATAACTTGTTTGAATTATCATCACATGGGCCAAATCTTATGATTATTTGAGATTCTACATTATCTTTATTTATTAACATTAACCATATTTTGATGATTTGTGATTTTACTTCTCTTTTCATTTATTGATTCATTGTATCAAGAAGGGTTTTACCTATTTAGTATGAGTGAAACTTTACAAAGATATTACTAATAAAAAAAAATATTTTACTATACATTATTTTAGAAAGATATTACTAATAAAAAAATATTTTATTATACACTATAATTTATTTTTTTATTATACATTATAAAATTATAATTTTAAATAAATGATTTTAATTTTCAATTTTTTTTAATATTAACTCTTTTATATAAAATATATATATTAAAATATAAATATACATTAAAATTATTTATTTTTAATATATATTAAAATATATTTTTAAATATCATATTAAACATAAAAAAACATCCAAGTCACTCACTCTTGCTAAATTGTAAAAATCTTTCTTAATACAATGAGTAGTAATAACTCATGTAAATAAATAAAAGACGTAAACATCCAAAGATGATTAATGTGAATAGAATAAAAATAATGAAAAATATCAAATAATCATAAAATTAATTATATATCATAAATATTGAATTGTAAAAATCTTTCTTAATTCGGCCTGGAGTATGTCGTAAAACTGCTTCTGCTTGGCTAAGAGCTCGTCTTCCTCGGACGTAAGGAAACAGGTTAACGGCCCAAGACCCAGAGGCATCTGGCAGGAGTGAAAGCCTGCTCCCTTACGGACCACCAGCGGGTTATTACAGGTGGCGTGGTTTTCCTTGATAACGGTGATGAGTCAAATTGACATTCGCGGATAGCAGCCAGAGATGGTTGTCCTCACTGTTGGTTTGACACCTGAGTTTGATAGGTTTTGCCACCTTGAAAAAAAAATAAAAATAAAAATAAAAATAAAAAATCCTTCTTAATACAATAAATCAATAATAACTCAGGTAAATAAATGAAAAGACATGTAAAATCACATAACATCCCAATGTAGTTAATGTCAATACCAAAAAAATGATGCGAGGTCTCAAATAATCATAAGATTAATTATATATTATTTTAAATAAATAAATAATAAAATTAATTATATATTATAAATAAATAAATAACTTTAATGTGTACCTTTAATAAAGTATTTTAATATCAACTTTTTTAGAGATATGTATGTATATATAATAAATAAAAAAAGATGTGAAATCACAAAGCATTCAGAGATGGTTAATGTCAATACCAAAAAAATGATATAATGGTTAATGTCAATACCAAAAAAATGATATAAGGTCTCAAATAATCATAAGATTTTTTATTTATTTATTTTTATTTATTTATTTTATTTTTATTTTTATTTTTTATTTATTTATTTATTTTTTTGAATTGGACTAATTCTATTAATCAAAAATATGGTACAAGAAGATACATTCAAGAAAGACAGAAAACCAGCAACCAGAAATGATAGGACTATCAACCTCGATTCCGAAGAAGAAGTGAAACAAGCAAGAAGCTACAACATATGGCTGGATGCAAAAGAAGACTGACTTCTACCCAGAATGGGTAGAAGCCTCAACACGAAGCTTTTTCCCTTTCTTTTTTTTGACTTCGACCCAACCGTTGTGGGGTGAATGAGCAATAACCACTTGAAGATTGGGGTTCTCCAGAGGGGAGCCCTCCTTGTCTGAATCAGAGGAGGAGGTCAAGTGGATGCATTTCTGAGCGGTGACTGTGTCGAAGGACTGCTCCGGACCATCAGTGGAAGGGACCACAGGATGAGGGGCTTGATCCATTTCCACATTGCTACTTTCATCTTTAGAGCTGGAGGAATCAGAATCCACAACTGGAGGTGGAGAGCAAGGAGCCCATCGTTTGGACTTGGGCTTGGAGAGGTTATCCTTATTCTTTTTTGTCGGGCGAGATGGGCAGGCGTTCTGCAAATGCCCTGATTGGTGGCAATGGCGGCAACAGAATGCAATATTTTCGTAATCCAGTGTCTGGGACCAGACAAAGTTGTTTATCTTGAGATTGATTTGTTCTAGAAGTCCTTTGCTTGGATCTAACTCCACACATATTCTGGCATATGAGTAGAGACCTTTGGATTCCCGCCAGTAGTCTCCCATCATGAAACTGCACAAGGTGTTGCCTATAGCTCTATAGACACAAGTATGCCATAAGTGGGCAGGAAAGTTTGGAAGCTTGATCCATACATGTGTCCTGGTAATGACTGCAGTTGCTGGATCAAAATCTGGGAACCAAGGAGTCAAGAAGAGCCCCACAGTTCCCATGAACCAAAGGCCTTCTTCTAAGGCCTTTTCATAATGCTTATTATTATCAAATAGGACAATGAAGTAACCTTTTGAACAAAAACTAACCTTACAATGATGAGTCTAGTTTGCATGGATCCATGCATAGAGATCCTAAGATTGTGGCCACAGTCCGTTAAATCTGCAAATGATGGCTCTTTTTGCAAATTCTTGAAGTTGGGTTGCAAGCTCTTCATGGGTGATTTCAACAGAGGGAACTTCTTCTATCTTATCCACCAAAAAATGTTTAGGTTTAAGGGCCACCAGGGTTTTGGGGTTCTCAGAGTGTACTGCATCTTTGTATGAGAAGGGACGAGCAGAGGATGACTGTCCCGCTGCACCTCCTCTCAGATGAAGGGTTACCACCAAAGAGTTGTTCCTGGTAATGTTGTAAGAAGAGAGGGGAAGAAGGTCTTCAAGTTGTTTACCTTGAAAGAGAAGTCTTTGAAGCCCTGAAGGGATCCCAATCCGCCATTCTAGATCCAGTTTGAGATCCAGCACCATATTTGAAGAACTGACCCATTGAAGGATGGTTCTGCCTGTAGGCTGAGAAATTTGGATCTGAAAGGAGTTAAAGAGGAGCCTAGACTCAGTGCCAGGGTTTCTTGTGCTACCTAGAGAAGATCTGCCATGGCGATTTTCCATCCGGGGTGTCAGACCTGCAAGATCTTGGCCGATCTGTCTATTGAGAGCCCAATCTGAATGATTCATGGCGGATCTGGGGTTTTTCAGTGACCGCAGATCCCCTGCCTTTTGCCTGACCTCTGGCGAGCAATTACTTTGCATTAACAGCAAGATTTTGGTCATTCCGATGGATTCTTGAATGGGATTGTGGGCCCTATGATCGGGTAACAGGTAGCAGATGGCTCACAAAATCATGACGCAGTGCTCCGTCGCGGAGTCGGACACTTTGAGCATTTTCTGCACAATCGTCTAGACGCACTGGGGATGGTCCCTGATCGAAACCCTACCCTCCGCACAGGCTGAAATGAGCTCTAGAAAACGCAATATGTGCTCGGCTGTGGCTTTGTCTGCACAGCGGAGGGGCTTAGTCATGTGACCAACCACACCGAGGCAGATGAGATTGAGCCAGTTACGCTTGGGCGTCGAGAGGCTTAGAAGACCAAGCAAGGCCGTATCAATTGCTTTCAAATCCGTTTCTGCTACGCAAGATTTCAATAGAACATCCAGCAATCCCTCCTTCGCGGCTATCAGGGTTTCCATTTCTCTATATTCTCTTCCCACCGAGAACAACAAGTGCTGAATCGTAACCAAATAATCATAAGATTAATTATATAGCATAAATAAATAACTTTAGTGTGTATTTTTAATAAAGTATTTTAATATCAATTTTTTAAAAATATGTATGTATATATAATAAAAGGAAATATATGTGAAATCACAAAGCATCGAAAGATGGTTAATGCCAATACCAAAACAAAGATGTAAGGTTTCAAATAATCATAAGCTTAATTATATATCATAAATAAATAATTTTAATTTGTATTTTTAACAAAGTATCTTCATATTAAGTTTTTAGAGATATGTATGTATATATAATATTTTAGTTTTAAGGGAGAAATCAAATTGTTGGTATACGACAATGAGTATATAATATATTTTTTTAGATTTTTTATATACAATGATTTGGTTACTAAAGTTTATTAAGATTTAGATATTATATTTTTTTTGGATTTGAATTTGTGAATTTTTATTAAAAAACACATGTTCTTAACTACTCGACTCATCCAAATTATACACATAATAATTTAATGGCAAGATCATGACTATGCCAAATACCAAATTGGTGTATGAGGACCCCTTGTTTATGGAATAAGAGACCCCTCTCGAAAGAAAATTGACTCCTAAATTTATGAGGTGTTACTTTAAACCCCTTTAGATTTAAGCGTGTGATATATTCTTATCCATAAAGCTTACTAAAAATAATTGATATATCTATATCTATATCTATATATATTTATTATGATTAAAATATTTCAATATTGTGATAATTATATAAAGGGATATAAAATTCCTTCCCTAATACATTAAAATTTAAAAGTAAACATTAAAAAATAAACAAGTTTATTTTCACCTCATGATAGCAAGTTATGGGTTAATATATATTTTATGTTACATTGATTTTTTTTTATTTTTTTTTAAAGTCTACTTTTTATACCAAATTTATTCGAAATATTTTATCCATTAAGAATCTTATAATTATTTGCAATTTTAAATATATCCGCTTGAATTGACATAATAGTTCTGTTATCACTCAGGTTGTTCCCTTTGACTCCCAAGGGAATACGGCCGAGGTAACCACAAACCAATCTTTGGATCACAGGTCCTAGCCTACCTGCAATCAGAGAGGGCTCTCTCTTTAGGATTTAGCTTTGTTTTGATAAGGTTTTAGGCTAGCTATGATGTACTGAATTTTGTTCAAAGTTTTGGTTGAATGATGTCTTCTAGTAGCTGAGATGTGATCTTCAGGAGGTTCAGTCCATTGGGCAATGGAGTCTGTGATTATGTGTTGTTTTGAGGAATTGAGTGAGAGTGATGAAACTGCAGGGCCATACGACTACTCATGAAACAAAATTCAAATTGTGGAATATTGAGTATTTCCAGCCAGTGAGAGGCAACTAAGAATCTGTCACTAAGCTGGTGGTGTGAAAGAATGAAATATTAATCAGGAGCAGATTAGGATTCCTGAAAAGTATTTACTATGGAAGACTTAGTGATGAGCCCCAAATTTGGTAACATTTTGGGCTCATTTTCCCTAACTACCCTTGCTCAACCCTTCATTTTGCATAACTTATGTATCATTTTTTAGTATATTTATGTCATTTGTACGAATGAGGGCAGTCACTATTCCTAGGTGGCTAACACATGTTTATTTCAGGTTTTTTGACATTTAATGGAGCAAAACCACGCAGATGAGGGCTAGGAGACAGCCAAGAGGGGATTGAGATTTTGTAGGAAGGTTGTCCACAGCATTGAATGGCCTTCCTCGTGATCTTCACCCCCAACTCCGAGCTCCAACATTCACCACCACCGAGCTAGAAGGCAACCAAACGGATTTTGAGGAAGCAACAGCTTACTCTTAGTTTGGTCAGCCAAACCCCACTAATTTAGGAGGCCAGCTTGGCCCTCGTAATGTATAAATGATGAGGCTGTAGCCTTCGATGGGGACTTTTGAAACTTTGTTGCATACTCTGAACTACGAGCTGATAGCTCTGTTTTGCTCTTTGTAAGCCATTTTTGGCATGTTATTTGACTTATGACTATTACCTTTTAATGAAAAGTAGGCAGATTTGAGTTCAGTTCTGAGTTCTTAGAGGAGCCATAGCTCTCGGGGTTGGGCCCAACCTGAGAGCAATAAGCCTCCTTCCTCTGTATTGTTACCTTTCTTTCAGCATTGTATTTCTTTTCCTTTACATGCATTTGGAAACACAGTTTGCTGAGTTGAATTTCTTGGTGTGGTTAAGTAGGTTAGTTTTATGAACAAAGTTGCTTTCAGTAGTTTATATTAGAGTAAGGAGATTGGAGTTAATCAGAGTTCCAAAAAGGGTTGACTGCACACTCACTTCCACCTCTGTTTAGGGACTGGAATTGCAGACCGTGCCACCCACCAAAAACACTGTTTTACATGTTCATGCAAGCTTTGATGTAATGTTCTTGGTTGTAGCAGCGTCCATGCATTCAGATCTTGTGGAATGAATCTTCGCTTCAGTACCATGCAAGAGTTTCCTTACAAAATCACGTTGCTGTTTTATGTTTCATAAAAACAGTTAGAATAGGTTGATTAAATTTCGGTTATGTGCAAGACACGGATTATTTGTTTCATTTACACTGTGTAGTACTACTCCCTCACTCCCTTATCCTTCTAAGCCGTGCCTAGGCCATCCACTCATCTCTCAATTAGACCACTTGCCTCCTAACTCTTCTATCACCCACGTGACCTACCTTTTCTGCCTTCCATTTCCTCTAACCTCCTCTAGACCAACCAGTTTTGCACACCCCCTCTTCATCTCATCTCCCTGTCCATAAGCCATCACAAGCTCCCCTCCTACCTCCTTGTCCATCCATATAGCCTCTTCCACTCATCCATCACCCAAAAATCCTATTGCAGAACATCCTGTAGGAATTACTAAACTTCCTGTAGAAATTCTGAACATCCTGTAGAACCCCTGCAGACTTCCTGTAGAAGCTTGTAAACACGATTTCCAGGCATCTAAACTTTGTGGACTTCTCTGAAAGGATGTTAGGGATTCCTTAGACCCTCCCTGAGCCTTCTTGACCTTTTCCAAGCATTTCCCTCCTTGATCTACCCTTGCACAGTCAAGACCCTGTTAGAAGCACGCACATAATAATTCCAACACTTGAACCAAAAATACAAAAATATGCTTTCTTTAGATCAAAGTAGTCTAGACACATGCATCTCACCTTCCTAGAAGTAATGGCATCACTTTCAGTAGTTTGCATTCTCACCGTTGCATCAGTAGGACTAGCTGGTAGAATTAGGGTTTGCTAGGGTTTTCATTTCTTGTTGGCTTTCAACTCATTTTTGCAAAGTAGGTTAATTTCCTTTGAGATAGCTTTTGTTCATCGGTTAGAAAGCTTCTTCTGAGAACTCATAGAAGTTGGCTTGAGCCCTAGCGGACTTGTGCCAGCTGACCAAGTGACAGCTGCGACAAGAGCTAGTACTTGTGCATACAGCACCGTCGCTTCCAAGTTTGTTACGAACTACCGGGTTGATAAAATTAGAGAAGGAAGCTCCAGGAGTTGTAGCATTATTGCTACAATACTGGAGCCCACCATTCTTTTTGGTGCAGTTGCCGGGGAAGCGTCAGAGTATTAGTAATTGTTGCTTTTCTTCTATTTTCCTACTCTCGCCTTCTGCCAAGTAGTTTATTTCATTTCCATTCTGCAAAAGTAGCATAGACATTTCCTGCTTTCATAGATTAACATTTCAATTCCGCAATTTCATTTTCGCAAGCGTAGACTAGCATTTCAATTCTGCAAGCGTAGACTAGCATTTCCATTCCTGCAATTTCATTTGAGCAAAGTAGATTAGTTCTTTCCTGCTTTCATTTCAATTCTGCATTTTCATTTCAGCAAGATAGTTAGTTGTAGATCAATCTGTTTCAGTTTTTGCAGGTACCAGAGAAAAAACAAAAGCAATCAAAAGTCTTTCCATTTCATGCCTCGTAGGAATCGAGATAAAACAGGCAAATTCTTACCCAACACCCCCACCACATCACTGAGTCACCCTTCTCTCTTCTTTGGTGACAGTGATCCAGAAGAACCTATAGGTGAACCTCCTGAGATATACGAAGATCCTATAGCAGAAGAAGAGTTAGAAACCATTCCATCTAAAGCTATGGCTGACAATAGGGGAGAAGATGAGAGAATAGAAGGTGCCTTCCCCATCCGAAAGACCAATGGAGACATGAAAATGAAGAACATAAGCCCTTCTGCTTTATCTCACTTCCACGGACTGACTACTGAAGATACTGATACCTTCCTGTTTGAGTTTTCTATCCTTTGTCGAACCTATGACTATACTGAAGATGAGCAGAAGCTGAAACTCTTCCCCTCAACCCTTAAGGATGCAGCATTACGCTGATTCATGGGCTTACCTGGGAACAGTATCACCACTTGGGCTCAGATGCAGCAAGCTTTCAATACCAAGTACCGAGACTACTGTAGGTCCAAGGAAACCAAGGGAGAAATCTTTCGGATGACCATGGGAAATGATGAGTCCTTAGAGGATTACGAGGAAAGGTTCCAACTTAGCTATAAAAGGGCCAGGTGCACACTTGACCCTGAATCCCTCAAGTTGGTCCTGCTCCGAGGAGTCCCTGAAGACCTCTTAGATACCCTTCACATGTTAGCTGGAGGAGATATTTACCAACTGCCTTATGAGGACATAAAGACTGTGTTTAGAGACCACTCTAGGGCAGCCCGGAAACGAGGTAGAGGAAACCTCCTCTCAGCTGGTATTCCTTTCTCCAAACATGAGTTTGCAAATCAATTAGAGGATCTCAAGAGTGAGTTGAGACAGACCATTGCCATGCAACTTGATACATTCAGGATCCAGCAGAAGAAGGAAGAAGCTGAGAGGGCCTTGGCTATCTTCTGCCCTAGGTGTACAAGGAAACACCCTAAGAACGAATGCCCATTACATTCGGTTGAAGTATGTTTTGTTTGTGAGGAGGACCACCCCACAAACCAATGTCCAACCTTACCTGGGCTTAAAGCCATGTATCAAGGGACAGAAGCCCCCACCGAACCTCTCTATTTTCTCAACCAAAGGAGGCCACAAGGACCTAGACCTTACCAGCAGGGGATGCAAGGGGCACCCCAAGCTTATTACAGCCCCAACCAATCTACTCCTATGCCTTCCTGGGGTCCCCCTGCTCATCCTTCCTGGTCTATGCCTCCTCCATGGTCTTACCCACCTCAGTACCATACTCAACCCACTACTCATTCGTATCACTCACATACCCAGCCACAGCCTCAGTGGAATGCACCTCAATCGGGGTGGAGGCCCCAATACAACACTCCTCCTGCCATTTTGCCTCCACCACCAGTTCAACCACAACCATTACCTCCTGCTCCTCCAAGGCAACCTCAAATGCCTGCTCAACCGAACCCGAACCCCAACAACAGACAGACCCAGCAGGTATATACTAGGGAAACATCATGCCCTACCTATGCTGTGGAGATCCAGGAGATCAATCTGCGATCTGGAAAGACTCTTCCGGATCGCCAACCTCCTCCCCCAGAGAACAAGGAAGATAAACAGGAAAGTGAACCAAAGGCTATTCCACCCTTTCCTGAGAGACTAGCAGCCACCACACAACCCAACCCAGAGGAGGATGAGCTTCTGGGAGAACTCAAACAGTTGTGTGTGAAAATACCACTTATCCAAGCCATCAAAGATGTACCAATATACAACAAACTGGTTAAGGAAAAGTGTTTCAGACACCCAGGCAGGCGAAAGAGAGATGCTTCAACCATCAATGTCATAGGACAACTGTCCGACCTTATGTTGGGACAAGTCATTTGCCCAAAGTATCTAGATCCTGGGAGTCCTGTAGTAGATGTCCACATCAATGGCACCATCATACCTCACACTTTGATTGATCTGGGGGCTGCCATTAATGTGATGACCAGAGATACCATGCTCAAACTCAACCTTCAGGGTTCCTTGAGGGAGACCTCGACAGTCCTACAACTAGCAGATCGCTCCACCGTGACTCCCGAAGGGATTGTGGAGGATGTCTTGGTCTCTGTTGACTCTTGGGAATAACCCGCAGATTTCTTGGTTCTGCAACCAAAGGCAAAGCTTACTGGATATCCGCTTATTTTGGGAAGGCCTTGGTTAGCCACTGCAGATGCTTACATAAGCTGCCGTGCAGGAAACATGACCATCAAAAATGGTCCTATGTCCAAGCAGCTAGTCCTATACCCTCCTGCCCAAACCTCATTAGAGCATGACTTACCACTTTGGTTGGAGGAAGGAGAAGAGGATGAGGTGTACTCAGCACCTTTGTGCACCCTAGACACCACTAGGGGAGACCCCCCAACCGAGGATGATTTGATTGAGACCTTGATCCAGAATCCACCTCCCAGTGCACTGTCCTTAGAGGAATTGGTGGAGGATGTCCAAGCCAGCACCTTGGTGGACCTTTGTGCGACCAACCCTGTCACTCCCAGAGTAAAAAATGTGGAGTTCGGCCCTGAGAGAACGTTGAAGATCAGCTCCTCCCTATCTCCTTCCCAGGAAAAGGAGCTGTGTAGTCTGTTGGCCAGTCATCTAGATGCTTTTGCTTGGAGCTATAAGGAGATGAAAGGAGTCCATCCTTCGGTCTGTACCCATCACATCTACATCAAAGAGGATTGTAAACCGGTTAGGCAACCCCAGAGGAGAATGAATCCAGCCCTTAAGGACATCGTCAAGGAAGAATTGCAAAAACTGTTGGATGCCAGATTCATTTACCCCATCTCAGATAGCGAATGGGTGTCTTCTCTGGTGTTGGTTCCCAATAAAAATGGGAAGTGGAGAATCTGTGTGGACTATCGAGAACTGAACAAAGCTACCAAGAAAGACCATTTTCCTCTACCTTTCATAGATCAAGTGTTGGATGGACTGGCAGGAAAGAAGTTTTTCTCTTTCCTAGATGGGTTTAGTGGGTACAACCAAATCCAAATCAGCCCGGAAGACCAAGATAAGACCACCTTCACTTGTCCTTGGGGTACCTTTGCCTACCAAGTTCTTCCCTTTGGACTATGCAATGCTCCTGCTACCTTCCAGAGAGCCGTCTTGAGCATCTTTTCTGAGCTGGTCCATGATGCGGTGGAAATCTACATGGATGACTTCACTCCTTATGGGTCCAACTTCCAGGAAGCATTGTCCAATCTGGGAAAAGTCCTAACCAAATGCATTGAGATGAACCTGTCCCTTAGTCCTGAAAAATGTGAATTCTTGATGACTGAAGGGACCGTGCTAGGCCATACCATTTCTTGCCAAGGGTTACAGGTGGATCCTAACAAAATTGCTCTCATCAAGAAGGTTCCACCTCCTCAAAAGGTAAGGGATGTTCGGAGTTTCTTAGGATTAGCAGGGTATTACAGGAGATTCATCAAAGACTTCAGAAAGCTAGCCTCGCCATTGTTTGGCCTCTTGGCAAAAGATGTGGAGTTTAAATGGACTGACGATTGTCAGAGGGCTCTGAATGAATTAAAGGACAAGTTGGTGTCTGCCCCAATCCTGAGAGGTCCAAACTGGGCCCTACCTTTCCACATCCACACTGATGCCTCGAACAAAGCCATAGGGGCAGCCTTAGGACAAGTTGAACAAAAACTTCCGTATGCCATTTACTTTGTTAGCAAAAACTTATCCAAAGCAGAACTAAATTACACCGTAACTGAGAAAGAATTCTTGGTTGTGGTCCATGCATTGAACAAGTTCCGACATTATATCACTGGCTATCAAACATTTGTACATACTGATCATGCTGCAATTAGATATTTAATGAATAAACCAGATGTGAATGCTCGTATTATTAGATGGTTACTTTTGTTGCAGTAGTTTGATTTGACTATCGTTGACAAACCAGGTAAAGAAAATGTTGTTGCTGACTTTTTGTTTAGATTGGATTTATCTGTAGATGAGGATGGAACAGTGGATGACCAGATGCCCGATGAACATCTGTTTGCTATTTCAGTACTCTCTCCATGGTTTGCTGATATAGCAAACTACCTTGTTTCAGCACAGTTCCCTCCGCACCTATCCTCAAGAGAGAAGAGTAGAATCATCAGAAAAAGTGCCTCATTCACTTCGATCGGGGGCAACCTATTCAAGCTTGGCCTTGATCAGATCTTAAGGCATTGTGTAAGGGAGGAGGAAGTCTTTGATATCCTCCTCACCTGTCATGATGGGCCTTGTGGAGGACATTTTGCAGCAAAGAGGACTGCCATCAAAATCCTGCAGGCAGGCTACTATTGGCCCACACTTCATCAAGATGTCAGAAGGTATATCAGCCAATGTGACCAATGCCAAAGGATGGGGAAACCGACTCAAAGGGATGAGATGCCTCTCCAACCTCAAGTGACTCTTGAGCCATTTGAGAAGTGGGGTATGGATTTTGTGGGTCCAATCAACCCTCCTTCGAGGCAAAGGTCTTACATCATTGTGTGCACAGACTACCTGACAAAGTGGGCAGAAACTAAGGCAATCAAAGCAGCAACAGAAGAAAAGGTGGCTGAGTTCTTAAGAGAAAACATCTTCTACAAATTTGGCTACCCAAGAGAGCTAGTCACCGATCAAGGAAGCCAGTTCACATCCAACTTAATTGAAGACCTACTAGCTCATCACAAAATCAAGCATAGGACTTCCACCCCCTATCATCCTCAAGCAAATGGGCAGGTGGAAGTCACCAATAGAGCATTGGAAGGGATTTTGACTAAGGTGGTGAGCAGCAGTAGGAAAGATTGGGCAGATTGCCTGGTTGAGGCCACATGGGCTTACAACACCACTTGGAAGACCACAACCGACTTCACACCTTATGAGCTGGTCTATGGAAAGAGAGATTTGCTGTCAATTGAATTTGAGTACAACACTTTGAGGATGACAGCTCAGCTGGACCTAGATCTCAGCCATGCCCAACAAGAAAGGTTATTGCAGCTGAATGGATTGGACGAGCACCGAATGCGGGCCTTCCTTCACTCAGAAGTGGTTCAACTTCAGAGAAAGGTGTGGCATGACCAACACCTCAATGACAAGCAATTTCAGCTAGGAGATTGGGCACTGTTGTATGATTCCAGTCATAAAGACTTCAAGGCGAAGCTGAAAACCAGATGGTTGGGACCATATGCAGTGGAGAAATGTCATGACAATGGATCTGTTCTTATTCAGACCATTGATGAGGAGGCCATCCCCATGCTTGTCAATGGGCATCGACTGAAGATCTGCAGGAAACCTCTCTCAAGACAAGAGTTCATCAAAACTGTGGAGAAATCAGTGTTGGTCATAGAGAAGGGTTCTGCCTCTGTTTTGGGCATACCCTGAAAGATTTAAAAAAAATAAAAAAAATAAAAAAAATAAAATAAAATAAAATAAAGATCCTTGGGTGAAAACCTTTCTGAGGCTCCCAAGGCAGATGGTAGGGGTGAAAACCTCATTGAGGCGCCCCTGCTGTCTTTCAAAAAAAAAAGGAGGAAAGAGATTTGAAAAAGATCCTTGAGTGAAAAACTCTCTGAGGTACTTAAGGCAGATGGAAAGGGTGAAAACCTCATTGAGGCACCCCTGCTGTCTTTCAAAAAAAAAAAAAAAAGAAGAAAAAAGAAAAAAGACAATAAACCAAAAAAAACAGGGACAACAAGTTCACAATGTGGCAATGCATGCAGGTTGCAGGTATTCTATGAAGGAGAGGAGGTCTCTCAACTCAAAGTCAAGGGTCCTTATCATGCTACCAGGTGACCTCACCAGCACCTCCTCCGAAAACACTCATCTTCTCCAAGGTATGGGCACAATTTCATCACAACTTAGTGTTAGGATATTCCGACACATAGGATATAGTTAAGTTCAACTTGGTCTAGTGTAGAGTTAGGTAAAGTGTGTTTCTTTACCGTTGTACATTTTGTAACTTACAATCCAACGGTCACGATATGTAGTGATCCGACGGTTCATTCTCTCCTCGGTATTACCGACACTTGATCCGTGGCTTGACACCCGATTAGTCCATGAATTCTATTTAAAGCGCATGGAGGGTCATTTGTAGGGTAATCCGTGCATGAGAGAAACTTATGTAAATTTTCATTCTTTGATTAATAAATTGCTTGAAGTGGCCGCGTTGGCTTAGGCTGTGGACTGTTTCCCTCTTTGAGGGTTTTAACCACGTCAAAATACTGGTGTATTGATCTGTGATCTGGTTGTGAGCGGTGTCCTTTTGGTGTTCTTTCTGAGGAACTTACCCTGTAAATTCCTACATGGTATCAGAGCTATTTGAGGGCCGCGTTCGTTGGTGATCCAAATCTGAAGCCGGTAGAACTGCATCCGAATGTCGTTTCTTAGATCTGCTATTTCTGACTGATTTCAGGCCGAGAGGACTGCTCTGTTGTGTTCGGAGCATCTATTCCAGTGAGGTACCCCTTTCGTTTTATGCAAAAAGGTTTCCGGTAGCCCTAGCTGCGTCATTTTTAAGATCTGGAGGTATACAGTGTATTTGCAGTTTACTGTTATTTTCTCTCTGCTTATTTCGGTTTCGGTTTATTTAGCTTTTTTTTAACCAGATCTATACCTTTCATTTCTACATATGCTCTTTGCCTTGCGACTCTGTGCGATCTGGGCAAATCAGAAACAGAAAGGAAGGATTTTTCTCATGCGTATGCTCTTTTCCCTGCACCTTAGTGTGATCTCGGAAAATCAGAAACATTGAGAAAAATATTTAGTTTTTCGGCTAAAGCTAACTTTGAGCCGTAAGGTTCAATTTTTGAAAATATATAGTTTTTTGGGTAAAGCTAACTTCGAGCCGCAAGGTTCGTTTTCTTTGCATGTCCATGTTGGGTTTTGTGTTTTTTGTTTTGTAGGGAAAAAGAGCTTTCTCAAAGCAAGCATACAACCCAAAGCCCCCCCCCCCCTCTCTCTCTCTCTCTCTCTCTCAAATTTTTTGTATAGATCAATTGGTTCAAAGATATTTTAAGAGAGTAGAGGTCTTGGGTTCAAGTCTCCATTTTGTGGGGGCGGACTTTTTCATTTCCGCACATTCCCGCACTTCATCGGCAACTTCAACAACTTTTTTTCAAAAAGCCATAACTTCTTCATCCGGAAGCCTTTTTCAGAGCCGTTTTTTTTAACCAGCCTAATTTTTCGAGATCTATCCATTGGAACACTTGCTTTCAGCATATCCAGCTTCAGTTTCTATTGAAATGGAAAGTCAATACCAAGTTACCCTTGACAGCACCAACTACTTCCAATGGTTGTCCTACATGGAGGATTTACTTAGAAGTAAAGGTCTCTACCGAATAGCCATAGGCCAAGAAAAGAAACCGAAAGATGAAGACAAGGCTGCTAAATGGGAAAATAGACAAGATCAAGCACGTGGTTTGATAGGGATGTCTATTTCTCTAGATCTTAGATTCCATATTGCAGAACTTGAAACTCCTCATGAAGCAATGGAACAAATCAATAAAGTTTTTGGGATTAAAAATGAAATTAGAGCCCATCAACTTGAAAATGAGTTGCTTACATTGGACCCTAATAATTTTTCTTGCATTGAAGATTTCTTGTCTAAGTTCAAGACCCTTAGATATCTTTTGGAAGGTGTTAAGGTTAAGAAAGAAGATAGTAACCTTATTTATTCCATCCTTACTAAGTTGGGACCAGCCTACTCTGTATTTGTTTCCACCTTCCATTCTACAAGAGAAGCCTTCATTTCTCAAGGAAAAGACTACAAGCCCCCTTCATTTGACTCTTTTTGTGATTATTTAATAAGAGAACAAGAAAAACTCTTACACCTTGGTCTTCTTAATCTTGGAAACTCTTCCAAGAAAGCGTTAGCCGCCCAGCAGCAACCAAATTCAAAGAATCCTAAAAAGTCATATCCTAAAAGGAATGGTCCTAAACCAAACAAGGGTCCTAAGCAAACTCAGCCTCAAAATGAAAGATCATTTCAGCAAAATGATAAGACCAATAAAAACAAATGGAAGAAGACTGACAGACATTGCAATTTTTGTAATCGAGATGGGCACTTAGAATCAAAATGCTTTAAGAAGATGGAAGCCTTGGAAGCAGCAATGAAGAAGCATAACATCCATTTGGGGCAATCTTCAACTTCAACTTCATCTTCAGGAATGGCACTTTCTGCATGTGGTTGTCAATCATCTCGGTCTGGTTATGCATTAAATGTATCTTCTTCTTCTCATTCTCATGAGTGGCTCATTGATTCTGGAGCTTCTTATCACATGGCCAAAAACAAAGCCATGTTTTCTTCTTTAAATGATTGTAACACCAAAAATATATATGTTGGTGATGATAGATCTCTTAATGTTGTAGGGACTGGAACTGTTCATCTAGACAATGGTCATTTTAATGATGTATTATGTGTTCCAACCTTATCCTGCAACCTTCTATCTGTCTATCAGATAACTCATTCAGGTGAAGGTAAAATCGTTGAATTTTCACCTCATGATGTTGTAATCAAGGACTTAAAAGATCCTAAACAGATTTTGGCTACTGGCATTGCTGATGACTCTACAAGGTTGTATAAGTTTCACAACTTTGGGTCATAAAATCTTCCCTCAGTATTTGTTGCTCATAACGATGAAGTGAGCAAACTTTGGCATGAGCGATTTGGTCACTTAAACTATCGCTCCCTTCAGCATCTATGTAAAGAAAATATGGTGACAGGTCTTCCTATGGTATCTTGCAGAGATGGTGTTTGTTCCGGATGTGTACTCGGAAAACATCATCGGGACAGTTTTGAAAAACGTGCCTCTTGGCACGCCTCAGCCCCTTTAAAGCTTGTGCATAGTGATTTATGTGGTCCACTTCCAGTTGTGTCATTCTCTGGTTGCAAGTATTTCTTAACTTTCATTGATGATTTCTCCAGACGCACTTGGGTATACTTCTTAAAACTCAAGAGTGAAGTATTTAACACTTTTTTGGCCTTCAAGGCCTTTGTTGAAAAACAATCTGGACATCAAATTCTTAAGTTAAGATCTGATAATGGCGGAGAATATGTTAAAAACACATTCATCAACTATTGCACTGAGAATGGAATTCAAATGCAACATACTGTTCCATATACTCCACAACAAAATGGTGTAGTTGAAAGGAAGAATCGCACCTTAAAGGAAATGGCTAATTGTATGCTACAATCTAAAGGACTTGGTCTTAGTTTTTGGGCAGAAGCAATTAACTGTGCAAATTACATAATAAATCGCACTCCTACTAAGGCTTTAAAGAATATCACTCCAGAAGAAGCATGGAGCTCAATCAAACCAGATGTAAGTCACTTTCGTGTTTTTGGAAGTGAAGCGTGGGCCCATATTCCAGATGAAAAGCATAAAGCTTTAGAACCTAAGAGTGAAAAATGTACTTTTGTTGGATATTCTGAAGATGTAAAAGGCTATAGACTTATTCCATTTAAGTCCAAAAATGTTATAATTAGAAGAGATGTAAAATTTGATGAAAATATATCGGCCTGCGAGCCTAGTCAGGCGGATGTGCCACCTCTCTCTATCTCTTCTACTTTTGAAAAAATTTCTTCTTCAGATGATGAAAGTGAGGATGACAATCCTCCCCCACCTTCTCAGGATCCTCCTTCATCTCCTGAGCTTCCAAAATGGGTTCGTGCTACTCGAGATGCAGCAGGTGATCTTGCTGGTGATCCTACAGATCAGCGACGCACACGTTCTCAGTTCGAGAGAGCCTCTTCTTTACTAGCTCAAGCTCCAGTAAATTATGATCCTGACACCTTTGCAGAAGCTTCAGGCCATCCAGATTGGGAAGCAGCTATGAATGAAGAATATCATTCATTATTGGCAAATGATACATGGGATCTTGTTCCTTTACCAAAGGGACGAAAACTTGTTAGATGCAAATGGGTTTACAGAACCAAGTATGGACCAGATGGGAAAGTTGATAAACATAAAGCTCGTCTTGTTGCTAAGGGATTTTCACAGGTTGAAGGAATTGACTACACTGAAACCTTCTCCCCTGTTGCCAAAATGAACTCTATCCGCCTTGTTCTTTCCTTTGCTGCCTCTTTCAAATGGGAAGTCCATCAGATGGATGTTAAATCTGCCTTCTTGCATGGGGACTTGCATGAAGAAATCTATATGGAACAACCCATTGGCTTCATACAAACAGACTCCAGCCTTGTTTGTCAACTTAAGAAATCCCTTTATGGTCTCAAGCAAGCTCCTCAGGCTTGGTATGCCAAAATGGATAGCTTTCTTTTAGAATCTGGCTTTTCTAGGTGTCATTCTGACAATACTGTCTACACCAAGAAAGCGGGCAACTCTCTTATCATCCTTGTTCTTTATGTTGATGATCTTATCCTTACTGGTAGTGATCCCAACCTTATAAACCATGTGAAGTCTAGCCTCAAAAGGAAATTTGAAATGACAGACTTAGGACACTTACACTATTTTCTCGGTCTTCAAGTCTTGCAATCCAAGGAGGGTATTTCCCTTTCCCAGTCCAAATATGCTTGTGATATTCTACGTCATTTTCACATGGAAGACTGTAAGCCAGCCCCTTCTCCCTTTCAATCTAGAGTCAAACTCTCAGTCACTTGTACTTCTCCTGAAGTTGATGCTACCTTATACCGTCAACTTGTAGGAAAACTTTTGTATCTAACCCATACTCATCCTGACCTTTCCTTCGTTGTTGGCCTTGTTGCTCGGTTCATGCAAAACCCCCGTGAAAGTCATTGGAAAGAAGCTAAAAGAATACTTCGTTATGTTCGAGGTACAGTTCAGTTTGGGATTCATTATAGTGCCGAAGCAGCTCCTCTATTGGTTGGTTTCACTGATTCTGATTGGGCTGGTGACCCTGATGATCGGAAGTCTACTGTTGGTTATGTGTTCACTCTTGGTTCAGGACCTATTACATGGGCTTGTAAGAAACAAGCTGCCATTTCTCTTTCATCAGCAGAAGCAGAGTATCATGGTGCCGTAGAAGCTAGTAAGGAAGCCTTGTGGCTTCGTCAGATCTTGTCAGAGTTTGACCTTCAGCAGCAGCATCCGACTACACTTTGGTGTGATAATCAAAGTGCCATTCAGCTATGCAAAGATCCAGTCCAACATCAGCGCAGCAAACACATTGAATTGCACATGCACTTCATCAGAAAGCTCATTCATGACCATGTTCTTGAAGTGCAATATTGTTCAACAGATGATCAAGTTGCAGACATCTTCACAAAGGCTCTCACAGAGGCGAAGTTCACTAAACTTCGATTTATGGTTGGAGTTCAGGAAGTTGTCACTAAGGGGGGATAGGCTCTAGTGCCTCCTTCCTTCTCCTATTGTGTCATATTTGTAAATCCTTCAATCCTATCCCAAGTTGTTCTTAAGGGGGGATGTTAGGATATTCCGACACATAGGATATAGTTAAGTTCAACTTGGTCTAGTGTAGAGTTAGGTATAGAGTTAGGTAAAGTGTGTTTCTTTACCGTTGTACATTTTGTAACTTACAATCCAACGGTCATGATATGTAGTGACCCGACGGTTCATTCTCTCCTCGGTATTACTGACACTTGATCCGTGGCTTGACTCCCGATTGGTCCATGAATTCTATTTAAAGCGCATGGAGGGTCATTTGTAGGGTAATCCGTGCATGAGAGAAACTTATGTAAATTTTCATTCTTTGATTAATAAATTGCCTGAAGTGGCCGCGTTGGCTCGGGCCATGGAATGTTTCCCTCTTTGAGGGTTTTAACCACGTCAAAATACTGGTGTATTGATATGTGATCTGGTTGTGAGCGGTGTCCTTTTGGTGTTCTTTCTGAGGAACTTACTCTGTAAATTCCTACACTTAGTCTTCTACAGGAAACTACAGACTTTCTACAGGAAGTTCTGTATTTCTACAGGAAACTTCCTGTAGAAGTTTTGGACAGCCCAAAACTAATTGTGTGGGGAGATCTAACGGCCAAGGTTCGACATGGAGACATGAAAGCTACTATTTTCTCCATCACATGCTGCTGTCACCTCCTTCTACCACCCCAGTTGACATGCAATAAAATTACCTGCACAATCAAAACAGATCGTTCAATTATCAAGAGGAAGCGGTCCTTAAATGAAAAAAGATGCCGAGATGCCATGCAATACTCATCACAGCTATCCAAGGGCCCTGCGAGCGAGATTGTGATGCCACTGTCTTCACCATTCAGCATGCACCCGAGGAGGAAAAACTGCTACAGGACATCCTACAGGAATCCCATAGCAGTTCAGCCAACTAGAGTGTACACCATTCAATCGCCTGCAACATGCAATAATAAAGCGGGCGCATGTAGCCGAGTCACAAGCTTCATCATCAGTAACCTGCGAAGAGGAACCTCCGGGCCTGTGCAAATAGCAGCAGCAAGCAAATCTAGTCATCGTTGTCCTGAAGCCTGGAAAATCATGTCGCGACCGCACAGGTAAGTGCCTCGCCCTTTCTTTTGTCGAATTACATGAATACTACTTTGAAATGTTTGCAAGTATGAAATGAATGGGTTGAGCGATCGTATGGCCATTCGGTTGGCCACACCGACCAGTCAGATGGTCTAGTCAGATGTGTAAAAGGTGGTCGTGGTAAAAAGGAATGGGCAGTGGACACGTGAGAACCATCCAGTCGGGGAGAAGCGCGTTTTAACAGAAATGACGGCGGCGGATCTGCGGAGAAAGATGTGACAGTCAGGGAACTTGCAGTAGAATGATTAAGTGACGTCGTCCAACGGTTCGGTAGGGACAGCTCACCCCCGCGCCATGGATTCCGCCGGATTCAAATCTATCGGCTAGATTGCCACCCCACGCATTTATCATCAGCCGTTTAGAAGTCGAGTGAGCATCCGGATTCCTCTGAAGCTCGGCACTCCAAGTATTTGGCCGTTCGAACGTCTGATAGCAACACAGAGAGCGCAGAACCACTGCAGTGTTCTCCAGAACCCGTGCGCTGCTCCTACAGGAAAGCTGCTTCTACAGGAATCTCGCTGCCACGAGGAAAATTGGGCTCTTCATGTCAAAGGTGGCGAATTAAAAAGGTAAGCCTGAACCTTGACTCCCATGCAATTGGTTTCGAGGGTGGCGGAGTCGACGTTCTACAGTCTGCTCATAAAAGAATTGCAAGTGTTGTCTGTCGTTGCATGAATTGTCGTCGAGGTGTATGTAAGGTTTCCTACAGGATATGATTTGTAATTAAGCCCTGTTGAGGCTCACCTGGAGATAGTCTTCGTAAATTGTATGCGTGGCAGAGGCGTAATTCTACGCTCTGTCCCAAAAGGCTAATTTTTTTTTCTTTGCACATCCGCCACCTCCAGCTAACGTAGCAAATTTTCACCATGCCGGGTGGGTTCATCAGAAAGGAACCAACCGACTCAAAGAAACTAAGAGAGAACCCTGAGGTGGTAGAGCTGTTCACTCACGCGCAATGGATGTCGTTCTGCGACAAATTGCAAGGGTATGATGATGAGGTGGTAGAGGAGTTCTTGCGGGCTTTGAAGCCAAAATCAAAGACTTTAGCCACCGTTAATTTCAGGGGTTTGAGTCTCAGACTCACCCCACAGTTCATCAGCCGAGTTACTGAGCTCCCAATGGGGGTGCCATGGGACAAAGAAGAGAGGAAATTAGGCCAGCAGGTGAAGAAGGAATTCTTCCCACCAGAGGAGCAATTCTGAAAGGATAAGAATGGGGTTCGCAGAACCAGCTTACTGCCACTTTGGAGCGAAGTCAGCCTCCAAATTATGAAATACATCACTTGCGAAGGACGGTTTAGCATTGTGTATGGGTACCATTTTCGGCTACTCACAGAATTAAGGCATCAGATGGACCTACCTGCAAAGAACAAATTAAGTATTCCCTACTTTCTACTGCAGTCTATGACTGAATGTGCCACCAAGTTGAGAGAAGGCACACCAGACCAGGTAGCTCATCACGGGCTCATTAAGCTCCTCATGGAGGATGCACTCCACACATACAAAGTCCCTCTCTCATGGGAAGCCTTCCGAAATTTGACTAAGGATGGCGATATAAAAATGTTGACTGAAGAGCTTGGTTCCTCCAGCAGCGAGGAGAAGGAGTCAGTACCCGCAGGGAAGAAAGAAAAAGGCTAGAGACCCACGACCAAAGCACCAAAGATAGAGCCAAATGAGAAACAAGAGAAAAAGGGTGCCAAAGAGAAGGATGACACACCCATATTAACACCCAGAGAGAAAAGATTACAAAGTAGGGTGGACAGGACTGAGCCAGTCCACGTCAGTAAGGGCACCTCGACAGCAGCCTCGACCCAGTCAAAAAGCAAAACACCCTTAGCAAAGCAAACTAAAATGGTGCCACCTGTTCCTACAGGAAAACCAAAACCGGCTTCTACAGGAAGCCAGAAATCAGCTGAAAAAGGGCCTTCTACAGGAAGCCCTGAGAAAATAAAACCCAAGGAAAAGAAAGTCGACGTTCTTGCAAGGGAGGCAGAAGCCGTGCTGGCCACCCTCAGTACACCTCCTAAGCCAAAGGAAAAGAGAAAGAGGGAGGCCCCTCTATATTTTAAAGCTAGGAGAAGTGTGAGAATAAAAACGGGCAAGCCACAGCCTCCATCCAACAGCCCAATCACTATAGAGGATGCCCCTACTTCGCCCAGGGAGAGGTCCCCCTCAAAGATATCAGTCACCTATGAGAGGGGGAGCCCGAAAACAACTACTTGGAAAGAGAGGCTAGACCAATTGGCCTCAAAAGCCCGACTACAGGATGCTGAGGCTGCTCTACAGGAAACCTTAGCCCGGCTTAAGGAAACAGAGAGGATGGAAGGTGAAGCACCCTCATCACCACCGAGGGAGGACGAAGTAGAGTCACCAAGAGAGGAAGAGAAAGAGCATATTCTGGAGCCTAGCCCTCAGCCAAGTCTGAGCTCATACTATAACTTCTTAGAAGCTGGCAAGATTATACCACAGAAATTCACTGTGCCACTGTTCTTTGCATTGGAGGAAGAGAGAGTACGAACACACATGTGGATGAAAATAGCCAAATCAAAAGGTGTGGCGGACATAGGCCCCTTGGAGGAGCAACTCAAGGAGGCAAGAAGGGAATTAGCTATGGTTAAACACGTGGCAAATTGCCAGCGGGTGTTCCTACAGGAAGAAAACAAAAAACTTAGACTCCAGCTACAGGAGCTAAGGAGAGGAACAGGCACATCCTCAAGGGACACCACAACAGAACAGCAAGGCAGAAAGGAACTGCAAATCGGTCTTGGGGAGCCAACCACGCATCTATAAGAAATAGAACTGCAAGCACAAATTGAGGTGCAAGCTCTCAAACAACAGCTGCAGCAGAAAGAGGCACAATTGGCCTACATGGCCAGTTGGGCCATGGATGCTATACAATGCAGACAGCCGGCCAAATCCTATAGCCTGTACCTGAGAGACTAATGGCTACAATTTCAAATCAATACCTTGGCGCAAAGGGGTATCTCACAACTCCAAGACCCGCAGCAGTTCACTGAATTATGCAATACCAGTTCATCAGAGGATAAGGCCAAACTATCGGAGTTCTACCTCCATAATTTGGCCCTTCCTAATGTGACTTCATGGGATCCAAACACGGTCTCAGGGGATATGCAGTTAATGGCATTTGCCTCATGGTTAAACCATGAAGACAAAAGAGCAGCAGAAGCCAAAGCGGTCATGAACCGAGAGCTGAATGAGCCATTACTAATTAGAGTAGAACCAGGGGATCCAACTGCATTAATATCAGCAAACCAACACTTATCCACCGACCCTCAAGCTTCATTGAAATATATGGATCAGCAGGCCCAGGCCATAGCGCATTTTGAGGATATGGAGAGACTGCTAGGGGACAACTGTGTTCACGCTTGCACCCGCCGATGGAATACATTGGCCCACAGTCTAAAAATCAGATAATATCATACTCCAACTCGAATGAGGGAAGCTCTAGTACGGGTGCCCCTCTATAAGAAATCTATGCAGAACCTCCAGGCCAGCTGGATTGGCCTCAAGCTAAGCCCACCTCTGCTGTTAGGATTGATGGAAGGCAACA
Organism: Pinus tabuliformis; assembly: GCA_031772625.1. Lineage (NCBI taxonomy): Eukaryota > Viridiplantae > Streptophyta > Pinopsida > Pinales > Pinaceae > Pinus > Pinus tabuliformis. Next base: position 654,812,314 of record CM062817.1, read on the forward strand.
CAGAGAAAGATGAGCATGAGCAGTGGGAAGAGGTGGAAAGAAAGGCTGGGTTCCATGTCATTAAGGAGGACACTACTGCAGAAGCTTGGGATGTGAGGGTGGCAGTAAAGGCAATGAAGGACGAGGAGCTGGATTAGTTGCTCAGGGATGAGCAATCATTTTAGCTGGGGGGTGATGATGAGCCCAAATTTGGTAACATTTTGGGCTCATTTGGCCTAACTACCCTTGCTCAACCCTTCATTTTTCATAACTTATGCATCATTTTTTAGTATATTTATGTCATTTGTACAAATGAGGGCAGTCACTATTCCTAGGTGGCTAACACGTGTTGATTTCAGGTTTTTTGACATTTAATGGAGCAAAACCACACAGATGAGGGCTAGGAGACAGCCAAGAGGGGATTGAGATTTTGTAGGAAGGTTGTCCACAGCATTGAATGGCCTTCCTCGTGATCTTCACCCCCAACTCCGAGCTCCAACAACCACCACCACCGAGCTAGAAGGCAGCCAAACGGATTTTGAGGAAGAAACAAATTACTCTTAGTTTGGTCAGCCAAACCCCACTAATTTAGGAGGCCAGCTTGGCCCTCGTAATGTATAAATGATGAGGCTGTAGCCTTCGATGGGGACTTTTGAAACTTTGTTGCATACTCTGAACTACGAGCTGATAGCTCTGTTTTGCTCTTTGTAAGCCATTTTTGGCATGTTATTTGACTTATGACTATTACCTTTTAATGAAAAGCAGGCAGATTTGAGTTCAGTTCTGAGTTCTTAGAGGAGCCATAGCTCTCGGGGTTGGGCCCAACCTGAGAGATAGGCCTCCTTCCTTTTTATTGTTACCTTTCTTTCAACATTGTATTTCTTTTCCTTTACATGCATTTGGAAACACAGTTTGCTAAGTTGAATTTCTTGGTGTGGTTAAGTAGGTTAGTTTTATGAACAAAGTTGCTTTCTGTAGTTTAGATTAGAGTAAGGAGATTGGAGTTAATCAGAGTTCCAAAAAGGGTTGACTACACACTCACTTCCACCTCTGTTTAGGGACTGGAATTGCAGACCGTGCCACCCACCAAAAACACTGTTTTACATGTTCATGCAAGCTTTGATGTAATGTTCTCGGTTGTAGAAGCGTCCATGCGTTCAAATCTTGTGGAATGAATCTTTGCTTCAGTACCATGCAAGAGTTTCCTTACAAAATCACGTTGCTATTCTGTGTTTCATAAAAACAGTTAGAATAGGTTGATGAAATTTCGGTTATGTGCAAGACACGGATGATTTGTTTCATTTACACTGTGTAGTACTACTCCCTCACTCCCTTATCCTTCTAAGCCGTGCCTAGGCCATCCAATCATCTCTCAGTTAGACCACTTGCCTCCTAACTCTTCTATCACCCACGTGACTCTACCTTTTCGGCCTTCCATTTCCTCTAACCTCCTCTAGACCAACCAGTTTTGCACACCCCCTCTTCATCTCATCTTCCTGTCCACAAGCCATCACAAGCTCCCCTCCTACCTCCCTATCCATCCATATAGCCTCTTCCATTCATCCATCACCCAAAAATCCTATTGCAGAACATCCTATAGGAATTACTAAACTTCCTGTAGAAATTCTGAACATCCTGTAGAACCCCTGCAGACTTCCTGTAGAAGCTTGTAAACACGGTTGCCAGGCATCTAAACTTTGTGGACTTCTCTGAAAGGATGTTAGGGATTCCTTAGACCCTCCATGAGCCTTCCTGACCTTTTCCAAGCATTTCCCTCCTTGATCTACCCCTGCACAGTCAAGACCCTGTTAGAAGCACGCACATAATAATTCCAACACTTGAACCAAAAATACAAAAATATGCTTTCTTTAGATCAAAGTAGTATAGACACATGCATCTCACCTTCCTAGAAGTAATGGCATCACTTTCAGTAGTTGTCATTCTCACCATTGCATCAGTAGGACTAGCTGGTAGAATTAGGGTTTGCTAGGGTTTTCATTTCTTGTTGGATTTCAACTCATTTTTGCAAAGTAGGTTAATTTCCTTTGAGATAGCTTTCGTTCATCGGTTAGAAAGCTTCTTCTGAGAACTCATAGAAGTTGGCTTGAGCCCTAGCGGACTTGTGCCAGCTGACGAAGTGACAGCTGCGACAAGAGCTAGTACTTGTGCATACAGCACCGTCGCTTCCAAGTTTGTTACGAACTATCGGGTTGATAAAATTAGAGAAGGAAGCTCCAGGAGTTGTAGCATTATTGCTACAATACTGGAGCCCACCACTTAGTATGAAAGTGAGCAATTAAGAATTACACATTCACAACTAATTCTGAAGAAAACATTCATAACAGCACAGATTGAGTTTAGGGTGTTCAGTGAACAAATCCAGAACTATTCTTTTTCTCTACTGCCAAACATATGAAACATACAACATAGATGGATTATGAAAGAATGGAATATATAGAAACACGGTTCAGAAAAACTTATTGTGACATGAGATAGCGTAGGAATCCTGTAGTAGCACGCAAGCACACCACAACACTTCAAAACAACTCAGAACTTCAGAAATTCCATTAGCTTCCTGTATTGAAAGTCTGAAATTACAGCATAGCTTCTCCAGAAGAAAAATCAACAACCCCCAATAAGTTTATGCGTGGGGATATATATACAATCGTTTTTACAAAATATCTTAACGATGAGTCATTTTCTCAATAACTGCCTTTACCAACTTTCAAAAATAGCAGATACAATAGTTATTGCTGCTTTAAATGGACAATGAATGACTTTTCATCTCTGTCAGAAATTCTTTGACTTTTGGAGGCAAGTGGGTCGGTTAGGTGCTTCGTATTGATTCTGAGTAATACGCCCTTTACTGCTTTGTGGTGGTGCGGCTATCTCAGCTCCGTCATCTGCATCAGTTGGCATCTGCTTTGGTAGTCGAACTTGATTGCTGAGTTGGCCCTTTCAATTGCTTTGTCAGTCAGAGTGAATATATCAATTTTCTGAAAATGTTGACTTGTGACAGAAGTACAAAAAATATGGTGAACAACCTGTTTCTTCACAATAGTGTTTGTATCATGCCCGTCCACCATTCCTGAGTAGGCAATTGGTGTCTTAAGATTATGCCTAAGGTTTCATCTGCCTCAGTATATTTGTAGTAGTTTGGAGGCACTTCAAACAGATGTCTGATCTCATTCACAATAAAAAACAAATTCTCAAGTTTGTCATAGAGACTCTGCTCAGATGGAGGCCCTGTTTCCTCTGGGGCACTTGCTGCTGCAGTGATCTGATTTGTGGCATATGTATTTACCCTCTTGGCATAGTTTTCATGAGAAAGTAACCTTCCTGCACTGGTTACTAAGCTGGGAAGGCCCCTGTTATGTAATGCTGTAATTTTCTCAATAAATTTGTTCACCTCTATCTGCATTTCTTGGCACCTTCTATCCAATGTTTGTACATGATTTCTCAAAGTGAGCACCCTCTTCACTAGTAAAATGGTATCAGTTCTATTAGTGATACCCATTGCTGCCAGCTGAGGGCCAGTGCGATTGTTAAGGACATTGATCATCCTATTAGCAATTTCAGGCATATTGCCTAGAGATGCCCTTGCTCTTTGACTCTCTTTTTGGGCCCTGCCTATAAGATCCATATGCTCATGGATGGTTTCAATATATTGCCACTGATCTGTTATAGATTGACCAATATTGGCCCATAGGATCTTCTTAATTTCAACTATAACTTTATCAAGAGAGAGCTCTTTCTCCAGTTCTTTTATTTTCTTCTCAAGAGCCCTTACCTCTCTTGTTTTTTCAGCTACACTTTGCTTGGATTTATCATACTTTTCTTCAATGGCATCCAGTTTATCCTTGGTCTCCTACAGTTCAGCCATCTGTGCTTCCAAGGCTTCCAGCTCCTTCATCATGTTCTGCATACTTAGGCTGGGCCCCTGATTTGGTGCTGTTGCTGGCGCTGATGCTCCTATAGTTGGTGCTGATGTTGAAGGGCCTGCCTCTGATGTTTGTCCTATGGGAGGACCTGCTGTAGTAGTGGAAAGTGGCACACCTTCAGTGGATGCAGATGTCTGTGCTGGCTGCATTGGTGCCTCACCTTGTCTTGACTTTAGTGCCACCTCTAGTGCACTCTCTGTTTCCATCAATCTTTTGTATAAACTTAGGAGTAAAGCAACTACATCCTGATCCTTCTTTTGTTCTGCCACCTCTTCAGTTTGAGGGTGAAGGGTAGTTGGCAGCTTGATATGCTTTCTCATAGCTGCTACATCTTCATCTCTTTTCTTTAGCAGTGCCTGCACACCCTTGGGGTCCTTTGGATCATGCCCCAATTCTATAATGATCTCTTCCATGGACTTGATTCTATTGTCCTTGGCTTGAGATGATGCCTTCTCCAATTCCAGCTGAGCAGCAGTGTTGTGTAGAGAATTTTGTAATTGGTGTGCCAGCAGGGTCTTATCAGCTAATGTGTAATATATCATCTCCCTGGTTTGCCTGTGTAACTCAATTTGATACAAGGGGTGGATGTCTTTGGCAAAAATTTCCAAATTAGTTCTGATATAATCGGCAGTTGTTTGAGGTTGCTGCATGGTAGGCTTGAAATGACTAAGAGTCATTTTTTGTTCTTGAATGTCATAAGCAGACATTAATCTCTGCTGATTAGTTGGTGCCATTTTCAATAGATGGTTGTAGATTTGGTGTTTGAGGGGCTCATTCCTTTTCTTTATATCTATGAACTGTTGTTTGATGCTAGAGTCCGCCTTAGATTTCTGCCTTGAAGAGCTCACCTCTGCCCCATGTGGGATGTCCTGTCCTTGCTGTAAGGAACTGGCCGATGTTTCAATGCTAGGAGGGGGCATATTATCAATTGGTCTCTCTGGTACTTCCTCCTCTAAAAAAGGGTTCAACCTCTGTCTTTTTTCTCCTTGCTGGTCCATAGAGGTAGTGAGAGGAGTGTCCTCTTGCCTATCCCTTTTCCTTGTTCTTTCCTCATTGGCAGGTGTTTGCAAAACTGAGGATTCAACTGTTACCTCCTGCCTTGGAGGGATTGACTCATGTGTTTTCTGTTCTGTGGAGGCAGGTGCCTCAGCTGTACCTTCTTGCTGCTCCACATTTGGAGGTGACACTTCTTGCTGCACTGATTTGCCTTTAGTCATGTCTGCTGGTGGATCAGTTGTTTTGGCAGGCTGTTGGGGAACGGTAGATGAAGAAGCAGCTTCTCCAAGATGCCGAGAGCCTGAAGACCGGACCTGTCCAAAATATTCCAAGTCAACTGCCTTTTCTAAAGTTTTAATGGCTTTCTCTGCTATTTCTTCTTCAGTATAATCTTCCACTAATGTGCCTTCTTTCCATTCTAATTGGTTAGCATATTTTTCAACTTCTGGAACGCTAATGTGGTCATATGTGGCAAGCCTATGCTTGATTCTTCTGAGGCTTATGAAATGGTTAGGATCATAGGGTGCCCAATAGAAGCTTGTCTTGAGCTGGAGGGCTTTTAGCATTTGATCTACCTCATTCCAAGCTTCTTCCCTCTTGTTAAAGATGAATGGACCCAATTGATGCTTAATTTTCAGCTGTGCCTTCTTGTTTTTGCTATGGAAGTGAATCATATCTGCATTGCCGAACTGCCTGAAGTATTCTAGTGCAAAGAGTCTCATGGGAACATACTTTGGTAGCCTGTATGGTGCTAATTCATAGCCATATATCCTGATCACTGTGTGGTCTTGGTAAAAGTACCAATCCCCAATGCTATAGTTCTTGGACAGCTGGAGGATTTTCTGCATGTCATCAATGAGTGTAGGAGGAGGGGAACTCTGCATCAGTGACAAGGATGGATGAATGAATAGATCAATAAACTCACAGTAGTTGTATGGTGAGTAATGAATATGATGGCAGACTGATGTCCAGAACATTACAGATCTTCTGTTTCCCTTTGCATCTAATTTCTTGAGGAAGAAAGGGAAGCTGTCAGGCTGATTGTACAATAGCAGATGATATATGTAGGAGGTGTACTTGAATACCCTCTATCTCTCCAAGTTCATGAACTGTTCATGAATTTTGTTGGCTATAAATGTAGCATAGTCATACTGGACAGCAGGGGGCTGTCCTGGGGTAAAAATGGATAGCACCACCAGTGTTGTCTCATCCACAAACTCACTGGTCTTGAACCCTAGGATGGAGGATATGATGTCTACCAGCAGTCTCCCTATGTCATTGAACCAGTCATGCAGATAAGGGGGAGGCTGTCGGGGCTGGTACTCTGGGCGCATAAATAATTGGCCAATTCTTGTAATTTGTGAGTTGGAGAGCTTGGCACCCTGCTCTAGTAAAAGCTGCATGGAAAGAGGAACCAGTGGCCTTGTAGGTTGGAACTGCAGCATTTGGTTGATGGCCTCAGGAGTAATATGGAACAAGACAGAGCCTGAAGGACTCAGAACAGCTCTTTGAGTGGGGTCATACTTTGTGCAACATTGGTGAATCAAGTCTGGGAATTCATTGACCTGAGGGAGGTAGTAAATTGGCAAATTGGATTTCCAGATTTCCAGGAGGTCTATACCATCTTTGTGCTTCTTTCTCAACTCACAAACTATTTCTATGTGGTATGTGATTCCCCTCTCTACAGTTTCTCTCATCTAATAATCTCTGTCAGCCAGGGCTAACCATTCCAGGTTCTTGTGTGGGGCATTTAATGGGGCAATGTTTAATGCCACAGGGGTCTCCATGGTTAACTGATACTTTAAGTTGTGTTTGAACTTGATTTTCTGGGCAGAGCAATATAGAGGAGTGAATTTCCAATGAGGGGGGAAATTTGCAGAGAGGACAAGGTAAATAGGGGAGGAACTGAGTTGAAATGCTCCTGGGAGAGATTCAATGAGCAAATTCTGGGATTTGAGAGTCACTTTCTCGGTGGATTTGTCTAGCAGAGGTTTAAATTTGCGAATGCGCAAACAAGCTGTGAATTTGTGGTAACTTGGCACAATGTGGAACCTCTGTAGGTGTATTTGGGCTTACAGTGGGAAATGAAGCTCGGTTACTGAAGGTTCCTAGTAATTACTGCGTTTTTCTCTTTTCTTGCTTGTTTTGGTGAATTATGCAAAAACTAAGGCGCATAGAGGGAAACTGATAAATACCTGGGAGCACTCGGACAATGGTGTCGATATACTGGTGAATTCACGATGACAGCAGCAAGGAAGCAGTCTTGAGAGTTGGTGGGCAAGCAACGTCGTCCCTCATGTAGGAGAACAGTTTGTATTTTGTAAATAACGGGAAAAAGTGGCTTTTTCGGGTAAAATAGGGAAATTCGGCCTTTGGCACCTTTTTGTAGAATGACATCAGCATGAAGTCATGGGTGGGGTCAGGTACGGAGTGATGACGTGGCAGCCAGTGAGTGGCTCCACGTGGGTAGGTGACATGGCAGACAACTCGGAGCAATGGCGGATGGGGCGGCAATGTAATGCTGAGGTGGCAGTGACGTAAGGGTGACGTGGAAGTGACGTATGGAGGAAATACAAGGGCGGTAAGCGCTAATTTTGGACCGCTTATAGTACGGGAGTGGTTTTGACAGGAGGCCGCCCGACACAACCTGGGAACGACACGCGTCTGAGCCCTGACGTCACCCTCTGACAGATTTCGGGCGCTAATGTTCAGGCGTCGGGGGTGTTCCGATATTGCTGTGGGCCGTCGGATGGGAGGGCCCGGATCCGACGGTCGACGGGCTGCTGAGGTGATGGCTGGATACGGCGGGTCCCGGCGGGGATTTAATAATATATTTTTTGTTTTTTGTGGTGAGCGCGTCGAAACAGATACTTTGGAAAATTGATCAAAAGTGGGTTTTTAACATGGTTTTATACAAATGGCGCGGGTAATGCATTGTGATGGGTTTGTAAGGGGATAAGGGTAGAATTAGGTTATTAAACTAACCAAACGTTAATTTAATCCCTGACTTTAAACGAACCAAATACAACAAAACTTTTGATTCTGCATGATTTTCCACACTTTGAAACTATGGCTATAATGCCAAAAGTGGGGGTATTTACATATTTTGTGGGCCCTTTTCACAATAGTGATATAGTAGTAGGAAAAAGAGGGGAACATAGGGATTTAGATAATAAAGTTAGAAGTTAATGTGAATTGGGGATATGAGAGGTTGGAACTGTGGAATAGAAAACTAAGTTTAGTGAGTAAACATAGATTTTTAGGAGTTGATGGGAAATGATTTTACACAAGAAATGTGGCTTCTTTTCGGAGAAGAAAGTGAAAACTCATCATGAAATTTCCAAGAAGAAATACAAGGAGGAATGTTTGGGAAAATCTTGAAGTCCTCCATGGGATGTTAGAAAGGGAGTCTTTGGGGGAAATTAGGGGAGTTAGACATGCTTCTATATTTTGCCTTCAAAATGCTGCATAGATACCTTTGCAACTGCCAACACATGCCCTCTTGATCAAGGCCAAACTGAATAGGATTAGGATTCTGCAACTTCTGGCTACCTACCCAACTTAGAACCTAGCATTTTTTGTTACTTCAGGGAGGGTGCACTTAGACTTGCAGACCCTCATATGCTCTTTTCTTTTTGCTGCCCTCCTATCTAAATCTACCCTTATATCTTCCAAGGGCCCAGATTAAGCTAGTGGGCTCCTTTCTTTCTCTATCCAGCTAGTCCTCTGTCAAGCTTAAATTGTTTGAACAGGTACTCATTACCTACTCTAAAACAAGCAATTTAAAGCATGGCATGGCCCAGCTTGAACTGTTGAGCCATCCATCAATATAGCAGTCGCATTTTGATTGGCCACTTTCCTGGTCTTTTCTTTGGGGATCATTTCAATTCTTTTTTCTTTTGACCATTTCATTTTCTTGCCTTTTGATTATTCTTTTAAGGCATACCCTCTTTACATTTTTTAACCTTTTGCTTTGTCCACAAAAATGGAACCTTTGTATCATCAAAGATGATCATTTTTAGCATTTCCACTGTCAATCATGAAATATGAAACCCTATTGGTATAGGAGGCTAATAGTGGCTCCACTTGGGGATGACTTTTCTAGATGAAAAGTCAAGATCAGAAGGTCAGATTGCCTTCTTTTTCCACCCTTCTGCAGTTTAACCTCTCCTTTTGTTGAAGATTGAACATCTAAATCCATGAAACTTACTTGCAATTCTCCTTGAGCTGATCTGTTGTGAAATTACAGCCCTGTTTTTGCCTTGCTTCTCTGATTGTTTCTCATCTCCCAGATAGTTTCCAAGTACCTTCTCTTGTTTTCTCATTGCCAAGGTGAATAATATTCATCAAAATAGTGCAACACCTTAGTTTTTCTCAAAATCTGCTTTATTTGGAGCTCTATCTACCCGCTGAAAATAAGCATACTGAAAATACAAATTTATGTACAATATACATCTGAGCAGTGCTTGATCAGAGGGGATCAAAGTAATGCTTAAGCATCCTCCCATTGACTGGGCCTTCCTCAGTATTTGAGCCATCCAAGCTCCTTAGAAAATAGGTGTTGTTACCTTGTACGACATAAATTACATAAGGTCCCTTCCATAAGAAGTCAAATTTCCCATGTTTTCCTTTGTCCTCCCTCCTGGAATCCCATCTCAGCACTTTGTTTCCTATAGAGAAGTCTTCAGCTTTGGTTCTTTTGTCAAATATTCTTTTGAGCTTTTCTTGCAGTACTTGGGTTCTTTCATAAACTTCCTCCCTTGTTTGCTGTAGGTGAATTGTCTGATTGATCCTTCTCTGAATGTCATTTGGCTCAGCTTGTATCTCTTGCAGTAACTTGATTACAGGAACACCTAAAGATGAAGGAAACTTTGCTTCCATTCCATAAACCAGTTCATATGGGCTTGTACCAATGGACCTTTTGGTAGTTAGTCTATCTGCCCATAGAGCATTCACTAACTTTTTATGCCAATTCTTTTTGTTTTCCTCCAAAACTTTTTTGATGATGTTGATTAGGCTTTTATTGGAAGACTCAGCTAGGCCATTTCCTTGAGGATAATAAGCTGTGGAATGACCTAAGGTCATATGATATTTGTGACAAAAGTTGATCATTTTTTTGGACTTGAAATCGGCAGCATTGTCTGTGATAATTTTGTTTGGACAACCAAACCTGGATAAGATGTTGGTCTCTAGAAATTGTATGATAATGGAGTCATTGGCCTGCCTACAAGGGATAGCTTCTATCCATTTGGTGAAATAGTCTGTAGCAATCAAAATCCACCTATGCTGGCCAGAGGATGGGGGGTGAATTTCACCAATAAAGTCTAAACCCCATTGTTGGAATGGTCTTTCAGTTGAAACAGGTTTGAGTGGTAAAGGCAACAACTTTCTCTTCCCTTCAAAGATTTGACATTTGTGACAAGACATTACAAATTTTCTTACATCAGTAAACAAGGAGGGCCAATAAAAACCAGCCCTTAGGATTTTATCAGCTGTGGATTTCCAGTATAAGTGTCCTCCACAGTCACCTGCATGAAATTCTTTGAGGATGTTGTCAGTTTCATCCAATGTTAAGCATTTAAGTAGGATTCCTTCATGATTTCTCCAAAACAAAACACTGTTAATAATACAAAATTTTGATGCTTTCATTTTCAAGAACCTTTTCTTAGTTGTGGACAACCCTGGAGGAGCTTGCAGGTTTAACAATACAAAACATACATCAGTATACCAGGGGGATTGCATAAAGGCTTGGTTGATTTGTGGAGTCGCCATCTCCTGTTCGTTGTCCAGTTCATTAATTTCAAGGGCTTGGAAATTGGTTTTAGCCATCAACTTGGCTAGTCCCTATCCTTTTATTAGTTTGGTAGGTTTGATTTCCATGTCATATTCTAAGATTTTGGCAATATATTTGCCCCTCCTCCCTTCAATTCCTTCTTGGGTCAAAATGTCCTTCACTACTACATTTGGGACATAGGAAATGATGTGGGAGTACAAGATATAGATTCTAAAGTCCTTGATTGCTTTTACCAGTGCATAGGCTTGTTTTTCCATAATCTGATATTTCAAGGGGGCATCCCTAAGAGCTCTGCTAAAGAATGCAATAAGTTTTTCACAGCCTTGTTCATCTTTTTGTAACAGAACAACAACAATTGTATGCTCAGAAGCAAAAGAAAAAATGATGAAATCTCTATCAAACCTAGGGCTTGTTAGGACTGGTGTATTTGTCAATGCTCTTTTAATGTCCTCAAAGGCTTGTCTAGCTTCCATGGTCCATTTGACCTTGGAGTCCTTTTTCAGCATGTTGTTTAACAGTCTTGTGAGCTCAGCCAAATTAGGAATGAACCTTCTCAAGAAGTTGATTTTTCCCAGAAAGCTTTGTAGTTCCTTGATGTTTCTTGGATGTGGTACTTGTAGGATGGCTTGAATTCTATCTGGATCGATCCTAATACCATCTTTTGAGATTATATGTCCCAAGAGTTTACCTTCCTCTAGCCCAAACAATGATTTCTTTGGGTTTAAAGATATGCCATATTTTCTACAAATTGTGAAAACTTGCCTCAAGTGTTCTAAATGTTCTTGGTCTGATTTTGAGAAGGCAGTTAGATCATCCAGGTAGACCACTAGAAAGTCATGAATTTCTTTGGCAAAGGCTATATCCATTGCTATTTGGAAGGTTGCCCCTGCATTCTTAAGCCCAAAAGGCATTTTGACATATTTAAAAGTTCCCCAAGGAGTTGTGAAGGTAGTTTTGTCTTGGTCATCTTGGTGTACTAGAATCTGATTGAATCCTGAAAAGCCATCTAATAATGAGATCCTAGAGGCTCCCACTACCCTTTGCAGGATATGATCCATTTTTGGTAAGGGGTAGTGGTATTTGAGAGAGACTTTGTTTAAATTTCTTAGGTCAACACACAATCTGATTTCTCCTGTCTTTTTCCTAGTAGGCACTAGGTTTGAAATCCATTCTGAGAATCTGATTGGAGCAATGATTCCTGCTTCATACATACGTTTCACCTCTTTTTCAATAAGAGGAAGGAGCACCGGGTTCACTCTTCTAAGTTTTTGTTTAAAAGGCTTTCGGTTTTCTTTTAAAGGTATAGTGTGCTGGATGATTGAGGTATCATATGATTTGAGGTCTTCATAGCTCCAGGCAAAGACGTCTTGGAACTCTTTAAATAACTCAATGTATTTCAGTTTTTGCTTAGGTGGTAATGCTTTGGATAACTTTATCATTTTGGGATTTTCTGTAGTCCCAATGTTATAATCTTCAATTTCGGCACTCAGAGGTTGCATTTTTGGTTTTCTTGAGACATCATTTGAATCAAACAAGTCCTCCAAAGCGATTAAACCTGTGGGTAGAAAATTATCTTTTAGCTCAATTACCTCTGCTTCTGTTTCAGCCAGTTCATCTTCATCTATTTGCCTCAACTTTTGTATACTTTCGTTGTTAAAGGTGGTAGGGTGCAAAACCAGATTAACTGTTTCAGCTGATATTTTCTGTGTATTTGTGTGTGCTTGTTGTTGATCATCTCCAGTAATTGAGTCAATATTAATACCAGAGAATTCTTCTTTTAGAGTGAGGAAATTATTTATCTGAGTATCACTCTCAAAGACTTGCCAATTTTTGATGTTGTATGGAACTGCAGGTCTGTGTTTGATTTCAACAGTAAAAGTATGATTGGGTTTGAAAGGCAGCTTACAAGTGCTGGCAAAGGTTGCCAAGCTGTGGGCATGTAGATTGAGTTCTCTAGAAATTTTAGTCAATTGTGATTGTGAGAAGGTATCAAGTACCTGAAGGGCTATTGCCTTATATGCTCTCAACCTTAAATCATTTGTGGTAAAGTTTCCTTTCATTTGTTGTATGATTAGATCTGAATCCCCTAAGATTGAAACTTTGGTGGCACCCAAATTTTTTATGAGTTTAAGACCTAGCAAAAGGGCCTCATACTCAGCCATGTTGTTTGTACACCGGAAGTTTAACCTGTATACATGTACCTCAACTTGGTCATTGTGCATATTATGGATCCAGACTCCTGCCCCAGCTCCTAACTTGTTTACAGAGCCATCAAATTCTAAATACCATAAGGTTTCATGATCAAGATTTGAATTGAGGTTTTTAGAGAATTGGATCATGGGCAGATTTGTTTCCTGCAAATTGGTTGATATATTGTGTTCTGTTGTTACCTCAGTTATGCCTACAGTGCTTTGGTATTGGGGGGAACTTTGTTCATTTAGTTCCTCTGCCTCTGCTGCTATTAATAGCTCAGAATAAGCCTTGCTGCAGATGTCAGCATTGTAGAGAATAAGTGAATCCATGTCAGAGTGTATTGAATAGATTGGGAAGTTTTGGGGCTTCTCTTGACTTCTTACCACATATTTCATTAATGTTTCACGGTATAATCTCTTTGGCTGCCCAAAGACTGAAATGGTTGCATAGGACATATCTAATTGTAAAGATCCTTGGAGCTTGGCCCCCCAGGATCTGGACAAGAGCATACCATACTTAGGAGGTATGTGAGCTACCACTACATCCATCAAGATTGTTTTGGCTGGGTATTGGACCAAGGAGACACATAAATCTTTAATCAATCCTAAGCACCTAACTTGGCTTGAATCAAATGAGAATAAATCTTTATAAGGTCTTGTGATGTCTAAGTCGAGTTTTTCCATTACAGATTTGGGCATTAAGTTGTGTGAGGCCCCGAAATCAAACATTGCATTGTGTAGAACCTTATCATGAATGTTTAAACTGACATAAAAGGGTGGAACCCCTCCATTTTCTGTTTTTCCATTAACCTCAGGGCCGAACAACAACTCTGGTTGGTCATCTAGGACATTCACAACATCTTTATTGTTTGATACTTGGAGTGACTTGTTAATCTGCTGTCTATATACTTCATGTTTGGCTAATTCAGACAGAGGAACTGATATCTTCAGCTTACTTATTTCTGTTTCCAAGTTAAAGGGCTTTTCAATTTGCATCTTGGCATTAAGTGCAGCAGGTTTCTCTTTTTCAGCTGGGTTATCAATGATCCTTTGTTCATGGTTGGTATGGTTTTGAGTAAAATTGGTACCATGTTTGTTTCCAGGGATGTGATCTAACTTTATTTTTGCTGGATGGAGTGGGGCTGGCTGGTTTTCAGAGGTCTGTTGTTCTGAGATATCTTCCACAGTGACTTCTGTTGTAAGAGGGTTCGAGTTGCCAACTGATTGTGGGAGAGCAGTTTTATCATTGGTCTTTTTTGGTTGCTTATTGTCCTTTGGTTTAAGAGGTTCAGGTACATCTATCGTTCTAGTCCTTAGTTTATACTGTTTGTGTACCTCATAAACAACTGCATCATAACCTTCTCTAAAATCAAATGATTCTCCTGATTTAGTGTGAAATTGATTGTCATTATAAACCTCTTGATCTTCTTGTGTTAGGAAGACTTGATGTTCACTGTCCAAACCCATTAGGTTGATGTGAGGGTCCTCATTAGGTTCACTAGATGTTGAAGCCTCAACATAATTTTCTTGGAAAGGAGGTCTGACATGCTGGTCAGGGTCAGTCCTTCCAACATTAGGATTTTGATTCTTTCTGAAGTTTGGGTTTCTAATATTGCTCGTTTGACCTTCCCATGATGATTTTCTTTCTATGGTTTCCACCCTGTCCCTAAGTCTATCCATACCTTTGATGATTGCATCTAGCTTTTGCTCAAATGATGAGGGTTCTTCCTTAAAAGTGGTTCTTCTTTCAGTTCTTGGCCGATTTCTTTTAGCAATCAAATTTTCCGCTACGCTGACAGCTATATTTTGCATGTCTGCCAAAGTTGCAGGGGCTCTTTCCCTTAGTTGATATGCCATATCAGCATCAAACCCATCCGGAAATTTGATTAAGGCAAGATCAGGTGGAGGTCTAAGATTTTGAGGAATGGCATTATAGATAGTGTTGAATCTAGTGCAATAGTCCAAGACAGTTTCTTGTGGGCCTCTCCTTATGGTGTCATATTCGGATAAAATGTGTAGGGGATCCTTTTTCTTTTCCCATCTGTTCAGGAAGGACTGATAAAGAGTGCCTGAATCAGGTATAGAATTTGAAGCAAGTGCTCTAAACCAAGTTCTTACCTCACCTGTTAAACTTTGTAGAAAAATTTTCATTCTCACATCATCATCATCTATCTCATAGTTTTCAAAGTAATCTTACATTTTCTTGGTATGCTGTAAGGCAGTGTATGTACTAGTTCCATCAAAATAAGTGATCTTACTTTGGTAGTCTTGAGGCATAGCCCCCTGATTACCAGGTAACTGAAGGGGGGCATAACGATTAGCCATATTTGGAGGGATAAGTGGGACAACAGGTAGAAGGGGAACGACTGGAACAATAGGAACAACAACAGCAGTTTGTGTATTGGGTGGGGGTGTAGACAGTATATTTTTGGAAGTGGATGAGGAAGAGGGAGAGGAATGGGTTATATGAAGGTGAACTGATTGTTCAGCAAGGGTTGGGATGTAATTTTGATGAACTACCTCAGGGCTGGTCTCAGCAGATTCTTCTAGTTCCTTTTGGTTCCTAAGAGTCTTGGGAATCAGATTAGGGTTATCGAAAATAGGTGGAGGATTTGGGTCAGGATTTGACCTGGTATGCCTGGTTCTCTTTTTAGTAGCCAACTTCTGGGCTTGTTTTTGGTATTTTTGAGAATATTTTTAGAATGTTCGGGGGATTGTTTAAATTTTGGAACCACTATCTAGAGCAGACAGCAGTTGAAACATGGGTTCATCCCCAGTGGAGTCGCCAGTAATGTTATCACTCAGGTTGTTCCCTTTGACTCCCAAGGGAATATGGCCGAGGTAACCACAAACCAATCTTTGGATCACAGGTCCTAGCCTACCTGCAATCAGAGAGGGCTCTCTCTTTAGGATTTAGCTTTGTTTTGATAAGGTTTTAGGCTAGCTATGATGTACTGAATTTTGTTCAAAGTTTTGGTTGAATGATGTCTTCTAGTAGCTGAGATGTGATCTTCAGGAGGTTCAGTCCATTGGGCAATGGAGTCTGTGATTATGTGTTGTTTTGAGGAATTGAGTGAGAGTAATGAAACTGCAGGGCCATATGGCTACTCATGAAACAAAATTCAAATTGTGGAATATTGAGTATTTCCAGCCAGTGAGAGGCAACTAAGAATCTGTCACTAAGCTGGTGGTGTGAAAGAATGAAATATTAATCAGGAGAAGATTAGGATTCCTGAAAAGTATTTACTATGGAAGACTTAGTATGAAAGTGAGCAATTAAGAATTACACATTCACAACTAATTCTGAAGAAAACATTCATAACAGCACAGATTGAGTTTAGGGTGTTCAGTGAACAAATCCAGAACTATTCTTTTTCTCTACTGCCAAACATATGAAACATACAGCATAGATGGATTATGAAAGAATGAAATATATAGAAACATGGTTCAGAAAAACTTATTGTGACATGAGATAGCGTAGGAATCCTGTAGTAGCACACAAGCACACCACAACACTTCAAAACAACTCAGAACTTCAGAAATTCCATTAGCTTCCTGTATTAAAAGTCTGAAATTACAGCATAGCTTCTCCAGAAGAAAAATCAACAACCCTCAATAAGTTTATGCGTGGGGATATATATACAATCGTTTTTACAAAATATATTAACAATGAGTCATTTGCTCAATAACTGCCTTTACCAACTTTCAAAAACAGCAGATACAATAGTTATTGCTGCTTTAAATGGACAATGAATGACTTTTCAGCTCTGTCAAAAATTCTTTGACTTTCGGAGGCAAGTGGGTCGGTTAGGTGCTTCGTATTGATTCTGAGTAATACGCCCTTTACTACTTTGTGGTGGTGCGGCTATATTAGCCCCGTCATCTGCATCAGTTGGCATCTTCTTTGGTAGTCAAACTTGATTGCTGAGTTGGCCCTTGCAATTGCTTTGTTAGTCAGAGCGAATATACCAATTTTATGAAAATGTTGACTTGTGACAGAAGTACAAAAAATATGGTGAACAACCTGTTTCTTCACAGCAGTGTTTGTATCATGCCCGTCCACCATTCCTGAGTAGGCAATTGGTGTCTTAAGATTATGCCTAAGGTTTCATTTGCCTCAGTATATTTGTAGTAGTTTGGAGGCACTTCAAATAGATGTCTGATATCATTCACAATAAAAAACAAATTCTCAAGTTTGTCATAGAGACTCTGCCCAGATGGAGGCCCTGTTTCCTCTGGGGCACTTGCTGCTGCAGTGATCTGATTTGTGGCATATGTATTTACCCTCTTGGCATAGTTTTCATGAGAAAGTAACCTTCCTGCACTGGTTACTAAGCTGGGAAGGCCCCTGCTATGTAATGCTGTAATTTTCTCAATAAATTTGTTCACCTCTGTCTGCATTTCTTGGCACCTTCTATCCAATGTTTGTACATGATTTCTCAAAGTGAGCACCCTCTTCACTAGTAAAATGGTATCAGTTCTATTAGTGATACCCATTGCTGCCAACTGAGGGCCAGTGCGATTGTTAAGGACATTGATCATCCTATTGGCTATTTCAGGCATATTGCCTAGAGATGCCCTTGCTCTTTGACTCTCTTTTTGGGCCCTGCCTATAAGATCCATATGCTCATGGATGGTTTCAATATATTGCCACTGATCTGTTATAGATTGACCAATATTGGCCCATAGGATCTTCTTAATTTCAACTATAACTTTATCAAGAGAGAGCTCTTTCTCCAGTTCTTTTATTTTCTTCTCAAGAGCCCTTACCTCTCTTGTTTTTTCAGCTACACTTTGCTTGGATTTATCATACTTTTCTTCAATGGCAGCCAGTTTATCCTTGGTCTCCTGCAGTTCAGCCATCTATGCTTCCAAGGCTTCCAGCTCCTTCATCATGTTCTGCATACTTAGGCTGGGCCCCTGATCTGGTGCTGGTGCTGATGCTCCTGTAGTTGGTGCTGATGTTGAAGGGCCTGCCTCTGATGTTTGTCCTGTCGGAGGACCTGCTGTAGTAGTGGAAAGTGGCACACCTTCAGTGGATGCAGATGTCTGTGTTGGCTGCATTGGTGCCTCACCTTGTCTTGACTTTAGTGCCACCTCTAGTGCACTCTCTGTTTCCATCAATCTTTTGTATAAACTCAGGAGTAAAGCAACTACATCCTGATCCTTTTTTTGTTCTGCCACCTCTCCAGTTTGGGGGTGAAGGGTAGCTGGCAGCTTGATATGCTTTCTCATAGTTGCTACATATTCATCTCTTTTCTTTAGCAGTGCCTGCACACCCTTGGGGTCCTTTGGATCATGCCCCAATTCTATAATGATCTCTTCCAAGGACTTGATTCTGTTGTCCTTGGCTTGAGATGATGCCTTCTCCAATTCCAGCTAAGCAACAGTGTTGTGTAGAGAATTTTGTAATTGGTGTGCCAGCAGGGTCTTATCAGCTAATGTGGAATATATCATCTCCCCGGTTTGCCTGTGTAACTCAATCTGATCCAAGGGGTGGATGTCTTTGGCAAAAATTTCCATATTAGTTCTGATATAATCAGCAGATGTTTGAGGTTGCTGTATGGTAGGCTTGAAATGACTAAGAGTCATTTTTTGTTCTTGAATGTCTTAAGCAGACATTAATCTCTGCTGATTAGTTGGTGCCATTTTTAATAGATGGTTGTAGATTTGGTGTTTGAGGGGCTCATTCCTTTTCTTTATATCTATGAACTGTTGTTTGATGCTAGAGTCCGCCTTAGATTTCTACCTTGAAGATCTCACCTCTGCCCCATGTGGGATGTCCTATCCTTGCTGTAAGGAACTGGCCGATGTTTCAATGCTAGGAGGGGGCATATTATCAATTGGTCTCTTTGGTACTTCCTCCTCTAAAAAAGGGTTCAACCTCTGTCTTTTTTCTCCTTGCTGGTCCGTAGAGGTAGTGACAGGAGTATCCTCTTGCCTATCCCTTTTCCTTGTTCTTTCCTCATTGGTAGGTGTTCGCAAAACTGAGGATTCAACTGTTACCTCCTGCCTTGGAGGGATTGACTCATGTGTTTGCTATTCTGTGGAGGCAGGTGCCTCAGCTGTACCTTCTTGCTGCTCCACATTTGGAGGTGACACTTCTTACTGCACTGATTTGACTTTAGTCATATCTGTTGGTGGATTAGTTGTTTTGGCAGGCTGTTGGGGAACGGTAGATGAAGAAGCAGCTTCTCCAAGATGCCGAGAGCCTGAAGACCGGACCTGTCCAAAATATTCCAAGTCAACTGCCTTTTCTAAAGTTTTAATGGCTTTCTCTACTATTTCTTCTTCAGTATAATCTTCCACTAATGTGCCTTCTTTCCATTCTAATTGGTTAGCATATTTTTCAACTTCTGGAATGCTAATGTGGTCATATGTGGCAAGCCTATGCTTGATTCTTCTGAGGCTTATGAAATGGTTAGGGTCATAGGGTGCCCAATAGAAGCTTGTCTTGAGCTGGAGGGCTTTTAGCATTTGATCTGCCTCATTCCAAGCTTATTCCCTCTTGTTAAAGATGAATGGACCCAATTGATGCTTAATTTTCAGCTGTGCCTTCTTGTTTTTGCTATGGAAGTGAATCATATCTGCATTGCCGAACTGCTTGAAGTATTGTAGTGCAAAGAGTCTCATGGGAACATACTTTGGTAGCCTGTATGGTGCTAATTCATAGCCATATATCCTGATCACTATGTGGTCTTGGTAAAAGTACCAATCCCCAATGCTATAGTTCTTGGACAGCTGGAGGATTTTCTGCATGTCATCAGTCAGTCTAGGAGGAGGGGAACTCTGCATCAGTGACAAGGCTGGATGAATGAATAGATCAATAAACTCACAGTAGTTGTATGGTGAGTAATGAATATGATGGCAGACTGATGTCCAGAACATTACAGATCTTCTGTTTCCCTTTGCATCTAATTTCTTGAGGAAGACAGGGAAGCTGTCAGACTGATTGTACAATAGCAGATGATATATGTAGGAGGTGTAATTGAATACCCTCTCTCTCTCCAAGTTCATGAACTGTTCATGAATTTTGTTTGCTATAAATGTAGCATAGTCATACTGGACAGCAGGGGGCTGTCCTGGGGTAAAAATGGATAGCACCACCAGTGTTGTCTCATCCACAAACTCACTGGTCTTGAACCCTAGGATGGAGGATATGATGTCTACCAGCAGTCTCCCTATGTCATTGAACCAGTCATGCAGATAGGGGGGAGGCTGTTGGGGCTCGTACTCTGGGTGCATAAATAATCGGCCAATCCTTGTAATTTGTGAGTTGGAGAGCTTGGCACCCTGCTCTAGTAAAAGCTGCATGGAAAGACGAACCAGTGGCCATGTAGGTTGGAACTGCAGCATTTGGTTGATGGCCTCAGGAGTAACATGGAACAAGACAGAGCCTGAAGGACTCAGAACAGCTCTTTGAGTGGGGTCATAGTTTGTGCATCATTGGTGAATCAAGTCAGGGAATTCATTGACCTGAGGGAGGTAGTAAATTGGCAAATTGGATTTCCATATTTCCAGGAGGTCTGTACCATCTTTGTGCTTCTTTCTCAACTCACAAACTATTTCTATGTGGTATGTGATTCCCCTCTCTACAGTTTCTCTCATCTGATAATCTCTGTCAGCCAGGGCTAACCATTCCAGGTTCTTTTGTGGGGCATTTAATGGGGCAATGTTTAATGCCACAGGGGTCTCCATGGTTAACTGATACTTTAAGTTGTGTTTGAACTTGATTTTCTGGGCAGAGCAATATAGAGGAGTGAATTTCCAATGAGGGGGGCAATTTGCAGAGAGGACAAGGTAAATAGGGGAGGAACTGAGTTGAAATGCTCCTGGGAGAGATTCAATGAGCAAATTCTCGGATTTGAGAGTCACTTTCTCGGTGGATTTGTCTAGCAGAGGTTTAAATTTGCGAATGCACAAACAAGCTGTGAATTTGTGGTAACTTGGCACAATGTGGAACCTTTGTAGGTGTATTTGGGCTTACAGTGGGAAATGAAGCTCGGTTACTAAAGGTTCCTGGTAATTACTGCGTTTTTCTTTTTTCTTGCTTGTTTTGGTGAATTATGCAAAAACTAAGGCGCGCAGAGGGAAACTGATAAATACCTGGGAGCACTTGGACAATGGCGTCGAAATACCGGTGAATTCACGATGACAGCAGTAAGGAAGCAGTCTTGAGAGTTGGTGGGCAAGCAATGTCGTCCCTCATGCAGGAGAACATTTTGTATTTTGTAAATAACGGGAAAAAGTGGCTTTTTCGGGCAAAATAGGGAAATTCGGCCTTTGGCGCCTTTTTGTAGAATGACGTCAGCATGACGTCATGGGTGGGGTCGGGTACGGAGTGATGACGTGGCAGCCAGTGAGTGGCTCCACGTGGGTAGGTGACATGGCGGACAGCTCGGAGCAAGGGCGGATGGGGCGACAATGTAATGCTGAGGCGACAGTGACGTAAGGGTGACATGGAAGTGATGTATGGTGGAGATACAAGGGCGGTAAGCGGTAATTTCAGACAGCTTATAGTACGGGAGTGGTTTTGACAGGAGGCCGCCCGACACAACCTGGGAATGACACGCATCCGAACCCTGACGTCACCCTCTGACAGATTTTGGGCGCTAATGTTCAGGCGTCAGGGGCGGTCCGATATTGCTGTGGGCCGTCAGATGGGAGGGCCTGGATCCGACGGTCGATGGGCTGCTGAGGTGATGGCTGGATACGGCGGGTCCCGACGGGGATTTAATAATATATTTTTTGTTTTTTGTGGTGAGCACGCCGAAACAGATACTTTGGAAAATCGATCAAAAGTGGGTTTTTAACATGGTTTTATACAAATGGCGCGGGTAATGCATTGTGATGGGTTTGTAAGGGGATAAGGGTAGAATTAGGTTATTAAACTAACCAAACGTTAATTTAATCCCTGACTGCAAACGAACCAAATACAACAAACTTTTGATTCTGCACGATTTTCCACACTTTCAAACTATGGCTATAATGCCAAAAGGGGGGGGTATTTACATATTTTGTGGGCCCTTTTCACAATAGTGATATAGTAGTAGGAAAAAGAGGGGAACATAGGGATTTAGATAATAAAGTTAGAAGTTAATGTGAATTGGGGATATGAGAGGTTGGAAGTGTGGAATAGAAAACTAAGTTTAGTGAGTAAACATAGATTTTTAGGAGTTGATGGGAAATGATTTTACACAAGAAATGTGGCTTCTTTTCGGAGAAGAAAGTGAAAACTCATCATGAAATTTCCAGGAAGAAATACAAGGAGGAATGTTTGGGAAAATCCTGAAGTCCTCCATGGGATGTTAGAAAGGGAGTCTTTTGGGGAAATCAGGGGAGTTAGACATGCTTCTATATTTTTCCTTCAAAATGCTGCATAGATACCTTTGCAACTGCCAACACATGCCCTCTTGATCAAGGCCAAACTGAATAGGATCAGGATTCTGCAACTTCTAGCTACCTACCCAACATAGAACCTAGCATTTTTTGTTACTTCAGGGAGGGTGCACTTAGACTTGCAGACCCTCATATGCTCTTTTCTTTTTGCTGCCTCCTATCTAAATCTACCCTTATATCTTCCAAGGGCCCAAATTAAGCTAGTGGGCTCCTTTCTTTCTCTATCCAGCTAGTCCTCTGTCAAGCTTAAACTGTTTGAACAAGTACTCATTACCTACTCTAAAACAAGCAATTTAAAGCATGGCATGGCCCAGCTTGAACTGTTGAGCCATCCATCAAGATAGCAGTGGCATTTTGATTGGCCACTTTCCTGGTCTTTCTTTGGGGTTCATTTCAATTCTTTTTTCTTTTGACCATTTCATTTTCTTGGCTTTTGATTATTCTTTTAAGGCATACCCTCTTTACATTTTTTAACCTTTTGCTTTGTCCACAAAAATGGAACCTTTGTATCATCAAAGATGATCATTTTTAGCATTTCCACTGTCAATCATGAAATATGAAACCCTATTGGTATAGGAGGCTAACAAGTTCAATTTTCTAAATGAATTAATGGCATTTACTAGAATATATTTCTCTATTTTTGTTTTTTATTAATTGAATTAGGAAATTTTATATTAATAATAAAGTATCGCATAAATTGTAGTATTACATTAAATATTTGATTCTACTTTCTTTTAGGGACTACCAAGAAACAATAGAGACTATTTAGATTTTAAGGCCATATATTATAGTAATTCTTAATAGTATAGATCATGTTAAAAGGACTTGAAATTCTAATAACTTCGTAAAACATAGAATCTAATAAAAAGCATGAGAGTTGATTTCCTTTTTAATTGTATTTACTAGTTATATATATTTCTTAACAATCTCTATCTCTTTATGTAATTGATGCACCATTTTTTCTTTCTTCATTTTCTATTCATTGGAATTGATTGAATGCACTTGATTTGAAGTTCCTAATTTCTCTTGCTTTCTAAGATTTATGACCATGTTCTTGACCATGTTGCATTTCACCTCCAAAACAACCATTTGATGCCTCTATTGAACCAAGGTTCCCATAACTGTTGTTATTTGAGTAGTAACATGATGTTCATTCTCATGTACTTTTGTTGTAGCTATGAATCTTGAGGTTTTATTTCCATAAATATATTCCTCATGGTAATTTAGAACTCACCAAATACCTAGTAATGCCTAATAATCCCTCCAAACTTTTCTATAAACCAATCTCCCTTGAATTACATATAGAAGACAAAGGTCTCACTATTTAAAAATGTTGTTTATACCACCCTTTCATAAAAAAAATTGCTCAAAATAGAAGAAGTTTTAAAGAAAGAAAAAGTAAGTTTACATTTGAAGAGAAGATGAAAGCATATTAGGTACAAAATAATAATAAGGATAAGCAAAGTAATAGTAGTAATACTAATAATAACGATAACAATGGCAACAACAACAACAACAACAATAATTATTATTATTATGAATAAGTTGGACCCCATTCATTGTAACAACAATCTCATTCATTTTTATTCATTCTTTTATAAATAGATATATTTTACTAATCACTCAAAGCTTATGTACATCACCAGGTATTAGAGCTCATGGTTTTAAAAACCCATGTATTTTCCCATGTATTGGAAAGATAGTGTTGGAAACATAATCCTTTGAGGTTATGTAAATTTGACTTATTTACTTGAGAGGAAGGAAAAAATCCTCAAGTGAATGTCGATAGTCATGAGAAGTCTAAACCTAACTCTTGGAATATGAAACTGAAGGTCAAAAAAATGTGTATTTATATGTATACCTTGTTAATAACATGCATCTCACACCTTACCTAAATTTGTATTTCAATTTTGTGAGTCTAATAATGGTATGAGAGCCTAGTCACTCTTTAAGGCCTCTCAAATATATTCCTTTCTCAACTATGGTATTCCCTCAACCCTATCTGCGATCATTTCTAAGTCTATGCATAACATTAATGTTCTACACATGTTTGGCTCAAACCCTGGTAATTTCCCCTTGGAAATTATTCACATTTCTATCCTCTCACAAACAATTTCACTCTATGTTCTCTTAATATTTCTCTTGCTAGACACTCTTTTCAACTCTCAACTATCTGTTATGAGAAATCCTACACCCTTGCATCCCCATCATCTCTCTTGCCAATTGATCTCTTAATGGCACAAATGATTAAATGTAGGCTGATATTTGAAGACTACAAGCTCATTCTCACCAGTGCCTACTCCATATGTGGTCACATCCACTTAAATTCACATTTGGTTTTGGAACTCTCAGCTTGGGTTAGGAATTTCATATTTTCCTGTACAAACTTGGGTGCTCGAATCTTCATAAAACCTCCTTGTATTACTACTACCGCATAACTCATTTAAAGAAATTGGGGGTGGGTATAAGGACTCGAGATCTTTGATGTCACCATGGCTATCTCACCATCATCATCTTCAATGAAGAAAATACAACTATGAAAAAACCACATCCAAAGGTTTCAAAATCCAAAGGAATTAAACTTGCAATATATTATTCATAATATATGGTGCTCATGGCCATGTTTTCATTAGTGTCCCAACAAAAATACGAAAATAATAACAATAGAAATCATCATCTGTTTGCAAACCTCTCAATATTATGCAACCCTATAACCAAAGTGGGTTCTAGGGCTCAGTTCATATACCATAGGTGGAACTCATTATGTTTTACAAGCCATTGAAAACTTCTTACCTGATGTCCATAGTTAAAATAACTCTACCCTACTGTCATCAATTATTGTATTTATGGAATTCAAAGGGTGTGGCCTATGGTATATAAATGTTGAATAGGGGATGAAACTTGAAATATGTTATTGTGTAGTGTCATTGAGAAACAATTGACCAATTCAACCATGCAAGGCTTATTTCAATTATTTAATGATATGAGAATGATGGCCAATCTCAATCGTTCCTAGTCCCTAGCATTGGCGTCATATTTCTCATGTTATTTGAAACTCTTCATTAATGTTTTAATTATGTTACATGCCTTGTAATGGCACAAAAAATATATAAATTCAATATTATCGCTTGAGGAGGTCTTAGTAAGTGTTCATATTGAACATCGAAATGACACAACCTTACTCTATCTTTTTACTCTAGGGGAACAACATGGCATTGTTTATTAATTCATATTCAGAATAAAGATTAATGGTAACTTGCAAATAGTTATTTTGTAAGTTTACTAGTTAAATCACATTGTAAATGGGTGCATTTTTAGTTGAAGCCAACACCCTTAATTTTATAAGCCTAAATTATTATAAAATGGATTGAATTAATGAGTTATTAAAGTTACTAAACACTATGATACTCTCTATTGTTAACAATACAATCAAAATTAGCAAAGACGCTCTCCCTGATGTTAAAATTTGTTTACAAGACGCACATGAAAAATTGAGTTTCTTTAACTTGACGCATAGTTTCATTGATATTAATTACAACAAAAGATCCAACATTCTCAACTAGTTCTTATTCGGAATAACTCTCCTTTTGAGTTTGAGAAAGAGTCCTACCAGTAGTCAACACATGATCAAATTAGTGACACCATTTCAAGAGAGGATTCACATGAATATGCATATGTTCTTCTCACACTTCCCATGACCATCATCAAACCTTGAGAAGAAGTCACCAAAAGAAAGTCTAGAAATTGTCTTGGATATGAAAAGAAAGTGACTCTTCATATTATAGACTACTCCAAACCATTCGAGTTTCAGAGTATCGGGTTTCTTCAAGACAACTTATCTTCACCTACTTCACATCCACTTCAGATTATCAGATGCCAACATTGTGAACTAGTCAGCCATATGAAGGTTCATTGTTTTGATATTAAGCATTGTGGAAAACATACTCATCATTCATACAAATGTTCTAGACATAAGACTCTTATGAGAATAGAGATTCACCTTGGATGGGACACTTCTTGGAAATTGTCTTCCACAACCAAGAAGATATATCAATCATATCACATAATTCTTTCTCAAACATTGACACATATTGTAGTGGATATATCTTCATATTCCCACCTTGTATATGATAGGGAGGAATGGATAGTCAAATACAATTTTTGAAGTCATATCAAGATATCTTGAGCCATAACCAGAACTAGAGCCAACATCTAGATCCTAGCGGCAGAGTTAGCTAGTGTTAGATTCAAAGTTGTGTCCAAAGATAGACTCATGTTCCATGAACACAATTTGATTGATGTACAACCTTAAACCATTATCAATAGAAGAATTTGGTTTATTTTAAGAATTTCATCAATTTGTGGTTAAATTTAAACATCATTAGGGAGCACTTCCATTTTATATAATACTTTAGTCTCTAGATTGATTCATATTGTTCTAGGAATTGCTTCGAGCCAAGTTTCAAAGTTGGAAATCAACCTTAAAACACCACTAGTAGCAAAAATTGGATTTGCTACCTCATTTCATCTATGCTTTTCCTTAAACCACCTTTTTAGGGAACACATGTGACCATTGGTTGTTATACATCTTTGTACTTAAGCTCTCTTCCTAGACTCATATACACCCCTTCAAATTAAGGGGGGGAATGTTAGAAATATAATCCTTTGGGGTTGTGTAAATTTGGCCTATTCACTCCAGAGGAAGGCAAAAAGCCTCAAACGAATGCCAACAATCATGAGAAGTCCAAGAGACCTTTTGGTATATGAAACCAAAATTTATAAAAATGTGTACCTATATGTATATCTTATTAATAATATCCATCTAATGCCTTACCTAAACCTATGTTTCAATTTTGTGAGTCTGAAAAACAAGATAAAAAATGAAATAAGAAGAAAAAAGAAGGAAGAGTAAATTTTTATTTTATTGTTGGTGGTTTATAGACTTGTTGTTTTGGGAAACCATTGGCATGGTATTTCCTAACATAAAAAAGTAATATATATATATATATATATATATATATATATATATATATATATATATATATATATATATATATATATATATATAGATATATATAGATATATATATATATATATATATATATAATTAAAAAGATAATTCAAAGAATTAGTGCTTAAAAGTTAATCAAAATGAATTGAAAACCTTGTCTTTCACTAGGTCATTGTATATGAGAGAATTCAATACGAGGTTGACCAAAATGGAGGAGAAACACGATGCACTCCAGAAGGATTTTGAAAATAAATATGCCTAGTTAGAGGCATGGATTGAACAAAATCACAATGTGGTACAACAAAATCAAGTAGATCTAAATGAATTAATTCAAAAAAATCATGTTAAATTACAAAACCAAATCACCACAATTAAGAAGCTCTTAAACAACATTGCCATGTCATAAAACATGACCAGTATAGAAAAAAATACTTTATATACTTACAACTCACCAATCCTACCTAACATACCAAATCCATAAATAAATATTCCTTATATCTTTCCCAAAAATCCAAATCCACATTTAAATATAATTACTAATGCATGATTATCCATATCCAATACCCACTATGTAACCACCAATATTTTCATATCGCCTAAAGGAAAGGCTATGTTTGTCAAAATTTGATGAGAATGAAAAAGAAAGTGTGGTATGGTTCAACAAAATAGAAGAATATTTTGAAATATGTGGTATCTATAATGGCGATAAAAATATTAGATATGCATCCATGCAATTGGAAGGAGATGCATGTAGCTAGTAGTTGTGTTGGAAAAAATTACGATGTTCAATAAATTGGAATTAATTTAAAGATGAATTATTTAAAAGATTCCAAAGTATCAATGAATAATATTTATTTCTAGAAGTCACCAAGTTGCAACAAAGAGTAATTGTGGATGAATTTACACGACTGTGAAGGACTAGATTGTTAAGTGTGAAGCCAAATTCACGGAGGATTCTAGATCAGTTCTTTCTAGATCTCTAGGATTCTAGATCTTTCTAAATTTCCATTAGTTTCGAGAATCACATGTGGGATTCTAGATCCTCCTGCACCGCCAGTGGTTTCTAAGTCATTCCAGATCTCCATCCGAATCACACACAGGATTCTAGATCCATCTTCTGCCTCTATAAATTTGTAATTTCTCTAGCCAAGGGAGGCAAGCCAAGGCCCAAGCCTGTTATGTAATGCAAAGTGATTTTTGTTCTCCAGTGATTTTTTAATCTATTCCGCTATTTTTGACTGAGTAATATTGTTGTTTCTCCATTTGTTTGTCTCTGTGAATTATTCTCTGCAATTTCCATCTAAGTCTCTGAGTATAAATCTGTTGTGTGTTATATATGCTCTGGTCTAACAACTGGTATTGGAGCTAGGTTCGAATATTCACCATGCAAGCAGCTTAGTGCCATCACCTTGCTCTGGCAGCGTTCATTAAAACGATGGTTGTTACCCGTGGAGCTGTTGAAGGATCTGTCTAGGAAATAATTGAGGAATGCTGGAACTAAAAGATAGTTGCTGCAAGAAAAACAGGTCATGGATCTATGTTGATACGTGTTGCTAGAGTTTGAAAAGGGGAGATCCGTGAAGTTTGGAGTTGAAACATGGTGTTCGTAAGTTTTTTTTTACATCAAGCTTGCACGTATACGTCAAGCTTTTTTCTAAAACCAACATATGTATGTCTGAAATGTGAAAATGTTAAAACATTATATATGTTTTTATATTTATTATGAAACATATATAATTATATGTTGGAATTTTGAAAAGTATATTTTTAAAAAAGAGCAGGAATTTTGAAAAGGGCATTTTAAAAGGAGAAAGAGTAATAATTAGAGTTTTATTTTTAAGTGGAGCCATTTTGTGTTTTGGGGTGTGAATTTGATTGAAAATGGGACAACAGTTACAAATATGGAGAAGTTGAGCGGGGCTAATTTTTCCCTATGGAAATCACAGATGGAGGATATACTAATTTTAAAGGACCAGTATTTTCCAATTGAGGGCACAACAAAGAAACCCTCATCGATGACAAATGAAGAGTGGAATAAGCTAGATAGAAAGGAAATTGCAACAATCCGCCAATATTTAGCAAAGAATGTTTATTTCAATGTGTCTGGAGAAAAGACAGCTGAAGGATTATGGAAGAAGCTCCATGATCTATATGAGAAGAACACAACATCAAACAAAGTGTTCTCGATGAAGAATCTTTATAATCTCAAAATGAAGGAGGGTGCCTCAGTTGTTGAGCACTTGAATGCATTTAATTTTATTACTAATCAACTTGCCTCTGTTAAAATCATTTTAGATGATGAAATTAGAGCTATTTTGTTAATGTGTTTTATGCCAGACAGCTGGGAAAATTTAATTGTAGCTATGAGCACTTCAACAACTATAGGGACCCTGAAGTTTGATGATGTCAGTAGCAGTTTAATGAATGAGGAGCTGCGACGCAAGTCAATTGCGGAAAACTAGCAAGGAGAGGCTCTAGCTCTAGCTGATCATGGTAGGAGAATGGATCGAGGCTGGCAAGGGCGATCAAGATCAAGAGGTCGATCAAAATCAAGGAGAGGAAGGATCATCTGCTTTCATTGTGGTAAACCCGAGCACATGAAGAAAGAATGTCGATTCTGGAAGAAAGGACAAAAGGATCAGAGACCATCTAGTACAAATCACAAGTCATCCAGCACAAATGAAGGTGAGACTACTGTTGTAGCCACATATGGTGATGCGTTGTTTACTATTTCAGTAGAGGATGCATGTGTATATACATCTAGCACTGGCTTTGATTGGATCCTTGACTTTGGGGCATCTCACCATGTAAGCCCATGCAAAGATAGTTTTATTTCATATAATCCCGGTGATTATGGTAGAGTGCATTTGGGGAATAATCATTTTTGTAGTATTATTGGAGTGGGAGATGTCTAGATCAAGATGAAAGATGGACAAGATATATTTTTGAAATAGGTCAGGCATGTACCAGAAATACGCATGAGTTTAATCTCTATGGGACGACTAGATGATGAAGGCTATTCAACAAGCTTTGGGAAAGGAGGCTGGAAAATTAGCAAAGGTGCATTGGTTGTGGCCAAAGGACCCAAGACAGGAACATTATACACATTGAAGACACTGATAGGAAAATCAGATTTGGTTGCTGTCACAAAAGAAGGAAATTTAGCAGATCTTTAGCATAAGCGTTTGGGTCACATGAGCGAGAAGGGTTTAAAAATCCTTGTTGATAAAAATTTATTGCCAGGTTTGAAATCCTACAATCTTGATCTTTGTGAGCATTGTATATATGGTAGACAAAGAAGGGTTTGATTCCTTAGAGGTGTCCATGACAGAAAGAAAAATGTGTTAGAATTGGTACACTCGAATGTTTTTGGGCCTGTTAGCATCAAATCATTAGGAGGAGCATCATATTTTGTAACATTTATAGATGATGCATCCAGGAAAGTTTTGGCATACCCTATGAAAAATAAAAGTGAAGTGTTTGGAATATTTCAAAAATTCCATGTTTCTGTTGAAAGAGAAACTAACAAATTCTTGAAGTGTTTAAGAATAGATAATGGTGGAGAATATTGCTCAAATGCATTTAAGGAATATTGTAACAGGTTTGGCATAAAACATGAGAAGGCTGTGCCTAGTACTCCTCAACAGAATGGTGTCGCAGAAAGGATGAATCACACCATTATGGAAAAGGTGCAAAGTCTGTTGTCCAATTCCGGTTTGGAGAAGAATTTTTTGGCTGAAGTAGTCAAGACCACTTGCTACCTCATAAATAGATCTCCAACTATAGCCTTGGATTGCGGTATCCCTGAAGAAGTTTTTATTGGTAAGAATTTGAATTATTCTCACTTGAAAATCTTTGGATGTGAAGAATTCGTACATATTCCCAAAGAAAATAGAACTGAACTAGATGATAAATCTATGAAATGCATTTTTTTGGGATATGCGGATGAAGATCTTGGTTATCATCTATGGGATCCAGTCAAACATAAAATTATTAGAAGTAGGGATGTTAAATGAGTCAGAAATGTTCAAGAGGACTATAGGTGAGTTGGAGGTGAAGAAGGTTATTGACAAGTTTGAAGAGCAGCAGGAAAACATACCACCAATACAAGAAAATGAACAACAAATTCAGGAGCATGAAGAACAACAAGTGGAAAATAATGAACAACAAGAAGAAGGAATCTTGCAGGAACCTTTATAGGAGATTCAACTTGATAATGCACTACCACAGTTGGTTCGCAGATCTTCTAGGCCTCATAAGCCTTGACAAAGGTATCCTCCTTCAAACTATATTTTGTTGATTGATGAAGGTGAACCTAATTTTTTTCAAGAAGCTTGTAAAGTCAAGCACAGTGAAGAATGGAAGAAAGCAATGGAAGAAGAAATGAACTCTTTGCAGGAAAATAAAACTTGGGAGTTGGCAAACCTCCCAAAAGGTAGAAAGGCTCTACAAAACAAATGGGTGTACAGGATTAGGCAGGAAGGTGACGAAAAGAAGGAGAGGTATAAAGCAAGACTGGTGGTGAAAGGTTTTTCCCAAAAAGAAGGTATTGAATTCACTAAAAAAATTTCACCTGTTATTAAAATGTCATCCATTAGAGTCATTCTTGGTCTAGTTGCTACTTTAGACCTAGAATGTGAATAGTTAGATGTAAAAACTACTTTCCTTCATGGTGAATTGGCGGAAGAAATTTATATGGAGTAGCCAGAAGGCTTCATAGAAAAAGGCAAAGAAGGCCTTGTTTGTAGGTTGAAGAAGAGTCTCTATGGTTTGAAACAGGCACCTTGACAATGGTACAAGAAATTTGATTCATTCATGTTGGAACATGGTTTTTAGAGGTTAGAAGCTGACCATTGTGTCTATATCAAGAGGTATGATCAAGGAAAGTATATCATATTATTGTTATATGTGGATGACATGTTGATTGTTGGGCATGATAAGAATAAGATCAATAAGTTGAAGAAAGATTTGGGTAGAAAATTTGTAATGAAGGATTTGGGACTAGCACAACAGATATTGGGCATGCCGATTATGCATGACAGGAAAACAAAAGGTTGTGGCTGTCACTGGAAAAATATATCAAGAAGGTACTTCAAAGGTTTAATATGAAGGATGCCAAGCCAATTGGTACACCCCTTGCAGCCCACTTCAAGCTGAGTACTGAATTATGTCCTAGTAATGACAAAGAGAAAGAAGAGATGAGTAGAATTCCTTATGCTTTAGCAGTTGGCATCTTAATGTATGCCATGGTGTGCACATGACTAGACATTGCATATTCAGTGGGAGTAGTGAGCAGGTTCCTTACCAATCCAGGCAAACAACATTGGCAAGCAGTAAAATGGATTTTAAGGTATCTCAAGGGTACTAGTCATTATTGTTTATGTTTTGGTCATGATAAGACTGTGCTTGAAGGATTTACAAATGCAGATATGGCTGGAGATGTGGATACCAGAAAGTCCACTACAGGTTATTTGTATACATTTGTAAGTGCAACAGTATCTTGGGTGTTAAGGCTACAAAGAATAGTAGCCCTCTCTACAACAGAAGTAGAGTCAATGGCTGTAACAGAAGCTTGTAAAGAGATGTTGTGGATGTAACAATTCCTAGGAGAAATAGGAATAAAGTAGGACAAGTATGTGTTATATTGTAATAGTCAGAGTGCCATTCACTTGCCGAAAAACCCAACATTTCATTCAAAAACCAAGCACATTGACTTAAGGTACCATTGGATCCAACATGTGTTGGAGAAAGAACAATTATCCTTGGAAAAGATCCATACAGATAGGAACCCTGCTGATATGCTTGTTAGTTCCTGTTTTCGCAGCCTGTCACCAGGGATCAAAATGAGCTCTTACTATGTCTGGTTTGGTTAGATGTTTTGCACATGATATTCAGCACAAAACATGTCACAAGTGTTTCCATCAGAAGGAGCTCAGAAAAACATTTCCAACGGCATATCACACTCCCATAACCGGTTTCTAGATAGGAAGATATAATCAAAATGAATGAGTGATTCTTGGTTATGCATGTTTTGAGGTCAGTTGCTGCACACAATGACAAGTTTAGTACAAACTCAGTTTCTAAAATAATGGTAAGGAATTTTTCAAAAGTGAAAGAGGTTTTTGTTCATCACATAAAAAATAAGAAAAACCTCCTTCAGTTTATGCACAGGTGCTACTATGTAGGAGATATACAGTGATATTTGGAGCGTACATTAAAACAAAGGAAAATTTTCATATTTTGTTATTGTTTTAGTCATTTTAGTGCGGGGCCATTTTACAACATATGGAAAGTAATTTTGAAAAAAACAAGGAGTTTTTTGTTAAAAACAAGCCATATAACAAAAACCTCTTTCATTTTATTCACAGGTGTCACGAATTGGGATATGTGACTAGATCTTTACAACGCATTTTCACAGATTTAAATTTTTAATGATTTTCTGTTTTAGATATGATTTTGTGGAACAGATTGCGAGCAACTGGAAATGACTTTCCCAAATTTGAGAGAGGTTTTTCTCCAGAATGACCTTATCTACAAAAATCTCTTTTAGATATGTAACAGGTACTATTTTATAGGAGATACGAGTTCATCTTCAACACCTATTTTTAGAAATTCGGCCCAAGTTTAGTGTAACTGATTCTATTTTGAAGAAAATGGTTGAGCTCAATCCCTTATTACAAGGATGAGAAAATGTATATATTTTATGAATTTCATAGTGTAGGGGCTGGAATTTGGCAGAAGGTTGGACTTTTGAGAAATCCTTGAGCTTCATTGTACACTCATATAAGCATTTTGGCTAAGGAATTGAGACCAGGATTTGCAGCACTCTTTGGGATCCCTGTGGCATTTTGTTTTGATATAGTGTTTTTTTTTGTATTTGTGAATTTACTTATGTGTTATGTATGACATTATCTATCTTGTTTCTTCCCAACTAAATCAAACAAGAGTGTAAGTAGAATCCATTGAAGTTGCAGTGCTCTACTTGAGGTTTGCTTTAGTTTCATGATGCTTTCAGCTGTTTGGAGAGGATCCATGGTTTCTCTTACCCTCTTCAACTCCTCACCTGTCTAATCCATCCATCTCATTCAAATTGAAGTGACAAAATCAGTTGCCTACCTTGCCCCATTGAGATCTCTACAAGACTGAGCCTCATTCCCTGCACCCAAAATCTGCCTTTCCATTAGAGCCAACAAAAACATCATTTTATCCAATCAAATTCTTTGCACATATACCTAGCCTAAGATCAGTAGTTAAATTAGTCATATCTCAAGCCCTTAGTGATCATAATTTGCTGAGATTGACCCGGAGAGAGCCCTCTCCCGACCTAGTAGGGCTAGTTACCAGGTTAAGCGTGGTTTGATGTTGGTCCTGGATCCTACCTTTCTCAGCCTAAGGTAAATCTAGGCACTAACAATGCTCACTAAGATTCTACCACGAAATAAACATGAGTTATGTAGAGGCATGGTAGGACTCGGTGTGACTTGATGACTCTTATTTGGCTTCAAGTGGGAGAATGTTAAGTGTGAAGCCAAATTCACGGATGGTTCTAGATCAGATCTTTCTAGATCTCCAGGATTCTAGATCTTTCTACACCACCATTAGTTTCTAGAATCACATGCGGGATTCTAGATCCTCCTACATTGCCAACAATTTCTAGGTCATTCCAGATCTCCATTCGAATCACAAAGAGGATTCTAGATCATTCTTTTTCCTCTATAAATTTGTAATTTCTCTGGCCAAGGAAAGCTAGCCAAGGCCCAAGCCTATTATGTAATGCAAAGTGATTTCTGTTCTCCAGTGATTGTTTTATCTATTCCACTATTTCTGACTGAGTAATCTTGTTGTTTCTCCATTTGTCTATCTCCGTGAATTATTCTCTGCTATTGACGTCTAAGTCTCTGAGTATAAATCCGTCGTGTGTTATGTATGCTCTGGTCTAACATAGATACGAGAGTATCTGGATTCTCAATAGGATGTTTAGTTCAACCTTACGTGAGAAGAATAAAGCTACACATCCAAAATGATGTAAATTTACATGATATTACAACTATGGAAGATGCAATATGTAAAGCTAAAGCTACAAAGAATAAGTTTGAAAGGAAATCATTATTCTATAAAATTATTGATGATTTAAACAAGGAGATTGTAGGTTTTTTGGAGACAAATGGACACTGATATATGAATGCATGACCCAAAAATCTTAAATATATGAATCCAAAGTAACTCTATCTCCTCTAGTAGTAATTATAAAAGGGAAATGAAAAATAAAGAAAACAATTTACATAAATTTAGTAAAAGTGGTCTTTGAGCCATAAATATGCAACAAACTACACATATCATTGCAAACTTATAGGTAGAAAGTGTAGGTTTCCACTTGGTAAGACATGATGGAAATTTATGAAGATGGAGACTCACCAAAAATTTCATTAGCCTCAATCATCTATATCAAACTAACTTGTGAAATAGAGAAGCCAAAGGGATTATTCCAAGGAGAAATATGTACACCTACCTATAACACGATATGATCCACCTCATTTGATGAAGTAGTGTACCATCCAAAATAGTGAAGGAACTATAGGAAAAAGGAAACAAATAGCTTAAAGCTAAAAGGAAGCCTAAAAGGAAAATAAATCACAATATCAATAGATTCTAGAAGTACCCATAATTTCATGGACATTAATATTGCAAGAGAACTAAATTTGTTCCTATACTATGTGAAGCATATCATGGTTACAAATAATGATGGTCAACCCATTGACAAGGCTAGATGATGCCATAAAATTTTGATACATATACACAATTTTGATCTATAAACTAGACATTATGCTCTACTTCTTCATGGAACTGATTTGTTGTTAAGATCATAATGGATAATGCAATTAGGAACCTATGCCACAAATTGCTAGGAAAAATTCATGGAATCAAATGGACTAGAAGGAAATGCAAGTTATATGTATTTACATGCCAAAGTATTTGATGTAGGGCTAGCAAGTTTTAACCAACATACCCACAATTCTAAAATCAGGTAGGTGCTTTTCTTAACCTAACTGTGGAAGAATAATTCCCCTTAATAAAATTTCAGTCATGACAATGGAACAAGAATGGGTAATAGCATAACCCAGGGGAATACTTTTAAAAGAAAGTGGGAGAAGCTACAAGGGTATGATACAAAACCATTTATAAAAGAACTAGATTAAAGTATGATATAATATGCATGTGTGCGCCAACTATACACTATATGCCCTAAATCATGACTGTGGAACAATGATATCATATAGAGGCATGGGTAAAAAATATTTACAATTTTCTTTAATGCACCGTGGTCTTCTATCAAACACATTTCCTTATTGAATCTCCCCTTTTAAAAGCCTTGTAACCATGACATATAACCAATACACTTAAACCCTAGACCCTGGTGTTTTTAATATGAGTGCATTCCCAAACTCCTAGGGAAAAACCTCTACATAGAATCTCCACTAGAACTGATATTTTTTATGCAATGGCCAAACTTCCTTCTATATTCATTAATTAACATTGGTTAAACCCCACCTTTTGTAAGTATTAAGCACCTAAGCCTTGATATAAAAGGCCCATACAACCTTGCTCACGACCACCACACTAAATATTGAGACCTTGACACTATCATTTGGGGTTCCCTTTAAAAAATCCCAGGGAAATAGAAGCTGGGATGATAAATTCTCTAGTTTTTAACATAAAAGTCTTTGTCAATAGTTGTCCCCAGACCCCAACCCTTTGGAAAGTAGTCTTTTGTTCCTTTCTTTAAAAAATTTGGGGAGATATACTCTGAGATGGGAATACTTCCCATTAGTTGATGACCTCGACCTCCATTAAATGATGACCCCGACACTTTATAAATGAGTCATGCTTCAAAACTTTTGGGATGATAGACTTCGGGACAAGGAATTCTCTGTTAGTTGGCATACCTCGATTTCCTATTAATTGCTGACCGTGGAACCTGAATTTTTGGAATGTAGTATCCGTTAAAGTATCTGGGGAGATTCTTCCATGGGTATCTATTCCTTAACATCAATGTTTGATGGATTCATTTTTTGCCTTCTTTCTCTCTATTATACAGCAAATTCCTACAAGCTAAATAAAACTACGTCTTGGCTATTGTTACTCAACTTCCATTACATGTTTTACCATATCAGCCATTTTTCCTCTCTTCCTCTGTGAATTCACTGCGATCCTCCATGACTTCCACTATGCCTCTTCTCTAGTTAAATTGAATTGTTGATCACAACATTTGGTCAATGATTAATAGTTTTGGTCAGTCTTGAATAAAATGTTTCTTGCCTCCTTTGTAAGACTCCAACACACTTCTTCAAAGCACTATCTCTGTTGAGCTTAATATCGCCAACCTACATAAAAAATAAATTAAATATAAACATCCAAATCTCACACATAAAGGGCCTTTACAAAAATTAACATAGCCCTAATTTAAACAAATTCTAGAAAACTCAACACATAGTGCTTCTCTCCCATTTTTCATGTCACTGTACAAATATTACATATAGGCTTATATGCCTGGTTTACATTGAATCACCCTTCTTTGCCTCATTGTTACACTTAGGATCATTTTTCTAATCCTTTTGACACTCTATCCTCTCTCTTTGCACACTC
This sequence comes from Pinus tabuliformis, assembly GCA_031772625.1. Lineage (NCBI taxonomy): Eukaryota > Viridiplantae > Streptophyta > Pinopsida > Pinales > Pinaceae > Pinus > Pinus tabuliformis. Next base: position 654,850,270 of record CM062817.1, read on the forward strand.
TTCAATTCTGCCTCTTAGCTTACATTTATACAAATAAGATTATGAACAACAATTAGCTTAGATCCACTAATCACTTAAAAACTTCTATTCTTGGATCCTCTCGATCCGCATATTTCTAAAGAGCTCTAACTAATCCTAAAAATTATCTAACTCATTCAAATATTCTTCAGATCTCCTCAAAGAGTATATATGATTACAATATTCCTCAATCTCAATCCTATTTACACAAATTTTCTAGATTTCATTAAAAACATAGGAAATAAAAATAATTAAATAATTACACCCAATTAGGGATTCAACTCCCTTGGTAAATGAAATACCCTTAGGTCCATTCAAATTGTTTTTTTTTACTTAGAGGTAATATGCTTCTCCATCATACTCCTAAGGAAAAAGAAGATTCATGATCTCCTACTCATGTTCTTCTTTGTTGAAGTTCTCTTAGATCCAAAAATTTATGTATCTTTTTCTTTGCAATGTTGATGTTTTTACATTGTCTTCAACTCTCCAGGATTCCAGACTTTATGCTTCTGCAACCCATTTTCATTACTACTACAAAGTTCTTTATTCAACAACACTTCCTTGCTATTTATCTTCCTTTCTCTACAATACCTTCTTCTAGATATCTTCCTCATTATCATTTACAATCCATCAAATCATCAATCTCTTCATTAAGTTATGCCCTTGGCTAAATTTCACTTTTGTAACTATTCATGGATTTTTACATATCTTTCTCTATAATAAGAGTTATAATATTGTCATGAACCTATTTATTACACTTTATAGCTTTTCCTCATTGTCTTCGAACATAATTTCCTCTTCTTCCAACTCTGATTTTTCATGTTGAATATGTAGTCTTTGTGTTAGGTCCCTATAATACTAGTGTGGCCCCTATATTTCTATTATGTTCCCCATAGAAGTACACTATTTTTATTTTTATTCCCTTACATTATTATTGTTATGTAGGCCCTAATTATATTTTGACCCATTATACTCCTATATATACCTAGGAGGTCTTTTGATTTGAATCATCCAATAATTGTTCATTTATTTGATGTAAAGGGAGGTTTTACCCTTGAAGTGGATTACTATCTAGTCATTCATATATATTTTGTTATGTTTTCATGTTATTTTGATTTGGATACATAAAATTTGGTATCAAATCTCTTGATCCTACATATTTTCTTCTTTAAACAAGCCATCATGGAATTTTCATTATAACTTATTTTTTGTGAAGCTTCAAACTGTGAAATTGCTACCACATGGAGGTGGAACCCTTAAGAGAATTTGATTACAATTTCAATCCTTTTTTTTTCTATATTTTTATAGATATGGTCCACGGAATTTAGGGTTTCTGTATGTTTCATAATTCACTCTCAAACAAGTGTCCCAGGGAAAATCATGACAACTTTCTCTACAAGAATTGAATTTGAATTTCATAAAAAAGTGACAAAACAATCATGGACCTTCATTTTTTACATATGAGTTTTAGGGGAAAAGGTTAAAATAGTGACACATGTCATCTCATACAAGTTTTCTCTATTGAACTGGTTGATAATTAGGTCATTGTGGGATATTTGGCATAAATTTATCTTGAAGAATCTAATCTCGGTCTAACTAGTGGGGTTAGAAAGAAGAAATCGAGGGATATCTCAAGACACAATTTCATACCTTGGGGGGATGAAATCACAAAGATACAATAGTTTCAAGGTACATATTACCAACAAGCTCAAAATCAAGCTCTTGAAAGGTGTGTATTTTTAAATTTTCATAAATTTTGTTTGAAAAATCAGTATGAAGTGATTCAAAGGGCATAGTCAATAATATATATCATTAATTGGTTCCAAAATTCCTCCCTGATCTGATTAGGAATATTAGTTTTTTTGTGCTAAGATCCTCCTCATACTATAAACTAAATTCTATTCATGTGCTTAAGGATTCATGAGTTTATTGCAAGTGAAGATGAGTTTTTATGTTAATTTTATGAGAAATTTAACATAAATAAGAAACTGAACAACAACATATAAATGTACAAAACATCACCAACAACACGTCACAACAGGAACATGATGAAGGAGTTCACCCCTCCTGGACTACTTCTCCTTGGTCCAACTTCTAGTGGCTTGGGTCTCTCTATTATGATGAAATGTGTGAAAAGATGTGTTTACAATGCTCAAATGCTTCTCCAACCTGCTCCATTAAGTCTACAATGTCAAAAAATGGTGATCTAGCCCCTTCTTCCTTCAAATGTGGTCGAAAAATGAAGAAGTTGTGACCTCTACTATTTTCTCTACTATTCACTCGAAAAATTTCCTAAAACCCGACACTAAATCCTCATTTTTGCCTGGATTCCCACTATCTGGCAACCAAATCCACTAAAATTCGGGGAAATTTGTCAGGCGGATAAATTGCTTATCGAGGCCTAAAAAATCAGAGTTAAGGCCATATGGAGGGCCATTTGGCCAGAGACTCACCCTTGGCACTGGCCCCTTTCCTCTGGAGGTCGCATAACTGTTAGTGGCTAGGTGATGGTGTTCACATGGGCGGTTATGTCCCTAGGCTGGCCTAACCTCCAAACACCACAACATTAAACTTTATAATGAATGCACAATCAATATGGTTAAGAAAGACGGTGAGTGGTGCAATGGTAGTTGGCTCTGTTGTGTGTTGGCAGGTTGTAGGTTCGACCCCCACTACCTTCGCCCAGACTATAGAAAAACTTTTGGTGGCCTCCTAGTCTGCCACGTGGCGGCCTCCGGATGGGCCATGTGTCATCTCATGGTTGGCCACTCTTTCAACCAATCAAAGCCACTAAAATATGACCAGTACAAATGTGCCACTTGGCACGATATAATTTCCTAAGGATACTATTGACCAAGTCAGCTTCCACATACCTTACACAATTAGCGCCACAACAACAGTACAAATTGATGACTGGGCTATCCTCTTTTTTCTTTAAATTCAGCTGTTTAGGAAAGTGAACATAACTCATTTCTATAGTCATATGGAGTCTATTTCATGCAAAAAAAGTTGCGCCAGATTTTAGATGATGAGCACTACGTGGTCATCTAGGTTTCACACCAATTTGACAACTTTGAAATTTGAGCTATTTTTTAGCACCTAATCATTGCTCCCCACTAGAAGCCTTTTGGACCCCAAAAGATCACTTTCAGCTGTCCAACAGGTGAGGGTACAGTTCCCTCACCTTTCCAATCTCGATCGATTTGGTCTTTGAAGGAATTTTTACCTTGAGCCCCACTCGAAGGTAATCCACATTCCCTCGTTTTGAAGAACTTATTCTTTTATCAAGAATGGTGTCTTGCTGTAGTTCATCAAGGTATTTAGGAGAAAAATCCTCTATGGAAGGAATTGGGAAATTTTCTCCTTGATCTTCAATAAATGGAGGCTCATACAACCATAAGTTCTCAACATTAACAACAACATGAATTTGGATAGATGAAGGCAAATCCAACTTGAAGTCATTGTTACCAATCTTTTCCAAAATTATGAATGGACCATATCTAATTGGTTTCAGTTTTTTACCTTCTCCTTGGAGCCTCTCTTTGCTAATTTGAATCCAAAATTCATCATAGACTTGGAACTTTTGATCTACATGATGCTTGTTGTGCCTTTCTTTGTACTATCCTTGGCTCGTTTCAAGTCATTCTTCAACTCTTTGGTGTACCAATTGGATTTGTTCAATGAACCTTCTTGCTTTGTCTATATCACTATGACCATAAATAACAACATCTTTCCCAAAAATGAAATCCAAAGGATACTTATGTTATAGACATTTTTGTGCCTTATAGCATTGAGCATGAAATGTCCATAATCTAAGGGATCCAAAGTCCCTAAACATGTTGTTCCTACCCCTAGAGGAACAAGGCTAACAAACCACAGCAATTCACAAAAGTTCTCCACCAGAACTGCTCAAAAACAAGTCAATTCAGGATCAATTCAGTGGCTCCACTAGCTGTTTGTGCTGAATGTCAAAGCCACCACTGGCTACCTGTGCTGAATGTCAAAGGCAACACTGGCTACCTGCGCTGAGCGAGAGTGGACATGTGGCAAGTTCATTTCTCAAGGTGTCAAAACTCAGGAAGCTTCCAAAATGACACTTGCCTCAGGGAATTCGACTGGTGATGAGTAAGAGGTTCCAAATCTCCAAGTGGAAGCAAGAATCTCCAAGTGGAATCAAGAACTGACAGAGGGAGAGGACACTAGTCAGATCTCAAGCTGACTCATCCTCTCTCCAAACATCTATATATGGATCTCTCCTCCATGAGATTTAGAGGTTGGAATTTTGTTATTGCAAAGAATTGCTGTTGGTTTGAGATTGGAATCATTGGGTGCTTAATGCTTTGAAGGGGGTGAAGATAGGAATTCCATTTGCTGGGAAGGAGATGCTGGATTGGAGCCCTCTGGGTTGTATCTCTTCCTGAACCTTGTTATTCATCAATAAAGCTATCTTGGTTTCTCCTATATACTAATGTATTTTTGATGTATGATTGCATTAGTAGGTTTAGTTCATTTCTAATCCTGAACTAGTTATGAATATGAATCCATGTCTTGTGTAGTGTTCTCTTCTTGTGATCTTGCAGAAACCTCTTGAAGCTGGGCGAGCGAGAAGGCAAGTAGCTAGGAACTCTCCAAGAGAAGAGAAACCGGATCGAGGGACAAATGGAAGACACCGGTTAGTCCATCCATCTCTCTTCATTCGTAATTCATAAAGGAAGAATACTAGAATAGCTGTCTCTGTTTGTTGCTAAGGCACTGTCACACCTTAGGTGGATAGGATCGTCCTGCATAGGTATTTTTCCCCACAAAAAATTGGCGACTCCACTGGGGAGATTTGTTTAGTCATTTTATTTGTGTTTCTATCATTGTTTGTTTCATAGACTCGACAGCAATAATCGAATTGCATCTGCTATTCCCGGATGCAAAGTAGACAGTTGTTGCTTTGATCCAATCACTGGACTTGTCTATGATCTGAACAATGGACTCACAAATGATTTGACGATCCTTTGTGATAGATCTTAGTACTCCCTCAAAGCATCCCTTTGATTTCACCTTGCTTGTTGCTTTTATTTGGCCTGAAACAGTAGATTAAATAGCAATCTGTGACCCAGAACCAGTGAGAAACGAGAGTTTCTCCTTCAGCGCAGACCCTGTGAAGGGATTCTGCATTTCAACGCAGGTCCCGTGAAGGCTACCTGTGCTGAATGTCAAAACCCCTGTGTTGAGGTTGCGCTGAACCAGTTTGCTCTTGTGCAGCTGGGGTTCTCTGCTCTGTTTTGCCTTGTTTTGATCTCTGATTTTTGCAGCCTGTAACCAGCATAGGTACCAGTCTGATAACTCCTTTTCTCTGCTTAAATTCCGCCTCCTTTTGTACAAAATGATTGTGAGTGTTTTTATGTGTTTGTGGCATCATTTACAATTTTCCTTTGCATGAGTGAAATAATCATCCTGTAGCCCTTAATTCAGATCTGTTGATTGTGATCTTAGGAGAGAGTTCACTGGCTGTTTGCAGTTGATTATACATTTACTTTTGCATTTGGTTTGAGTTTGTCTCTTTTAAGTGTCGAAACAAGTATTCATTTCAAAAATCGTTAAGTGTTGTAATCTATTCTACCCTCTCTGATTTCGAAAAAGTAAACTTGTTTGTATTTGTCATTTAAAAGCAAATTCAAAGTCGTACAAAAAGCTTTCTCCGTAGGCATCAATACTAAGAAAGCAGAAAACAAACACCTGCATTGTGCATTTGCATCTTGATAGTTTGCATGTTTGATTTAGGAAAAATGCATTAGAGTGTGCTGATTACTCTTTGAGAAAAGATGGTGTCTTTCTTTTCCCTTAGTAGCTAGGATTTTCAAAGTTGAAAAGATATAAAGCTTGCTTATCATCTTTAGACTGCATTTAGGAATTTGTATCATACATCTCGTGGTGAACCTTGAAAGGCAAACTTTAAAAAGATCAACCTAAAATAAATTGAATGAACTTAACAACGCTTTGTAACATAACGCACAACATAGAGGTCTAGGCTAGAGACGTGTTCCGGCATCGTTAAGCCTGGTGACTGTCGATCTCGTAGAAGGTGGGTGATTCCTCCTGAGGGACGATAGCGCCAGTACGGATTATGCTCCCATGTACCGTCACGTATATATTGGGAGACCCCTATAGGAATAAAACCTTTATCCTTAGGAAGCCGTGTCGGCCGCCCTACTGATCGCAATGCACTGAACACAGCATTCGGGAAGATTGACCGCCCGTACCCTAAAAAGTATCCTGCGGTTTTGCGAAAAGTTTGGCACACCCTCTGCCTAGAACTCCACAGCAGTTCCTTTTGGCCATTTTCAGAATATATAACAGAAAAATTCCATTTGAGCATTTGTCACTTCGGGCTCGTTAAAACATCGAAGGAGACTAGAGTCATCTTTAGCTTTTTCTCGACTCTTTAAAAGTGAAAAAGCAAGTTGTGTCTAAAAGCGTCTAAAAAATTCATTTAATTCGGAAACACATTTTCCCCTTTGTATTTTGGTTGATCGAGTAATCCGCAATCGTGGAATAAAGTCAATTGAAACCCCGTCGTTCGCGGAGGCTTACGAGTCAACCGTCTTTGTCTCCGGAATCGAAAACAGTACGGACAAAGCGAACTCGTTTAACCGGTTCGAAGTCTCCTATCAAAGTTAGAACAAGTGTTCCAACGACATCTGAGATTCCGATTACCCCACACATTTCTGGAAACCCTGCCTCTATAGAAGAAGTTCAATAGCCACAGAGGGACAGTAACACTGATCCTAGTCTGGGAGCAAATACTTGCGTTACTGAACCAGTTCCATCTGTAACTGGTTCAGAGAGTCTTGCTCCTCAAACGACTGTCGCTGTCGATTCAACCCCTTCTTCGGCACCAGAAATATTTTACGGACCTGACGGTCTTCCTCTTCCACCTGGTTTGATTGCGATAGAGGAAATTGTAGAGGATCTGCAAGCAAGTACTCCAACACATTTTGGAGTAGGGGTCACTCTATTTCCTTCTACATCAGAAGTTAGTCCATCACCAGTGGAAGTTCCTGTAGAATCGCTAGGCAATCTATTGGATAGACTCAAAATGTCTGAACAACCGTCGACATCTAGGACTGTGTTGAATGACACAGCGACAACAGAAGCCCCTGCCGTCACTCCAACAATGTATGTCGGCGTACCATCTATCCCAACTAGCTCACAACCGCTAGAAGGAGTCCACCCAGGGACTATTTCGACAGTGTGGTCTATTCCAGTTTGTTCCTCCAGAATAATATCCGGCAACTCTTATGTTGAAACTCGCCAGATTGATCCATTTGGAGGTCAATTTGGGCAATCCAGTCCCCAAGGACAAACAATCCCCTTGAGTTCCGGATTGCTACCGTATGGGGGGTAGTATGCCCTTTCACTACCCCCTCCGGGAGGGTATCCATACGGGAGTTCACAACAGTATTCAAGTTATACTGGAGTTACATCAAGTGGTTGGGTACCTATGCTACCTCAACAACCAAGGGTTGTGTATTCTATGCAACAATGTGTACCTATGTTGAACATCCCTACCACACCAGCTATTGTGACGGTGTCACAGGTTCAAACGTTGCCTATTGTGTGTCAACCTCAGATTTCTCAGGTTGTAATGCAACAGCCCCTTGACCCTGTGACACAGCCACAATCACCAACTGGTGGGGCGACACAGGTCCAAACGGGTACAATTACCCCACACCTTGGTCCAACAGTTAGTATAGTGCAACATAACATGGCTTCACAACCGTGGCTGGTGCAATACCAACAACCACAATTCCAGCAAGTGTACCAAGGTTCTGAGCAGCAGATCTTTGCGAACAGTGGACAACCGTACATTCAAAACGGTCAAAACCAACCGCTTTACAATGGTCAAGTCCACCAACCGTATCAGTCATACCAACATCAATTACATTATGCTGGTATGCAAAGGCCCACTGCTCAGGCAATTCCATCGTACCCTGGGTATGCTTCACCTAACCTGAATCAACAGTTACCATTCGTGTCAACTTTAGAGTTACCCGATTTACACCGGTTAACCAACGATCCGATTGCTTACACCCCTTGGTGGCCAGCGATTCCTCACAAACTTCCATCGGACATTCCTAAATTTAATGGAAATCCAGGTGAAGACCCATCGAATCACGTGATGACTTTTAATCTGTGGTGTTCATCAAACACCCTAAATGATGATTCGATAAGGCTTCGCCTTTTCCAGAGGATGTTAACGGGTCCAGCGGCAAAATGGTATATTGAATTACCTAGAGCCTCGTTCGACAATTTCAGCTCCCTAGCCACGACTTTCTTAACCCATTTTCAATTACCGATAAGGTATGAAACGGGAACAGAAATCTTAACCAACTTCAAGCAGACAACGGCCACTCATATATCCGATCATATACATGAGTGGCGTCATCGTCGTAGGATGGTGAAAACGTACGTTCCCGATCAGCTGTTAGCTGAATGGTTTATAAAGTTGTTACTTCTTGCTATAACAGAAGATGTGGCCAAAGGGGGAGTCGTAACGGAGGAGCAAGTTATTGCTCGTGCACAATATCTAGACTTAGTCTATACTCAGTCTGGCACACTCTACGACAAAATACCTGACGCCCCTAGACCGGAATTCTCAATTCCTCCTCCTCCTAAATCAAACAGTGACTCTCATGCCGGCGATGGTGTGATTGGCATGACAAACACGAAATCGACAAAGGCTTCGTCTAAGAAAGCCCGTAAGACTTCAGATCAAAATGCAAAAGAAGAAATTCTTGCTTCGGAAGTAAATGCCGTATCAGCAGATAAAGGCAAAGAAACCAATCAACCAGGAAGCAAGAAGAAGCAAAACAAAGGGAAGAAGAAGAAACAGGGTGAGTCATCTCCGGAAAAAACTTCTTCAAACCCTCTTGGGAAAGGGAAACCAAAAAATCCATGTCAAATATGTGATGAGGATCATTGGACAGGAAATTGTCCATACAAAGCTGAGCTTAAAAGGTTCTTCAAAAGTTCACAAACCTCAGCCGTGTTAATTGATTCGTTTCCCAATCCAGGTCAACATCTGGTTGATAGTGGAAATGCTTCCCCGTCACAAGTGCTAATGTTGTCGATCTCCAAGCAACAAAATGAAGCTTTGATTTCGACAAGGAACAAAGATTACGGGAATCCGCAGCTGTCAAACGACAAAGGTAAAGATCAACCAAGTAGTTTGACAACAACTTGGACAGAAGTTGTACCGCCCATCATTCCTGAATTAACGATAAAACCGCCAAAGCGAGTAGTACACAAGTCGACATTTAATCCTCGCGCCAGAGCGGCGCAGCATTATAACATAGTGGAAGATTTGGCCCAATCGCCATCCGCTATGTCGACTCTTGAAGTACTACAAAATTGCCCATCCCAAAGGCAGGCTTTGTTATCGGCTATTGGTGGGGTTGATCCTAAGGATTCCAATCTTGTATCCTTCGACCACAAAGGATACGATCCTCAGTTACCAACTCAACTAGATTTCCTTATTCAAGTGAAAGCCCTCAACAAAACTGTTCACAAAACAATTATTGATGAGGGGGGATCTACGTGTATTATGTCGATGAGTTGCTGGAAAACTTTAGGGTCTCCGACCTTGTCGCGATCTTCGACGACATTGAAAGCATTCGACGGAAGGACCTATACCCCGTGCGGTATCCTTAATAACTTGAAGGTTGAACTGGGGGGAAAAACAGTAGAAATAGATGTTGAAGTCATCGATGGGAATCTTGACTACAACATCCTACTAGGAAGACCGTGGATCTATGCCATGGCAACTGTTGTGTCGACTTATTTTAGGAAGATCACATTCCCTTTTCAAGGAGGGATTACGATCGTCGACCAACAAGACTTCCTCCCTAATGATTCACAAGTTACAGGAAGCATTCCCATGATCCATGGAAGCAACCATTCGCTTCAAGATATCGGAGTAGGCCTACTGAAAGACCCCACATTAATGGGAACTTTCGCACTTCCACCTCCAATCTATATAGGAGAAGTAGCATTGGTAGGAGCCTGCAACATGATATCTTCCACGAAGATCTCAGAAAACGATATCGACATGGATCATGAAATGGTTTTACCCCCAAGCCCTATAGAAATATTGTAGCAATCAATGTTTCGAGCATGGGAGGCAAACCCAAATCAACGCTCATCAAGCATTTGGGTAGATAGGTCTAGAGAATATGGTACCCCATCAGATCCTTGGTCGAAAGTACATGGGACTGACGAAGGAATCCTACAATCAATGTTGATTGAAGGGGCACCATGGAATGATTGCCACCATCGTTCCCTTCTTCCAGAATATGAAGAAGATACTCAACATGACCTTTACCACCCTTCAGTTTTTGAATTCCTATCAAACACTGTAAATACGGTGGATTCCGAGCGAAACTTATCCAATATTGAAGAGACTATAGCCATAAATATCTCGACTAAAACAAATGTTGTAGAGAATATTTATGTTGGCAAAGGTTGTTCTCCTTCAGAACTGGAAATATATAACGCTCTTTTTAGTGAATTCAGAGATGCCTTTGCTTGGTCATATGATGAAATGCCAGGCATTGACTCGAGTATTGTTGAACATGAAATTAATATGTATCCTGATATCAAACCAGTAAGACAACGGCTTCGGCAGGTGCACCCCAAGAAAGTCACTGCCATTAAGGTAGAAGTTGAAAAACTTCTCCATGCTGGTTTCATCTACCCGGTTCCTCTAACCGATTGGGTGTCTAATATTGTCCCTGTTATGAAGAAACAAGGGACAATTAGAGTGTGTGTCGATTATAGGGATGTAAACCAAGCTTGTCCGAAGGACAACTACCCTACACCCTTCATCGACCAGATAATTCATGAATGCGCTGGATGTGAAATCTTTTCATTCATGGATGGATTTTCCAGGTATAATCAAATAAATATCCGCCCACAGGACCAGTCAAAGACTACATTCATCTGTCTGTGGGGCACATTCGCTTATCGAAAATTACCCTTTGGTTTAAAGAACGCAGGGGCGACGTTTCAGAGGGCAATGAATTATGCCTTCCATGACATCAAGAACATCGTTCAACCATATCTCGACGACCTTCCGGCTCAATCGCGAAAGCGGACTGATCATCCGCAACATTTAAGAGCGATATTTCTACGTTGCCAACACTACAAGATAAGACTCAATCCACACAAATGTGTGTTTTGCGTCAGTTCTGGTCGTTTACTTGGCTTTGTAGTCTCTAAGGATGGGATTCGTCTCGACCCTTGCAAGGTTCAGGCAATCATTAATTTGCCTCCACCTTCAAATTTGCTTCAGATTTAGAAACTCCAAGGGAAAGCAAACTTTCTGAGGAGGTTCATTCCGAATTACGCAGAACTTGCTAAAGGTTATACTCGTCTTTTGAAAAAGGATGTACCTTTTGTCTGGGATCAGGTGGCGCAAGCTTCCTTTGATGCTCTGAAAGATTCTCTAGTAAAAGCATCATTAATGTATGCCCCGGACTATCAAAGAGATTTTAACCTGTATCTGGCTGTAGCAGATACGACCATTGAGATGGTTTTAGTTCAAGAAGTCGATGGAACTGAACATCCAATATATTATTTAAGTAAAAACTTGAATGATACAGAAAGAAAATATTCTTACGTTGAAAAGCTAGCACTCACTACTGTTCAAGCGATACAAAGATTTCGACATTATGTCCTCTTTCGAAAAACTACCATTCTATCAGATTGCAACCCCATGACTTATATATTGTCACGACAGTTTCTGGGTGGCAAATATTCAAAATGGATAGCGATCCTTCAAGAGTTTGATCTGGAATTTGTAAAATCCAAATCAAAGAAAGCTTTAGTCTTCGCAGAATTATTGTGCGATCTCCCATCGTCGTCCAACGATGAAACATCCAAAGAATCAATCGTGGACAAGCATTTGTTTCTGATATCTACAAGCAATGAGTGGTATGGAGATATAATAATTTATCTCCAAACCCAAAAATTTAGGCCTAACACCTCTCACTCAGAACAGAAACGTATAAGATACCAAGCAAAAGACTACATGATCGTCAGTGATACGCTTTACCGTCGTGGTATCGATACAGTTCTGAGAAGGTGCCTTACCCATGAGGAGGCCGAAAAAGCCCTGAATGAGTGTCATTCAGGCGCGTGTGGGGGGCATCAATCTGGATATGCTACAGCACAAAAAATCTTATGAGCAGGATACTTCTGGCCAACAATGTTCAAAGATTGCATAACCGCAGTCAGAAGTTGCCATGCTTGTCAAATTTTTGATAGCAAAACCAGAAGACCACCTGCACCTTTACAGCCAATAGTTGCTGTTGGGCCTTTCGCCAAATGGGGCATCGATTTCATGACATGTAACCCCACCTCGACCGGGGGGCATGGGTATATTATAGTCGCCGTTGACTATTTTACCAAATGGGCCGAGGCGATGCCTACATTAGATAACACTGGTGAAACAGCTGCCCTTTTCTTTTTCAATCATGTAGTTGCCAGGTTCGGCGTACCACAGGCTATAGTTACAGATCATGGATCGAATTTTCGCAATCACATGATGGTTGAATTAGCTGCCAAGCTAGGGCTATCTCACGACAGCTCTACCCCGTATTATCCGCAAGCCAACAGACAAGTTGAAGCAATCAACAAGGTCCTGAAGCGTATGTTGCAAAGGATGATCGGAGTTCACAAAAGAAGGTGGCACCTAATCCTGTACTCAGCCTTGTGGGCTTACCGAACATCGGTAAGGAATGCAACCGGGTTCACACCTTTCCAACTGGTGTATGGCCTGGAAGCAGTCTTGCCAATCCAGTGTGAAATCTCGTCTCTTAAACTCGCAATTGATCTCCTCCCCGGAACTTCGGAAGAAGAGGCTCGTTTCTTGGAATTAATCCAATTGGATGAAACCCGTCGTGATGCCGCTTTGGCTAACGAAGCCCATAAGAAACGAGTCAAGGCGCAGTTCGACAAAAATGTCAAACCCCGTGTCTTCTCAGAAGGTGACTTGGTCTTACTTTATGACCAAGAATCCGATAATTTGGGAGCAGGTAAAATTATTTATGGATGGGCCCCTATATTGTTAAACGAGTGTTAGCAAAAGGAGCCTACGAGTTAATGGATTATGACGGAATTCCACTGGCGCAACCCCGTAATGGGTTGTACCTCAAGCGTTACTATGCTTAAATAGTAACTTGTATGCTTTTGTTGTATTTTGTTTTCGCTAAAGTGTTTGTTTTGGTCGAGTAATCCACCTTTTTACATTTATTGCAGATGTCAAACCTTCTGGAGACATGTGTTGGATATGCCGATGGAGCGAGTCGTAGTTCGCGGAACCTGTCCTCCGCAGCCTGGGCCATTTTTGATCCAAGCGGCGAGTTAGTAAGTTTCAGAGGTGTGTGTATTGGGCAATCAACGAATAACATCGCTGAGTATAGCGCGTTGATAGAACTACTCTCTGATTCCATCACCCATGGTATACGCCGACTAATCGTCAAGCTAGACTCACAACTCATAATACTACAACTCAATGGTATATATTTCGTTCGCAACCCAGCTATTTATCGCATGTTCCTAAGGGTTAAGATTTTGGAAAGACAGTTTGATTTAATTCAATACCAACATATTTCCAGAAACTTAAACACATTAACCGACTCATTAGCAAACTATGTGTTAGATAGACATTTGCGACATTTATAAAAAGAGACACATCATCAATGTTGTACATATGGATCATATAACTCAACCAAAATAAACCTCGAAAATAAAAATATATATATATATATAAGCTGTTTATCGTTTATACATAATGTTCTGTAACCAAGACAAAAATCAGTCGCATGACCCAAAAACTCAAAAATGCTATGGGGCACCCTAGTTTAGTGATGCTCATGATAGCACGTCACGGCCTGTGCAATCATGCGTAAGAGACGAGTCCATCGTCTAGGCACACCAGTAGTATGCCGCTGCAAATGTAAAGGTAACTCATCAATCCTCACATCAGGAATGCCGAGAGTAAGGCTCTCAACCTGCTCCTGCACAGCTGTAAGGGTCTCGGCCACGTCAAGGTCGCGGAGAATAACCCTCCCAGCAGTCTCCCCTGCTGGGGTAGCGACTGGCGCTCTCGGGCAAACTGCTGGACGAACAGGACCAACATCTACATGCACACATGAGTTTGATTAAAGTCTTGATAGAATAAAGCACAAGGACATTATAAATAAGAACAGTAAACAGTAATATGGTCGAAGATTTTACCAATAGTGCCCCACTGTTCACCATCCGGCAGTACCAAGTCCGGATCACCTCGGAAATCCATACCAACATATGGATACTCGGAATAGACCATCTCCTGATGCTCGAACCACCTGAAGAAGGTATCAGTGAAAGAAATCTGAGATTGACCAGCACTCTTAGACATGTGATCAACCCATCTCTGCATGCGTGGCTCGGTAGGAGAAGGCAAGTCGAGTGCGATATACTGAGGCTGCATCAGTGGTATTTTCTCTAAGGCAAAGGCAGTCAGAATAGAACCAAATCCAAAGTTCTTCAGCTTCCCGTCCTTTACCTTGTTCAACTGACTTTTCATCTGAAGAAGTACTGCATCACACCAGTTGAATATTTTTGGTTGGAGGCACTCCAAGGCGTGCTGCACATAAGATCTGTTGGCAACATGAAGAGATACACTACCGGCCATCCTACCAATAGTATACAGAATGGACCTGAGAGATCTGTCAGCAATCTCACGGATAACGACCTTGCCATCTCTGCTCGGCTGAGATCCTTCCCTGCAATACTGGTGGACATAATCTCTCACGGAGTCATTCCCTCAGGCTGAACCTGACAAAGAAATGGGAGCACCCTGCCTCGACAAGCCAGTCAAGAAGTAAATGTCTACTACAGTCAGGGGGATAGATTTGCCCCTAATCTAAAATACTTGGTTGATAGGATCCCAAGCATCAAGCATATACTGCAGTAAGGAGATATGTGCTCTCATACTACAGACACGGAAGAACTTCAGCAGGCCACAGTTCCGCAGCGCGTTCACTGTGACAGGGTCATGGAAGGCAATCATGTCCTCTTCTTCATGTTCTCGTTCTCGCCATGTAAGGGTCATTTTGCTCAAAATTCCCTGCAAAACAAACAAGAGAAAGAGTAAGATCCTGGATTTGATGAGAAACTGGCAAAATTTTCATCAAAAACTGTGCAACAGAACTGTTTTTCTATGCCCAACGCAACTGGCTAGTGTTCCACCTGCGTTGAAGGTGAAACTGCATTCATGCAACTTGATATTCAACACAGGTTTCGAGTGAACTACCTGCGCTGATGGCAGAGCGCCCTAGCAAAACCCCAGGGGCTCAGGGGGACAGGAAAACAGGCACAGAATGGAAAAAGGAAACCATGAAAAGAAAGAGCTAGGGTTTAGCTCCTACCTGGTCCAGACGGCACCGAAAACCGTCCGCAGAATCTCCCGGAATCAGCTGATGAAAATCAAGGGGGAAGAGGCACCTCCAAAGCTCCAACAAACCAAGTTCAAATGAAATGGTAAAATGAGAGGTAAAAACACCTTTTAATTGCTTTTTACGTAGTTCAAAGCGAAATATTAGGGTTCTAATCTCATTTTCAAGAAAATATTATTCATTTCTAACTAGTTTGATGCAGCAATTGAGGATATAGTACTATCTTTGAAAAGGGCAAAGCTAGTTATGGTAAAAAATAAAAAATTTGACCATATAATATCGAGCAGTTTTAGCACACAGTTCATGCTCGTTAAAAAATAAATGCAAGATCCGAGCAGTTTTAGCACATAGTTCATGCTCGTTAAAAAATAAACATAAGATCGAGCAAATGTTTCCACCCGCGTTTAAGCTCATTAAAAAATGAACTACCCGGTAAATAACCACTGTGAATGTAACCTTATCAGCCATTAAAGCCTTGGTCGTGTTTGCACCGTCACCTCCACTTTTCATTTGGCCGATCGTTCACCTCCATATGATTGTTTACCCATTTTGAGGAACAACTGCGAAGAGTGATTTCACTAGCCATCCTTGTGACACTGCCGTGATTGGAAAATCCAACCTGTACCTGGAATCAGCTGCTAACCCTGTTTATCACTCGTTCCTCAAAAGACGAGTCTTCTTTAAGCTCTTTTCAACTGACTCGTAAAATATGAAAAGATTGCCGATTCCTTGGCCTTCCAGCTCGTTAAAGGGATAGGAAGTGCTATCCCTCCTCTAGATTTCAATCTTTTTGGACCTGAGGGATTATTGCACAAAAAGATCGAGTGCTTGTTTTATTCGGCTCGTTAAAACTATCGAAAACTCATCCCTTCTGTATTGTTTTATACTTTTTCGGACCTAAGGGATTAGATGACGAAAAAGGACTTTTGGAGTTAACTTTATGTACCTTTTCAGACTCTCTAAAAATGAAAAGGACCGAGTTATCCTTGTCGTTAGACTCGTTAAAATCATTAAATAGCGACAAACTTGTCTTTAGACGAGAATGAGTTTCACTATCGCTAGGCTCGTTAAAACATAGCGATAGGCTTGCCCGAAGGGCAGGTTATAGAACAAGCATATGTTATCTTCCTCAAGCTTGACAAAAATAAAGAGGTATTGGTCAGCAATGACTGGGGAAAAATTGGGAGAAACTCAAGAAAACTTTGATGGTAGCAAGTCGCTCTTGAACATGACACTTTTCCTCCGTACCACAATCGGGTTGGGTTGTTTCATTCACTGGTCACATCCATGGTCTCGCCATACCATCCATATTTGGGGTAATGCTACCAATCCATCGCATCAGTGTCGCCATATGTTGAAGAGAAGTCGTTCAGAAAAGTCAACCGTGTCCCATCCACTGCCATACATTATCCTTCATCCTTTCATGACCGCCACCCTGAATCATATGTCACAGATTGTTTTCACCTCCATCAAAATCATTAGCTCCGTTCTGTGTCATTGATGTGGGATTCATTAAGGCCCTCCTTTGACGGATCGCTTCTTGTCGACATCAGCTCATTATCCAAGAAGTTGATCTAGGAACATCCCCTTCAGTACTTTGAAGCTTGCATGCCTCAATGGCAAGTTTCTCACTTCCGGCAACAGGTATACATCAATGACCTTCGACCGAAAGATTTTGTGTGGTGTTCGACGCCAAGTCCTTTATTCACACCACGTGAATTGTACTGCAGTACCTTGAGGGTCATTATCATTATCGGTGATTCCTCTCGCGCTTGTTAACGGTTTACCTCATTGACCGGTAATCAAGCGATGTCTTTCCATGTTCGACTTCAGAACATTTCTCACATGGATCGACTTGTACTTAGAGTGAAGATCGAACGAGTTTGAAGACCCCGGATCTAGTTTCATCCATCCGGGCTGCGAGATATATTCAGGAAAGATAAAGACATTGACATGTACATCATTGCAGCAGATAATCATCCTACTCAAAGGATGATAATTTCATCAAAATTATCAGTCTACCATCAGACGATTGTCTGTTCTATGTACAGAAAAATGAATTTATAAAGCTAAGCATGGGAATGCCCGCCTCAGCTAGATCATGAAAGCAGTATGAAAAATAATGGATTGTATTGTATCTTATTACAGGTCTCCTCCCAGCATTGGATGAACTTCGGATCCCCCTGATAAAGCATTTCACCCGATAAACGGCCTCATACTTTAGGGGGCAACTGTTATAGACATTTTTGTGCCTTACAGCATTGAGCATGAAATGTCCATAATCTAAGGGATCCAAAGTCCCTAAACATGTTGTTCCTACCCCTAGAGGAACAAGGCTAACAAACCACAGCAATTCACAGAAGTTCTCCACCAGAAACTGCTCAAAAACAAGTCAATTCAGGATCAATTCAGTGGCTCCACTAGCTATTTGTGCTGAATGTCAAAGCCACCACTGGCTACCTGCACTGAATGTCAAAGGAAACACTGGCTACCTGCGCTGAGCGAGAGTGGACATGTGGCAAGTTCATTTCTCAAGGTGTCAAAACCCAGGAAGCTTCCAAAATGACACTTGCCTCAGGGAATTCGATTGGTGATGAGTAAGAGGTTCCAAATCTCCAAGTGGAAGCAAGAACCTCCAAGTGGAATCAAGAACTGACAGAGGGAGAGGACACTAGTCAGATCTCAAGCTGACTCATCCTCTCTCCAAACATCTATATATGGATCTCTCCTCCATGAGATCTAGAGGCTGGAATTTTGTTATTGCAAAGAATTGCTGTTGGTTTGAGATTGGAATCATTGGGTGCTTAATGCTTTGAAGGGGGTGAAGATAGGAATTCCATTTGCTGGGAAGGAGATGCTGGATTGGAGCCCTTTGGGTTGTATCTCTTCCTGAACCTTGTTATTCATCAATAAAGCTATCTTGGTTTCTCCTATATACTGATGTATTTTGATGTATGATTGCATTAGTATGTTTAGTTCATTTCTAATCTTGAACTAGTTATGAATATGAATCCATGTCTTGTGTAGTGTTCTCTTCTTGTGATCTTGCAGAAACCTCTTGAAGCTGGGCGAGCGAGAAGGCAAGTAGCTGGGAACTCTCCAAGAGAAGAGAAACCGGATCGAGGGACAAACGGAAGACACCGGTTAGTCCATGCATCTCTCTTCATTCGTATTTCATAAAGGAAGAATACTAGAATAGCTGTCTCTGTTTGTTGCTAAGGCACTGTCACACCTTAGGTGGATAGGATCGTCCTGCATAGGCATTTTTCCCCACAACAACTTAGGAAAGTGTCCCAAACATGCCTTAAATGTCGATGTTTGAGTTGAAAAGTGCTTGGCCCGATTGTAAGCATGTTGAATAAAATGAAAATGTTCATCCCACAACTTAGGATGCTTGCTGCAACACCCACAAAGAATATGTATCATTGTCTTGTTGACCACCTCTATTTGACTATTTGTTTCTGGATGAAATGTTGTACTCTTTTTAAATTTTGTGTCTATGAATCCCCACAAGCTTGACCAAAAATTCCCAACAAAGTGAGAATCTCAATCACTAACAATGGACGTGGGCAATCCAAAATGCACCCATACATTTTGAAAGAATAACTGAGAAGTTTGTTTAACTGTAACTTTCTTTTTACATGGCATCAAAATACACATTTTTCTGAACCTATCCATAACTACATACAAATAATCATGGCCTCTTTTTGACAATGGAAGACCTCCTACAAAATCCATATAAACAGTCTCCCGTGGTTGTGAAGGAACTGGAAGTGGTGTGTACATTCCTAACTTCCTATTGCTAGCCTTATTGGCTGCACATAATGAACATCCTTTAATAAAACGTAACACACTTTCAAGCATATGAGGCCAATAACAATGCCTCTGTAGATGTGCCACCGTCTAACTTATATACAGAAATGACTAGCAATAAGAGAAGTATGTGCCTCACTTATGATGTTGACTCTTTCTCCCCATGGAACACAAAGCTTACCAAGATTGTACAATATAACTTGGTTACTTTGACTCAATCTTGCATAAATATCTTGAAAGTCATTGTCTAATGCATATTGCTCAATATAACTTTCATGCAAAACATAATTATGCTTAAGTAAAGTAGCTACACTAATAATATGCTTAGAAAGCATATAAACAACTTTATTGTAGACACCTTTCTTATACTTGATTACTAAGTGGAATTGTTGAAGAAAGCACATCCATCAGAAGTGCCTTGATTGTTGAAACTTTGATTGAGATTGCAAGTATTGCAATGGCTAATGATTAGTGTGAATAATTATTTCCTTACCCATCAAGTAGTGTTTCCACTTTTTCACACTTTGCACCAATGCATACAATTCATTATCATATAGGATTTAAATTTTTCAAATGAAAAAAGATAGGCTTACCATATTGCATGAGGACTACACCCATGGCGTAGTCACTAGGATCAATATGAATCTCAAATGATTGTCACATGTCTGGAAGTGCAAGTACTAGATTTGAACTGATCTTTTCCTTCAATGGATCACATGCCTTTTTTTGTTTGCCTCTCCACTGAAAATCCTTTTTCACACTTGTTAATGCATGCAAAGGAGCTTCTATAGAAGAAAAAATAGCAATGAATTTCCTCTAATATTGGGTTGCTCCCAAA
This sequence comes from Pinus tabuliformis, assembly GCA_031772625.1. Lineage (NCBI taxonomy): Eukaryota > Viridiplantae > Streptophyta > Pinopsida > Pinales > Pinaceae > Pinus > Pinus tabuliformis. The sequence continues at coordinate 654,870,430 of CM062817.1, forward strand.
AAATTCTTACCTCAATAACTATTTTGGGCCTCATCCAATTCAAAATGACATCAACCTTGGAGGGATCTATTTTCAACTCAACTCCTCCAACAATATGATGCAATTAAACTAAAGAAGCCTTTCCAAACTCACACTTTGACATCTTTAGATACAACTATTCTTTCTTTAAGACTTCAAGTAATTTTCTCACATGCATGACATGTTCATCATGAAATTTACTGAAAATTAAGATATCATCTAAAAATACTATAACAAACTCATCAAGAAATGGCCTCAACACATCATTCATCACACACATGAATGTAGTAGGAGCATTACATAAACCAAAAGGCATAACTAGCTATTCAAACAAACCTTGTTTTGTTTTGAATGTTGTCTTCCAAATGTCTCCAAATATTCTAATTTGATGGTAGCCACTCATGTCCAAATTAGTAAAATACCTTTCATCTTTCAAGTGATCAAGTAAATCATCTATTCTAGGTAGTGGGTAACTGTTCTTTATCGTAAATTTTTTCAATGCATAGAAGTCCACACACATGCACCATGTTCCATCCTTCTTTGGCACCAAAAAAATAGGTGAAACACATAATGAAGAACATGGCTTGATGATCCCTTTATCCAACAAATCTTGAATTTTCTTTTTAATTGCTGCACTTTTCATGACTGACATCGTATACATGCTAATGTTAGGAAGAGGACAATCTTGCAACAACTGTATCTCATGTTGGATTCCTCTCTTGGGAGGAAATCATTTTGGTTCCTAAAAAATCTCATCATATTGGTTAACTACATCAACCAATTCAGATTTCAATTTTGAGTCACAACCTTTAAAAGCTTCATTATCAACATCATTCTTGGGTTTGATCATTAGAAGCAAAAAATTCCTACTTGAATTCACTAGTCTTCTTATTTGCCCCACATTAACAAGTGAAAGATTTAGTTTCTTTCTATGAGCTCTCACAATATATTCTACTCCATATTTGAACAAATGGTATTTGTTCTCATGTCCATGGAAGATATCTTTTCTGTCATAGAGATATGGGCTGCCCAAAATTATACCACATATGTCCAATGGAAAAAAATCAAGCTCCACTTCATCTATGAAATTGGCAGTAATGGTGAATTTCAGTTTACACTTTCTAGTTACCTACAATTGTGCGTTGTCACACACCCATCCAAGTGGATATGGTTTATGATGTGGAATGGTTACCAAGTTTAAAATTTTAACAATATTTTCAGAGATAAGATTGGCTTGAGAGCCACTATCGCAAAGTGTATCAATTTTTCTATGTTTTCAGATCACCATTACGTCAAAAAGTTCATCCTCTTCTTTTCATTTGGAGTTCCATTATGTGAATTTTAAGTGATAGTGCTAGCAATGGATTCTTTTCCCTTCACACCCATGGCTATAATTTTAGTTTCATCACCTGAATTAGATCCCAAATCCCGTTCAGTGGTTGCAGTTGTCTTTTGTTTTCCCTTGTTGAATTTCTTTGGTTTCATTTCGGGATGAAGCTTCCAATAATGAGCTTCATCGTGATCCTCTTTGGAACAATGTTTGCATGTTAATTTCTCTCCTTCCTTATTGATAAAAGCATTTTTCTTTCCCTTCTCTTTTAAACCCTTTTCTTTTCCTTTACCCTTAAATGACTTTTTACTACCTTCCTTAGAGTGTTTTTCCCTCTTCCCTAAAGGTGAGTGGCTTGCACACACATACATCATCTATATTATTTGGATTAAACACTAAGATAGTATGCCTAAGGTAACTATGTAAACCCCCTATGTACTTCAACAGTGTGTCTTGTGATTGCAAATCTACACCTAACATTAGAGACCTTTTTTCTGAATTATTGGGTGTAATCTTGCACATTTTGACCTTTAAGTTGTCTAAATTTCTGCCAATTCATGATGGCTTTATGCATATAAGCTAGAGGGTAGAATTTATCTTTTAATTGTAGAAATGAAATCAGACCAAGAAATTGGGATCTTATCATGTTTTTTTTCTATCTCCTCCTCTATCCTTGATTCCCACCATACTAGTGATGCACCCTCCATTCTCAAGGAAGCTAACTAAATCTTTTTGTCATCTTCTTGAAGGTTTTGAATTCTATAATAGATCTCCATTTGACGAATCCAATTATCAAACTTCTCTGCATTCACTTCACCATTAAACAATGTAAACTTTGAAATGGGAATTGATACTATTACCCGTTTCGTAGAGATAGCAAAAAGTGACCTGATTTTGAAAAGGGGTGATGCAGAACACACATGTTTCTTTTAGAGAATAGTTTTTGGCACTTTAACTTTTTTTATGTACATTGCATTTTAGAATGGTAGTGATTTTCATGCTGATTTAAACAAGTGGTAATTCTGCATCAGACCCTTCTTTTAAAAGACCTATTTTTTGACTTTAAATTTTTTAATGTATGAAATGTAAATAATTATTTTGTAAATTTAATAATTTTTGAAGTGGTTGTTTTCTTTATATTTTCTTGCTTTTATTTTAATTTTAATTCTTTGTAGTGAGGTTTTTATTGTTTTGCATTTTTAAATTAGAAGGTCGATATTTTTAATTTTTGATATTCTACATATTGATACATCCTTAATTAATTTTTCAATCCACATGAAATAATTGTTTCTAAAAAACAATATTTTTTAACAATGGGCATAAAAATAACCATTTTTAACATAAATATAATTAAAAAATTACATGTTTTGATAATTTTTTGTTAGAATTGACATGTCAAAATCACAATTTTTATACGAAAATTTTAACTAAAAATGGTTAAATAATAGTTTTTTTTTATGAATTTCATGTCAAAAAAATAATAATAATCACTTTAAAAAAGAAATAATGATTAACTTAAAAATTAATGCAAAAATCACATATTACAAATATTGAATGCATAATAGTATCAGTTCCCATAATCGAAATCGAATAACCACTACTTGAATACCCATGGGGGTGGCTATCTGATTCTCGGAATCAGATAGCCACTGCTCGGCCACCCCCATAGGGCGGCTAAGCAGTGGTCATCTGATTCTGAGAATCAGATAGCCACCGCCTGGCCACCCCCACGAGTGGCTGGGTGGTGGCTATTTGATTCCAAGAATCGGATAGCCACCACCCGGCCATCCTGACGAGTGGCTAGGCAGTGGCTATCCGATTCTCAGAATCGAATAGCCACTGCCCAGCCACCCGTGGGGGTGGTCGGGTGGTGGCCATCTGATTCTAAGAATCAGATAGCCACCACTTGGCCACCCCCACGAGTGGTTGAGCGGTGGCTATTTGATTCTGAGAATTACATAGCCATCCCCATGGGCAACCGAGCGATGACTATTCGATTCCAAGAATTGGATAGCCACCCCTACGGGCATCCGAGCGATGGCTATTTGATTCCGGGAATTGGATAGCCACCACCACGGGCAGCCAAGCGATGGCTATTCGATTCCAAGAATCAAATAACCACCCCCACCAGCAGTCAGGCGATGGCTATCTGATTCTTGGAATCGGATAACCACCCCTTGACTGCCTGGGTAGTGGTTATCCGATTCTCAGAATCAGATAACCACTACCTAGCCACCCCCGCAGGTGGCTGAGTGGTGGCTATCCGATTACCGCCCAACCGCCCATAGGGGTGGTTGGGAAGTGGCTATTCAATTCTCGGAATCGAATAGCCACCACCCAGCCGACTGTGGGGCCGATGGCCGATAAAATTGTTTTTTTTAAATAAAAAATAAATTTTGTTAAATATGTTTATATATATATATATATATATATAATCTTTTTTTAATTTTATATATATTTTTAAAATATATATATTTTAAATGTTATTTTAAAAAATATCAAAAATATATTTAGCTTTTTTTAATTTTAATGTTTTTTTGAAAATGATGTTTAATTTGAAAATATGCATTTTTTTTAAATTTTAATTGTTTTTTGGGTTTTAATTTTATTTTTAATTTCAGCATATTTTTGTTTTTTAGGGTTTTTTGAAAAAGTTTTTACTCTTAATTTTTGTAGTTTTTAATTTTTTTTTTTCGTTTTTTTTGTTATTTTTTTGTTTTTTTTAATCTAGTTTGTTTTTAATTTTATTTAATTTTATGTTTTTAGTTTTTCTTAATGCTTTTTTAAAATTTCCTATTTTTTCTTAATTTTATGGTTTTTCTTTTCCAATTTTTTTTTATGGTTTACCACGTTAAAAAAATGTTATTGTTTTGAAAATATGTTTTTCTTATTATTTATTTCTTTAATTTTTTTTAATTTTTTAATTCTTATATTTTATAGGTTAATTTTTTTTTTTTTTTTTTTTTTTTTTTAATATATATTTTTATTTATGTTTTGGTATTTTTTTAAATTTTTTTGTGTTTTTTTCATTGTTTTTATTTTTGTTTCTATTTTTAATTTTATGTTTTCATTATTTTCTTGAAATTTTAATGTTTTTCAGAGTCATAACAAAACCTTTTACACTATTATTTCAAAATGTTGAAAATTTACCAAAAAAAAAAAAGTGTTATTCGAGCACCAACACTTTTCGTTTTGAGGGTGTTTTTTGCACAATTTTTGCACATAAAAATTCAGTTTTACAAGCATTTTTTTTAAATGTTGAAAATTAACCCTAAAAAAAACCATCATTCTAGTATACACACTTTTCGTTTTTAGCACTGTTTCATGTTTTTTCGGGGTTTTTTGGGCAAAGTTCTCATTTGGAGTTTATAGTTCCCATTTCAAAGTTTACATTGTTATTATACATGGGTAGTTCAAATCTAACATCAAGTTTTAAAAAGGGTGATTTACCAATTCCTTTTGAGGTATGTTGATGAGTATGAGTAAGGGTTGTGTTAGTGGAAGAGGGTGAAGAATCATGTGAAGAATAAAATGAAGAATATGATGGAGAGGGTGGAGGTTTAACTCCATTTCTATTACCTCCTCCTAAAGAACCTTCTCCTTTGGGAGGCTTGGAGCTTTCACCCTGTAGTCTGGTATTCCTCTATTCATAGAGGACCTTCACTATCTCTATCATATCAAAGAAAGCCTTCCTGAAGACCTTCTCATCCTCTGTCATTGTAGGCTCTCCTTCATGGTGCATTCTCACTGGAGTCTCAATTGCAATTTGAGGAAGAACTGGTGTTGGAGATTGTGGCAACCTTTCCCTCCTTCCCCTTGATCCAACTTCAAGGCTTTCAACCAACTTCCCTTCTCCTCTTTTGATTTTTAACCTTGTAAGCATCACATAAACTTGCAAATAGTTAAATCCTTCTTACACAAAGCAAACCTAGTGCTCGGATACCAAAATGATCTGATTAGGAATATTGGTTTTGTTGTGCTAAGATCCTTCTCAGATTATAAACAAAATTTTATTATGTGAAAGGATTCATGGGTTTATTGCAAGTGAAAATGAGCCTTTATGTTAATTTTATGAGCAATTTAACATAAATAATAAACTGAATAGAAACATATAAATGCACAAAACAACACCAACAACACATCACAACAAGAACATGATGAAGGAGTTCACCCCTCCTGAGATACGCCTCCTTGGTCCAGCTTCCAATGGCTTGGGCCTCTCTATTATGCTCAAACGTGTAAAAATATGTGTTTACAATGCTCAAATGCTTCTGCAACCTACTCTATTGTGTTATGAAACTAGCTCACAGAAGATAGAAAACATAGATCAACGCCTTAGAATTCAGGCTCTTCGAGGGGGCAACCTCCTTTACATTACACAAATGAACAATTCTTAGATCACACAAATGACAAGACCTCCTTTCTATATATAGGAGTCTAAGGGGTCATAATATATTCAGAGCTAACATAACAATAATAATGTTAGGGCAAAATAATAACAATAGTGGGATTCTATGGGGCACAATAATAACAATATAGGTACTACATGGGCACAACAATATAATAAGGGGGTTGTACTAATAACAATAAGGGGATTGTACTAATAACAATAAGGGGTTACACTAATAGTATAGGGACTTAACATGCCCCTCTCCTTTAAAAAGTGTTGTCCTCAACGCTTGAGTAGTTCTTGATGCTTCTGTATAAATTCTTATTCTCCCATGCGGAATCTTCAGTGGGTAAGTTCTTCCACTTGATGAGATACTCTGAAATTGATTGATTTCCTACCTATCGAGTTCTTGTTTCTGTCACTACTCCAGGTTCCAATATGATTTTTCCTTCCTCTTCAAGTTTTGGAAATATTGTTTGAATTGGGATATTCTGCAACTTTTGAATGAGTGGCCACACTTCTTTTTCCTTCTTCCATTCATCCCTTGCTTTGTTAATCCAATCTGGTTGGATAATAGAAATAGCACAAAACAATGCTTCCACATCCTCATCCTTTCTTGAGAGTGCATCTGCAACAAAAAATTTCTTCCCTTTTTTGTAGATGATGTCAAAGTCATAACCCAACATATTTGTGACCCATTTCTTATGTTCTTCTAAACATAATATTTGTTCTAAAATGTATTTAAGACTATCATGATCCATTTTTACCTTGAACTGTCTTCCCATTGGATAAGGTTTCCATTTCTTAAGTGCATGTAGTATTGCCAACATTTCCTTCTCATAAATAGCTTGCTTGAGATGTAGCTATAAAAATACCCAATCACTTACATCAATTTTTTTCACTGCAATGTTGATCTACCTGTTGTTTAATTCGATTCTTCACCAAAGTGGCATTATCCTTTAAAAGTTGGAGAGCTTGTTGTTGATGCTCGATGTGATCTTTCATTGCTTGAACCTTTTTCTTCTTGATATGTCCTTTTGTCTTGAGAGTTTGAGGAGTGGTAATTTCTTCCAATGATTTACAAGATATGGTCGGATTCATTTCTTGATGCTCGATGTGATCTTTCACTTCTTGAACATTTTTCTTCTTGATATGTCCTTCTATCTTGATAGTTTGAAGAGTAGTAATTCCAACCAATGCATTACAAGATATGGTTGGATTCATTTCTTCTTTCTCGATGTGATCTTTCACTTCTTGAACCTTTTTCTTCTTGATATGTCCTTCTACCTTGAGAGTTTGAGTGGTAATTCTTGCCAATGCTTTACAAGATATGGTCGGATTCATTTCTTCTTTATTTGGGGTTGGGTCCTAGCATATATCCTCTTCTTTTGATGTTTGTTGATCCTTTTATTCCTCCTCTTCATACTCAATGTAAAATAATTTCTTCTCAACACACTTATGATCTTTAGTGCATTTTCTACAAGAATTATAACAAAGTCCTTTTTCTCTTTTTTCCTCAAATTGTTGTTTTGTAAGCCTTATAGGTTGTGGAAGGCTAGGAGAAGAAACACTTCGATAATTATAGTCATGAGTGGTGGGATTCCTTGTTTCCATAATTTTTCTTTCAATTTTTCTTGCCAACTCGAATGCCTCCTCCAATGAGTCAGGTTCCCAAAAACGAACCTCATGTTGAACGTTATCCTTTAAAGTCCCTATCAAGACATCAATCCTTTGCTTCTCTGGAATATGATTTACCCTTCTATTCAATTTTTGAAAGTCCTCAATGTGCTATTCCATTGAACCCTTTTGTTTGAAATTTATCAATTGGCTAAAGAAGAAGTTTTTCTTTGTATCCTCATAATGTACTATCATTTCCTCCGTGAAAATTGACCACGTAACAAGTGGCTTACGAGAACAAAACCATTTATACCATAAAAATTGATCCGGTTCTAAATATGAAGATGCAATACGTACCTTTTGTAATAGTTGCACCTCAAGTAGATCGAAATATTTCTCCATATGTAGTATCCAATTTACCGAATCCTTACCATCAAACTTCCTCATATCACCTTTTCTTGATTTTAGGAGCTTGATCTTGAAATGACTATAACTCTGTAATTTCGGCTCTTCCAGCTCTAAAATTGCGACCTACAATAGTCCTCTGTTTCCTCTTGCCAATGCCACTAGTCTGATCAAAATTGGATTCTCCAAGAAAGAGATATGCACAATCTCCAAAAATGACCTGATTATATACCTTTTTAGAAGAGAGAAATTGTATGAAGTCCTACATGTCACTGTTTTGACCTTCAAATCTGAATAATATACATAGGAAACTACAACCCATCCTCTTTTTATAACTTCTTACGAAATTTCAATCTGATGCTCAAAACAAAAGTTATGACTATTTTCCCCAGGTCACCTGTTTGGAATGTAATTCATGAGTCTGCAAAAAGGCCAACTTCCTCATATCATATCTCCATAATTATAACATGAAAAACTTTTAAATTCGGACTCAAGGTTCAGTGCGATTTCATTTCAAATGGGTTTTTTTTTTCGCTTCTGAAACATCACAGAAGATAAATTATAGCGAAAATGCCACAATGACCAATTTGGAGCAGCGAAACACTAAAATCCAAAGCTCTGATACCAAATGTTATGAAACCAGCTCACAAAAGATAGAAAAAATAGATCAGCACCTTAGAATTCAGCCTCTTCGAGGGGGAAACCTCCTTTACATTACACAAATGAACAATTCTTAGATGATACAAATGACAAGACCTCCTTTCTATATATAGGAGTCTAAGGGGTCATTATATAATCAGAGCCGACATAAAAATATTAATCTTAGGGCACAATAATAACAATAGTGGCCTTCTATGGGGCACAATAATAATAATACGGGGACTACACGGGCACAACAATATAATAAGGGGGTTGTAATAATAACAATAAGGGGTTACACTAGTAGTATACGGACTTAACACATTGAGTCCAGAATGTCCAAAATGGCCATCTAGCCTCCTTTTCCTCCCAGTTTCGTGGAAAATTGGAGAATTTATGACCTCTCCTAGTTTCTCCACTATTGGCTCCACAAGTTGCCCAAAATCTGGCACTGAACCCTGATTTTGGCTCAGATTCTCGCTAACTGGCCACCAAATCCATCGAAATCCAAATGAATAAATTAGCTGCTGAGACCTAAAAATTCAGAGTTAAGGCCATGTGGAGGGCCATGGGGCCAAGGGCTAGCCCCCATCACTGGCCTATTTCCTCCGATAGTCACATAACTGTTAGCGGCTAGGTAGCGGTGTTCACATGGGTGGCTATGTCTGCGTGATGGCCCCCAAGGGGTAGTCCAACCTCCAAACTTCACAACATTAAACTTTATAAAGAATGCGCAATCAATATCGTTAAGAAACATGACGAATGGTGCAATGGTAGTTGGCTCTGTTGTGTGTTGGGAGGTCACGAGTTTGACCCCCGCTACCTCCACCTAGGCTATAGAAAAACTTTTGGTGGCCTCCCAAGCTGCTAGGTGGTGGCCTCCGGTTGGGCCACATGTCACCCCATGGTTGGCCACTCTTTCAACCAATCAAAACCACTAAAATTTGACAAATAAAAATGTGCCACTTATAACAATATAATTCACTGAGGATTCCATTGAGCAATATAGACTGCTGGCTGGGCTGTCCTCTTTTTTTTAATTCCTGTGTTTGGGAAAGTGAAAAAAACTCATTTCTGAAGTCATACGAAGTCCGTTTCATGTGGAATGAGTTGTACTAGATTCAAGATGATGAGAACTACGCGTTCATCCAGGTTCCATGCCAATCCAACAACTTTGAAATTTGAGTTATTGATTGAGCACCTAATCACTCCCAAACAAAAAATTTATACACCATTAATCCCTCAATAAATATCTACTAGGATACATGAATAAGAGGAAGAAATAGAACATGATATATCAAAATTATGAGAACAAGTACAACTATTTTTGCTATCACAAAGAGCAACCAAAAATGAATTAGAAGCTAAGATGGATGGTTTATAAGAAAAAATGGAATTTTTTAAGGATGGTTTAAAATAATAAATGGAAGGTTTGACAAAGTTGGTACAAGAAATTCTTCCTAATGGTGATAATTTATTCCATGAAACTCACGATGAGAACAAATGGAATGTGAATCATGATTTTAGACTCTTAACTTTGGGTTGAAGGAAAATCATATTCCAAAGATTGATATGAGGAACCTTGATGGAAAGGATTCATTCACATGGATACTGCATATTGAGAAGTTCTTTGATCTACATGATGCAAAACACACACAAAGATTATGCATTGCATCTTTATATTTAGAACCCAATTAATTTGTGTGGAATCGATGGATTTGTTCTCGTAAATCACTTATCACTTGGACAATTTTTACAAAAGAATTGATAACACATTATGAGGATACAAAGAGAAATACCTTATTTATCCAATTGATAAATCTCAAACAAAAGGGTTTATCTGGGGAGCACATTGAGGACTTCCAAATATTGAATATCAAGGTAACTGATATTCTAGAGGAGTATCTGATTGATGTATTCATAGGGACTTTAAAGGATAACATCCAACATGAGGTTCCCCTTTTGGAACTAAGTCATTGGAGAATGCATTAAGGGTGGAAAGGAAACTTGAAAGGAAAATTATGGAAACAAGGAGGTCTACCACTCACAATATAAATATGGAAGTGTTGAAGTTCCTAGGCTTCCACAACCTACAAGGTTGGCAGCACAAAAAATGGAGGAAAAAAGAGCAAAAGAGATTTGCTACAATTGTGATATAAAATACATTATAGGTCATAAGTGTGTTGAGAATAAATAATTTTAGATATGTTGTAAAGAGGAGGAAGAAAAGGAACAAGAAACATAAAAAGAAGAATATATATACCAAGAACCAACCCTAGGGGTTGAAAAAGAAGAAATGAATCTGACCATATCTTGCAATGCATTAGTAGGAATTACCACCCATAAAACTTCAAGATAGAAGGACATATCAAGAAGAAAAAGGTAATAGTCTTGATTTATTTAGGTAGTACCCATAACTTTATTCACTGTAAAATAGCTAAGGATTTGAATTGTTTTCTATATCCAACATCAAAGTGTCAAGCGATGGTTATAGAAAGAGAAACTATAAATTGCTTAGGGAAGTGGCATAAAATCAATCTAACCATGGGGAATATGTATTGAATAGTCGAATTCTTTCCATTGAAATGGGTTGTGCTGATATTGTATTAAGATTCTTATGGTTACAATATTTGGGGACGATAAATTTTAATTTTTGGAAACTTGAAATTTTTATGGGAAGGAAAGGAAATTGAATTAAGGGGTATCACAGGGAAACTTGAGAAGATAATAAGCTCTAATGACATGAAAAATATTTTGAAGAATGAACATCAAGGGCTAATTATGCAATTATTCTCATTATATGTTCAAACATCTAAGTTGTCCATTTATATAGATCTCCAAAGTGTCCATGACAATCATTCCAATGTTTTTAAGACTTCCAAATGTCTCCCACCTATTCATGATCATGATCATGATATTCACATCTAATAGCATAGATGTGATAAAATCCATCTCAATGGATTTTATCACATTTTTACCCAGGTATGAAGGAAGGAGTGTCATCATGGTGGTAGTTTATAGGATTACCAAGTATGCCCACTTTTGTGCACTATATCATCCTTTCAAAGTTTATATAGTTGCTACTGCATTTGTGGAAATAGTTCAAAAGCTACATGGAAATCAAAATATTATTGTAAGTGACAAAGATGCTATTTTCATTGGAAGTTTTCAGAAAAAAATTATTTTCTTATCTTGGTATTCAATTAGCTCATGAAACATCTATCATCCTCAATCTGATGGGAAAATTGAGATAGTGAAAAAAAGGTTGAAGGGTAGTTTCATTTCTTTGTATATGATAAACGCACATAATGGGTTAAGTGGTTACCTCCAATAGAATGGTGGTATAACACTTCCTTCCATATTGCAACAAAAATGACCCCATTTATGGTGCTTTATGGATATCATCCACCATCCATCGCATCATCTTGACAATACAACTCTAAGGTTCAAGTATCAAAAAACCACATTGAGCATCAACAACAAGTTAGACGATAACCTGACTCTGGCATATAATCAAATGAAACTATACAAATTCCTTGTAGATTTAAACTACTTATCAATGGAAACAAAAGACTTGAATCTTCTCTACTCATCAGCAGAAACAATTAATCGATCGAGAGATCACGATCATACAAGAAAAGGAATTCAATAAACACATTACACAATGATTTCCTAGGGAAATTCACGGCTAAAAATCACTTCTATTTGTATATTGCATTAATTAGAAAATATGAGAATATTACAATGCTTTCCTCAAGCCTAAGAAACCTCTGTACTATCTCTATCTATCTCATTTCTTCCTAGACAATCTCAGGCCAATACTTAACTAATTTTCTTCTTGCCCAAGTCCCTATTTCCTTGTGTTGTTCAACAAGGAATTACACCTCTATTTAGTAGGAATTTTCCTCCATTAGATTGTGCAACTCCTTTAGGATATTCCTCTAACTGCATGCACCATCTGTACAATTCAGATAATTATACAACTGATAGTATACTATCCCTGAAGTCCAATCTCAACTAGGTCTTTCTCAGATTTGACATGCATGAGTTATTTATGAGTGAATCATTAGTTTACTAGTCGATCACTATAACAAGCACCATACTCCACTTTAGGAAGCACCACACTGTACTTTAGGTAACACTACATTACACTCTAGGAAACATCACACTACAATTCAGACAACACCATATTATGCTTCTGGCATCACCACACTCGACTGCAAGAAACAAAAAACTACTAGAACTCCCACTAGTTCATCCAACAATTAGAACTAGTTTAACTGACTTTAACTTAGTTAAACTGAATTAATTAATTACAACTTAAAATAAATCCAATCAGGGCTCCTATAACGTAGGAGACACTCTACATGACTCAAGTTAAACCCTCAACTTGAATTAACTAAGCCAACTAAGTCAAATTAACTTAGTTAACTAATACATGTTGTCATGAGATGGGCAATTACAATTTTATTCAAATTTAATTGAAGCACAAATTCAATTAGGATCTTTTTTTATGCCATTTTTAGCATTTCTTGTTGCTATTTTCAATAGTCCCTCTCAACTAGAAATGGATTCACATCTATCCCGATGCAGTACCTTTGGAATGTTCTGCATGCAACTCTTGTCACTGTTGTTGTTGCTACTGCAACATTTGCAATTAAAAATAATGCAAACAAAATAAACTGAATCAACTATGTATCCAACTATCTACTAGGAAACAATGTTGATGTTGACTCTGCCACTGAGCCTCCTGCTTTATTGTCAAATATGCTTATTACTCCTCAAAATTTGATTGACAATGATCATCCTGCTACTGAATACTATGGGCCCTCGTAGCAAGGTAATGATCCATGAGACAAAAACACCTCAATGGACCCTGCCCAAATTTTTTCACTCTTGGGACTATTGCTTCTCATGACCCCACCTCTCACCTAGAGGTATGGATTCATGTGCTCCCTTTTCCCGCTTTTCTCGAAATCCCCCTTTACTAGAGGTCTCTTCTTGAGTGGTTGTCAACATTCGGCCTCCTCTGCGCTTCTCTAATTGTTGCTGCTCCACAACTTATTGAGGCTTCTTCTGAGGCTGCATGTTGAAAAGTTTAACATTCTCGCTCTTAACCACCAAGTCTCTAACCTTTTCCTTGCTCCTTAGGGATTTTCATGCATGAGATAAACCTAATATACTCATAGTGCTACTACTACTGCTTCCACACTACTGCTACAACTACTGCAATAATGAGTATGATCTCCCCACATCCTGAAGTACTAAGTTCCATATGGATGCTCCCTCTAAAACTAGACTCCCTCTGAGTCTTGATCCCCCTGTGGGAAATACATCTTCTCCTCATTCTTTGAATGTCAATGATGAAAACTCCCTTTTGTGTCACTAAAAATTCGCTCATTGATCTGCCCACTAGCATCCTTCTAGCACCATTAAGAAGTTTGCACATAGGGTCTTTTGGATATGTCCGAACTAGAGCTTTATCAATCTGTTAGGACAACTTCAAATTCTTCTCTTCTATTGTGATTTCAACTCTAATACCATGTAGAAATTTGTACAAATCTAGCTCCGATACCATGTAGAAATCCCTTGTATATTAAAACTGCTAATTGTAATATGCTAAAACAATCAACTTCAATCTACTCTACTCATCAACGAAAACAATTAAATGATCATGAATACATGAAGCATAGAAGAGAAAGAATTTAGTCAACACATTACACAATGATTTCCTAGGGAAAGCAATATCTAAAAATCCCTGTTATTTGTATATTGCGTTAGTCAGACAATATGAGAAGATTACAATGCTTTTTTCAAGCTGAGTAACCTCTACACTATCTCTATATGTCTCACTGCTTCCTAGAGAAGCCCAGACCAATACTTAACTAATTTTCTGCTTACCCAAGTTTCTATTTTCTTGCATTATTTAATGAGGAATTATGCCTCTATATGATAGGAATTTTCCTCCATTGGATTGCACAGTTCCTTTAGGATCTTCCTCTGACTACATGCACCATCTATACAATTTGGATAATTATACAAATTATAGTAGACTATCCCTGAACTCCAATCTCAATTGGGTCTTTCTCAGATATGACATGCATGAGTTATTTATGAGTGAATCATCAATTTACTAGTTGATCACTGCATGCAACACCACACTCCACTTCAGGTAGCACCACATTGTACTTCAAGCAATGCCACACTGCACTGCAGGCAACATCACACTGCACTTCAGGCAACACCACAATGCACTTCATGAAGCACCACACTGCACTTTAGGAAACACCACACTCGATTGTAGGAAGCACCACACTACTAGACCTCCCACTAGTTCCTCAAACAGTTAGAACTAGTTTAATCGACATTAACTCAGTTAAATTGAATTAATTAATTACATCTCAAAATAAACTCAACCAGGGCTCCTATAAAGTAGGATACACTCTACATGAGTAAAGTTATACCTTCAACTCAAATTAACTGATCCAACTAAGTCAAATTAACTTAGTTAACTAATACAAGTTTTAATGAGATGTGGAATCACACTTTTATTCCTAATTTAATTCAAGGACAAATTAAATTAGGATCTTTATTGATGTCATTTTCAACATTTTTTGTTGCAATTTTCAACAAAAACAACAAGCAAATCAACACCATAGTGAAAAAAGTTTTAATGTGGGTGATTAGGTATTTTTGTAGCTACAACCATACAATCAAATGTCCCTCAAGGAATCTAATAAAGATGATAAATTATCACCCAAGCACAATGACCCTTACAAGGTGTTGCAAAATATCGGTACTTTGGCATACAAATTAGAACTATCGGTTATAGCATCATTCAACACTCTTGTAGACATGATGCTCTTTTATGGCCATGGGCAGTCCATTTACCCTTGCAGACTTGATTTTATATTAAAAAACTACATTTCAAATTCCATACGTGATTTTCCCCACAAAAAATCATGTACATACTTCAGTCCCAAAACATTATATCGGCATATACATTTTTAAATTTGAAAAAATAAAATAAAATGTTATTTTTTGAGCAGGGTTTACAATTTTTACTGAGAGCCCACCTGTAGGATCCTGTGGCCTAACTGAAATAACCAATTTGTGGTGGTATATATACACCCCTTGGGTAGGCCTAATGGATAAGAGAGAAGAGAGATATCAACATTATACTCGATTTCCCCCAAATCAAGTCTACGTTTCCCCTTCCTCTAACACTTCCAATCTTTAGCAAACCCTCGTTTTCTTTGCAGAGATGCTCAGTCCCCTTCTCTAACATATTCTTGCATATATTAGAGAGGTTTACTTTTTGGATATGGTTGGATGGATTTGGAGGAAGGATTCGTTAGTGGCTTTGGTCTGGATCAGGTTGTATCTATCCCACACATACTATTTTTCATCGATAAAGAAGTTTATGCCTTGTTCCTAATATATGTTTTAATCTTATGAATGATAGTATAAATTGCTATTTATGATGATATGACATATTCTTATACATGTAATTTTAATTATATATTCTATATATTCTTTTGTGATTGATTTGCAAGATTTCATGCCATGGAGGAAGCAGAGGGTTTGGACCCTACAGGAACATCTTCAAATGTAGGACCCTGAAGTATGTTCCTAAGTATAAGATTAATAAATTAAATTCTTGGCATGTTAGATTGAGTGTTCTTTGTTGTTTGATTTATTCCACTCTATTGAGGCTTTCAACCTTGGCCTTAGGTTTTATTTTCCACCAATAGAATTGGTGAGTTCGTTGAGGAATACCATCAAGTATTTCCTTGAAGGGTTGTTTTCTTTGATATGGGTTTTTAGTTTGTTATTTCTTGGTTTCTTAAGTCTTCTAAAGTTTTTAGTAATTTGGTCTTTCCGCTTGATCTTTAAAATCTAGGATTTCCTTTTTATTTTTCCTCATTTTACTTTTTATATGCACTCCTTGTTATAGATAGTTATGTACATACATAGTTTCTTCATACACAGTCGCTTATATATTCTAAATTGTATCTGAGCAATCACATACATACCTGAAAAATGAAAAAAGTTTCAATTTCTTAAATTTATTGAGGCTTTGACCAAATTTCTTTAATCTTTCTTGATCTTTGTGAGGTCTGTAATCATCTTAATAGCCATTTTTGTTGATGTCTTTCCTTCTGTTGGAAAAATGCTTGTATCAACGTAGGGTTTTCAATTTTTAAAGATTTTTACATTTGAAGTTGGGTTCCCGATCTTCTTTGTGAGGCATTTGGCTATTCTATACCTCTTTAACAAATATTTATTGCTGTTGAAGTTGTTGATAACCCAATCTTTTGTTTGCTTGCCTTGTGACGTAGAAGTTGGATCTTTTTTCTTTCATTTTCTTGTTTTTCAAAAAGGATTTGAGATTCTTGGGTGGATGAGAGATTTCAGTTCTCTGAAGTCTTTATGATTTGTTGAGTCTCTTACATCCTCGCGAGTACACCTAGATTTCCATATTTCATTCTTAAAGTAGTTTATAAGTGACAAACTCCCAGTTCAAACTATATTTCCAAAACTTGGAGAGGAAGTAAAAATCATATTGGAGCCTAAAGAAATCATGGAAATGAGAATCTAATAACGTTGGAATTGATAAATTTCAGAGTATCTCATTAAGTGTAAGAACTTACCTACTGAATATTCCATATGTGGGGATGAATATTTTATATAGAAGCTTCCAAAACTACTCAAGCATTGAGGACAATACTTTTTTAAAGCAGAGGGGGATGTTAGATCCCTATAATACTAGTGTAGCCCCTATATTGTTATTGTGTGCCCCATAGAAGCCCACTGTTGTTATTGTTGCTCCATTACATTATTATTGTTATGTAGGACCTAATTATATTTTGACCCTTTAAACTCCTATATATACGAAGGAGGTCTTGTCATTTGAATCATCCAAGAATTGTTCATTTATTTGATGTAAAGGGAGGTTCCCCCTCGAAGTGGCTCATTATATAGTCATTGATCTATATTTTTTTAATGTTTCAATGTTATTTTGGTCTAGATACATAAAACTTTGGATTTCTATTCTTTCCTCCAAGAAATTCAACTCTTCATACAATTCAACAAAATAATATTGAATTATATTTATATCCTCTATATAATATCCATCGCTTGTATTATCTACCAATCACTCCTCCAATACATCCATTTCACCTTCATCTTTTCTTTCTTTCTCTAGCATGAGACTTTCAATTAGTATTGACATCTCCTTGAGCATGTCTTCATGAAGTAACTCTTCATCTTCTGATGCTACTTCATCTTATTTTAGAACAAAGCTTAAACTATTCTCTACTTTAGAAATTCCCCTATTAAATATACCATCTTCAAGGTCAACAAACACATGCTCACTTAAAAATCTCTCTATCTCAATGATATCTTCTGGAAGTCTCATTTCTTCATGATTGTTCATAAACACATCATATAGGTGCTATTCATTACCTACCAAACCTGCAATCATACACAAAATGTCAAGTTTAAAAATATAAGACTTATCATTCAATGCCTTAGCTACGACATCTTCTTGCTAATTTGAGCTAATCCCATAGTTCATCAAGTTATCAATAAATTTCTCCTCCACATCTCCGGCTACCTCTTCATCAAGGCATAAACCTTGGTAAAAAACAACTAAATTATACTCAACTACTCTGAGTTCTTCCTTCAACCTATCATAGATCCCTTGCCTTAGGTTCATTTTCCATGGATACCATATTACCTTCTTCTTCTTCATTATCCAACCATATCCCTAGCCTTCTAGAAACTATTTCACATGATTGAGTTCAACTCCTAACTCAACCATGTAACTCTCAAGTTCTTCATCAATCATCCTCTTTATTACAGTTTCTTTGACATCTCCTTTCATCGAATTGTGAGTTCTATTCTCTAAACCCTTGTTATGACTATTAATAGCCATTATTCCTTAATTTTGTTAACTCTCGTCATCCACTTATGAGATGAAATAAGCCTTCTCCATCTCCATAATAAGTTGGAAACTTGTCATTGGTACCAAGTCGTAGTCTTGGTGTCTTCTCTTCTTCTTCTAGTTCTATGTAGTAGAACCTCTTCTTGAGCACCCGTTCTCCTCCACTTTCAAAGTTGTTGGTTTCTACATCTTCATCTTCTCACCTCTTTCTTCTCTTGAGAACTCTATTTTCATTTTCTTTAGAAATATCATCTTGATGTTAGGGTTCTGTCACCATTTCTTCAATTGAGATATTTTCTTACTCCTCTTCCTCTATCACATTTTTTCTTCTATAATAACTACTACCAATCTATTACCTACAAACACAAATTCTTAAGATCAAGAGTTAGTATAAAAACCATGATATTCTTCTTTATAAGATATTGTGTTAAAAAATATTCCTTATGATCCACTCCTTTAAATCATTTCTCTTTAAAAATCTCATCTGATATGTACTCAAAACAATCCTCCTAGAGATCACATAAGATCTTTCAACCCTCTGCTGCATTCATCTCCAATTTCCAATCCTTTACTTGTTCCATATTTATTGTTGTGGTCATTCAATTTTCTTTCGACTTAGAACATTATGTTATACTTTACTCCAAGGTCTCTAGTGTTTTTCCACATAGTTTCATCATGTAATCATCAATATTCAATTGTTAACATAAATTTTAAAATAAAATCAATTTTACCTCATCTAGACTCCAAATTTGATCTTATTATAATGCATTGCTCCACCATTTTTGTCTAAAACAACTCCTCTGTTGATATATGATTTGTTGGTTTTCTTATGTATTATCAAATTTCTCAATCATTAAAATAAGCAGGTTTAAAACCTACTTTGAAACCACTTTTGATGTAGGGCTATCAAGTTTTGACCGACATCCCCACAATTCAAAAATTGGGAATGCGCTTTTCTTAACCTAACTATGGAAGAATAATGACCTTTAATAACATTTTGATCATGACTATGGAATGGGAATGGGTAATATCATAACCCAATGGAATAATTTTAAAAGCAAGTGGGAGGAGATACACGGGTATGGTTCAAAACCCTTTATAAAACAATCAAATTCAAGTATGATATAATATTCATGTGTAGGCCAAGTATACATCATATGCATTGAATCATGACTATGGAATAATGATATCATGTAGAAGCATAGGGATAAAATATTTTCCTTTTACTTTAATGTGTCCCAATCTTCTATCAGTCCCCTTTCCTTATTGAAGCTCCCTTTCTAAATGCCTTGTAACCATGACATTTAACCAATACAGTTAAACCTTGAACCCTGACACTTTTAATATGAGCACATTCCCAAATGCCTAAGAAAAACCCTATGGGGAGAATAACCACCAAAATTGTTATTATTTATGCAATGGGAGGACTTTCTTCTATCTTTGTTAATTAATGTTGGTTGAACCTCGCCTTTTGTAAGTAATAAGTACCCAAGCCTTAATAGAAAATGCCCATACAACCTTGCTTGCGAACATCACACTAAATCTCAAGACCTTGACACTTTCCCATGGGATTATCTTTAAGAAATACTAGGGAGACAGAAGTCGTGATGATAAATTCCCTGGTTTTTAATATAAAACTCTTAAGCAACATATGTCCCTATACCCTAGCTCTTTGGAAATTAGTCCTTTGTTCCTTTCGTTAAAACTGCTTGGGAGACAAACTTTGGGATGGGAATATTTCTCTTTAACATATGACCCTGGCCTCTATTAAATAATGACAACAACAATTTAGAAATGAGTCACGCTTTGAAACATTTGAGGTGATAGACTCATAGATAGGAAATTTTGTGTTAGTTTTTGTACCTCATTTTCTCGTTAACTACTGACCCCAGACCCCATACTTTTGGAGGGGGAATCTATTCCTTAACAATAATGTTTCACATATGAAGACTCTTTCATGTCAGTCTTTGTTATATAATGAATTCCTATAGTTTAATTAAAACTAATTCTCAGCCACTGCTACTCAACTTCCATTATAGGTTTACCATATCATATTGCTACGTGATTTTCCTATGTGGATTCACTATGATCCTCCATGGCTTCCCATATGCCTATTCCCTGGGTAAACTAGATTGTTGATCACACCATTTAGTCAACAATCAATAGTTTTAGTTGGTTCTGAATAAAAATGTTTCTTGCCTCCTATGTATAGACTCCAACATACTTCTTCAGAGTGCTCTTTCTCATGAGCTTAATTATGTCAACTTGCATCAAAACTAAATTAAATATAAAGTCTAAAGATCATATACAAATTTCATTTACAAACAATAACGTAGCCTAAATTTATAGAAAGTTTAACACACTCGAGACATAATGTTTTTCTCCACTTATCATATGACTGTACAAATATTACATATAGGGATCTATTCCTACTTTACATTGAATCAAACCTTCTTGGCCTAATGGAAAACTGGGCCTCACTCTTCTAATCCTTTCAACACTTTCTCCTCTCTCTCTGCATACTCTCCTATTTTGCCTCATTGCTTACAATTATACAAATAATATTCTGAACTACAATCAGTTCAAATACACTAATTACTCAAGAACTTATATTCCTGTATCCTATTGATACACATATTTCTAAAGAGATCTAAATAATCATAAAACTTCTATAACTCATTCAAATATTCTTTAGATCTCCTCAAAGAGTAGATTTTATTACAATATTCCTCAATCTCAATCCTATTTACACAAATCTTCTAGATTTCCTTAAAAACATAGGAAATAAAAATAATTAAATAATTACACCAAATTAAGGAACCAATTACCTCGGTAAATTAAAGACCTGTAGGTCCATTCAAAATTTTCTTTGACTTGGAGGTAAGATGTTCTTGCATCAATATTCCACAAAATGAACATGCATATTCATCATTTTTTCCATGAACAAGCCACCCAAAGAATCTCAAACAAACCTAAAATCAAGATGAGACTCTAGAAGGAAAGATGAATTCATTCATAAGTGCTATGAGGAAAAGGAATTCATTAAAGTGGTAGGAAATGTTATATAAAAAATGAAAATAAAGATAAGCTAAGTAATAATAAAAGAAAAATATAATATAATAATAAAAAGAATAGTAATAGTCATGTCTCATGGTCATGGCTATTCAGAAGGGTACCTTAGGCTATGTTAAGCTGGGATGAATAAATTATCGTTGTAACAACATTCTCATTGAATATTATTTCTCTCTTTTATAAATCAATATATTTGATTGAGAATTCAACTATTATGTGCGTCAAAGAAATTATAAAAAGTAATAAATCCAATGCTAGAAATGGTCCTTGAAAATGCATGCCTCCCAAGTTTGATAAGGGCTAGCAATTTCACCATCCAAATTGAAGAAGTCCTAAATTGGAAAAAATGGAGTAGAAAATTGTTATATAACCAGATCACAAAACATAAGAAAATATTGATCAACGACTTGAAAATAAGCCTCTTTGAGGGGAAATCTCCTTTTACATTAGATAAATGAAAAATTCTTGGATGATTCAAAACAAGATCTCCTTGCTATATATGGGAGTCTAAGGGGTCATTATATAATTAGGGCTTACATAACAATAATAATGTAAGGAACAAACATAAGAATAATGGGCTTCTATGGGGCATAATAATAACATTATGGGGGCTACACTGGTATTATAGGGACCTAACATGACCCTCTCCTTCAAAAATGTGTCTTCCTCAACTCTTAAGTAGTTATGGATGCTTCTGAATAAAAAACTCATCTTTTCATGTGGAATCTTCAAAATATAAGTTCTTCCATTTAATGAGATATTTTGAAATCGATCTGTTTCGTAGGTATTAGGTTCTTGTTTCTGTGATTTCTTTTGGATCCAATATGACTTTTCCTTCCTCATCAAGCTTTTCTAATATAGTTTGAACCGAGGGCTTGTCAACTAAAACCTTCTTTAAGCATGAAACATGGAAAACGAGGTGTACTCATGAAGATTCAAGCAACTCCAAATTGTATGCCATAGTACCAATCTTTTGCAACACCTTGTAAGGGAGACAATACTTGGGTGATAATTTATTATCATTCTTAGCTTGCCTGAGGGGAATTTGTTTGTATGGTTGTAGTCGTTCTTGGGAAAAATAATGAGGGGGGGGGGTGGGTGAATCAGTATTTTAAACTCAAAATTTCAAATTTTAGATTATGAAATATGTATGCTACTGTTATTAAAGAGAACTACATATGCACACCACTTTAGAGAAGGAAACCAATGTATATCCAATTTACTATTTTTTCGTGTATTCTATTGAATGAATATCTTTAATCATTACATCAGTAGATTAATTACTTTTCAGTATGTAGTAAAGAAACTAAATAAATCACACTAAATGAGAAACACACATAAAACACCAATATTTTAGGTTGAAACTCAATGTGGGAGAAAACCACCACTATTTCTATCTTTGTCTTTTTTCTTATGATATAAGGAAAACTCTTCATTACATTTGTATTGATGCTGACTCTTATCAGTATGTAGGCACCAACCTGTAGAATGATACAACCTTCTCTCGTTCTATAGCATCCACTGGAAGGAGATACAACCCCTTGAACACGCTTACCAACTCTTACTAGAAGGAAGCTCCTGCCCCTTTTTTGAAGGATGCAACTCTCAATTCCTTGTGGACCACTTTTCATAATATTTCATACTAGATCCACTTGTTAAACACTCATCAAACAATATGTTAGGCCACCTTTCATAAAATTATCAAACAAGACCCATATTAACAATAAAACCAAACAAACATGCCAAACTAAAGAACTGAATCTGAGACACTATCACATTACAAATCAACTGAATTTCTGAACCATCGAGTTATTGAATGTAGAACCCAACTAGAAACAACAAAAATAAAATTATGTATTTGACTGTTATGAATAAGAGTCGCATATGTACACCCCTTCTTTGTATAACACCTGCATATAGATCTTACATTATTGAAAACTGAATCATGAGTAACTATAATGTTGAATCAATCATTGGATCATGTACTGAATCAATCATAGACCACTAAACTAATCATAGATCACAAAACTATAGCATCATAACTAACCAATATTCCAATCATGAACAACCAACCCAATCAATAGTTTCAGAAAAACATTATCAAGATAGAGACATCATTGACAAACATAAAAAATCAGAACAAAATTGATTAAATTCTATCATTAAGCCATATTGCGAAACTCGAGAGCATAAACATTACATCCATGAAACATATTAGCGTATGTACGTGACTACCATGCATAACACTCACATACATATCTCAACATACTGAAATAAATTCACAGAAATTATATGCGACTACCCAGAAATGGATCCACGTATGTACGCGACTATCCAATGACAAACATGTGTATAAATATGAAACATTTTTCTACAAAACATAAATTCACTCTCCACAACCTTTACTGTCAAAACTATAGACTTCTGAATACAACATCATTATAAGAATAGATATATCATTGTTACTCACTTAGACATTTATAATGAATAAATCACTCAAGAATATATTTCAACATACTTTAGATATATCAAATATAAGTCTTCTCCTTTCTCTCTGGTGTACACCTATTTCAGATCAAATCATTCATAGAAACCATAATACTTACACACAAAAGACCTTGATCTCCATCTCCTTATATAGCTTTAGCCTTAACCAATACCTTAGGCCAACCTTAGTAATTCCATTGGTATTCTATGATGGGATCAAATAACCATTGTCGCACCCATTAATATGAACCAATACCATTATAAATATCCCTAGTATCTAGGTTACCATGGTGCGGATTTTGTATGCGACTTTTCTTCACAGTACTTGCATATATGTACACAACCTTTCTTCTCAAGACCTGCACATACTTTCTTAAACTTAACCTTTACCATCCATCTGTCTCTGAACTGATATTGCTTTGTCCATACCATCTATAGCATTGAAATAATAGTCATGTTGACATATTTATGAAGTAGGTTTCAAACAAGGGAAATATATTGGCCATAATGCCAACAATGTCCCCTTTTGGACTTGATGGCAAGCACTTTGGTGTTTGGTCACCACCTGTAAACACCTGCAAATAACAAGATTTGTTACCAAGCTTCTCCAAGCATTATTCTCCAAACACCAAGATTCTCTCCCCCTTTCACATCAAGGGAAAAGGGCTAACCAATTCTCAATGAAGGCTTTCGTTTTGGTCTGTCGGGAGGATCGTTGTAGGTCTGATATGTTGAATATGAAAATGACATATTGACCATACTATTAGGTCCCTATAATACTAGTGATTACCCCATTACTATTGTATTTGTATCCCTTATTAATATTTTTGTGCCCCTATTGTCCCCATATTGTTATTACTGTGCCCCATAGAATCCCTCTATTGTTATTTTTGTGCCTTTATATTATTATTGTTAGGTCGGTTGGGTTATATTGTGACTCAGACTCCTATATATAGAAAGGAGGTTTTGTCATTTGAATCATCAAAAAATCATTCATTGTGTAATGTAAAGGAGGTTTCCCACTCAAATAGGATGAATTATAAGATGTTGATCTATCTTTTTTATCTTTTTGTGAGCTGGTTTCATAACATTTGGTATCAAAGCTTTGGATTCTAGGGTTTCGCTGCTCCAAATAGGTCATTGTGGAATTTTCACTATAATTTTTTTTTGTGACGTTCCAAAAGCGAAAAAAAAACCCATTTGAGATGAAATCGCACTGAACCTCGGGTTCGAATTTTAGAGCTTTTCGTGCTATATTTGCGGAGATATGATCTGAGGAAATTGGTCTTTTTGCAAACTCCAGAATTACATTCCAAACAGGTGACCTGGGAAAATCTTCATAACTTTCTCTTTGAGGATCAAATTGAAATTTCGTAAGAAGGTACAAAAATAGGATGGACTATAGTTTCTTGTATATATTTCTCAGAGCTAAAGGTCAAAACAGGGACATGTTGCATGTCGTACAAGTTCGCTACACTGAACTAGTCTATAATCAGGTCACTGTGGGAGATTTGGCATAACTCTTCCTTGGAGAATCAAATTTGGATCAGACTGGTGGCATTGGAAAGAGGACACAGAGGGCTACTACAGGTCGAAATTTCAGAACTGCATGATCCGAAATTACAGAGATACATCAGAGGAAATATCGAGCTCCTACAAAGTAAAAAAAGGTGTGTAGATTTTTTAAAATTTTTTCTTAAGCTTGGTTTGAAAATTTATTTTGAAGGAATTCAAAGGGCATAGTAGAGAATTATTATCAGTAACTGATGCCCCAAGGAAATAAAATGCAAACACCTAGTAAGCAACCTGAAAGCTCTAGCATGACTTATGAAGAAGAGGAAGAAATGCAACATGATATATCAAAATTACGAGATCAAGTGCAACAAATGTCACTCTGACAAAAAGTAACATAATCTAAGATGGATGGTTTAAATAAATATGTAGAAGCTAAGATGAATGACGTGGAAGCTAAGATGGATGATTTGAAGACATACATGGTACATTTGAAGACAGATTTGACAAATTTTCTACAAGAAATACTTACTAATGGTGAAAGGGTAGTAAAGGAAACTCATGATGCGAACAAAAGAAATGTTAATCATGATTTCATAGACTCTAATGTTCGATCGAAGACCCACCATATTCCAAAAATTGATATGAGGAAGTTTGATGGCAAGGATCCCGAAACATGGATATTATAGATGGAGCAATTTTTCGATCTCAATAATGTGCAAAACATAGAAAAGGTACGTATTGCAACTTTATATTTGGAACCAAATCAATTTGTATGGTATCAGTGGCTTTTCTCTCGTAAACAAATTATCACTTAGGCAATTTTTATGGAAGAATTTACAGCACATTATGAGGATACAAAAAGCAACACTTTTTTTAGCCAATTGATAAGTCTCAAACAAAAGGGTTCAATAATGGAGCACATTGAGGAGTTCCAAAAATTGAACATAAGGGTAAAAAACATTCTAGAGGAGCATAAGATTGATGTTTTCATAGGGACTTTAAAGGATAATATCCAACATGATGTTCGCCTTTGGGAACTTGATTCATTAGAGATAGCATTCAGGTTAGCAAGAAAAATGGAAAGCAAAATTATGGCAACCAGGAAGCATACCACTCACAACTATAAAGATGGAAGTGTTGTTGCCCCTAGTCTTCCACAACCTATAAGGTTGACACCACAACAATTGGAAGAAAAAAGAGCAAAAGGGCTTTGTTACAGTTGTGATAGCAAATACACTAAAGGTCATAAGTGTGCTAAGAAGAAATTATTCTACATAGATTGTGAAGAGGAAGAAGAAAAGGAGCAAGAAAGGTCAAAAGAAGAGGACATACTCCAGGAAAAAAGCCTCGATAAAGAAGAAATGAATCTGACCATATCTTGTAATGCATTGGCTAGAATTACCACTCCTCAAACCATCAAGATAGAAGGACAAATCAAGAAGAAAAAGGTAATAGTATTGATTGATTCATGAAGTACCCACAATTTTATTCATTGTAAGATAACAAAAGAATTGAATTGCTTCCTATATCCAGCACCAGAGTGACAAGTGATGGTTTCAAATGGAGGAATGATAAATTGCTCTAGAAAGTGCCATAATATCAAGCTATCCATGCGCGAATATGTATTGACTAGCCCAATGCTTTCCATTCTAATGGGAGGTGTTGATGTTGTACTAGGAGTCCAATGGCTACAATCCTTGGGTACAATAGCTTTTAATTTTCAAGAACTTTTCATGAAATTTTCTGCGGAAGGAAAGGAAGTTGAATTAAGGGGTATTGTAGGGAAACCAGGAAAGATAATCAGCTCTAACGATATGACAAAGCTTCTAAAAAAGGAAAATAGAGGTTTACTTGCACAATTATGTTCACTAAATGTTTCCACATCGAAATCATCTATTTCTCCATATCTCCAAAAAGTATTGGACAATCATTCCAAGGTATTTGAGACTCCCAAAGGTCTCCCACCTATTCATGATCATGATCATGCTATTCATCTAATTCTAGGAAGTGATCCTCCAAACATCAGGCCGTACAGATATCCCTATGCCCAAAAGAGTGAAATTGGACGTATGGTTTCAGAAATGTTAGAGGCTGGTATAATTCAACCTAGTCAAAGTTCTTTCTCTTCTCTAGTAGTATTGGTGCACAAGAAGGATGGATCATGGTGCATGTGTCCAGATTATAGGGAGCTTAACAAGCTCAGTATTAAAGATAAGTTTCCCATTCCTGTCATTGATGAATTACTGGATGAATTGCATGGATCAATTCACTTCACCAAGTTGGATCTTCATTCAGGATATCATCAAATTAGAATAAAGAATGAAGACATTCTGAAAACAGCATTAGAACTCATGAGGGTCATTATGAATTTTTGGTCATGCCTTTTGGCCTTACCAATGCACCTTCTACATTTCAAGGTTTGATGAATTCCATTTTCAAACCCTTCCTTAGAAAATTTGTGTTAGTATTTTTTGATGATATACTAATCTACAACAAATCTTGGAAGGATCATGTTGAACATGTTGACAGGGTGCTACAACTATTGGAGGAGAAACAATTATATGCAAAAATATCCAAATGTTTCTTTGGAGTACAAGAGGTGGAATATCTGGGTCATATTGTATCTCATGAAGGAGTTAAGGAAGACCCTAGCAAAATTAAAGCCATTAAGGAATGGAAAATCCCCACATCCATAAAGCATCTGCGAGGATTTCTTGGGTTGACAGGGTATTATTGCAAGTTTGTAAAGAATTATGGGAGAATAGCAACACCTCTAACAACATTATTGAATAAAGATGCATTTTCATGGACTCCAGAAGCAACAAAGGCCTTTGAACATCTTAAAGAGGAAATGTGCGAAGCACTAGTCTTAGCTACACCGGACTTCACAAAAACCTTTATTGTGGAATGTGATACTTTAGGAAATGGAATTGGTGCTGTTTTAATGCAAGATGAAAGACCCATTGCTTTTGAAAGTTGTCCAATCAAGGGAAAGTTTTTGCACAAAGCTATTTATGAGAAGGGAATGTTGGCAATACTACATGCACTTAAGAAATGGTGACCCTACCTAATGGGAAGACACTTCAAGGTAAAAACGGAACATGATAGCCTTAAATACATTTTAAAACAAAGATTATCCTCTGAAGAGCAACAAAAGTGGGTTACAAAGATGTTGGGTTATGACTTTGAAATCATCTACAAAAAAGGGAAGCAAAATGTGGTGGCAGATGCACTCTCAAGAAAGGATGAGGATGTGGAAGCATTGTTGTGTGCCATTTCTATTATCCAACCAAATTGGATAAACGAAGCAAGGGAGGAATGGAAAAATGATGAAGAAGTGTGGGCACTTATTCGAAAGTTACAACAAGATTCCAGTACATCTGATACATTTAGCTGGAAAAATGATTCGTTATGGTACAAAGATTGTTTATACTTCTGTAAGAATTCCCAACTCAAACAAAATATTCTTATGGAATTGCACACTTCTCCCTTAGGAGGGCACTCAGGATTTTTAAAAACTTACCAAAGGGTGAAGAAGGAATTTTTTTGGGATGGCCTTAAATCAGATATTCAAAAGTTCGTGGTAGAATGTTTGGTTTGCCAACAAAATAAAGTTGAAACAATTAAGACCACTGGTCTATTACAACCTTTATCCATTCCAAGCCAACATTGGGAGGAGGTTTCAATGGATTTTATCATAGGTTTACCCAAGTTCGAGGGAAAGAGTGTAATCATGGTGGTAGTTGATAGACTTACCAAGTAGGCACACTTTTGTGCATTATCACATCCATTTAAAGACAATACAGTTTCTACTACATTTATGGAAATAATTCAAAAGATACATGGAAACCCAAATATTATTGTAAGTGACAGAGATCTGATTTTCACTGGAAATTTTTGGACAAAATTATTTTCTTGTCTCGGTACTCAGTTAGCTCATAGCTCATCTTATCATCCTCAATCTGATGGGCAAACTGAGATAGTGAACAAGTTTTTAGAAGGATATCTTTGTTTCTTTGTATCTAATAAACAAACACAATGGGTCAAATGGTTGCCTCTAGCTGAATGGTTGTATAACACTTCCTTCCATACAGCAACAAAAACGAACCCATTTATGGCACTTCATGGATATCATTCACCATCCATCACATCATATTTAAGAGAAAATTCTAAGGTTCAAGTAGTGGAACATCACATCGAGCATCAACAAGAAGTCCTCCAACTCTTAAAGGATAACCTTGTGTTGGCGCATAATAGAATGAAACAACAAGCAGATCAACATTGCAGCGAAAGAAGTTTTGATGTAGGTGATTGGGTATTCCTATGGCTACAACCATGTAAACAAATGTCCCTCCAGAAAGCTAAGAAGGATAATAAATTATCACCAAAGTATTATGGTCCGTACAAGGTGTTGCAAAAGATTGGTACTGTGGCATACAAATTGGAGCTTCCTATAGCTTCTCGAGTGCACCCAGTTTTCCATGTTTTATGTTTAAATAAGGTTATAGGTGACAAGGTCCCAGTTCAAACAATATTGCTAGAACTTGACGAGGAAGGAAAATTATATTGGAACCGGAAGCAGTCACAGAAACAAGAACTCGACAGCTACGAAATCGATCAATTTCTGAGTATCTCATCAAGTGGAAGAACTTGTCCACTGAACATTCCACATGGGAGGATGAGAATTTTATACAGAAGTGTCCAAAACTACTCAAGCGTTGAGGACAATACTTTTTTGAAGGAGAGGGGCATGTTAGGTCCCTATAATACTAGTGATTACCCCATTACTATTGTAGTTGTATCCCTTATTAATATTGTTGTGCCCCTATTGTCCCC
Organism: Pinus tabuliformis; assembly: GCA_031772625.1. Classification (NCBI taxonomy): domain Eukaryota; kingdom Viridiplantae; phylum Streptophyta; class Pinopsida; order Pinales; family Pinaceae; genus Pinus; species Pinus tabuliformis. The sequence goes on from CM062817.1 coordinate 654,900,688, forward strand.
ATATTGTTATTACTGTGCCCCATAGAATCCCTCTATTGTTATTTTTGTGCCTTTATATTATTATTGTTAGGTCGGCTGGGTTATATTGTGACTCCTTAGACTCCTATATATAGAAAGGAGGTTTTGTCATTTGAATCGTCAAAGAATCATTCATTTGTGTAATGTAAAGGAGGTTTCCCTCGGTAAGAGGCTGAATTCTAAGGCGTTGATCTATCTTTTCTATCTTTTTGTGAGCTGGTTTCATAACATATACTCACCCTGAGCATGTGCTGAACCTTCTAAAGATATTCAATCATGTATAAGACTTCATGAATCAACAAAAAAAGACCTTTCCTATAACCAATGACTCATTATTACATCAGGTACCCAACATATTGGGTTTACATTTTTGACCTAGAGTTTACATCATTGTCCCATTTGGGATTACATACATAAAATAACTTGATCCTGATATCCCACACATGACTAAATTTTACAATGATTTACAACATGAGTGTTTACATGATGTTTACATCAAGGGACATATATGACATTCAAATCTAGAACCTCAACAATTAGGTTGTAAGATCATGATAGTCATCAACAACCAACATATACCATATAGGAACCCGCAACATGAAAATTTGATGGAAGAAACATGAACATCCTCATGACCAAGAAGACAGATAGCGAAATGGAGCATCAAACTATTGAGCATCATCAACATGGTACTAAGTATGCAATATTTCCAAGCATCACCAAGTAACTTTAGCAACCAACAACAATTCATTAATACCGACCATAACATACACACCCTACTCATCAAGTGTGTCAATAGATAGTCATTATTCATAAATTTATCATTTATAATCCATGCATCATTGATAAATGGTGACAAAACAATAACATATAAATCTCTAGTAGTAACAATATCAATATCCAGAAATCAACAAAGATATGCAATAATACATGCTTATGGAACTATAATTCTAGCAAGGGACTTATAGGGTTATAATAGTTTCTTCCGCCGAACTAATGGAATACAAAAAACCAATGTTAGAAATAGAAGACCAAACATGAAATGGTGAATGGATATATCCCCTTGAATTTGTGCCAATTTTTTTTAGTTAATCACTGAGATGTATGCGCATCTGTCTAAATTAGAAACCGTGTATATACGTGACTATCCTTCACACCATCCACATACAAAAAGTATATTGTAGTAATTTATAGTCATAGTCCCCCCCGAATGTGACATGCCTATTAAAAAAATTAACAGAGTGATGAAGCATAAATCATTCTTAATTTATCTCTGAGATATTCAAAGGAATCACACAGAAGTGGCAATGTAAAAATATTTGCAACTTGATTCTATGAAGGAACATAATCTAGTTTTACCTTTTGTTTAAGCATCTTCTCTCTCAGAAAATGATATTTGATTGGAATGTGCTTGGTTTTTGAGTGCATGACGAGATTCTTAGAGTTACTTATGGCACTAGTATTGTCACAGAGAATAGGTATAGGCATAGGAAAAGTGACTTGAATGTCTTGTAATGTTTGGATCATCCATAGAAGTTGAGTACAACAATATGCAACAACAACATATTTTTCCTCAACAGTAGATAAAGTGATGGAGATTTGTTTCTTGCTGAACCATGAAACCAAGCAAGGTCTCAAATAAAATACTCCTCCACTAGTACTCTTGTGACCATCAATATTACCTTCCCAATGTGAATATCTGTAGGCATCAAGTGCAAAGTCTGCATTTTTGGAATACCATAGATAAAACGTAACACCCTCCTCCCACATCTACCCAAGAAACTAGCCAGCCAGGGTAAACTTGCAAGGAGATGCTAATATGATGTAATTCGACCTCTTAAGTCATGTTAACGAAGTGGAACTGATGGAAACACAACATAGAGACATTCAACATCACATTTAGGACCCTTATGATCCAATCTAACTTTTCTACCAACCAGACCCTCGGTCCCACTAATATTTTGGAGCACTTGACCTCTGGATGCTATCATGCTATGGGAATTCCAGCATCCAGGGACCTTTGGATGCTCTCATAGGCCTACAAGCCAATGCCCAGGGAATTTTTTGCACAGTGCTATGGCAGTGTCCCTCAAATTTGAGCCACTTTTTTAGGCCCAGAGTCTAGGTCACTGCCCAAATAGAATGACATCTTCAGAAAAGTAAGATAATATGGAAATTATAGTGCAAAAGGAATTACTTTAATAAGACCTCGAATAGACCCATATTAGCCATGACAAGAATTTCATCAAATATATCACACATATGTAATCTGCAAGTGTAAATAACCGATCTAAGCATAGGGTCTCATACTTATATGAGATTCGCTATGAGGCATTGTTTCCTTATCACTTTAGCTGTAGTTTCATCCATTAGGCCATAGATACATTGTTCATTCATATACAAGTAAAAGCATGATGGGATCCATACATAATCACTGTCATAATACATATTCATAACCAACATAGTAACAACAAAAATACCAAGGAAATGACAACCATATAATCCACATAGAAACCAATATAATACTCATGAGATAAAAAGGAGAAATAACCTCATATTAATGATGAAAAAACCAACTTGGTATGGGACTACCACGTTCTAAATAACCGTAGACATGGCTGAGGAAAATCTCTCTTCAACCAGTCACCCCTATTCCATATTCCAAGCATGAATGTGGGATATCATAGAACACATCAATCCAAAACCATTCAGGGATTCTAGAGGCCATTAACCTCAACCCATCAATAGTGATTCTACCTGATGGTCGGACATAACAAGACGACCATTATATTGGTTTTTATCCAAGTCTTCCAGGGCTTCCAAAGTGTTTGTTCCTACCAAGGCTTCGAGGAATAGTAACTCAATCCATAGCTACCATCGGGCTTACAGAGAATCTGTCAACTAGGGCTTCCAGGACTAGTAACTCAACCCACCAAGGGCTTCCAGAGATTTTTTCCAACCAAGGATTCCAAGACTAGTAACTCAACCCAAGCTGTTAGAGGGATTCCAAAGTGTATGTCCAACCAGGGCTTCTAAGAACTAATAACTCAACCCACGATGAGGAAACATGAGAACCGACCAAAACAAAAAAAGGAAATAACCCACAATCTCCATGAATATCTAGGAAATGGCAAGGATAGGAAAATCCATTGTCCATCCCATTAATCCTCCATGCCCATGACAAATCATAGAGAAGAAACCACATTCATGTGCCATGCAGGCCAAAACTAGTGAGGAAAACATTCATGCAACTCAGTACCTACAAGAAAATCCCATTGTAGCTATGGATCCTGATGCCCTCTTTAACTTTCCTTCACTTCCTTTTCCTTCTTGCTCCAAAATTCAACGTATGCCACACTTATCTGTCCAAGAGTATGAGAGGGAGAGAGAATAGAGAGAGAGCTCCAAAAGTGAACTGACCAAGCTTACACTGACCAAGCTGACCAACTGATCCTCATAAGCCTTTTTATTAATGATGCCTCTATTTTATTCAATTTCCATTATTTTCCTTCATTTTCCTCCTCACATGCAACTTGTGACCTTTCACCTCCCTTTCTCCTAATTTCCATTATTTTCATAAATAAATGCCAATAAATGCCTCACGCCTTTCCAAACGCTTATCCATTTCCTTTCCCAATTTCCTTAGCCATAATAAATCAAATGAACACCCACTATGATGTTTTTTCCCACCATTCAGCTTGGAATATGTGTCCCATGATTGTGGTCTTATATTTTTATATTTACATGGATTTCTTAACTAGGGCTATTACAGAACCCTCCCCTTGGGGGAACACCATCCTCAATGTTCAAAGACACCTATAACCAACAAGACCACTGAAAACAAAACATACTATCCATGGAGCTTTATAACATAGCTCGTTGCAGTATTTACAATGACCATATGCTAAAACATGACAAACATATTGTTTACTAGAGCTTTATAACACAAATAATTACAATATTTACAATAATAACCACATATACACACATACACATTTGATTCACCCAGAAAATAATCATATTGTCTATGAATCTTTATAAATCCAGCTCGATACAATATTTACAATAATACACACATATACACATATGCACATTTGCTCAACCAACAAATAAGGGATACAATGCCTGCATCCACAACAAGGGAATATAGAAGCTCACACCTCCACCCTCAAAGTAATACCAGGATTCACCTCCTTTCCAAGAAGTCCAGAATCCATTGTGAAAGTCAAAGATGCATCCAATGTCTGACGCTACAATCCTATGCCACTTGTCCTCTCAGTGAACAATTACCGACTCATTGTTCTAGGCACATGCCCAATGTGCATCTGATTCCATCTAGCAATACTAATGACCAAATAAAATCCATCGCTAGACATCCCTTCTCTGCTACACAACCCCTCGGGTAATCTCGTCATCCCCTTCCATGCATTCACACACCTTCCAATTTCCGCTGGCACTCCCATCCTGGGCATTCCATCCCTTAGCAAGGCTTCCTTGCATCAAAAGATACAAAAACCAAGGCATATCCTACCTCAAAACCATCATATCGGTCATAGCATGCTCATTGAAATCACTGGACACTATTCGATACCAGTGTCCCATAATGGCCTTGCTCCTGAAGTACTTTACCAGGATACTGTTGTTTGTTCTAATTCCTTTTGCTATTGCTAATTCTTCTAGTTAGTTTCAACCACCCAACTGGGAATTTCATGCTTTCCTATACCAAGCACATAATTTCCATTAGATTCAAAATGATTGAAATAACATCAAATCATAACTCACTGGTGGTCCATTAATAAGGTACACTTTCAATCTTGTTTACTTCCTGTCACCAGAAGTCAAACTAGCATCTTTGACCAAATCACCATGTATAAACATATCACATCAGGTTAGATCAAAACATAATCATCATAGATAAAATTCATAAATCACATGCAAGCATCATAAACTAGAATCATAGATCACATATAATCAGCATAGACTAGAATCATAAATCACATGCATAATAAAAGTGAAATAAAATATTGATACTTATCCTTTAGTCAATCCTTAGCTTCTACCTTTGTATTTATTCCATGCACACTCCAGATCAGTTGCCACACCCGACAAACACCCAATGCCTTCTCCTCAACCATGTGCACATACACATAGTGCACATCACACACATACAACCACACACGACACACCACACATACATCTAGACCTAGTGTACAACATAACACAATACATACACCTACATCCAGTGTATACCACCACACAATACATATACCTACACCTGATGTGCAACACAATACGTACATCTATACCTGATGTACAACACCACACAATACATGTACCTACACATGGTGTACAACAGAAGAAACTACATGTACTAAACAAAGTACAACATAACGAGTGTGCATGTCATGATACCCCAACTACACAATGCACATACATAGTACCGCATGTATACACAACACAACATGTACGACATGCAAATAATACCACTAGTACACCAATACTTCATGTACAACATGTACAAAGTACCACCTATACACAACAATGCTTGCATAACATGTACACAACATCAAATGTACATAGCTCCACCTACAAAACGTGTAGACAATGGCACATGTACATCATACCACATGTACAAAATGTACACAATACCACATGTACACATTAACACATGCAGGACATGTACACGACACCACATGTACACAAAATCACATGCACGACATGTACACAACACCACATGCACATAACACCACATGTACAACATGTACATGACACCACATGCTCACAGGACCACTTGTACAATCATGCACACAACACCATATGTACATAGAATTGCATATAAAACATGTACATAACAACCTATGTAGATAACACTGTATATCCAACATGTGCGCAACACCGCATATCCATCATGCACATAGTACAATATGTATGCAACACCGCATATCTAACATGTACATAGCACCATCTATACCCAACACTCCATATGCAACATTCACACAACACTATCTATACTACCTTGTACATAACATTGCATAAACAACAAGTACACAAACTATATATACACAACACCACATGCACACAACATCACAGATGAAACATGTACAACATATGCACAACAGTAGTACCACACATCCAAAACCACATTGTCTCTACCAAGAAACCTTGCTTCTAGTGTCTCTCTACCATCCATGCTTATCCTAGCATGTCGCAAGCACATTGTTTTAATTCCACTGATGTATCCTTTAGCGTTACTTCTCATAACATAAACATAGGCATAATACAAGCATACAATATCAATTCATATCCACATGATACTGACTTCATATATTCGTCATGACTACTCTTCCCACTTGATTCCCATAAGTCTAGGAACCTCGTCATTCCATTCACCTGTATAAGCAAGCATTCCTCCACAGGAATGATCCATGACAACCCTGTCAGATAGTGACGTAGATACATAGATACATAGATACATATACATAAACATTACCATAAAAAAATCATGATCTTGTCATAAAACGACATACATAAATACATACATACATGCATACATACATACATACATATATACATATAAACATTAGCGTAAAACAATCATGATCCATGATGACCCTGTCAAACATGACATACATACATACATGCATACATATATATACATCAATATAATCATGATCACAATGTAATTAGTAGATATCATAAGGTCATGGTTAAGAGAAATCCCTTTATGCATGCAACACATGTGCAACATCAAGAACAATAGTTCCCAAGTTGCCAAGGCATATGAAACCTCAACTACATTCACATTACCTTTCCTGATTACCTTTCCCATGATTGTCTTGCCATCGTCCATTTACACCAATGGACCCAGCTAGTCCAATTGGCTGTCATACTCTTGCCTTCAATTTCCCTTATACCTACATCATGTTTCATCCAGGTCTTACCTTACCTATTGGGTACCGCACAACTATCATTGAGCTCCACTAAATTCCTCCTTCCCCAACCAATCCCCAAGACTCAAAACAATAAAGGAAAGACCGAGAATCGAACAGGAAGAAAATCATGGAAAACCAACAACAATACAACATGACAAACAATGTGGCATGACCATGCATAAGACAAACAAAATATCAATCAAGCACAACAATGCAAAAAGACCAAAATCACAAGAATAGCAACAAAGGACATGATTCAATCCCCATGGTTCCCAATGCTTCCAAGGGGAATCTCAACCTGAGCCTTCTTCAATATTCCATGGAAACCTCTCTTTCCATGCAAATCCCTTGCATCATACTGCCATCAACGCATAACTATCAATGCTTAAAAAAATATAACAATATACTAGTTATCTTAACTTGTTGTTCCAAGCACATTTCCATGTAACTGAACACATCCATTCCATCTCTCAAGGGGCTCCAATTCCTTGACAAATCCATCCGTAATTGGAAATTGGCTGATATACCTGTCAAATACATTGTTAGGTCCCTATAATACTAGTGTATTCCCTTATTATTATTGTCATTGTAGCCCCTTATTGTTATTTTTGTGCCCATGTTGTCCCCATATTGTTATTATTGTGCTCCATAGAAGCTCACTATTGTTATTGTTGTGACCTTACATTATTATTGTTATGTCAACTTTGATTATAGTGTGACCCCTTAGACTCCTATATATAGAAAGGAGGTCTTGTCATTTGTATCATCCAAGAATTGTTAATTTGTGTAATGTAAAGGAGGTTTACCCCTCAAAGAGGCTGTTTTTGAAGTCGTTGATCTATATTTTCTTCTATTTTGTGAGCTAGTTGCATAACATTTGGTATCAGAGCTTTGGGTTCTAGGGTTTCGCTGCTTCAAATAGGTCATCATGGAATTTTTGCTATACCTTTTTTGCTACGAAGTTTATAAAGCTGAAACTAAAACCCATTTGAACCGAAATCATGATGAACCTCAAGTATGAAATTAAGATCTTGTCTTCTATATTTTCAAAGATATCATCCAAGGAAGCTAGGGTTTTTGTAGGCTCCCGAATTATATCTCAAACAGTTCACCTGGGGAAACTAAATCATAATTTTCTCTTTGAGCATCATATTGAAATTTCATAAAACGATGTAGAAGTAAGATGAAATTTAGGTTTTTTTGTATCATTTCTAGGTCCGAAGGTCAAAACAGTGACACGTGGCACTTCGTAAAAGTTCGTTCTAATGAACAAGTCTATAATCAAGTCATCATGGGAGATTTGGAATAACTATTTCTTGGTGAATCCAATCTTCATCAGACATGCAGGGTTGGAAAGAGGATGCAAAGGGATAACTCAAGATGAATTTTTAGAACTTGGAGATATGAAATTACAGAGATACAATAGATTCAATATCGAGTTCCTAGAAAGGGAGAAAAGGTGTGTAGTCTTTTTTAAATTTTGCATAAGTTTGGTTTGAAAAATTAGTTGATGGAATTCAAAGGGCATAGTGAATCATAATTATCATTAATGGATGCCCCAAAAAAAGAAAATGAAAACACCTAGTAAGAAACCTAAAAGCTCTAGCATGACTCATAAAGAAGAGGAAGAAATGCACCATGATATATCAAAATTACGAGACCAAGTGCAACAAATTTCACTCTCACAAAAAGTAAAAAAAGCTAAGATGGATGGTTTAAAGAAAGGCGTGGAAGCTAAGATGAATGGTGTGGAGGTTAAGATGAATGGCATGGAAACTAAGATGGATGGCATGGAAGCTAATATGGGTTGTTTAGAAGTAAACATTGGATATTTGAAGAAAGACATGGAAGGTTTGAAAGGAGGTTTGGCAAAGTTGCTACAATAAATTCTTCCTAATGGAAAAGAGGTTGTAGAGGAAACCCATAATGAGAACAAAAGAAATTTTAGTCATTATTTCATAGAAACTAACATTGGATTGAAGACCCACCATGTTCCAAAGATTGATATGAGGATATTTGATGGCAAGGATCCTGTAACATGGATACTACAGATGGAGCAATATTTCAATCTCCATAATGTGAAAAAAACACAAAAGGTACATATTACGACCTTATATTTGGAACCCAATCAGTTTGTATGGTATTGATGTCTTTGCTCTCATAAACAAATTGTCACTTGGACAATTTTTATGAAAGAAATGATAGCACATTATGAGGATACAAAAAGCAACACTTTTTTTAGCCAATTGATAAATCTCAAACAAAAGGTTTCAATGGTGTATCACATTGAGGACTTCCAAAAATTGAAAATAAGGGTAAAATATATTCCAACAGAACATAGGATTGATGTGTTCATAAGGAATTTAAAGGATAGCACCCAACATGAGGTTCGCCTTTGGGAACCTGATTCATTGGATAAGGCATTTAAGTTGGCAAGAAAAATTGAAAGAAAAATTATGGCAACAAGGAAGCCTAGCAATCACAACTATAAATATGAAAGTGTTTTTTCCCCTAGACTTCCACAACCTACAAGGTTGAAACCATAATAATTGGAAGAGAAAAGAGAAAAATGGATTTGTTACAGTCGTGATAGAAAATACACTAAAGGTCATAACTATGTTCAGAAGAAATTATTTTACATAGATTGTGAAGAGGAAGAAGAAAAGGAACAAGAAACATCAAAAGAAGAGGATATATGCCAGGATGAAACCCTAGAGAAAGAGGAAATGAATCCGACCATATCTTGTAATATATTGGCCAGAATTACCACTCCTCAAACTATCAAGATAGAAGGACATATCGAGAATAAAAAGGTAATAACATTGATTGATTTGGGAAGTACCCATAATTTTATTCATTGTAAGATATCGAAGGAATTTAATTGCTTCCTATATCCAACATCAGAGTGTCAAGTGATGGTTGCAAATGGAGGACCCATAAATTTCTCACGAAAGTGCCATAATATCAAGTTATCCATGGGAGAATGTGTGTTGAATAATCAAATTCTTTCCATTATAATGGGTGGTGCTGATGTTGTACTAGGATTCCAATGGCTACAATATTTGGGTATGATAGCTTTTAATTTTCAAGAACTTTTCCTGATTTATTTATTTATTTTTTTCAGAAGGAAAGGAATTTGAATTAAGGCATATCTAATCAGCCATAATGGCATGACAAAGCTTCTAGAGAAAGAACAACGTGGAATAATTTCACAATTATGTTCTCTAGAGGTTCCCACATCGAGATCATCTATTTTTCCATATATCCAAAAAGCCTTGGACAATAATTCTAAGGTATTTGAAACTCCCAAATGCCTCCCACCTATTCATGATCATGATCATGCTATTTATTTGATTCCAGGAAGTGTTCTTCCAAACATCGTGTCTTACAAATATCCCTATGCCCAAAAGAGTGAAATTAAACGCATGGTTGCAGAAATGCTAGAGGCTGGTATAATTCAACCTAGTCAAAGTTCTTTCTCTGCTTGAGTAGTGTTGGTGCACAAGAAGGAAGGATCATGTCGCATGTGTCTGGATTATAGGTAGCTCAAAAATGTCACTATTAAAGATAAATTTCCCATTCATGTCATTGATGAATTATTGGATGAATTTCATGGATCAATTTACTTCGCCAAGTTGGATTTTCATTGAGGATATCATTAAATCAAAATGGAGACTGAAGATATTCCAAAAATAGCATTTAGAACTCATGAGGGTCATTATGAATTTTTGGTCATGCCTTTTGACCTTACCAATGCACCTTCTACATTTCAAGGTTTGATGAATTCCATTTTCAAACCCTTAGAAAATCTGTGTTAGTATTTTTTGATGATATACTAATCTACAACAAGTCTTGGAAGGATCATGTTCAACATGTTCATAGAGTGCTCAAACTATTGGAGGAGAAACAATTATATGAAAAACCATCCAAGTGTTTCTTTGGAGTACAAGAGGTTAAATATTTGGGTCATATTGTATCTCATGAAAGTGTTAAGGTAGACCATAGAAAAATTAAAGCCATTAAGGAATGGAAAATCCCCACATCCACAAAGCATCTGCAAGGATTTCTTGGGTTGACAGGGTATTATTGCAAGTGTGTTAAAAATTATGTGAGAATAAGAACATCTCTAACAACATTACTGAAGAATGATGCATTTTCTTGAACTCCAGAAGCAACAGAAGCCTTTGAACATCTTAAAGAGGCAATGTGCCAAGCACCGGTCTTAGCTACGCTAGACATGACAAAAACCTTTATTGTGGAATGTGATGCCTCAAGAAATGGAATTGGTGTTGTTTTAATGAAAGAAGAAAGGTCCATTGCTTTTGAAAGTCGTCCAATCAAAGGAAAGTATTTACACAAAGCGATTTATGAGAAGGGAATGTTGGCAATACTGCATGCACTTCAGAAATGGCGACCTTACCTAATGGGAAGACACTTCAAGGTAAAAACGGATTATGATTATCTTAAATACTTTTTAGAACAAAGATTATCTTCAAAAGAATAAAAAAAATTGGTCACAAAGATGTTGGGTTATGACTTTGAAATCATCTACAAAAAAGGGAAGAAAAATGTTGTTGCAAATGCGCTCTCAAGAAAGGATGAGGATATGGCAACATTTCTTTGTGCCATTTCTATTATCCAACTAGATTAGATAAATGAAGCAAGGGATGAATGGAAGAATGGTGAAGAAGTGTGGGAACCCAATCAAAATTTGTAGCAAGATCCCAATACATCTGATAATTTAGCTGGAAAAATGATTCGTTATGGTACAAAGATCGCTTATACTTTTGTAAGAATTCCCAAATCAAACAAAATATTCTCTGGAATTGCACACCTATCCCTTAGGAGGGTATTCGGGATTTTTAAAAACTTACCACGAGGTTAAGAAGGACTCTTTTTGGGATGGCCTTAAATCTAATATTCAAAAGTTTGTGGTGGAATGTTTGGTTTTCCAAAAAAAAGGAGTTGAGACAATTAGGACACTAGTTCTATTATGACCTTTATCCATTCCAAGTCAACGTTGGGAGGAGGTTTCAATGGATTTTATCACAGGTTTACCCAAGTCCGAAGGAAAGAGTGTTATCATGGTGGTAGTTGATAGACTTACCAAGTATGCACACTTTTGTACATTATCTCATCCATTTAAAGCCAATATAGTTGCTATTGCATTTATGGAAACAATTCAAAAGCTACATGGAAACCCAAAGATTATTGTAAGCGATGGAGATCCTATTTTCACTAGAAATTTTTGGATAAAATTATTTTCTTGTCTCGGTACTCAATTATCTCATAGATAATCTTATCATCCTCAATCTTATGGGAAAAATGAGATAGTGAACAAATGTTAATTGGAATGATATATTCGTTGCTTTGTATATGATAAACAGACACAATGGGTCATGTGGTTCCTCTATATGAATGGTGGTATAACACTTCCTTCCATACTGCAGCAAAAATGACCCCATTTATGGCACTTTATAGATATCATCCACCATCCATCATATCATATTTAATAGAAAATTATAAGGTTCAAGAAGTGGGAGATCACATCGAGAATAAAAAAAAGTTCTCCAATTCTTAAAGGATAACCTGACTTTGGCGTAGAATAGAATGAAACAATAGCCATATCAACATCACAATGAAATAAGTTTTGATGTAGGTGACTGGGTATTTCTATGACTACAACCATACAAAAAAATATCCCTCAAGCAAGCTAAGAAGGATAATAAATTATCACTAAAGTATTATGATCCATGCAAGGTGTTGCAAAAGATTGGTACTATGGCATACAAATAAGACCTTCTTGCATCTTCCCAAGTGCACCCAGTTTTCCTACTTAAATAAGGCTATAGGTGACAAGCTCTCAGTTCAAATAATATTGCCAGAACTTGAGGAGCAAGTAAAAATCATATTGGACCCCGAAGAAGTCACTGAAACAATAAATCGACAACTACGAATCGATCAATTTCAGAGTATCTCATCAAGTGGAAGAACTTACTCGCTAAAGATTCCACATGGGAGGATGAGAATTTTATATAGAAGCATCCAGAACTACTCAAACGTTGAGGAAAACACTTTTTTGAAGGAGAGGGGCATGTTAGGTCCCTATAATACTAGTGTATTCCCTTATTATTATTGTCATTGTAGCCCCTTATTTTTATTTTTGTGCTCATGTTGTCCCCATATTGTTATTATTCTGCAACATAAAAGCCCATTATTATTATTGTTGTGCCCTTACATTATTATTGTTATGTCTACTATGATTATATTGTGACCCGTTAGAATTCTTGTTGCATTGCTAATATGTCATTATTATTATCACTTTTTAACACCTATTTCATCCATTTCTAACCTTCTTTATCACGTCATTTATCATGATTTATCGTATAATTCCATTTTATAATTGTTTATGCTCTTATGGATAAATATTATTTCTTCTCCTTCATTTCTAATAAATTGATGATTATTATGCATGATTTTACCAATGATGGTTTATTAATAAATTTGTTGTAATATCACTCACCATTTTAGCCTCCAAGATATTTTCCAGATTGCAGATTTGATTTCCAGCTCATCATTAAATATTCCAACTTAGAAATTCACTGAAATAAGAAGTGACAGTTTTTCATTGGATGTTTCAGGCAAATGGAGAAGAATCTGGAAAATTTGAAACATGGGTTTTGTTTAGAACGGACCGAATTAGATTTATGTTAAGAAGTTTTCCCAAATTCGGTCTGTATTAAGAGAAATGGAAGGTTCTCTGACGATGATTTTCTCAAATTTGTTGTTGCGGCCGGTTTTACAAATTATCTTGGTTGCAATAACAAATTCGACCTATTCCTGTTAAATGCTGGTGGAAAGATATTTCAGATATGATATTGCTGATCAGTTTGTTGTGAACAATCCAATTTTGGTATGGGAATATTTTGTAATCATATCTGTTGTAACTTCTCCCTGCTCTCTATATATTTAAATGAAAATAGAGATCAAAGAAGCAGATTATGAGGGATAGGATAGGATAGGATAGGAGGAGAGAGGATAATGGAGAGATTTAGCTTTTCACTTGGGACCTCAGTTGTAATTTTAATATACCGAATGTTATTTTGAAGGATAGATCATATTGTAATGAGGAGTCAATTTAATGATTAATATATAATTTGCGTTGTTGGTCATTCAGATATTCTAAAGTAGCTTGACAATATTCGCTGGTGGCTAGGGCCTGGTCTCTAGCGGATCTTACTGCTATTCCCTGTTTGATACTCTTCCATTTCCTGTAAGGTTATTCTATTTTATCTCTTGCATTTCTTGCGAGATTATTCTGTTTTATATCTTCTGATTTCCTGTGAGTTTACATTGCAGTTAGTTTACTTTCCTTTATTCTGATCTCATGTACTTCGCAACTTTTCCATTTGATTTTATTTATGCTCACTACAAGTTGAATCAATTATCAGTTAAGACATTGACTTTTGGTTGATTATGATAAGAGTATGATTAGTATAGAATCAGCTGAAAGAGATTGGTTAATGCTACTAAACTCTCAATTGATGTTACTTCCATTTGCATTGCTTAAAGTAGAACAGAGTGTGATTAATGTAGATCCAGCTAAAAGAGCTCAGTTTCTACTACAGTGCTCTTGGTTGATGTTATTCCAATTTGAATTGCTTGCTTAAGAATGGATTATGGTTTTACTTAAGATTAAGTCCTGATGCTTAGATGTATTATTTCCTTTAAAAGTTACAGCTTGAGATTTATGATTGCATCCGTTTACTCTTGTATTGAATTTAATAGATTATCTTAAATCAGTACTCTCTAGATTTATAGCTTGCACATATTGTGTACACTCTTGAAACAAAAATACTTACCTAGGTTGATAATTAATGTGAGGCAATTAGGAGTTTTAAAAGACACATTTTAGCACCCAACATTTTGGCGCCGTTGCTGGGGAGAGTGTTGCCATTTCACAGAGAGTGATGTATGTTTGATATTTACTATTGGGAAAGAATTGGGTATTAAAAATGGAAGGTAAGAACCTACATAACGAGAAAGTAAAGTGCTTACTCCTCTGTCCGCTTTTCAGCACAATTGCATAGAAGTTGAAGTAGGTGTTTGATATTTGTCTGCCATGAAAGAATTGGGTATTAAAAATGGGAGGTAAGAACCTGTGTAATGAGCAAGTAAAGTGCTTTCTCCTTCACTCGCTTTTTAGCATAATTTCATAGGAATTGAAGTAAGAAATTTAGAGGTAGAAGTTTTGAAAAAATCTCATAAATCGTCTCAAGTGGTGATGTAAGCACCACCCATTTCACTAACCAATTGACAGGAACATTTAAAGGAGGAGCATCGAAGAAACACATGAAAAACATCTTCTATTATGGTGAGAAATGGCTCACATTGCAACTTTTGAATTCCCTATCAAAGATCTAGGAGGAGTGACACAAATGCACATAATTCCCCCATCTTCTCTACCAAATTTTCATGGTTTGACAAATGAAGATCTAGGTACATTCTTATTTGAGTTCGAAATAATTTGTAGAGGATATGATTATTGTACTAATAATCAAAGGTTGAAATTATTTCCTCTTACTCTAAAAGGAGTAGCTCTCTGATAGTTCATGAGCCTAGGTGGGAACTGCATCCAAACATGGGAGGACATGAAGAACATATTCTTGAAGAAGTACCAAGACTACAGCAAATAAAATGAAGATATTTTCGATATGATACAAGGGGAAGATCAAAGCTTGGAGAACTATGTGGAGTGATTTCGATACAACCTTCAAAAATCAAAGCATAAGTATTTGGAAAAAGATATCTTAAAAACATTCCTACTCAAAGGAATCAAAGATGAATTTTTAAAGCTCTTAAATCTGATAGGAAATGGTGATGTTTTTTAGTTATCATATGATGATGTTTGTGAATTTTGCATAAGGTATTCAAGAGGAGTCTCCAAGGCTGGTAAGAATTCTAGAGACGTTTGTTCTTTCTTTTCCAAATCTGCTACAAGAACAGGAGATATAAGAGTTGAAATCAATGTTTTATTTGAACATTTTAAAGTTGATTTTATTAGCTCTTTAAATTCACAATTAGATGTTTTGCAGGTTTAAAAAAATCAAGAATTTGATGAAGTGTTTTGTCCTCATTACTAAAAGGAGCATCCCATAGATAGTTGTCCTTCCTTATCTAGGATGGAAGTAGTACATCAAAGAGATGGGGACACTGCAACAAGGTTAAAACCATGGAAATCGTGGCCTACATGTATGGTACAAAACACTTCCTCTCCATTCTCTTACTTGCATAATCCATTATGGAATACTCATGTTTTAGGGCAACCATGTCAATCTCAATATAACCACCACCAATCTTGTCTACAAGTTGGGCATGGTTCATCTTATGATTGCATGACTACTCTCCCTCATCTTGCAGCACAAACACATCCTCCATATTCTTCACCAGCTCTTCCACAACATCTTGCTTGCCCATAAAAATCATCCACACAACTCAATCAACCACATCATCAAAATGCTCCATGCCCTACACAATTTCCTTCTCAACTCATTCCACACCCTCAACATAATAAACCAGTAAAACATGCTTACAGTGTTGAAATGAAAAATTTACTACCCTTCCCACCCATTCTATCTCCCATGCGCCATTGGAGAAAACTTACAATGAGATTCAGAATGTTTCAAATCCAAAAATTGTAGAAGTTATGGAAGAAAATGAGGTTTCTTCTAGTCTGCATCAACAAGTCATTTTAAAAGCTCAAGAACTTCATGATATGATGGCTATGGGAAATCAAGAAAGTAAAGGATATATTGAAGATTGGTTTCACTCCATACTTCAATAATTTTTGACACCATCTTTTCAAGGGAAGTTGGCTTCTCTTAACATGCATTTTTCAAATTTGGGTATGTACATACTTGAAGCCTTATTTCTAAAATGGATCCACTGGAAGTACTCTTATATGTAATCATATTCACTTTTCAAATTAGAATAGGTTAGTGCAGAAAATAAAATAAATAAGGAAATAAAATAAACACATTTTTTTAATGTAAAAATAGTTGTTTTTGTTACAACACGCTGTGGAAATCAACATCGGTGATAAATATTTTAATTTATTTGTGTATGTAGATGAATTATAATGGAAATAATAGTTCTACAAACACTCATGTTCATTTTTATCACCGATTTGGAAAACATGCTTGAATATCATATTTTTTTGGCTTGTGGGCTTGATGAAATTTCTAAAAACACAATTGGGACAGTCATGTTTTGAGGGGCCAAAAGGGAATATCTTTAAAACATGCTTCTATAATAATTAGCCCTTGATTTCTAATTTCCAACCCAATTTGAATCACTCAATTTGGATTTGAAACAAAAACGTTATAACCAAAACATTGACAGGGTATCTAGTAGGTAGCTCAAGAACAGAGTTGGGACAGTCAGTTTTTGGAGGCCTAAATGACTATATTTTTAAAATTTGTTTCTATCCTAAGTATCCGTTGGTTTATACTTTCAAAAAAAATTTGAATCACTCATTTTGGACTTGAAACAAAAAAGTTATAACCAAAACATTGACATGGTGTCTAGTAGGCAGCTCAGGAATAGAGTTGGGACAGTCAGTTTTTGTAGGCCTAACTGACTATATTTTGAAAACTTGTTTCTATAGTATATTCCCCTATGAATCTAGTTTACAAAGAAATTTTAATCAATCATTTTTGATATCGTATGAGAAAGTTATGACCAAAATACTGACTGTCTATTGTAAATCAACACTCTTTAAACTCTGTTTTCCCGGCTATTCACTAGAGTATTTGACCCATCATTGTCTTTTTCAAAACATATTTCCATTGAAGGTAAATAAATGAATCTAATTTCATTTCCAATTTGAATCATTTGAATCCATCATCAATCGAATAATCTATGCTTAAAATATCCACTTTTGTTCTAAGTGGGGAAATCGAAAATGACTATGTTATGCAGGTTGTTCTAAGTAAAATTGACATATCATATCATGGAATTTTCAAAAATATGTTTCTATTGGTGATATAAATTTGAATTATATCTCATTTGGATTTTGAATCACTCAAATCAGACCAAAAACAAAGGAGTTGTGATTAAAACACTGCTAGTCAGTATGGTTGGCCACTGCTCTCCCACAGGGGACAAATAAATTTTACTTTGTTATTTTTTCCGTGGATTTGTTTTACAGAGTAACTACTTGTTAGTTTTTTGAATAATTCCTAGATTAGGGGAGCTAGATCACCTCTCTTTCTCCATGATTTAATGTTTTATTGCAGGTAGACACTTGTTTTTTTTGCAAGTCTTAGGAGAATAAAGAAGGTCAATTTATGGATGAGTGATTCTTGAAAGAAATTTTAATGAAACAAGGGCATTTCATCCAATTCATTACCTAACGGATTCATAATAGAAGAAATGAAGAATTGATTTCCATTTGAAGATTCATGTCACTGCTGCGAAAACATTTTTCCAAGAGATCATGTTTTTCCATTGACAGGTTGATATTCCCTTAGGAAATAACATCATAGCTGTTGTAACTTAATTTATTTATTTATATACTATTTTTTAAATAATGTATTGTTTTCTTTTTTTATTTCTCTTATGTTTTTGTGTTTCAGGTGTTGCTTCATCCAAATTGTAGTTTCCGCTCTATTGGTGATTGAACAATGAGGACCCCACCATGCAAGTTTCAGTTGCAGAAGGCAACTCTTCGGAAGCACCAATTCTGTAAAAAAATATTTTTGAGACTTGTAAATACAATTTTTTTTTCTATTGTTTTTCTTTCTTTTGTATCATTGCCCTTCTATTGTTTAAAGCAGTAGGGATGATTTCTTGACTGTGTTTTTTCTCTCCCTGTTTTCTTTTGCTATTCCCTACAAGGAACAGATGTTGTTCCCTCCAGGGAACAACACTTTTTCGTGTGTTGATTTGTTGTTCCCTACAGGGACCAGTTGTTGTTCCCTCTAGGGAACAACACTTTTTTTGTGTGTTGTTGTTGTTTCCTACAGGGAACAACACTTTCTGCGAGTATTTTTTGTTGTTCCCTTAAGGGAACAACACTTTTTCTGTATGTTTTCCTTTGCTGTTCCCTCCAGGGAACAACATGTTTTGTCGGAGTATGATTTTTCTATTCTCTCCAGGGAATAACTGATGTTCCCTAAAGGGAACAACACTTTTTCTCATTTTTTTTTTTGCCATTCCCTAAAGGGAACAACACTTTTTCTGAGTACTTTTTTGCTATTACCTCCAGGGAACAGCCCTTGTTCCCTCTAGGGAACAACATTTTTTTGAGTATCTTTGAGTTTTTGCTATTCCCTCTAGGGAACAACACTTTTTTGAGTGTTTTTGAGTTTTTGTTGTTCCTTCTAGGGAACAACACTTTTTGAGTGTTTTGTTGTTCCCTCTAGGGAACAACACTTTTCAAGTGTTTTTTTTGTTCCTTCCAGGGAACAACGCTTTCTAAGTGTTTTTTCTATTTTTGTTGTTCCTCCTATGGAACAACACTTTTTGCTATTTTGATGTTCCCTCTAGGGCACAACACTTTTCGAGTGCTTTTGTTGTTCCTTCCAGGGAACAACACTTTTTGAGTGTTTTTGTTGTTCCCTTTAGGGAACAACACTTTTTGAATTTTTTTGTTGTTCCCTCTTGGGGACAACACTTTTTGAGTTTTTGTTGTTCCCTCTTTGGAACAACATTTTTGCTTCTTGTGAAGTTTTGTGTGTTGTGAATAGCACCTCCTTCCTCTTATGGGATTATTCCTAGCTCATCTCTTCCCCATTTTTCTGATTCCCTTTCATGGCATGAAGTACAATACTTTTATGATGACAAGAATTATGGAGTCTATTGAGGCAGGTGAATATCCTTAACGTTATGATCTTTAACAAGGCAACTTCTGGATGAGAGATTCCTTTTAAGAAAATGGATAGTTATTTATATACTACTTTACTGCATTGTTTTCTACTGTACATGACACTGATTGATCATCTTAATACCATGTTGGTTCCACCCTTCCTGGTTATAATCTTCTTTGTCTGTAATAAATGAGATTATTGGTATATTTTTTTTTCTATTGACATGTTCAACTTCTTCCACCATCCCTACTCTTAAGGAGCACTGAGCCTCCCTCTATCTATCATAAAAATGTGTAATAATAGCAAAATTTTACCTATAGATAGAGGATAGGGGGTCTCATAAAGAGTCAGCGTACCATGTTCATAAGGATGTAGCGAAGTGACATTCCCACTATGGCCACCACACTAGGGTTATGATCCATTGGATAGCCAAAATATCCTTGGAATAGGAGGTCTCATCATGAGCCAGCCAGATCACTTTTGCTACATCCTAGTGAATGGCAGTTTGGTTATCTAGTAACCATGCCAGCACACTGATCTCTTCTGTAGAACAACAATGGAACTCTCCATTTATAAATTGAGGAACCTAGCTCATATGGGTTAAAAAGTAAACCTGCTGAAGCTATGGATGCCCGCTGGCAGTAGAGGCTCTTCTTATGGTATTGAGGTTATATCTTATCGTCAATTATTACTATAATACTCTCTTCTTATTCTCTCCTTTTATCAGAGAAGTTATTTCCTTAATTTTTCCATATTTTGAACCTTTACACATGAGAAATTGTATTCCAATCAATCGCATCATTCTCGGCTAGAATACTATCAACAAAGCATCTTTTTGGCATATTGCTGTCCTTTTTTTTCGCATAACTTATCATCAATCCAAAGCGTCCTATCTCTTATTCATAACTATCTTTACACACTCTGCTCTCATTATAACCATACCTCTTGCCGTCCTTTCATTAATATACGTACTTTGTCTCATTTCCTGTCGTATCTTTCACCCTTGTACTTTGCCATCAGAACAACACTTTTCCTATGCTTTACGGTCATGCACGCCCTTTTCCAATTGGAGGGGGAAGGTTATTCAAAAGTTTTTTTCTGATTGAAATTTTTGCATGCAGCTTATCTATTGCTATTCAAAACTAAAATTGTGGATTCAAGAAATTTGCATGCAGCGTAGTGATTTGTTTATAGGAGAACAACAAGTATGGGGGGAAACTCTATTCACAGCAAGACCACACTATTGCAACTAACAGAAGAGGCTCAAGAAACTCACGAATGCAAACAATTGTTCAGACATGATGTGCTTTCCTAGATTCCACCTTTTGCATCACTTTCAACATCAACTCAGCCTACATCAGCTTCAACAAATGCCAGTCCATACATGTCATTCCACATTTTTTTCGGAGGTAAAACTTGAGGTAAAATAGCATAAGTTTCTGATTTATTGAAAATTTAGGAGACTTTCATGAAAATCCATTGAGTATTATTTATCATCATTCATTCCACATCTTTACCACTTCCCATTTTTCAGAGACATATCATCTTTCAGTTTTGGGGAGTGTTACTTTCATTCATTTCTTTCTTATGACCATGCCATTAATATTCGTTATCATCCATTGATCTTCTTTTTTCATTCTCACCACCTCCCTTATTCCATGTTGTTTTACACCAATCATAGATTTCAACAGATTTTTAGCAACCACCTCAATTTGTTTTTTAACATTTCATGAGGGCATGCTAATTCTCTAGTTTGGGGGAGGAACTGCTACACATGAATGTTTTCTACTTTCTTTCTCATTTAAGGCATACAATTTCATTTTTATATAGTGTGAAAATTGATTTGCGTATATATTTAAAACTATGAACTGAATTCTTGTGATTTTGGATAACAAATTGGTATCATTAAAATACACAAACCCAGATAATTTCAAGTCAAATTAGTTCATAAAATTTCGGAAATCATGCACTATCACCTACAGCCATTTTGTTTATATCTCATGATCCATGCATCAAAACGATATGATTTTTGGATCATAGAAGCATTAATATAGTAGAAATCTACTTGCAAAATTTCAGCAAAATCTGGTTTGTAGTTTTTGAGGAAATGGTTAATGAAGTTTGTTGTTACTTATATCATATTTTTCTGCAACTTCATATACATATAGTTGAACGTCAATGTGAAAATTGTTACGCCTTCATCAACATTGCTAAAATTGAATATTCATTATTTGAGGAAGAAGTCATTTGTTCCATCAATTTCATGACTTGGGATGAACATTTTTTTTATATAGCTTGGTTAATATAGAGGCTTCGAGTTGCATGAGGACATGCAATATATTTAGTTTGGGGGTGTGTTGGGCCACTAGTATGTCATTATTATTATTATCACTTTTTAATACCTATTTCATCAATTTTTACCCTTCTTTATCACCTCATTTATCATGATTTATCATATAATTCCATTTTATAATTATTTATGCTCTTATGGATAAATATTATTCTTCTCCTTTATTGTTAATAAATTGATGATTATTATGCATCATTTTACCAATTATGGTTTATTAATAAATTTTTTGTAACATCACTCACCATTTTAGCCTCAAATATATTTTCCAGATTGCAGATTTGATATCTAGCTCATCATTAAATATTCCAACTCAGAAATTTGCTGGAATAAGAAGTGACAGTTTTACATTCGACGTTTCGGGCAAATGGAAAAGAATCTGGAAAATTCAAAACATGGGTTTTGTTCAGAACGGGCCAAATTACTTTTATGAAAAGTAGTTTTCCCAAATTTGGTCCATATTAAGAGAAATAGAAGGTTCTCTAAAGACAATTTTATCAGATTCGCTGTTGTGATCGATTTCCAGATTATCTCATTTGCAATACCAAATTCAACCTGTTCCTGTTGAATATTGATGGAAAGATATTTCAAATATGATCTTGCTGATCAATTTGTTGTGAACAATCCAATTTTGTTATGGGAATCATTTTGTAATCATCTATGTTGTAACTTATGCCTGCTCTCTATGTATTTAAATGAAAACAGAGATCAAAGAAGGGGATTATGAGAGATATTATAGGATAGGATAAGAGGAGAGGGGATAATGGAGAGATTTAGCTTTTCTCTTGGGACCTCAATTGTAATTTCAATATACAGAATGTCATTCTGAAGGATAGATCATATTGTAATGAGGAGTTAATTTAATGATTAATATATAATTTGCGTTGCTGGTCATTCGGATATTCTGAAGTAGCTCAACAATATTCACTGGTGGCTAGGGTCCGGTCTCTGGGGAATCTTACTACTATTCTGTGTTTGATACTTTTCCATTTCCTGTAAGGTTATTTTTTTTATATCTTTGCATTTCCTGCGAGTTTATTCTGTTTGATATAATCTGATTTCTTGTGAGTTTACATTGCAGTTAGTTTACTTTCCTTTATTCTGATCTCATGTACTTCGTAACTTTGCCATTTGATTTTATTTATGCTCACTATAGGTTGAATTAATTATCAGTTAAGACATTGATTTTTGGTTGATTACGATAAGAGTATGATTAGTATAGAATCAATTGAAAGAGATTGGTTAATGCTACTAAACCCTTAGTTGATGTTACTTCCATTCACATTGCTTAAAGTAGAACAGAGTGTGATTAATGTAGATGCAGCTGAAAGAGCTCAGTTACTGCTACAATGCTCTCAGTTGATGTTATTCCCATTTGAATTGCTTGCTTAAGATTGGATTATGGTTTTGCTTGAGATTAAGTCCTGATGCTTAGATGTATTATTTCATTTAAAAGTTACAGCTTGAGATTTATGATTGCATCCGTTTACTCTTGTATTGAATTTAATAGATTATCTTAAATACTTACTCTCTAGATTTATAGCTTGCACACATTGTGTACACTCTTGAAACAAAAAGACTTACCCAGGTTGATAATTAATGTGAGGTAATTAGGAGTTTTAAAAGACACCTTTTAGCACCCAACACTCCTATATATAGAAAGGAGGTCTTGTCATTTGTATCATCCGAGAATTGTTCATTTGTGTAATTTAAAGGAGGTCATCCCCTCGAAGAGGTTGATTTTGAAGTCATTGATCTATATTTTCTTATATTTTGTGAGATGGTTGCATAACCTACATGTTCATGACTATAACACATATCCCCATAATTTTAGAAAAATTCAAGGTTAAGAAGACTTCCTGCATGCAAAGCACTCTTTCATTTGGAATTAGAGTTTTGAAACATAGCAAAAGGAATTCTTGCCCAATTCCTTTCTTTTACATTTTACCTTGTTGTAATTGAGTCTTATTATGTGCTATCACATCATCCAACTGTTAGTTATAAAAAACAAATCAATTGTTACCTTGTCACGCTAATACCAAGCATGTTACCCTCCAACTATTCACAGATGTGAATTACATGTTCCAAATTTCAAGACAATCATATCTATCAATTTGAAATCAACCAAGACTACACAATCATGTCATAATACACAATCAACTCATAGTCATTAGACATAATGCTACAACTATCACCTACTACACTCAAGTACATATCAATTATCTCAACACATACGTGTTAGTACATCAATTTAAAACAAGATCGTTTGAACACATACTCATATTATGCAATTCATCGAACATTCAACCAAATTGAAAACATATCATGTTAAATAAATCAACTAGACAACATAATAGACACCAAACACTCAAACACCAAATAAATGACCTAATCGAACAGTCAAGCACCAAATATACGACATAAACAAACTCATACCGTAATGTATCTAGGGGAGGTGATCTTGTCTGCACAAGTAATCTAGATTAGCATGATATAACTTCACAACATATCAACTCAACCTCAATTAAGGTCATGATATCCATAATAGTCACTAGTTAACATGTCCACATCATAAGCTCAAAAACATTTATCATTCATATGTAATACTCAGATCTACATAATCAATATAGATTAGAACAACACAATGTCAAAAATAAGTCGAATCATACCTGAATATCATAACCCTAACCATCTACATAAGCCAATCCAATTTAGCATGATACATATAACATCAAGATCTTAATATAATAACACTAATGATCAAGATACTAGCATATAACAAAAACAAGTTGTACATCATGCTCATGAACAACATATAACTTAATCATTGAGATAACTACAAGTTAACGTATAACATATTGATCAATGATGTATAAAATAATCATTAATTTATCTAACATAAAACAACAATGACAATTTATACATGTTACTACCCCTCATGACTATCTGACACGTGCATATAACTACACTAATCAACTAGCATCTATCATGTATGTAGCTATAACATAAATGGAACGAAAGGCATACACATAACCATAATGCATATAACAATCCTTAACCTACATACCTACATGCCCAACATACAAAACTATATGATGACATGCTCTTGCATCAAGGTCCAATTCTGCAACTTCACTTTAATGATATGCATCTCCTGCTCTATCTTAGCCAACACATTAGCATCATAACATAAAAATATCATCATGGCGACCTAATTTCATATGATGACTTCACAATGCATGTATGACCTACCATACA
This sequence comes from Pinus tabuliformis, assembly GCA_031772625.1. NCBI lineage: Eukaryota > Viridiplantae > Streptophyta > Pinopsida > Pinales > Pinaceae > Pinus > Pinus tabuliformis. The sequence continues at coordinate 654,926,112 of CM062817.1, forward strand.
TGCATAACCATAACCATGACAATGCATCCATAACAACATATAGACAATGACACGCATAACAATGCATATACACCCATACATTGATGATGACAACACTATCAACCTTCACATGGCGACATCACTACAACCATGATCAACACCATGCAAATGTAACAAGGACATGGACTACAAGCATAACGAATACATATGAAACCAACATGAATGCATGACCAACACATCGCCCATCCAGTCCAAGGGGTGAACCATTCTCTGATACCACTCAATAACACCCTCCTCCCACATCTACCCAAGCAACCGTTTAGCTGGGGTAAACATGCGATGAGAGGCCATTATGATATGATTCAAACTCCTAAGTCACATTAAGGAAGTGAAACAAATGAAAACACTCCATACAAACATTCAACATCAACTTTAGGACCCTCGGGAACCAATCCAACCTTTCTACCAACCAGCCCTTAGGTCCCACTGATATTTTGGACCACTTGACCTCTGAGCATTCTTATGCTATGGGTATGTCAGCATCGAGGGACCTTTGGATACTCTCACAGGCCTGCAAGCTAGCTTCCAGGTATTTTTTGCATAGTGCTATGTCAGCGTCCCTAGGATTTGAGCCAATTTTTAAGGCCCAGAGCGCAGGTCATTTCCCAAAATAGAATCAAATCTTTAGAACAATAAGATAACAAGGAAATGACAGTGAAAAATAAATTACTTGAATAAGACCTTGACTAGACCCCTAATATCCATGAAAGGAATTTCATCAAACATATGACACATATGTAATCTCTAGGTGTAAATAATTGATCTGAGCATAGGGGTCTCATACTTATCTGAGATTTGTTGTGGGGCATTGTTTCCTTACGAATTTGTCTGCAGTTTCATCCATTAGGCCATAGATAGGAGCCATACATAGCCACTGTCATAATACATATTCATAACTAGCATAATAATAACATAAATACCAAGGAAACAACATCCATATAATCCACATATAAATGAGTATAATACTCATGAGATAACAAGGATAAATAACCTCATATTAATGATGCAAAAACCAACCTGGTATGGGACTACCAAATTCCACCTGACCATAGACATGGTTGGGATAAATCTCTCTTCAAACAGTCACCCCCGTGCCATATGCCAAGCATGAATGTGGGATCCCATAGAACAAATCAGTCCAAAACCATTTAGGGCTTCAAATGGCCATCCATCTCAAACCATCAATAGTGATTCCACCTCATGGACATACATCACAAGACCATCATCAGATTGGTCTCTATCCAAGCCTTTTAGGGATTCTAGAGCCTTTGTGCCAACCAAGGCTTCCAGGACTAGTAACGCAACCCACAATTACCACCAGGATTCTAGAGTGTCTGTCCAGCCAGGGCTTCCAAGACTAGTAAGTAAATCCACCAAGGGCTTCCAGAGAATTTGTCCAACCAAGGCTTCGAGGACCAGTAACTCAATCCAAGTTGTTACAAGGCCTGTAGAATGATTTTCCAGCCAAGGCTTCCATAAACTAATAACTCAACCCAAGCTGAGGAAACATGAGAACTAATCAAAACAAAACAAGGAAATAACCCAAAATATCTATGGCTATCTAGGAAATGGCAAGGCTAGGAAAATCCACTTTCCATCCAGGCAGTCCTCCATGCTAGTGACAAATAATAACTAAGAAACCACATGCATGTGCCATGCATGCCAAAACTAGTGAGAAAAAATTACATGCAACTCAGTACCTGCAACCAAATACCATTGTAGCTGTCGATCTTGATGCCCTCTTCTAATTTCCTTCTCTTCCTTTTCCTTATTACTCCAAAATTATAACTATGCCACACTCTCAAAGATTGCTCCAAGAAAACTCTAAGTGTCCAAGAGTTTGAGAGAGACAGAGAATAGAGAGAGAGCTCCAAAATTGAACTAACCAAGCCCACCAATTGATCCTCATAAGTCTCTTTATTAATCAGGCCTCTATTTTCTTCACTTTCCCTTATTTTCCTTCATTTTCCTCCTCACATGCAACATGTTACCTTTCACCTCTCATTTCTCATAATTTCCATTATTTTCATAAATAAATGAAAATAAATGCTTCATGCCTTTCCAAAGCCTTAACCATTTCATTTCCCAATTTCCTTATCCATAATAAACCAAATGAACACCCACTAGGATGTTTTTCCCCACCATTCAGCTTGGAATACATGTCCCATCACTGTGGCCTTATATATTTTTACATGAATTCTTAACCAGGGTTGTTACACCAAAATCTTGAGTTCCTTGTAGATACTTGAATATTCTCTTAACTTCTTGGAGATGAATTTCCTTAGGATTTACTTGAAATCTTCCAACCATTCCAAATGCATGCATAATTTATGGTCTTTTACCTGTAAGGTAGAGTAGGCTGCTAATCATAGATCTGCATTCTGGTTGATTGATTGAAGCAGAATTATCATTTTGACTAAGATTTCATTCTATTGCCATTGGTGTGCATACCATCTTGCAGTGTTCCATTCCATATTTCTTTAAAATATGTTTTAGGTTACTTGGTTTGAGAAAGAAAGATAACATTCCTAGTTTGTTGAACTTGAAGACCAAGAAAGTACGTTAGATCACCAAGTAGAGACATTTCACATTCTTGCTGCATAATTGAAGAAAATTCTTGACTCATATATTCTACATTTCTTCCAAATACGATGGCATCTACATAAATTACAATCATCAATACATTGTCTATATCAAATTTGATATATAAGTTTCGATCTGCAGATCCCTTTTTGAAGCCTTGTTGCTGAAGATAACTATCAAGACGATAATAGTGTGCACGAGGAGCTTATTTTAACCCATAAAATTCCTTCTTAAGTTTTCAAATAATATTTTTATCATTTACAAGAATGAACCTTTCAGGTTGTTCAATATAAACTTCTTCTTCTAGATACACATTTAAAATTGAAGATTTAACATCCATTTAATATACTTTAAAGTTACGAAAGCTTGAAAATGCAAAAAACATTCTTATGGCTTCAAGTCTAGCCATAGGTGCAAATTTTTCTTCAAAGTCTAGCCCTTCCTGTTGAGCACAACCTTTACATACAAGTCTTTCTTTATTTCAAATTGCTTCTAAATTTTCATTCAATTTATTCTTGAACACCCAATTGTCTTAATAACATTTTTATCATGAGGCCTTGGTACTAATTCCCATGTATGGTTATTTTCTATTTGATCAAGTTCTTCATGTATTACCTTAACCCAACATTCATATTTCCTTGATTGATTCACATTTTGAGGTTCAATTATGGATAATAAGGCTAAGTAACTAGAAGTTCCAAAAAGAGTTATTCTAGTTTGTATTCTTGCTTCCTTTTCACCTAGAATTTGAGATTCAGGATGACTTTTCTGAAGATACCTTCAAGGAGTATTTTCTAATGTATCTATATTTCCATTTCCTTCTTCTGATGTTTCTATATTTCCTTCTCCTACAAAATTTTGGTTTGTAGTAGGGAGCGGTTTGTCATTTGCTGGTGCTTCTCTTTTTGTACCCGTGGATGGTTCACCAATCACAATATCTATGCATTCAACAATATTTTGAAGCCTTTTATTATAACATTTATATCCCTTTATTCTAGAAGAGTATCGAAGAAGGATTCCTTCATTAGCTATATATTCAAACTTTCCAAGATTATCATCATTTTTCTTTATGTAACATTTTCTTCCAAAAATTCTGAAGTGTTTGACAATTACAGGCTTACCAAATCATAGATCATGTGGATTTTTATCATTGTTTACTCAAACATGAGCTTTGTTAAGTTTATTCATAGCTGTATGTGTTGCTTCTCCCCATAAGGTATGAGGTGTTCTTGATTCATTAATAATGGCACATGCCATTTGTTGGATTTTTCTATTCATTCTTTCTACCACTCCATTTTGTTGAGGAATGTTAGCTATGGAAAACTATATTTTGATGCCATGTTGTTCACAAAAATTTAAAAAATCAAATGATATAAACTCCTCCTCTATCAGATCTAAGAATTTTGATTTTAAAATCTAACTCATTTTCTACTAGAGCCTTGAATACTTTAAATTTATCAAATGCTTCATATTTATGTTTTAGTAAGCCAATCCAACACATTCTTGTAAAATCATCAATGAATAATATGAAGTATTGTTCACCACGAGGAGACTTCTTTCTCATAGGACCACACAAATCAGTATGAATAAGTTCAAGTGGCTTACTTGAAGTACCTTCTTTAGCTTTAAACTGAACTCTGGTTTGCTTACCAAATTGACATGATTTACAGATGCTATTTTCAGGTGGAGAGATGATAGGGAAGTCACAAATTGCTGCCATTCTTCTTGATTTTTATAATTGAGAAAAGCTAAGGTGCCCCAAACTTTTTTGCCAAAGCTATATTTATTTAGATTTACTTAGATAACAATTCCCTTGGCAGCCTTCTAAGACATAAACATTTCCTAGAGTTCTTGTTCCCTTTATGATGATCTTTCCTGTATCCAAATTTCTTGCCACATAATTTTTTGATCTGAAAATAACTTCATTCCCTTGGTCACACATTTGAATAACACTTAATAAGTTATGTCATAGTCCATAAACAAATAATACATTTCAATCCTTGACCATTTTCTTCAACAACATAGTTCCTTTTCCTTTGATAACAGGAGGAGAGTTATTACTAAAAGTTACATTCTTTTCATTATTTCTTTCATTAAAAGAAATAAACTTATGTTTGTACATGTCATATGATTTGAATATCCTCTTTCAATGTACCATATATTTTCTTTATCTCTTGCATACAAATCTACACCACAACTTTCAATATCGGTAATTTTCCTTTTCCATACCTTGGGGGTACTTCCTTTTGTTCATGCTAGTAAGATGGTCCCATTTTGCTTATGCATTCAGTTTCTTTATGACCAAAGTTATTTCAAAGAGAACATTCAATCTCACCTTGAAGAGGTGAGAAAAAATTATAAGAATATTTACTTGCCCTGATCTCATTATTTTGTTTTCTTGCTTCTCTAGCCATAATAGTTTTATATGCAACACAATGAATAAATTTTTGACCAAAATTATGACAAGTGAAGCATTGATCGTTGAAGTAGGAATACCAGGGAGTATAATACCTTCTTGAGTAGATTTCTCTTTGATTATGGTAAGGTTGTTTGGCATGAGAAATATTTGATCCTTCTTTATTTTTGCCATAACTACAATTCTGATGAGTGCTTCCTTTTACTACATTGACGTAGCTTCTTGTACCCATTTAAGAAGATTTCAAAGCTTTTGATGTTTCACCATTTGAATTGTATCCAAGGCCTGTCTTGATTATAGGATAGCATTGTACTTGAATGATTTATTTTCTTCCTTTTCTTCTAGAGCATCCATAAATACATCATCATATTCATCTACACATTTTTCTTCCAAATCCATAAGCAATTGAGAATCTTCATCAAATTCTATATCCTCATTATTTGAAGAATATTCATTATCTTCATGTGTATAAAAGCTTTTCTTGCTATCAAAAATTCTCTTAACATTCGCTTTTGGAGAATTCCTCGCTTTATCACGATTTTATTTATAAGGACATTTAACAACATAGTGACCTACCCTTCCACAGGAAAAACATTTAAAATGAAACTTACCTCTAAACCTTCTAGTTCCTACCTAAAGTTTCTTCACAAAATTCACTTCTTCTTTGTCCGAAATGTAATTTGTTTCATTTAGCTCTTCCTTTTCCTTCCTTTTGTATGTAGCTTTGAGTGCCTCTTCTGTGATATTTTATAGACCCCCTTTTCTCATTTCATAAGCTGTTAAAATCCCATGGAGTTGTTCAATAGTGAGATTCTTCAAATTTTTCATTTCTTCAATGGTAGAGATTTTGGAATCAAACTGTGAGGTTAGAGATCTCAAGAAAAATAGAATATTTTATTTCATCACCAAGAGTTTTCATTGAGTTAATGACTTCATTTACTCTAAGGAAAAAGAATGCAATACTTTCATCATCATGCATTCTGAGAGTTTCATATTGAATTTTAAACATTTGAATTTTAACGCTTTTTACCTTAGTGTCACCTTCATATTTTTGGATAATCTTGTCCCATAGAGCTTTCGTAGCATTCAGCTGCATGAGATTCACTAATTATGATTTATCCAAGCTTCCCAATATAGCATTGTCTACCTTTGCATTCGTATCATACTGTTTCTTCCCTGCATCATCTGTGGGAATGGGGGATGGGTATTGATATCCTCCTTCAACGATGGCCCATATATCAGCTCCAAGTGACTACACATATTCTCTCGTTCTAAATTTCTAAAATACAAAGTTAGTTCCATTAAATAAAGGTGGCTTGATAGCAGATACTCCCTCTTGACAACTCATCTTGATGGATCTCCCTTTCAGCGATCAGGCTTATTCTTAGGGACTTGATTTGATACCAACTATCGGGTAAAATACTGGGGGGTGCGGGGGTTGAATTAGTATTTAAAATCAAAATTTCAAATTTTATATTCTAAAATATGTATGCTACTGTTATTAAAGTAACCTATGTATGTATGCTACTTCAGAGAAGGAAACTAACGTATATCCAATTTACTAATTTTTCATGTATTATCTTAGATGGTTATCTTTAATTATTGCACCAGTAGATTAATTAATTTTCAGTATGAATTAAAGAACATAAATAAATCACAACAAATGATTAACACCCCTAGAACATTAAGATTTTATTTGGAAACACAATGCGGGAGAAAACCATCGTTGCTACTATATTTGTCTTCTTTATTCTGATATAAAGAAAAATATTCATTGCATTTATACTGATGTAGACACTTATCAGTACGCAGGAACCCACTTGCAGAAGGCTACAACCTTATCTTGTTCTCCAGCACCCAATGGAAGGGAGATACAACCTCCTCAATTCATTTTCTGGCTCTTACTAGAAGGGAACTCCTACCCCCTTTCTGAAGGCTACAACTGTTGGGTTGTGTTATATTCTTTCCACGACTAGGTGGGCGAACCTAGATATGGTTTTGTGCATGGTTTTTGGTGCGATGGTTTTTGGTGCGATGGTTTTTGGTCCATGGTATTGGATGCTTCAGCATGTATAAATATGTATTGTAACATTGAAAGGAATATAATGAAAAAATAAAGTGGGTAGTCCCAGTTTTGGGATCCAGGGGAAAATCTCTGTGTATATGTGTTTTATGTGTTATACTCTCACGTTGTTTATTTTCTGTTCTTAGAATTTGTATGCAAGTAATTTCTATATGGGGTTAAAACCTACACCTGGTATCATAGCTGTTTTGGCTTGAAGGGGATGCCTTTTCTGTTAAGGGGTTTCACTCAGGCCTGTGGTAGACCCCGTTCAATGGGAGATCTGCAGGATTAATTCTAGTGGTGAAAGAAGATACTGAGCGGTGGCAAGATAGAGATTGAGAAATTTAATGGTCATCGTTTTGAGTTGTGGAAACTCAAGATGGAGGATCTGTTGGTGGATAAAGATCAGTGGATCATGGTAGATCCAAGTACTAAACCAATGGGAGTGTCCACTAAAGAATGGAAGAAGTTGGATCGGAAGGAAAAAAGAAAAATATGATTGTGTGTCTCAAATTCAATATTGTTGTATGTATCAGGGGAAGCTACGATGAAGGCTTTGTGGGACAAGTTAGGGACTTTGTACCAATATAATTCTCTGGTGAATAAATTGTTCCTACGGAAAATGCTATATAACCTGAGGATGAAATATGGTGACTCGGTGACAGAGCATCTGAACGAATTTAATACTGTGGTAAGTCAGTTATTGTCTGTTGATATTAAATTTCATATGAAGATAAGTCCATCAATTTATTTTGTCCTCTACCAGATTCGTGGGATAGTCTCGTTATTGCAATAGGTAGTAATGCAACTGCCTTGCAGTTTGATGAAATAGTCTCATCCTTGATGATGAAGGAGATGAGACGAAAAATATGGAGAGCCAGAATGGTGATGCCTTGTCTGTACAAGGATGGTCCCAGAACAGAAACAAAATAATTCATCGAGTGGAATATCTAAATCTAGAGGGAAATCTAAATCTCCAGGAAAACTTGAAAAGGTGGTGTGCTGGAAATGTGGAAAGGAAGGGCACTAAAAAAGGGATTGTAAATTTAAATCTCTTGACAGAGGGAAGGGATCTGATGATGCTCCTTCTGAAGAAGCGAAAACCACCTCAGATGAAGGTGGGGATGTGTACATGCTTCTTCAAGTACACATGTAGATCATGAGGCATGGTTAATTGACTTAAGTGCATCCTTTCACTTCACTCCTAATAGAGAGTGGTTCTGTGAGTATGAGAAACATGATGGTGTTTATGTCTTCTTAGGGGATGATAAGAAGGCTAGAATCATTGGTCACGGAAAAGTCAAGTTGAAGTTGCAAGGTGGAAGGATTAGAACACTTCCACATGTTCTACATATTCCTGCATTAGACAGAAATATGATTTCTGTAAGCAAGCTAAATGATGCAGGTGTAAAAATAGTGTTTGAGAAAGATACCTGCAAGATGGTCTCGGGAGCATTGGTATTGATGTGGGGAGTTTGGATTGGAATTTTGTACAAGCTGCAAGGTAGCACTGTTATTGATGGGTGCAACAGTTCTGTGGTTCCTAAAAGTGGAGCAGAAAATCTAGTGGTATCTGGAGAAAAGACCATGCTATGGCATAAAAGGCTTGGACATATTAGAGAGAAGGGCCTTCAAATACTTCATAGTAAAGGTATGGTAGAAGGCATGACTAATAGCTCTCTGGATTTTGATTTCTATGAAAATTGTGTATATGGGAAGAAAAATTGGGTGAGTTTGTCCTCTGGTGGTAAGAGGGTGAAACATATATTAGAGCTTGTGCACAGTGATGTGTTTGGACCTGTGAAGGTTCCATCACTAGGTAAGTATGTGCACTATCTATCATTTATAGATGACTTCTCAAGGAATATTGTTGTACAAAATATTGTCACCATGACATTCTGCAATCGGTGTGAGTCTATCACTACTCATACTTTCCTCCTTTGCAAGTCCTAAACCTCATTTGTTCATGTCAAGCCTTGAAAAATAAGAGAAAGCCCTTAAAAGTCTCTAAAACTCTAGTTCTGTACTTTCTCTTAGCATTACCTATGGTCCCGCACCTACTGGTCATGTCCCCTGCATACCTGATCGCTTTGTCTCTGTGTAATGGGTGTGGACCCCTGTAAAAGTCAAAAAGGTGCAACTACATTCTTAAAAAGTCACTTTGAGTCATTTCTGGAAGCTTCTAGAAGGAATCTTGAGGTGCCAAGTTCGCTCCTTTAAGGTTCGTGCATCCCATACCCTAAGGAGCTAACCCCTTGATGTGAGGAGCTTATCCCTTTGTAGGAGGACTCTATCCCTTCATAGGTGGACCTGTAACCTCCTTTCTTTGCACTATAAAATGAAGCATTGGGCTGGTTACTGAGGAGGTTGAAAGAAAAATATTTTTGAGGTGAAATGCTGTTGGAACTTAGTCTTCCTAATTGAGCTTAAGTGAGGAAAGATTACATACCTTGTTGATCTCATTTGGAAGAGTGTGAGGCTTGTCAAAGAAGAGGAGATTCTTGTTTTGGACCTTGGGAGGAGCTTGTACAACATCAAGGCACCAAAGTTTGTAAAGTTCTTCTATTTTCAAAATTAATACAATCAAGTTTATTTTTCTCAATAAGTTGTGTTTTATGGTTTATTTCATGGATTCCTTGATCACCATGATGAATATGATCTATTATATTAGCTATGTAGGTGTTATTTGATGTGTGCTTGTTTGTGATTGCAGGTTCTCGAAAGGAAACTCTTTCTGACGGTCGAAGCGTGGTTGCCACAAACTAGCATTGGACTTAAGGTATGGTCTAAAACACCTCTTAGTTTTTATTAATGAATCGCAATATATTTAGAGAAAGATAGATTTTCTTGTCCTGCTTGTTGCTAGATATCTGTTGATACTAGAGAGATCCATCTTGTCCACAAGAATGGTTTATCCGGCCAACAAATACATGGATATATTTCCTCAAGAAGAAATCTGAAGTCTCTGACAGGTTTAAAGAATTTAAGGCTCTGGTGGAAAACCATACAGAGAAGAAGATAAAGGTGCTAATGACAGATAATGGTGGAGAATTTTGCAACAAGGAATTTGAAGAATTCTATAAGAAGTGTGGTATATCATGGCAGAAGACTACTCCATACACACCTGAGAAAAATGGAGTTGCAGAAAGAATGAACAAGACGTTGATGGAAAGGGCAAGACGCATGCCCACTGGTGCCGGGTTAGGGCAGGAATTCTGGGTAGGGGTGGTGGAGACAACATGTTACCTAGTCAACAGATCACCTTCATCAACATTGGAGGATAAGACCCCACAAGAGGTATGGACAGGTAAGAAACCCTCTCTTTCACATCTGAGGGTATTTGGATGTGATACATATGTATGTGTTCCAAAGGAGAAAAGAGCTAAGTTGGATAGTAAATCTGAAAAGTGCATCTTTATTGGGTATAAGGATGGTTTAAAGGATTATAAGCTTTGGAACCCAATGACAAGGAAGGTTGTGTACAGCTGAGATGTGGTGTCCAGAGAGGTGAAAGGTGTTATTAAACATGAAGTCCAACCAAAGGAAGTTGAGAAGATAGAGTTTGAGCTTAAGGAGGAAGAATTAGACTCTACAGTAGAAGAGGAATCAAAAGATGAAGAGACACAAACTCTGGGTGTGAGAAGATCAGTTCGAGAAAGAAGGAAAACAAAAAGGTATAGTCCATCTGCTTTCTATTCAAATTTTTCTTTATCCATTACTGATGATGATTCGAGAACTATGAAGGAAGTAGTAGATTCAGAGGATGGCAAACTGTGGAAAGAGGCCATGGTTGATGAAATGGCATCTTTGCACAAAAATGAGGTTTGGGATCTGGTGGAGTTGCCGGCTAGAAGGAAACACATTGGCAAAAAATGGGTGTTCAAGAAGAAGAAATAGTTAGAAGGAATTGTTGAGAAATACAAAGCTTGCTTGGTAGCAAAAGGTTATTCCTAGGGGTCCAAGAATTGATTTTGGTGATATTTTTTCTCCTCTTGCCAAGGTAGCTTCTATTAGATTACTTTTATTTGTTTCTGTTGCTTTTTATTTTGAGGTAGAATAGATGGATGTGAAGACAACATTTCTTCACAGGGATCTGGAAGAGGAGATCTACATGAAGCAACTTGAAGGCTTTGCAGTGAAGGGTAAGAAAGACCTACTATTCAAGTTAAAGAATTCTTTGTATGCATTAAAACAGTCACCCAGGATGTGGTATTAGAAATTTGATACATTTATATGGGGACTTGGCTTCACCATAAACAAAGAAGCTCACTCTGTGTATTTCAAATTAATTGGTGACCGTGTTATTTATCTGGTCTTGTATGTGGATGATATGTTGCTGGTTGGAAATGACAAAGAAATATCTAGGATTTGAAGACCCAATTGTCCTCCAAATTCAACATGCAAGATCTTGGTGCTGCAACCTATATTTTTGGCATGGAAATTAAAAGAGATTGAGCGAAGAGGAAGCTCTGGTTAAACTAGAGGAAGTATGTTGAGACAATACTACAGATGTTTACTATATAGGATAGTAAACCGGTGAAGGTCCCTATTTCTATTGGTGTAAAGTTATCTGTTGAACAATTTCCCAAGACACAAGAAGAGGAACAGGACATGTCCCGTGTTCCATATGCAAGTGCAGTCGGTAACCTGACGTATGTGATGGTATATACTAGTTGAGACATTTCACATGTAGTGGGAGTATTGAGCAGGTTTATGTCAAAACAAGGAAAGGAGCATCAAATAACAGTGAAGCGGGTTTTTAGGTACTTTCGTGGGACTAGTGATTATGGTTTTTGCTACCAAGGAAGACCAAGATTGGATAGGGTTTTGGATATCCATGGCTTTGTTGATGCAGACTGGGCTGGATATTTGGATCAAAGAAGATCTACAACTAGGTATTGTTATAGACATTTTTGGGCACTACTACCCCAAGCATGAAATGTCCATAAAGCAAGGGCTCCTAAGTCCCTAAAATTGTTGTTCTAACCCCTAAAGGAACAAGGTCAATTGATTACAGCTTCTCCCAGAAGTTCTCCATGAAAAACTGCTCAGAACTGGTCAAAACAGGAACATTTCAGCTGCTCCATAGGCAAAGTGCGTTGCATCTCATCTAAATACACTGTGCGAGTGCGTTGCATTTCAAAAAGCCCTTCTATGGGGTGCGATGGGTGAGAAGTGACAAATGGCAGTGTCATTCCGCGAGGTGGAGAGGCATGGAATCTTCCAGAAACTTCTCCTGTGACACTTGCCTCTCTGAATTCGACCAAAGATGAGTAAGAGATCATCAATCTCCAAGTGGAAGTAAGAACTATCAGAGGGAAGACACTAATCAAATCACAAGATGACTCATCTCCCTTACAGATATCTATATATGGATCCCTCATCCCAGAGATCCAGAGGCTGAAATTTTGCATATTGTAAGGAATTTCTGTTGGTTTCTTGAGACAACATCAGAGTGTTGGGTGGTCTAAGCTTTGTATGAGGTGAAGAGGGGCTTCCTTGCTGAGAGGATGATGCTGGGTCAGAACAACTGGTTGTAACTCCCTTGGCTCTTTCTTGTTTATCAATAAAAGCTATTCAAGTTTTCCTCCATACTCTTGTGTCATTTATGTTTTATGCATTTGTATGGTCAATTTACATATGATCCTAGATTGTTTATGATTATAGATCCATGTTCTTGTATAGTGCTATGCTACTGTGATCTTACAGGTACTCTGTGAAGCTGGGCGTACAAGGGAGCAAGTGGCGAAATACTATCAAGAGAGAGAGGAATCGAACTAGGAGATTAGCGCAAGACAGAGGTTGGTCTTCTTTATTCTTCTCTCATCTATATTTCATAAAGGAAAAAACGAAAGTATCTTTACTTTGTTTGTTCCTAAGGTAGCTATCACACCTTAGTGGGATAAGCAGTTCTGTGTAGACACTTTTCCCTATAACAGGTATGTGTTTAAAATATTTGGAGGTGTAGTCAGTTGGATGAGTAAGAAACAATTAGTAGTGGCACTATCAACTATAGAGGCAGAATACATGGCAGACACTCATGCAAGAAAGGAAGCAATTTGGTTGCAAAGATTGTGTTCAAGTATGGAGTTAGTACAGGGTGCTATAAGGATAGACTGTGATAGCCAAAGTGCAATTTTCTTGGCAAAGAACCTTGCTTATCATTCAAAGACAAATCACATTGATGTTTAGTATCACTTTGTGAGGGATACGATAGGAGACAAAAAGGTGTTGCTAGTAAAGGTGGACACTTTGAAGAATATTGTAGATGCATTAACAAAATCTATGAGCTCTGAGAATTTCTCTTGGAGTAGAGAAACAATGGGCATTGTAGGGCTAGATAAATGACTAAGATCTCTTGTACCCCCCTGTGGAAAGAAAACAATAAGTGGGAAAATGTTGGCTTGTGTTATATTCTTTCCACGACTAGCCTCCGTAGTTAATCGGGGGGTTAGAGGGTGGGGGGGGGGGGGAAAACCCCCGTCGTTGTGTTGATTGCACAACAGGGGGGTCACAGGGGGTTTTTGGGGGGTAGATAGCCCCCCTCTACCGGGTCTGGGGTAGTGCCCTAGGGAATTTTTTTTAGACCCTATATTAGGTGGACGGACCTACCTATGGCTTTGTGCATGGTTTTCACACATGGTTTTGGGCACGATGGTTTTTGGTCCATGGTATTGGATGCTTCGACATGTATAAATATGTATTGTAACATTGAAGGGAATATAATGAAAAAATCAAGCTGGTAGTCTCGGTTTTGGGATCCAGGGGAAAGTCTCTGCGTATATGTGTTTTCTGTGTTATGCTCTCGCATTTTTTATTTTATGTTCTTAGAATTTGTATGTAGGTAACTTATATATGGGGTTAAAACCTACACCAAACATTAGATTCTTGTGGACCATTTTTCAGAATATTTTAGATAGGAGGCACCTGCTAAACAATCTATAGGCCACCTTTCATCAAATTTTCAAGGTAGACCCATATCAACAATAAATCCAAACAAACATGTCAAATTGAAGCACTGAATTTGAGACACTGTCACACTACAAATCAACTCAATTTCTGAATAATTGAGTCATTTAATGTATAACCCAACCATAAAAAGAAAAATCAAATTATGTACATGACTCTATTAAATAGGACTTACATATGTATGCGTATTCTCTGTATAACACCTACTTAGAAATCTTAAATTGCTTAAAAATAAATCATGAGTAATTGTAATGTTGACTCAATCACTAGATCATGTATTGGATCAATTATAGACCACTAAAGCAATCACGTATAACCAAACTATAGCATAATAACTAACCAATATTCCAATCATAAAAAACCAACACAATCAATACTATTCGACCAAGATCATTAAGAAGGAGACATCATCGATAGACAACAACAATTGGAACAAAATTGATCAATTGTTATCATTAAGCTATACTGCAAAACCCTAGAGTATATATGCGTCATCCATGAAACATATAAGCATATGTGTGTGACTACCATGCATAACAATTACATACAGATCTCAACATACTGAATAAATTCACATAAATTATATGCAACTACCCAGAAAAAAATCCACGTATGTATGTGACTATCCAAAGACAAATCTGAGTATAGAAATGAAAACTTTTGTTGCAAAACATAACTTCACTCTTTGCAATCTTTACTGTAAAAACTATAGACTTCTGAATACAACATGATTATAAGCATAGATCTATCATTGTTAGTTCCTTAGACATTTATAATGAATAAATTAATCGAGAATATATGTCAACATACTTCAGCTCTTTCAAATTTTGTTCTTCTCCTTTCTCCTTGGTGCACATCTGTTTCATATCAAATCTTTCATAGACAACCCAATACTTGCACACACATCACCTTGATCTCCATCTCCTTATATAGCTTTAGCCTTAGCCAACACCCTTCATAATTCCATTGGTATTATATGATGAGATATAATAACCATTCTCGCACCCATTACTATGGGCCAATATCATGGTAAAGAACCCTGGTATCCATATTACCATGGTGCAGATTCTTTTACATGACTTTTCTTCATAATACTTGTGTATGTATGCAAACTTTCTTCACAGGACCCGCATATACTTTCTCAATCTTACCATTTAGCATCCATCTGTATCTAAACTTATATTGCTTTATCCATACCATCTGTAGCATCCACATAATCATCATGTTGACATATTTATCAAGTAGTTTTCCATCAAGGACAACATATTAGCCATAATGCCAACAATCTAAAAAATAACTAATCACCCACATCAAAACTTATTTAACTATTATTTTGATTTGCCTATTGTTTCATTCGATTTTGTGCCAGAGTTATGTTTCCCTTTAAGAGTTGGAGAACTTCTTGTTGATGCTTGATGTGATCTTCGACTGCTTGAACCTTAGAATTATCTCTTAAAGATGATGTGATGGATGATATGCATAAAGCACCATAAATGGGGTGATTTTTGTTGCAGTATGGAAGGAAGTGATATACCACCATTCTACCAGGGGTAACCACTTTATCCATTGCATTTGTTTATCAGATACAAAGCAAAAAAGATATCCTTCCATGTAGGTTTTAGCCCTGTAGAGAAATTACCTGCATACGAATTCTAAAATATATTAAATAAAAAATGCAAGAGCATAACACATAAAACACATATACATAGAGATTTTCCCTTGGATCCCAAAACTGGGACTACCAGCTTGATTTTTCATTATGTTCCTTTCAATGTTATAATACATATTTATACATGCCGAAGCATCCAATACCATGGACCAAAAACCATCGCATCCAATACCATGGACCGAAAACCATCGCATCCAAAAACATGTGCGAAAATCATGCACAAAACCATAGGTGGGTCTGCCCAACCTAACATAGGTTCCAAAACCAAATTTTCCAGGGTGCTACTCCAGACCCCATAAAGTGGGGTTACGGGTGCCCCTCAAACCCCCTGTGACCTCCCCTCCTCTAACCCCCGGTTAGTTATGTGGGCTAGTCATGGAAAGAATATAACACAACCCAACATTCTCCCACTTGTTGTTTTCTTTCCACAGGGGGCCACAAGAGAGCTTAGTCATTTATCCAGCCCTGCAATGCCCATTGTTTCTCTACACCACAGATTTTGTCAATGCATCTGTAGTATTCTTCAAAGTGTCCACCTTTACCAGTGACACCTTTTTGTCTTCTATCATATCCCTCACAAAGTGATACTGAACATCAATGTGCTTTGTATTTGAATTATATGCAGGGTTCTTTGCCAAGAAAATTTCACTTTGGGTATCACAGTCTATCCTTATAGATCCTTGTACTAACCCCATACTTGAACAAAATCTTTGCAACCAAACTGCTTCCTTGCTTGCATGAGTGGCTGCCACGTATTCTGCCTCTGTAGTTGATAGTGCCACTATAGATTGTTTCTTACTCATCCAACTGACTGCACCTCCAAATAGGTTAAACACATACCCACTCGTATATCTTCTCTGATCCAGATCTTCAGCCCAATCTACATCAACAAAGCCATGAATATCCAACACTCTGTCCAATCCTGGTCTTCCTTGGTAGCACAAACCATAATCACTAGTGCCACACAAATACCTGAAAAACCACTTCACTACTGTCTAGTGCTCCTTTCTTGGTTTTGACATAAACCTGCTCAATACTCCCACTGCATGTGCAATTTCTGGTCTAGTACAGACCATTGCATACATCAGGTTACCGACTGCACTTGCATATGGAACATAGGACATGTCCTCTTCCTCTTCTTGTGTCTTGGGACACTATTCAGCAGATAACTTCACACCTATAGGAATAGGAACCTTCGATGGTTTATTATCCTGCATATTAAACCTCTACAGTATTGTCTTGACATACTTCCTCTGGTTTAACTAGAGCTTCCTCTTTGTATGATCTCTTTTAATTTCCATGCCGAAAATATAGTTTGCAGCACCAATATCTTTCATGTTGAATTTGAGGAAAAGTTAAAAGCTTCATTATGTTGTACTTATTTCTCTCATATATTTTAATGAAGGAAGTTATTCACTGAGTTCTACATCCGTTACTTATAATCTGTTATGAATTATTTCTCAAGGCAGAACTGAGTCTTGGGTAGTTGGGCCCACTACCTTGGATGAGGTATTGCTTTGAACATGTAAGCTAGTGTATTTATGTGTTTGTTTATTTGAATTTCAATTTTCATTCCTTAAAGTAGATTTCCTTTCTTTTAATCAATTTTTTTTTTGATGCATTTTCGGGATTTTTTATTTCATCCAATTTCTAGATTTCATTTAATTTATTGTTACAGTTTAGCATTTGAATTATGTTGGGTGAAATAGATTAAATTTCCAAATAAGAAATGTGTGGTTTAATTTTTCAATGATTCAAGTTGTGTGATTAAGATATATAATTGGCTTTCTTGTCCTTTACTTTCTTCTTTTCAATTTTAGTTTTACTATTCAAGTCTTACATTTTATTTCTTGTTGAATGAGCTTGATAGTATAGACCACAATAATATAGAACCAGTGTTAGTTGTTGGTATTTGCTATGCATATATTTTTCTCATTGCCTTGTGACGAGCCTCATCATTGGGTAACTATATGGACCTTAATTCACCTCCTAGCTTAGTCAAATCAACTCTTCCCATAGTTTATTACATGTTTTGATTATATTTTGTTTAAAATGTGAGATATTATGCCTAGTGGAATAATGTGCATTGAATGCAGGTATGTGAGAGATAATCAGGGGCTTTTGACAAGAGTAATGGCCGAAACTTAAATGGACAAGGAAGAGATATTGTAGGAGGTAAATCCTCCTCATTTACTCCTCCCTCATTCGAATATTCCTCCATCAATCAAACTAGCTCAGAGTACAAGTAGCCAAGTCATGAAGATCAAAAGGCAGCCGAGCAAGTGATAGTCAAAGAGTTAGTTTATCTCAAGTTTGGTAGTTGAGCCTCTCTAGACTTAAGGAAGTCATTGGGGACTTCATTTTTATAAATAGAGAGGTCTAGAGTCTCATTAGGATTCGAATTTTTGATGTAAAAACACTAGTTATTTTTGAGCTCCTGACTTGTGGAAGACATTGCTATGTAATTTTTTGTTTTGATAATGAGAATGAGCTTTTTCTTGATCCGGTACTGAGTTAACTTAGAGGGCTGAAGCTCTTGGCTTAGGGCCCAACCCTGTTACAGGGAAAAGTGTCTATATAAAACTGCTCTATCCCACTAAGGTGTGAAAACTGCCTTAGAAACAAACAGAAAAAAGCTACTTTCGTTTTTCCTTTATGAATTATAGATAGAGAGGAACAGAAAGACCAACCTCTGTCTTGCGCTAATCTCCTAATTTGATTCCCCTCTTCTTTGATAGCCTTTAGCTACCTGCTCCCTTGCACGCCCAGCTTCACAAAGTACCTGTAAGATCACAGAAGCATAGCACTATACAAAGACATGGATCTATAATCATAAACAATCTGGGATCAGATGTAAATTGACCATACAAATGTAGCAAGCATCAATGACACAAGAGCATGGACGAAAACTTGAATAGCTTTTATTGATAAACAAGAAAGAGCCAAGAGGAGTTACAACCAGTTGTTCTGACCCAGCATCAACCTCCCAGCTAAAAAACCCCTCTTCACCTCAAACAAAGCTTAGATCACCCAACAATCTGATGTTTGTCTCAAGAAACCAACAACAATTCCTTACAATATGCAAAATTCCAGCCTCTGGATCTCTGGGATGAGGGATCCATATATAGATATCTGTAATGGAGATGAGTCAGCTCATGATTTGATTAGTGTCTTCCCTCTGATAGTTCTTGCTTCCACTTGGAGATTGATGATCTCTTACTCATCCTTGGTCGAATTCAGTGAGGCAAGTGTCACAGGAGAATATTCTGGAAGCTTCCATTGCCTCTCCACCTCGCGGAATGACATTGCCATTTATCATTTCTCGCCCATTGCACCCAATAGAAGGGATTTTTGAAATGCAACGCACCCACACAGTGTATTTAGGTGAGATGCAATGCACTTGGCCAGTGGAGCAGCTGAAATGATCCTGTTTTGACCAATTCTGAGCAGTTTTTCATGGAGAACTTCTGGGAGAAGCTGTAATCCGTTCACCTTATTCTTTTAGGGGTTAGAACAACACTTTTAGGGACTTAGGAGCCCTTGATTTATGGACATTTCATGCTTGGGGTTGTAGGGCCCAAAAATGTCTATAACAGTTGCCCCCTAAAGCATGAGGTCGTTAATCTTTTGATGTTGGGTGAAATGCTTTATTATGAGGATCCGAAGTTCTTTCAAGCTGGGAGGAGACCTGTAATAAGATACAGTACAATACATTATCTTCATAATATTTTCATGATCTAGCTGAGGAAGGCATTCCCATGCTCAGCTTTATAAATTTATTTTCATGTACATAGGATAGACAATCATCTGAGTGTAGACTGATGATTCTGATAGAGCCATTATCCTTTTGATTGGATGATTATCTGTGCGGCAATGATGTACATTTGATGTCTTTATTTCCCTGAATATATATCACAGCCTGGATGGATGAAACTAGATCCGGGGTCTTCAATCTCGTTCGATCTTCACTTGAAGTACAAGTCGCTCCATGTGAAAGCTGTTCTGGAGTCGAACATGGAAAGACATCGCCTGATTACCAGCCAATGATGTAAGCTGTTAACAGGCATGAGAGGAATCATCGATAATGATAATGACCCTCAAGGTACTGCAGTACAATTCACGTGGTGTGAATAAAGGACTTGGCATCGAACACCACGCAAAATCTTTCAATCGAAGGCCATTGATGTAAACCTGTCGCCGGAAGTGAGAAACTTGCCATTGAGGCATGCAAGCTTCAAAGTACTGAATGGGGTGTTCCTAGATCAACTTCTTGGATAATGAGCTGATGTCGACAAGAAGCGATCTGTCACAGGAGGGCCTTAATGAATCCCACATCAATGACATGGAACAGAGCAAATGAATTTAATGGAGGTGAAAACGATCTTGTGATATAAGGTTCAGGGTGGCGGTCATGAAAGAATGGAGTATAAATGTATGGTAGCGGGTGAGACACAGGTGAATTCTCTGAATGACTTCTCTTGAACATATCGGCGACACTGATGTGATGGATTGGTAGCATTAACCCCCAAATGTGGATGGTATGATGGGACCATGGTGATGTGACCGGTGAATGAAATAACCCAACCCGACTCGGACACGGAGTGGAAGTGTCATGTTCAAGAGCGACTTGCTACCAACAAAGTTTCTTCAAGTTTTCTTCCCAATTTTCCCCAGTCATTGCTGACCAGTACCTCTTTATTTTTTTCAAGCTTGAGGAGGATAACATATGCTTGTTCTATAATTTTCCCTTCGGGCAAACCCATCGCTATGTTTTAACGAGCCTAGCGATAGTGAAACTCGTTCTCGTCTATAGACAAGTTTGTCGCTATTTAAAATTTTAATGAGCTTAACGACAAAGATAACTCGATCCTTTTCAATTTTAGAGAGTCTGAAAAGGAACGTAAAGGTAACTCCAAAATTCCTTTTTCGTCATCTAATCCCTTAAGTCTGAAAAAGTATAAAACAATACAGAAGGGATGAATTTTCGATACTTTTAACGAGCTGAACAAAACAAGCGCTCGATATTTTTGTGTAATAATCTCTCAGGTCCAAAAAGATTAAAATCTAGAGGAGAGATAACACTTTCGGTCCCTTTAACGAGCTGGAGAGGCCAATGGCTCGGCAATATTTTCATATTTTACGAGTCAGTTGAAAAGAGCTTAAAGGAGACTCGTCTTTTGAGGAACGAGTGATAAAATGGGTAGCAACTGATTCTAGGTAAGGTTTGGAATTTTCCAATCATGGCAGTGTTACAAGGATGGCTAGTGAGATCACTCTTCGCAGCTGTTCCTCAAAATGGGTAAACAATCAAATGGAGGTGAATGATCGGCCAATGCAAAAGTGGAGGTGACGGTGCAAACACGACCAAGGCTTTAATGGCTGAAGTACTACATTCACGATGGTTATTTATTCGTGAATAGTTCATTTTTTAACGAGCTTAAACGCGGGGGGAAACATTTGCTCATGCCTTATGTTTATTTTTTAACGAGCTTGAACTATGTGCTAAAACTGCTCGATTAATCCAGTCGTGTGATAAGAATGTCTCATATATAAAAACGACAATTTTTAGAGTTTTACCCCACATCCTTTCTTTATGCAAGTTAGGAAATGACCAATCCTATGAGTTTAAGGGGTTAGAGGACCTACAAATTTAAAAAATAAATAGTCACTCTTCGCTTGCACACCAAAAGGCTTGCATGCCCCCAGGTATAAAACAAAGTTTCAAGGTTACTCCTTATTTATTCTGTTTTACCGAGAGAGGCCTAACTCTTACAGGTTACCCAAAGATTGTTTTATTCACAGCGCAAAAAAAACACTTCTTCGGCGATGTTTACCGAAATAGACAAAGGTGAGTGAAGGAGGCTACTCCACTCACATAACTTTGACAAGAGAATCTTGTTCTAGAATAACCCCCTCTTCCAATCATGGATGGGAGTACAAACTAGTCATATTTTCTCGCGGAAACCTACCCTATACCTGAAGTTTTCCTGCCGAAGCAGACCAGGGTGCATGCCCCCTGGGTTTCAGTCATGTCCCCCGAATCACTCGCGCTCATCGGGTGGGCGGACTGGGGATTGAGACATTTCTTGCGTGAAAAGACCATTTAGGGATGGTATATGACTATTTGCTATGCGTGAACTGGGTAATGAAAGCTGGTCTACAAGCTTGACCACTCTTCCTTCGTGCAGAAAACACATTACTCTAAAGAGTGAGGAGACAATTGCTCCCATGCAATAAATATAGTCTCGGCCAAGGAGTAGATTGTAATCCAGGGGTCCTTGAACTACCATTACGTTCATGTGAACAGTTTTCCTTCTCAATGTTATGGGCACATTGGGAAGGATCCCTAACGGTCGACTGGTTCCTTTGTCAAAGCCTGTTATATTTCTCATCTCAGGCAAAAGCGATGGTGAACCAAGCGCTTTCCAAGCAGTCGAGGAAAGGATACTCACAGAAGCCCCTTCATCTATGATGGTACCGACCATAACCATTCTATATATTTGAACAATGATTCAGAATGGTATACTAGCTGGTAAATGGGGTCTGCCTAGTTGATTCCAGTCGAAGGAGACAACTAGGTTGCTTGGAGGTGGGACTGAATAGACGGTCGGGTATGACTCTGACGAATTTCCTTCCTGCGGTAAAGGAACGGGTAAATTGCCCCCATGTTCGTTGGAGTCTGTGCTTATGAAAAGAATTTGGATGGTGTCATCCTTGTTCTCTTCAGTGACTATATCATCTGAAGATGGAACCTCTGAAGGCAAGACCGGGTCAACTGCCGCCTCGACCTTTTGACTTTCGTCTAGTATGGGTTTAGATGGTTTATCTTCAATGATAGATGCTTCAGCCGACCACTTGAGTGGGCCAGCCGGATTTTCAACCAGTGACAGACTCGGCAAGAGTTTTTTATATCCAAGAGGAAGTCGTAACAGTGAAACCAAACGATCGTCCAAAACTCTTTTAACTTCGTCTAGAAAGGGACAATGGTGGACGGCATGATCGCCTTCTCACAGTTTACAAGGAAATCTATATTTTCCTTTCCGTCCTGGGGCTTCACTTTCACTAGTTGATAGTGTGTTTTCAACATGACCATTAGAGGTTGATGACACCGGGTTGTGAAAACGAGGAGACCAGTCCCTTAAGATCTGAGGGATGCAAGGACAATCTATGTGATAGTGGTCTCCTTTGCAAATGACACATGGCAATTTAGGCCTGGTCGGTGCAATGTGTGGATTTTCGCTAGACGACGCTCGTTTGCCCCCATTCGCTTTTGGCTCCTTCTTCTTCTCTTTCTTCTTCTTTTCCTTCTTCTTCTCGGGTACTTGACTTTTGGCTTTACCAGCCCCGTAAAGCGAAGAGGAAGGAGGAGAGGAAGAATTAGAGGAAGTAGAAGGTTGATGGGTAACTCTGGAATCGTCTAGTTGCTGATTCGATTGTTCAGGAATTGTGGTGTTCTGAATGACAGAGGTTGAGAAGAGCCATACAGGCAAACGAATTGTCAGTCCTAGAAGCGACAATGTGGCCATATGGGGTGCACCAACATCTCCCCAAGAGGAGAAAGGACTAGGATTTCCTCCAAGGGGAATTCCTTGGTTGGTGGATTCCATTTTCTCAACCCAAGATCAACGTAGGAAAGGGTAATGAATATTCTGTTTAAAATAAATTTTAGACGCTTTGACACAACTTGTTTTTTCAATTTTTAAGAGTCGAGAAAAAACAAAAGATGACTCTAGTCTCCTTCGATTTTTAATGAGCCTGAAGTGACAAGTGCTTAGATGGACCTTTTCTGTTAAGGAGTCTAAAAAGGAATGAAAGGGACTGCTCTGGAAATCTAGGTAGAGGGATTACCAAACCAAGCGCAAAATTGCAGAATACTTTTTACGGTACGGCAGTCAATCTTCCCGAATGCTGTGTTCAGTGCATTGCGATCGATAGGGCGGCAGACACGGCTTCTTATGGATAAAGGATTAGCCGTATTGGGATCTCCCAAAATATACTCGACGGTACGTGGGAGCACAAGTCCGTACTGGCAATTATCATCTCAAAGTGGAGGAATCACCCAACCATCAGTGAGAACAACAGTTACCAGGCTTTACGATGCCAGAATACGTCTCTAGCCTAGACCTCTAAATGTTGTGCGTTAAGTTCCAAAGCGTTGTTAGATTCATTGAATTTATTTTAAGTTGATCTTGTTTATGAAGTTTTCCTTTCAGGTTCACCGCGAGATGTAGATGTAATTCCTAAAATGTAATCTAAGATGATAAACAAACTTTTTATCTTCTTTGTGCAATGAAAATCCTAGCTACTAAGGAAAAGAAAGACAGAATCTTTTCACAAAGAGCAAAGAGCACACTCTAAATGCACTTTCCTAAATCAAGCCAATCAGACTGTCTATATGCAAATGCACATGCATGTATTTGTTTTCGACTTTCTTAGTATATGAATGCTAAAAAGAAAGTTGATGCACAAATCTGAATTTCTTTTCAAGCGACAAATATCAACAAGTTTCTTTTCGAAATCAAAAATGGAGACGATCACAACACCTTACGATTTTAAAATGAATACTTGTTCTTGACACTAGAAAATTACAAATTCAGACCAAAAACAATAGTAACAAGATAATCGACCATCAACAGCAATCAAACTCTTTCCTATGATTGAAATCGACACTTGCGACAGTTTCAAATCAAAGGACGATAGTACGATTATGCTACTTTTGCAAAGGAGAACTGTAAATGACTCAACAAACACACAAAAACATCTACAATTCTTTTGTACAAAGGAGGCGGAATAACAGCAAGGAAAAGGGGTTTCAAACAGACATATACTGATCATAGGCAGCAAAATTCAGGAATAGAACTGGAAAGAATGAATCACAGAAACCAAAACTGCACAGAGCCTAGTCTGATCAGCACACCTGTAACACAAAGAATATGAAATGCAGCGCACCTTGTCTACTCGGGAAGTGCGCTGAAGTTCAGATTCTCTGAACAGTACCTGTGCTGGGCCAGAAACAAGACTCTGTTTGGGTTCCAGGTCACAGTTTACAGTTCAGTTCTTGGGTTTTGGCCGAGCAAAAATCAATCAGTAATGCAACAATCAGGGGTACATCTAAGGAGGATATAAGAGCTATCACAAGTGCAATCAGATAGTTTGTGAATTAGTTGTTTAAATCATAAATAGATCCATTAGATGGACTGAAGTAGCAGTTATCTACTTTGCATTTGTTATGGCAAATGCAGTTCGAATGCTACCTATAAGTTTATGAAACAAACAACAAAGAATGATAAACAAACAAACTAATTCTTCCCTAGTGGAGATGCCATTTTGTTACAGGGAAAAGTTTCTATATAGAACTGCTCTATCCCACTAAGGTGTGACAGCTGCCTTAGAAACAAACAGAGAAAAGCTACTTTCATTTTTCCTTTATGAATTATAGATAGAGAGGAACAGAAAGACCAACCTCTGTCTTGCGCTAATCTCCTGATTTGATTCCCCTCTTCTTTGATAGTCTTTAGCTACCTGCTCCCTTGCACACCCAGCTTCACAAAGTACCTGTAAGATCACAGAAGCATAGCACTATACAAAGACATGGATCTATAATCATAAACAATCTAGGATAAGATGTAAATTGACCATACAAATGTAGCAAGCATCAATGACACAAGAGCATGGAGGAAAACTTGAATAGCTTTTATTGATAAACAAGAAAGAGCCAAGAGGAGTTACAACCAGTTGTTCTGACCCAGCATGAACCTCCCAGGTAAAAAGCCCCTCTTCACCTCAAACAAAGCTTAGATCACCCAACAATCTGATGTTTGTCTCAAGAAACCAATAGCAATTCCTTACAATATGCAAAATTCCAGCCTCTGGATCTCTGGGATGAGGGATCCATATATAGATATCTGTAATGGAGATGAGTCAGCTCATGATTTGATTAGTGTCTTCCCTCTGATAGTTCTTGCTTCCACTTGGATATTGATGATCTCTTACTCATCCTTGGTCGAATTCAGTGAGGCAAGTGTCATAGGAGAAGATTCTGGAAGCTTCCATTGCCTCTCCACCTCATGGAATGACACTGCCATTTGTCATTTCTCACCCATCGCACCCCATAGAAGGGATTTTTGAAATGCAACGCACTCACACAGTGTATTTAGGTGAGATGCAATGCACTTGGCCAGTGGAGCAGCTGAAATGATCTTGTTTTGACCAATTCTGAGCAGTTTTTCATGGAGAACTTCTAGGAGAAGCTCTAATCTATTGACCTTGTTCTTTTAGGGGTTACAACAACACTTTTAGGGACTTAGGAGCCCTTGATTTATGGACATTTCATGCTTGGGGTTGTAGGGCCCAAAAATGTCTATAAC
Source organism: Pinus tabuliformis (assembly GCA_031772625.1). Taxonomy (NCBI): domain Eukaryota; kingdom Viridiplantae; phylum Streptophyta; class Pinopsida; order Pinales; family Pinaceae; genus Pinus; species Pinus tabuliformis. The sequence goes on from CM062817.1 coordinate 654,952,220, forward strand.
AAACCCTAGTAGCAAAGGCTCCTCTTCTTGTATCTGTATGCTTAGATTGATTTCATAGATTCATGATTAAATTGTCCTTAGAAGTATTTCATCGCAAGTAGTATAGATTTGATTAGTTTGTTTATTAGTTTGCTTCCATTTGTTCCTTTAGTAGTATTTTAGAAGGGATAAAGAACCATCAAAAAGCTATCAATAGGTGTTTTGGCCTCACTTCTTCCTTCAGGGATCATGATATGAGGAAAGGACTCCTATGCAGCCCCAAAAAGATACAATTCTAATTTCTCATAGAATTTAAAGGTTTTTGTACTTGATCCAACATTTAATAAAGTTGCAAGAGTAGGACCTAGTCATCATTTCTTCCATCCTCAGCCTTATAGTATATCTCATCAGTGATTCCATCTTATTTTGCAATTTTTCCTCATGCATGAAGTAGTTAGCTAGCTCACTAAACACTGTTTTCCTAGCTTATTGAAATTCTCCTTGTTTACATGATTTTTGGGAAAATATAAATGTTTGATGTAGTGCAGGTTTTTTAGAAGTAAAGACAGATCTCATAGCCAACAACCTCCTTCAAACTTCATCCATCCATAATAATTCCTTGTTTTCATTAAGACCCTTACCAATTTCATCATTTTACAAGGAAATTTCTCCAAGCATGTTAAGCAAATCCAACAATCTCCCAACCTTGGTTTTGAGTTCTCAGTGATCTTAGGAATTTTCTTGCTTCATTCCATCCACAAAACACCTTCCATAAGCCTTCCATCACCTTCAACAGCCATTATTTTTCTCTCGGCTATATCTTGTAGAAATACAGGGAATCCTGTAGGTTTTTAGGACATCATGCAAGTTTTCCTGTAGTGGCCTATTTTGAGGCCAAATTGAGGGAAAAATCTCTAGGAAGCCAAAAAACGTCACCTAAGGGTCTCCCAAACCTTCCAACCATCCACCAGTATTACTAAGCCACCTGACACATCGCTAAAAGAGATTAGCTTTCACACTCTTCCATAAAAAAGGTAAAAAGAAAAACAAATTTATTCTAGTCATTTACATCCACACTGGTAATGTTTGATGTTTTGAACTTACATGCTTAGGATAGTGGAATTTCATACATGTTAACTTAGCATCCTTTCTGAAGTGTCGTCTCTTAACATTTCGTTAGAAAATGGTGTGATTTTAGCATTGACTTTCAATCTTTTTCCTTATTGTAGTAGACAAGCTTTCTCTTAGAGTAGATTTCTCTTTCACTTATCAGTAATCAAGCTTCTTCTAAATCCATAGAAGTCTAGCTTGAAAAACCCTAGTGGTCCCTCACCAGCTAAACAGTGAAAAAAGGGCAGAACCATCATTTTTACTTGTGTATACAACATTGTCACCTCCAAGTTTATACGAACCCCAGGTTTATAAAGTAATGTTCGTAGCCCCAAGAGTTGCGCCATTCTTGCTACAATACTAGTGCTCATCACTTTTCGGGGAGCTTTCTGAGTAATATGTTATCACTTGTTTCTTTCTAATATTCTTCTAGTAGTTTCATTGCTACAAGAGTAATTTAGTTACTTTCTTTTCCATTTTGCATTCTTTGCTTTCCTTTCCATTCTACAAGTAAGATTTCATTAAAGTAGTTAGTTTTCATTCAGTTTGCAATTTCAATTCTACAATCACTTTCAATGTTTGAAAAAAAACTCAAAATAAAACAAAAACATTTCTTTCATGCCTCGTAGGAATAGGGATAACTTAGGGAAATTTTTGCCAAATACCCCCACTGCTTCAAACTACCAACCTTCACTCTTCTTCGGTAGCTGTGATTTGGAGGAACCCTTAGGTGAGAAACCTGAAATATTTGAATAACCTATAGGGGAGGAAGAAGAAGAATCCATTCCTACTGATCCAATGGATGAAAAGAGAAATGATAGAGGAAATAGAGAAAGAGTTGACGATCCCTTCCCCATTAGGGAAACTAACGAGGATACTAAGATGAAGAATATAAGCCCATCTACCCTTCCTCATTTCCGTGGCCTGACCACAAAAGATCCAGACACTTTCTGATTTGAATTTGTTGCCATATTCTGAACCTATGACTACACCAATGATGAGAAGATGTTGAAATTATTCCCATACACTCTCAAGGATGCAGCTTTGCATTGATTCATGGGTTTACCTAGGGATAGCATCACCACTTGGGCTCAAATGTAGCAAGCCTTCAAAATCAAGTATTGAGACTATTGCAGGTCTAAAGACACTAAAGAGGAAATTTCTAGGATGACCTTAGGGCATGATGAATCCCTAGAAGACTATGAAGAAATATTATAGCTTAGCTACAAAAGGGCCAGGTGCACACTTGACCCTGAGTCATTGAAGATAGTCCTTCTTAGAGGAGTAAGGGAAGATCTTCTAGAAACCCTAAACTTGTTAGCAGGAGGGGACATGTACTAGTTACCCTATTAGGATATCAAGACTGTCTTTAGAAACCATTCTAGGGCAGCTAGGAAAAATGGTAGGGGTAGTCAACCTATGGTTAGTCATCCTCTTCCAATGCATCCATCAAGGGTGAAATTGGAAACATGTTGGAGGATTTCAAGAGTGATATGTTGCAAACCCTTTCCCTACAGATGGACACTATGCACATTAAGAGAAAACATGAGGAAGAAGATAGAGCCTTAGCCATTTTCTGCCCTAGGTGCACCAGGAGGCACCCTAGGAATGCATGTCCATTGAATTTGACTAAAATATGCGTACTGTGAAAAAAACCACTCCACTAACAAGTTCCCTTCTCTACCTGGACTAAAAGTTGTATATCAAGGAGCTGAAGGGGTAATCGAACAACTCTATTACAGAAAACAAAGGACACCCCATGGGCTTAGGCCATACCAGCAAGGCATGAAAGGGTCATCCCATGCATATTACAATCCCATCTAGACCCCATCCATTATCTCTTGGGGACCCCCTTCTCATCCTTCCTTGTCTACACCTTTCCTTGGTCCTTCACACCTTAGTATCATTGCCAGCCAACCAGCTAGTCATTTCAACCATATGCTTCGCTACAATCTCAGTGGAATGCACCGCCCTAGGGGTGGATGCCCCCATACAACAATGTTAAAGCTTTATTACCTTCACCACCTGATCAACCACAACTTTTACACTTTGCTCCACCTAAAGAACCCCAGATGCCTACCCAAACAAATCTAAACCCGAATAAAAGACAGGCCCATGCAATGTACAATGGAGAGACATCCTATCCAGCTTATTTTGTGGAAATTTAGGAAATTAACCTGAGATCTAGGAGAGTGCTCCCATACAACCAACCTCTACCTCCACCTAGGGAGGTCAAGGAAGAAAGAGAGTAAAGCATGCCTAAAGTAAATCCACCACCCTTTCCTGAGAGATTAACCCAACCACTCCAGCCTACCCTAGAAGAGACTGAATTTCTGGGAGAATTGAAAAATCTATGTGTCAAAAATCCAGTTCTCCAAGCTATAAAACATGTGCCTATTTACAACAAGTTGATCAAGGAGAAGTGCTTCAATCATATAGGGAGGCAAAGAAGAGATGACCCTACCATTAATTTCATTGGACAATTGTCTAACTTAAAGCTAGGCCAGGTAATCTATCCAAAGTATTTGGACCATGGAAGCCCTGTAGTAGATGTGCACATCAATGGCACCATTTTCCCACACACTTTGATTGATCTTGGGGCTACCATTATTGTGATGACCAAGGACACAATTCTCAACCTCAACCTCTAGGGTTCATTGAGAAAGACCACAACAGTCCTGCAGCTTGTCGACCACTCCATAGTGACCCCTTAGGGGATTGTGGAGGATGTGTTGGTCTCTATTGACTCTTTGGGATATCCTACAAATTTCCTAGTTCTCTAGCCTAAGGCCAAGCTTACTGGTTACCCTCTCATCCTTGGGAGGTCCTGGCTAGTCACTGTCAATGCTTACATTAGCTGCAAGGCTGGAAATATGACTATTAGGAATGGGCATATGTCCAAGCAGTTAGTCCTATATCCTCTTGCCTAGCTATCTCTAGAACATGACTTACCTTTATGGCTAGAAGAGGAGGAAGAAGATTAAGTTTTTTCTATCCAACTCTATACCTTAGAAACAACCATGGGAGGGGGATAACCAGATGAAGATGATTTGATTCAACACATACTCCAAAGTCCAACTCCCAGTACATTCTCCTTAGAAGATGTAGTAAAGGAAACCCATAACAACCATCATATTGATCCATGCTTAGCCAGTTCCAACCCTATCCATGTCAAAACCATAGAATTCGAACCTAAGAGAACTTTGAAAATCAACTCATCTCTTTCTGTTCACCAAGAAGAAAAGTTGTGCAACATGCTAAAGGAACATGTGGATGCCTTTGCTTGGAGTTACAAAGAAATGAAGGGAGTACACCCCTCAATGTGTACTCACCACATTTATATCAAATAAGGTTGCAAACCCATCCGGCAACCCCAGAGGAAGATGAACCCAACTCTCAAAGATATAGTCAAAGAAGAACTGCAAAAGCTGCTAGATGTAGGATTCATTTACCCTATCTCTGACAGTGAGTGGATCTCTCCTTTGGTGTTGGTTCCAAAGAAAAATGGTAAGTGGAGGATTTGTTTTGATTATAGAGAGTTAAACAAAGCCACAAAGAAGGACCATTTCATCTACCTTTCATCGACCAAGTGATAGATGGCCTGGTAGGGAAAAAGTTTTTCCCTTTCCTAGATGGATTCAACGGGTACAATCAAATCTAGATCATCTCATAAGACCAGGATATAACCACTTTCACTTGTTCTTGGGGTATTTTCACCTATAGGGTTCTTCCTTTTGGCCTATGCAATGCTCTTGCCTCTTTCCAGAGAGAAATCCTGAGTATCTTTGCTGAGTTAGTCCATGATGCAGTAGAGATTTATATGGATTATTTCACACCTTATGGATGTGATTTCTAGGAGGCTATGTCCAGCTTAGGTAAGGTGTTGAACAAATGCATTGAAATGAACCTGTCTCTTAGTCTCAGAAAATGTGAGTTCTTGATCACTGCAGGGATTGTTTTAGGTCATTCAATATCCTAGCAAGGACTGTAGGTGGACCTAAACAAAATAGCTATCATCCAAGAGGTGCCACCTCCACAAAAGTATAGAGATGTCAGAAGTTTCCTAGGGTTAGCTGGATACTATCGAAGGTTTATACAATACGTTAGCAAGTTAGCTTCCCCTTTATTTGGGTTGTTGGCGAAAGACTATGAGTTTGTATGGTCAAAGAGCTGTCAAGAGGCCGTGGACACCCTAAAGGACAAGTTAACCACTGCACCGATTCTCCAAAGCCCAAATTGAGCCCTTCCTTTTCATATACATGTTGATGCCTCACGCAAATCCATAGGAGTAGCTCTAGGCCAGAAAGATGAAAAATTGCCTTATGCCATTTACTTTATCAGTAAGAATATGTCAAAGGACGAACTGAACTACACAATGATTGAAAAGGAGCTCCTGGCTATTGTACATTCATTGAACAAATTTTGGCATTACATTACAGGTTATAAAAAATTTGTACATACTGACAATGTTGCAATCAAATATTTAATGAATAAAATTGATGTGAATTCTCAAATTATTAGATGGTTACTTTTATCACAACAGTTTGATCTAACCATTGTTGATAAACCTAGCAAGGAAAATGTTGTTGCAGATTTTTTTCCAGATTAACTTTGCCTGCAGGAGAGGAAGGAATGGTTGATGATCAGTTATCTGATAAACATTTCTTCACCATTTCATTTCTCTCTCCATGGTTTGCTGACATAGAAAACTATTTGGTATCTGCACAATTCCCACCAATTTTTTCCTCCAAAGAGAAAAGCAAGACTGTGAGGAAGAGTGCCCCATTCACTTAGATTGGGGGAAACCTCTTCAAACTAGGCCCAGATCAAATTCTGAGAAGATTGTCAAGGAGGAGGAAGTCTTCGACATCCTTCTGACCTATCATGATGAGCCTTGTGGAGGTCACTTTGTAGCAAAGAAGACAACATTCAAGGTGTTACAAGCTGGTTATTATTGGCCCACTCTTCATCAGGATGTGAGAAGGTATACTAGACAATGTGATCAGTGCTAAAGGATGGGAAAGCCTAATCCAAAGGATGAAATGCCTCTACAACCTCAAGTGACTTTCAAGCCATTTGACAAGTGGGGCATGGATTTATTTGGACCTATTGACCCTCCTTCCAAGCAAAATAAGTACAACATTGTGTGCACTGACTATCTGTCTAAGTGGGCTGAAACCAAGGCAATCAAGGCAACAACAGAGGAGAAGGTGGCTGAGTTCTCAGGGGAAAATGTCTTTTACAAGTTTGGGTACCCTAGAGAACTGGTCATTGATCAAAGTAACTAGTTTACATCCAAAATGATTGAAGACTTGTTAAGCCAACACAAGATCAAGCATATGACCTTCAATCCCTATCACCCAATAGAGCACTGGAGGGCATCCTGACCAAAGTGGCTAGCAGCATGAGAAAAGATTGAGCAGATAAACTAGTTGAGGCCACCTGGGCCTACAATACCACCACTGGATTCACACCCTATGAGTTGGTCTATGGGAAAAGGGCCCTGTTGTCCATTGAATTTGAGTACAATACATTGAGGATGGAAACCCAACTAGATCTAGATCTCAGCAGTGCACAAAAAGAGAGATTGCTTGATTTTAATGGGTTAGATGAGTTCAAAATGCAGGCCCTCCTACACATAGAGGTAACTCAAATTTAGAGGAATATCTGGCATGCCAAGAACATCAAGGAAAAGTAATTTCAAGAAGGTGATTGGGCTTTGTTATATGATTCTAGATATAAAGACTTCAAGCGAAAGTTAAGGACTAGATGGTTAGGGTGTTATGTCATAGAGAAATGTCATGATAATGGTTCAATGCAGATCAAAACCATAGATGCAGAGGCCATTCCTTTACTTGTTAATGGGCACAGATTGAAAGTTTACAAAAGGAAATTGTCAAAGAAAGAGTTCATTGATTGTATACAAAAAATAGTGATGTGGAGCAAGTCTCAGCTCCTACCTCATCAAGTCCCTGAGAAAAAAAATAAATAAGGAGACACAAGTGAAAACCTCCATGAGGCACCTGAGTCCCACTATTGGGTTGAAAACCTCTTGAGGCGGCCGAATGTTGTCAAAAAAAAAGGAAAAAAAGAGGAGAGAAATAAAAATATCCCTAGGTGAAAACCTCTCTTGAGGCACCTAGGGAAAGCAACTAGGATGAAAATCTCTTGGAGGTAGACTAGTTGTTTAAAAAAAAAAAAAATTATGAAAATATTGTTTGTCGAACACTAGAAGGACAGTCAGAGCAACAATGGAGAATAAAAAGGGACCTATTCAACTCATATTTTTATTTCTCCATTCATTATCCTTCATCATTCCAATATTCCTTTCATTTTTTCACTCATTTGCCTCAGTTTGCAAGGAAGTTCTGTTTTATATAGGATTCCCTGTAAACCTATAGGATCCCCTAAAAGCCTATAGGATGATCTTGCATGAATTACAGTGGCTTGGGAATCCTAAAGGAAGTAACCCTAGGGAAAGGAAATGACTTGCCCATGTCAAAGAAATAAATTCCTACATCACCATCTCATTACCATACCTCTCTCCACCATGATTTCCCCCTACATTCATAAAAAAAAATCAGTTTCCAAAAATTACAGTTTAAAAAAAAAAAACACAAAGAGAAAAGATGAAGACAAAGAGCAAGGGGACAATAGCTAAAGGTTATTTTTTTACCATTCAAAAACCCCTAGACCTCCTCTCTACCCATGTTAATCATCCTCAGGTCCCAGCAGTAGAATATGATTAAAATTTTTGAGGGAGAAGCAGCCACAGGACATATTGTAGGAAATCCTGTAGTGGCCTATCCCACAAAACATAAATCATAGGTTGGATCAAGTTTCAATCATGGAGATCCAAAGGTAGAAGAAGCTCCTCCAAAGCCCAACATCATCATCATCATCATCATAAACACTAGGTACCTTCACATCAAAGAAAACCATCAAAGAATAATTAAAAAAAAGGAGGAGAAATCACATGCAGCCAACACACAGTGAATACCTCATTTCTTTAACAACTGCAGAAAGGTATTGTTACAATAGGTAAGTATCTTGCTTTCACTCTCTCATTTGCATAATGTGATCAAAATATGTAAAAATTGTGAACGAGATGGTTTATAAGTGAAAGGTGGCCAGTTAACCTGGCCACCTTCATTCAGTCAATGAGGACAAAATAGTTAGTCCTCACACATGTGGCAACAATCAAGTCAAAGAAAAAGAAGACGAGATCGAAATAACGTAAGACTACGGATGGCCAAAGTGGGAGTTGATTACAAGGTGAGGAGACTGATGATGTGGTAGTGGGACCAACGGTCCAAAAATAGATATTCGTACCTCGGCTACAAGCACACCACCTCACTTGAATCAACCATAAGACGAAATAAACATTGATCCCCATGCATAAATGCATTCGCATTCTTGAGGCTCACACTAGAAAAATCTCTCTTGGCCCTGCAGCAGTCTACAGGAGAGGTTAATTCCACTTTTTTCCTATGTAGGACCACCTATAAGATCCTACAGGGAAACCTACAGGATCCCACAAGAATCATATAGGATACAGTTAGGAGGTATATGGGATTGGTAGTGGCTAATTTTAGAGGGAGAAAGATAGGGGTTGGCTACATCAAGCATTGTAAGGAGGTAGGCTCTACATTTCCTCCTATTTTTCCATGTGAAAGGAACAAAAAATCCTCTAGTTTGTGGAAATTGATTGTAGTAAAAGGGAATTGTATCCACAGAAATTTCAGTTCAATTTCCTCCTTCATTAAAATTTTGTATCAGAAATATATACTCCTCCATCCATCATATAAAATGACAGGGGGGTTTCATAGAAGGGAGCCCATCAACACTGTGAGGATTCACCAACACCCTCCTATGCTGGAAACATTCACAAGGCATAATTGGATGGGTTTCTTTGAGCAATTAAGGGGATATGATGATGAAGTAGCCTGAGATTTTTCTCTCTCCCTCATTCCACTAAATAGAACCGATGACACTGTTGTGGTGAGAGGCCTCTCCATAGATCTCACCCCTGAACTCATAAGAAAAATTACCACACTCCCCTTAGGAGTGCCTTGGAGAAAGGAAGACAAGGGAAATAGCCAAACTGCAAAGAAGAAATTCTTTTTAGAGGGAGAGGAGACCATGGAAGAAAAAAATTGAGTAAGAAGAGCAAGCCTACCATACCCTTGGAATGAAATAAGCTACCACCTTATAAAATATATATCATGTGAAGGTAGGTATAGTCTGGTATATGGATACCACTTTGGGTTTCTTGAAGAATTGAGGTTTGGAGCAGATACGCCTCCTCACCACAGACTCAACATACCCTACTTCCTTCTTCAATCACTGATAGATATGAGCATGAAGGTGAAGGAAAGAAACTACCAACAGCTGGCCCATCATGGGTTAATTAGACTCATCATAGAAGATTCCCTCCACAACCTTAGAATTCCTATAACATGGGAAGTTTTCAAAGACATGCAGACATAGGAGGATATACAAGCCCTTGAATATGACAAAAACCCTACTGCAATGAAAGGGATGAAGAAGAGACTGAAATAGATGAGGAAGAAGAGGAAGAGAAAGAGAAACAAAGTGGCAAAGAAACAAAAGAAGATTCCAAGGAGGAAACTAATGAAAAAGGTGAGGAACTAAAGGGAAAAGAAGAGGAGAAAGACAAAGATTAAAAGGGAAATGGAAAAGAGGAGGCATAATATAAGGAGGAGCCACCCAGGGTGTCTCCAGAACCCACTGGGAAAGAGGCAGTAGCTACCGTCACCGCCCTTAGCACCCCTATGAAAAAAAAGGGAAAAATACAAAGACAAACTCCTTTATAATTTCGAACAAGAAAAAACACAAGAATAAGGTAGGGAAAACCTCAAACTCCCACCAAGGTTCCCATTGTTATTGAAGACTCACCTAAATAGTAGGAGAGGATGCCTCCTCTTCTAAAAACTCAAGGAGAAGGACCCTCAAGACAAAATTCCCCTACTCTCCTATCACTTATGTGAGAAGACCCGTGACTAGATATGCCTCATCCAAGTGAAAAGACATCCCACAGGATACATAATAGGACCTATAGGAAGCAAAGGTAGTCCTATAGGAAACTCTGCTAAACTTACATGAAAATTTGCTAAACCTACATGAAACTCTACTAAACCTACAGGAATCTCGAAAATTGGATAAGGGATGGAGTATGTAGCAAGAAACAAACAAGGGGGATCCGGAGTGAAGGGAACCTAGTCCTCAACCTAACCTTGATTCCTACTATAGATTTATTGAAGGGGTAGGGTCATTCCACAAAAAATTTCCATCCCATTATTCTTTGAGCTTGAGAAAGAAAGAGTAAGAACACATAGATGAATGCAGATTTATAAGTCCAAGGGAGTGGAGGACATAGGTCACATGGAGTAAAAGCTGAAAGAGATTGGTAGAGAACTAAGCAGCCTTGAGGGAGAAAGAGGCCATAATGAAAACTTAGTTGAAGGCAGAAAATGCATGGTTGAAAGGATAGCTGCAAGAAAAAGAGAATCAATTGGCAACCATGGCCAGTCTATCTTTAGAGGCAATCCAATGCAGGATGCCAACTAAATCCTATGCAGCATACCTTAAGGAAAAGTGGTTTCAGTTCCAAATCAAGACCCTAGCACAGAGAGGCACTATGACATTCCAGGATTATAGATAGTTCATTGATCTTTGTGATCAAAGCACATTGGAGGATAGGGCTAAGATGTCTCAGTTCTACTTGCATAACATGGCCTTGATATATTTGAATGTGTGGGACCCTAATGCAAAACTAGGGGATTTACAGTTGATGGCTTTGGCATCATGGATGAACCATGAGGAATCAAGGGCTGTAGAAATGAAGAAGATATTGGCAAGGGAACAAACAAAGACTCTCATGGTAAGATCTGAGTAGTCAAATCCAATGGCTATCATCAACAAACATAATTTAATCGCAAATTGTCCTCAACTTTCACACAGGTATCTTGCTACCCAAGAGCAAGAAATTACACATTTTGAGGATATGTTCAAGCTGTTAGGGGATGCATGCAAGCTTTCCAAAGAAGATGGAATACTTTTCCATACAGTTTGAAAATCAGAGAGCACCATTCTCCTCAAAGAATGGGAGAAGCACTGAACATGACACCCATGTAAAAGCAAACCATTCAAATGCTCAAAGTCAATTGGGTTGGCTTGAGACTCAGTCCACCACTACTCTTGGGGATGTTAGGAGGAAGGAAGGAAGAGGAAGAAAGAAATCAGTGGGAGGATATAGAAAGGAAGGTAGGATTATATGCACAAGAAGAGGAAACCATAACAAAAGCATGGGATGTCAGGGATGCCACTAGGGCTATGAAAGATATGGATATTGATTGAGTTGCTCAGAGGATGAGAAACACTTTCATTAGGAGGTGATGATGAGCCTCATCATTGGGTAGCTATATGGACCTTAATTCACCTCCTAGCTTAGTCAAATAAACTCTTTTCACAATTTATTACACGTTTTGACTATATTTTGATTAATGAGATGAGTCAAAGTGCGATATTATGCCTAGTGGACTAATGTACATTAAATGCAGGTTTGTGAGAGAAAATCGGGAGATTTTGACAAGATTAAAGGCTTAAACTCAAATGGGACAAGGAAGAGATATTGTAGGATTAAATCCTCCTCATTTACTCCTCCCTCATTTGAATATTCCTCCATCAATCAAACTAGTGTGGAGTACAAGCAACCAAGTCATGAAGATCAAAAGGTAGCCGACCAAGTGACAGTCAAAGAGTTAGTTTATCTCAAGTTTGGGAGTTGAGCCTCCTTAGATTTAAGTAAGTCATTGGGGACTTCAGTTTTATAAATAAAGAGGCCTAGAGCCTCATTAGGATTCAAATTTTTGATGTAAAAACACTAGTTATTTTTGAGCTCCAGACTTGTGGAAGATATTTCTATGTAATTTTCTATTTCGATAATGAGAAAGAGATTTTTCTTGATCCAGTACCAAGTTAACTCAGAGAGATGAAGCTCTTGGGTTAGGGACCAAAACAAGTAGAAAAGGCTCCTCTTCTTGTATATGTATGCTTAGAATGATTTTATAGATTCATAGTTAAACTGTCCTTAGGAGTATTTCATTGCAAGTAGTATAGATTTGATTAGTTTGTTTATTAGTTTGCTTCCATTTGTTCTTCACTTTAGCAGTAGTTTAGAAGAGACAAAGAACCATCAAAAATATTTCATAAGGTGTTTTGGCCTCACTTCTTCCTTCAGGGATCATGATTTGAGGGAAGGACTCCTACACAACCCCGAAAAGATAGAATTATAATTTCTCATAGAATTTAGAGTTTTTTGTACTTAATCTGGCATTTGATCAAGTTGAAAGAGTAGGACCTAGTCATCATTACTTCCATCCTAAGCCTTATAGTATATCTCATAAGTGATTCCATCTTATTCTGCAATATTTCCTCATGCATGAAGTAGACAACTAGCTCATTAAACTCTATTTTCCTAGCTTATTGAAATTCTCCTTGTTTACATGATTTTTGGGAAAATATCAATTTTTGATGTAGTGTAGGCATTTTAGAAGTAAAGAGATATCTCATAGCCAGCAAACTCCTTCAAACTTCATCCATCCATAGTCATTCCTTGCTTTCACTAAGACCCTCACCAATTTCATCATTTTACAAGGAAACTTCCCCAAGCATGTTGAGCAAATCCAACCATCTCCGAGCGTTGGTTTTGAGTTCTCAGTGATCCTAGGAATTTTCTTGCTTCATTCCATCCACCAAACACCTTCCCTAAGCCTTCCATCACCTTCAACACCCATAATTTTTCTCTCGGGTGTATCCTGTAGAAATACAGGGAATCTTGTAGGTTTCTAAGACATCCTATAGGTTTTCCTATAGTGGCCTGTTTTGAGGCCGAATTGAGGGAAAAGCCTCTAGGAAGCTAGGCAAGGTCACCTAAGGGTCTCCCAAACCTTCCGAGCTTCCACCATCATTCCTAAGCCACCTACCATATCGCCAAAAGAGATTAGCTTTCAAACTCTTCCATAAAAGAAAAACAGATTTATTCTAGTCATTTATATGCACAATAGTAATGTTTGATGTTTTGAACGTACATGCTTATGACAATGGAATTTCATACATGTTAACTTAGCATCCTTTCTGAAGCGTAGTCTCTTAGCAGTTAGTTAGAAAATGGTGTGATTTTAGCATTGGATTTTGGTCTTTTTCCTTATTGTAGTAGACAAGCTTTCTCTTAGAGTAGATTTCTCTTTCCCTCATCAGTAATCAAGCTTCTTATGAATCCATAGAAGTCTGGCTTGAAAAACCCTAGTGTTATCTCATCAGCTGAACAATGACAAAAGGGAAGAACCATCACTTTTACTTGTGTATACAACACTTTCCACCTCGAAGTTTGTAAGAACCCCGGGTTGATAAAGTAAAGTTGGTAGCCCCAAGAGTTACAACATTCTTGCTGCAATACTAGTGCTCATCACCTTGAAATAAAAAGATGCTCCTAGTGTTGATAGTTAATGTTCAAGTGATTAGTTTCTTTTATTAAGAAATTAATTTTCCCCAACAACCACCACTACATGGAAGCCACCACTCCTATGTTCTCAGGCCAGCACCTGAAGGATGCCGCTACACCCTGAATACATAAGTCACCACTCACCACACTAAAGGCCCTAACATTCAAACTCTCCTAGGGACCACATTTCAAAATATTTGACATTGGATCCAAGATCTCTGCAATCAAACACTTGTGAGCCACATTTTGTCTATTTTCATACTAGACTCACAATATTAATATTCTCATCATCCAATACTAAATACAAGATATCCAAATTGATATCTACAACATAACCCTAATCAATACATCATCCCATAAACTGAATATAGTCTACACAACTAAATACAACTCTATAATATAATCAATCTTGCACAAACAATCTAATCATAAAAACTAAACTATGTAGCAACAAACTATCTTTGCTAATAAAAAACAAACCCTAAAACATCATAAGAGCCACCACTACTAGGTTTACATGATAGCTTGATATCAATGCCAACACCATGAGAAAACGTCTCTAATATGTTACCCCTTTGGCATTGATGTCAATCTACAACCACAACACTAAACCAATCTCATTCTCCTCTTGTAGTTGTCACTCTCCCCCTTTGTTATCAATGGAAAATGTTGGATAAGTATGGCTAAACATTGTTAATATCAACTAATATCGGGATGAAATTTAATTAGCTCCTCATGCGAACACCATGCCAACAAACCAACATGCCTCCATGCCAACACTACTCAAATCTATGTCTCTAGACCAACACTATGCACTTCCTTCCACTATTAGGCTTAATGAACTCCCCCTGATCATATAATGCGATTGAAAAACATCTCTCCATATTATTTTACATGTTACCACTACTATTGCCAATGACGCCTTGTCACATGCAAGAGTCTACTCCTCATAGACCAATAACCAATACTTAAACCAACTTTGGACCAATGATATACAATGAGATACAAGGATTTACAAGCATAATACATGGCTACAACAATGATAAATCATGGTTGTACAAATGCCTCCAAATAATGAACACATTGTTGAAGCATGACTCCTCTCTTGTGAATGATCATGACTCAATCAATGACCCATACATGGATGAAATACATGGGACTAATAATCCCAAACATGATTGTAACAACTCTCATCTATCAAGAAAAACTCATATCAACACTTTCTTGACGTGACCCATGACTCTTTCTCTTGATCAGAGAAGAACGCCAACAATGAAATGATGAATCAACATATTACTAGGCTTCATATGAGAGTGCATGGATGCAAATGATGATCTGTAGTGTAAAACATATGGTTGTTACATCATTCTAAAAAAACTCTCTAATGTATAACTAGACTCATAACTCTCTCGAAGGCATAGACCACTCAAATAATGCACCAATACATGAATGATTAGAAATCGAATCTTGCACATCTATGCATACATGGAATTAATATATGCGCACTATTATGCATTCCAAAGGAATCTTCAACCATACATGATTTCTCTAAAATACATGCTTGACACAATGACCATATAACCAACAACTAATGATAAATACATGAATGATACATGGTTTCTAAAATGCACATAAGAATGATCTAAATGGTTGTTTCATCGATCAATCTCTTCTACACTTGGCATAATCAATCATCTCCTTCTATGCATGGTTGTACATGAGATTTTTAACTAATTTTCATGAGAACCAAGAACATATAAGTAGCTACTACAAATGAATGAGTCAAAGTAATAGGAGAAATGACAAGTTAAACAAGTAAACCTCAAACCATGGATAGCTCCTCCTGAGCTCATTATACCTCCAATAGGCTTTTTGGTTGGAACACATAAATTAGCTACCAAAATGGAAATAATATGAAAATCTTTAAAATTATCACCTCAAGCGTTCATATGCATTTTCATTGTTGTAGTAATTTTTATTTCTATTCTAAGAAGAAAATTAAAAAAAAAATACAAAAGCATAAAAAGAAAATATAGCTATATATGTTTACAAAAAAAAAGTAAGAAGTATAGAGAATAGGGCTCTTTATATTTATATCTTGAAAAGTTTAATCCTTTGCTCTAAAACTATGTTGCAGGCCCAAAGTTTTGGTTATATATATCTATATATATACATATATATATATATATATATATATATACATATATATACATATATATATATATATATATATATATATATATATACATATATATATATACATATATATATATATATATATATATATATATATATATATATATATATATATATATATACATATATATACATATATATATAGATATATATATATATATATATATATATATATATATATATATATATATATATATATATATATATATATATATTAAGAGTGGGCCACCCTTTACAAATGCCAAGCAGAGAAAAGGTGTTAAAAAGTGCGCAATTTTTAGAGTACATTGTGGTAGCATAGATTTGGGTTGTGCTCAAAATAATTTCGACACCACAACATGCCTGATGTTTATATTGGAGCGTGATTATGAGGAGATGATTTGAAAATCATCTGTCGGGGTGATCGACAACTGTAATCAGCCTAAATGACACATGGAGGTGAAACCATTTACAACCCAGGGTTCCCCCACGGGTGGTAAATAGTTTCCACCGGTTTGAAGATGATTTTCTCAGATTTTTTGTTGTGGTTGTTTTCCAAATTCTTCCAATTTCAATACCAGATTCGACTTGTTCCTCCTGAATGATGATGGGAACATCTTTTAGATTTGATCTTGTTTATTGAGATTATGTAATCAATCCAAAATTGTAATGGAAATCATTTTGTAATCAACTTTGTTGTAACTTCCCTTTGCTCTCTGTGTATTTAAATGAAAACAAAGATAAAATAAAGATTATCATTTGAATTATGTTGGGTGCAATAGATTAAATTTCCAATTCAGCAATGTATGGTTTAATTTTGCAATAATTCAAGTTGTGTAATTAGCATATATAATTTGTTTTCCTGTCATTTACTTTCTTCTTTTTAATTTTAGTTTTATTATTCAAGTCTTACATTTTATTTCTTGTTGAATGACCTTGATAGTATAGAACACAATCATATAGAGCTAGTGTTAGTTGTTGGTATTTGTTATGCATATTTTTTGTTGATTGCCTTGAAATAAAAATTCCCTCCTTGGGTTGATAATTAATGTTAAAGTGATTAATTGTTTTTATTAAGAAATTAATTTTTCCCAACAACCACCACTACATGGAAGCCACCACTCCCACATTCTCAAGCCACCACCTGAAGGATGTTGCTACACCCTGAATACATATGTCACCACTCACCACACTAAAGGCTCTAACCTTCAAGCTTTCATATGGACCACATTTCAAAATATTTGACATTGGATCCAATATCTCTGCAATCAAACACTTGTGAGCCGCATTTTGTCCATTTTCATACTAGACTCACAATATTAATATACTCATCATCCAACACTGAATACAAGATATCCAAACCAATCTCTGCAACATAACCCTAATCAATACATCATCCCATCAACTGAATATAGTCTACATAGTTGAATACAACTCTACAATATAATCAATATTTCTCAAACAATCTTCTTGTTGGTATCTAGGTATAAACAATCTATTCACCCTTTCCCTACATTAATTTATCAATGCAGGTGTGTATCCTTTCAAGGTAACATGCAAGGTATATGCAGGGGCAAGAGTACAGTCCGTTCCAACCAAGGGTTCATGATTAAGATTCAAAACATAGCTGTAAAACTGAACTAAATACAGAACTCCAGAAAAGAAATTACAAGGATTAACGAACTGTAATAGCAAGCATAAAATAACAAATAACACACATAAGAAGATGCAGCACCTAATCAGAAGAGCGGGCCTAGCTCTCTGATCAAGGCTACGTTACTCATAGTGAAGAATGGAGCAACAAAAGAGATGATATTTTATTAATTTGTAAAGGGCTATTATAGTATCGATGGGGAGTCCCCAAATTACAGGAATAACCTATCTTTTATACACAGCGAGGGAGAACAACATCTTTCCCCAAAACCTGGTAACCATATACCCAAAAATGTACATTAGTTTGGAACGACACCAACACCAGATAGACAAGATCAGTGAAAGGTCCAAGAATGGTTTAGGAATCTACGACTCCAGCTGCGTGGCCTCCTTATGGTTGGTCGTTGCTGTGAATTGTGGATCTGCTACGGGATGTTGAAGCATTGGTTCCTATTCTCCAGAAGCTGTGGTCAAACATACATTTTAGTGCTACAAATAGGCAAACCCCGTGACTTTACTTCATTAATAAAATATTCCAATAGACAGAAAAAGGGGGTAGTTACCTTGCAGATTTAACATAGTAAACATAGGTAAATAAGTGCAAAGAGGTCAAAAAGGGTGATGGAAATGCAACAGAAAGATAGCCCAATTTGGTGCCCAACATCTCCCCCCAACTAGCCTTCTGCATGCCCTCATGCAGTTCGCCACCTCCGCAGGTCTAGGTTTCGCAGACTGTTGGCCTCCTGGAGCTAGGCGAGATCATACTCTTTGGCCATCTCTGTCCCTAAAACTTTAAAACCATTTGAGAGGAGGACTTCCTTCCACCAATCTCCCGGAACATTATATGTTGGGGTGTAATCTTCTACTAGCAACCAGATAGTGGGGAACTAAAACTGGATCCCCATCCACCGGACCTCGCATGTTCAGACACATGCCACATACCAGGCACTTTGGGGAACGCTCATTCAAAATTTGGTGCGCCAAAAGTTTCCTGTTCCAGACAGTGGTAGGTGACATCATCCACCTTTTCTGACAGCAATCAAGGGCCTCATCTTGAAATGTGACCAATTTCCTGACACAAAGATCAAGGCACCAATTCTATGTCCTCAACATTCTTTCTCTGTTCCCCTTAATTCCCAAAAAGGTGTTGTGTTTAGTGAACATGGTGATTGACCTTTCATGTTCTCCTCTTACTATAAATGGCTTTGTGACCTGATTGGACTCAAATGTGTTAAAGGCCTTCTGCCAGCTAATCTGATTAAAAGTATAAGAGGTGAGGGCCCTTAAATGAATGTCCCCCACATATGGGACTGGGTTAAATTCTCTGTCCATGCGCAGTAGATACCCATGTAGGTAAAACTCACACATCAAATGCTGAGTTGGCACATCATGGCTCCTCATTATGCAGAGGAATTGTACACCATCCTCTATTTCATGACTAATTTCATTCTTAATGCTCTCCATGCAGAATAAAAGAAAACGTTCATGCAAGAATAGAGAATAACAAGAAGCAGGGGGGCAACATGCCATCACCTCTTGCACCAGGTTAAACATCTTCTCCTTATCAGTCTTTAGCTTTTCCACTTGCTTTTCTAGCTACTCGATCTTGAGATGCTGCTTTGCATGCCTCAATTTCATGACATCTATGTGCTCCACATATTCAAAAATGGTTGTGGAGGCTTGTTCTTGAGTTCTTTTGACGTCATTTTGATACTGAGCTGCAGTAGATTTCCAAGTCTGCACTTCATCCATTAAGGCATACTCATAGTCTTCAAACAATTGCTCGACCAGGTCTTTTTGAGTGGCAACAAAGGTTGTGGCTATCTAGTCCACCTGAGTCTCTTCTTTGACTCCTATCGCCTTGGAATTTTTGGCTTGCCACTTTTATTTCTTCATCCGCTTCTACATTTTGTATAACTGCTTCCTTAGTTTCCTGATCTCCATCTTAAGCGACATTATCTATTTAAATTGCAGCTGGTATTTTTTCTTGACAAGGAGTCTTCACTATTCACACAGCTCTACCCATTCCTGCTTGACCAAAACTTCCTTAGTTTCAGCGTCTGGAGGTAAATCCCCCAAGACAGCTTCTGCCATGCCAACTATCGAGTTTTCCTCCACTTTCCGTTCTTCTTCGATTACTTCTTGCTTCATGGCCTTCTTGCCCGATTTTACCACTGGCTCATTTGTCTAGACCACTTCACTCGGTCCCTCCTCTTCACCAATGGTTACTTCCCCTTGTTGTGTGCTCACCATAACTAGTGGTGCCCTTGCGAGATGCCCTCCTATTAATGTGTCTGTTGGAAACCATCCTAGTTCCCCAGCCTTAGGGACCTCTACTTCTCTCCTTTCAATCTCCGAAGTGCCTGTCACATGAGTAGCATCTACCCCATCTGGTTGTGGTCTTTGTGATAAATTCAAGGCAAGAGGAATGATGAGATCTTCTTCTGTACGCAGAGGGGGATGAGATACCCTTGCTCCTCTTGGGATGGAGGAGAAAAAGGAAAACTAGCAGGGATTTTCAGTGTTCGGTCCCAAGGTTGACAAGCCTGGTTCTTGTGGAGCAGTGCCAGCCTCGTGCCCTAGTTCTCCCAGAGCTTCCTCCACAGGTTCCATGGTTTTCCCAGCTCCGAGCCCTTCTTGTCCTAGTTCCTCCTCTTCCATTGGTTCTATGGTCGGGGTGGTCACGACCTCTTCTTCGCTCAGGTTGTCTTCCTCCATCAGCTCCATGGTGGCAGGGAGTCCTTGTGGGGTCCCTTCGGTCGCAATATCGACTGATTCTCCTATCCTTGCTTGTTGTGGTACTGCCTTTGCAATTGTCATGCTGTCAATTTGCTCTGCTAGCTCCACAGTCGAGGTTGGTTCTTGTGGATCAGCCTCGGCCGTGGTACTAGTGGGCCTTTCTGTGTCGACTCCTGTGTCTTCCATTGGTTCCACAATTTCAGCTTGCTCTTGGGGAGCAACCTCTTCTTCGAATTCTTCAACTTCCATCTCCATCTCTTTTGGCTCCTCCTGGTCAACATAATCATCTTCTCCTGCATTTTCTTCCTCCATGGCTTCTGGTTCATCTTCCCTGGTGGCCACAGTGGCTGCTATCTCTTCCTCTGTGGAATCCCAAAATAGTTCCCATGGAATCGGGATTCATCTGATGGCATTCATTACCAAAAGTTGGATCAACCCATGGTGGGTAATGACCGCCAACACTTGTTGTGACCTTTGAGTCGAATGTGCCATTAGTTGAAGACTTCTTAGTAAGAAATACGGAAAATTTAGTGAAAAGGCCTCTTCTTGGGGGAATCGGAGGTGAGCTAATATTTGGAGATGATATTTGAATATGATGGAGTATCTCCCCTCAAAAGTTACATATTTTATGAAAAACTCTGCTACCCCTCCCCATCAATGTGGTAGTGAGTGCTGGTTGTATCCTCGACCCTTTTGCACGATGCTTTCTCCTGCTTGCAAAAAGGCTTCGGAAACTCTGGGATGGAAGTCCTTGAAAACCATCACTGTCCATTTTGAGGGAGCCCACTAACTTCTACAATGGCTTCCTCTGTAACAGGGACTTCTATCTCGCGGACCCGAGAGCTTTCTTCTCCCAGGTTGAGTGCAAATTCTGCCACAATTTCTTCATTTGACCCTCTCAACCTGTCAAAGTAGACATTCCAACCTGCATTCTCAAAGACCTGCCATACCTCCTGACTGTTCCGAACTCTCGTTGTATCTTTTGGCTCATGCCACATAGACCGTCCACCCATTGTTGTAGAGGTGGGATCAACACGATGAATGCAGTTAGCTGGTAGGGGAAAATGACAGGGATCCAAACCATTGGCAACTGTAATAACATCATGGTCACTTTGGGGAAACAGATGAAAACAATACTGGTATGTTTGAGAATGATGGTGGGTTATGGTGGCACTGCTGGATATTTCAGTGATTTAATGCAGTGGGTTGGTGAGGGACTGGTTATGACTCTTCATGTATGAATACACATTCCAAGGCACCGAGCTCATGATTACAAAGTACCGTAATCATTAGATTTAGTTTGGTATGAATCATGTGTCATGAATGCATTTTCGTGGTATGCCATCGTTTCTTATGAAAGTTCCCCCCAACTTAATTACAGCCGTTCGTGGCACGTAATTAATGTCTTTTTGGAATATTTCAATTAAATCCATAAATTTATCGGAGACATACCTGGGGACCTACCTTGTGGTGGAGTAATAGAAAAATGTATGACGAAGTAACAACAACATGTCTGACGGAGTAACAACAACAGGGAGTAATAGTAGCAGGGAGTAACAACAACAAGGAGTAACGGTAATGGTGAAGTAATGGCAGTTACGGAGTAACAACACCGAAGAAGTAACAACACCAGCAGAGTGACAATAGTTACGGAGTAACGGCACCGGCAGAGTAATAGCAGTTACAGAGTAACAGCACAGGCAGAGTAATAACAATTATGGAGTAATGCCACCAACATAGTAGCAACAGTCACGCAGTAACAACATCGACAGAGTAACGACAGTTGCAGAGTAACAACACTAGTGGATTAACAGCAGCTGCGGAGTAACAACACTGATGGAGTAATTGCAGTTGTGGAGTAACAACACCTGCGGAGTAACAGAAGTTGCGGAGTAACATCACTAGTGGAGTAATAGCACCAAGTGTTACATTTCTCCTAGCCATATTCCTTTGTTATTCCTACAAAATACAAACAAGTAAGTAATAACAATATATATATATATATATATATATATATATATATATATATATATATATATATATATATATATATATATATATATATATATATATATATATATATATATATATATATATATATATATATAGATATAGATATATATATATATATATATTTATACTTTTACTTATCTATATATATATATATAGATATATATATATATATATATATATATATATATATATATATATATATAGATACATATTTTAGAGTAGAGTGAGAGTGTCCTTTATTCCAACAACCATTAAATCATATGAATCAGAAAGGTGTTTGACAAAGGCATCTTTAGAGGTTGGATGATTGTATGGTTTTAGACGGTGTCCATTTACTAAGAACGAGGTATGGTTCTCATCTATTGTAATTAGTCTAACCGTTCCATTGTCGAACATTTTGTCCACTTCATATGGTCCCATCCAGTGAGTGTGAAGCTTGCTTTTGAAATCCTTAAATTGGGAGTCATAAAGTAATGGCCAATCCCCCACATGAAACACCTTACTTTTGATAAATTTATCCTGGCATTTCATTCTCTGCTGTTGAACAACAGTAGTCTTTTGGACAACTACTGATCTAATCTCGTCCAACTCATTCAGCTATTCCAGTCGGTGTTTCTGTGCTTCTGATAGGTCTAGACCTACTTCTAAATCTATTCTAAGCATATTGATCTCAAATTCCACTGGAAACAAGGGGGATTTCCCATAGACTAACTCAAATGGATAAAACCGAGTTGTGTTATTCCATGTTGTTCTATATTCCATAAAGCTTCTAGAAGTTTTTGTGCCCAATCCGTGCGATGACTTGTTATTGTTTTTGTTAAGATATTTTCCAATATCTTGTTTGTGCTTTCTACTTGTCCATTCACTTGAGGGTGATAGGGGGTTGTCACTCTATGTTTGACCCCATATTTCTGCATTTGCTTCCCTGTCATGTGAGATGTGAACTTCAATCCTCCATTTGACAATTTCCCTTGGAGTACCGTATCGGGCAAAGATTTCTTCAAAGAGAAAGTCTGCCACCCATTTGGTCACATAATTGGTGCAGACCAAGATGTAAGCTTTCTGATGAGAAGGTGGGTTGAAGGGTCCAACAAAATCTATGGCCCATTTCTCGAATGATTCAAGGACTATCTGGGGCTGTAGAGGCATTTCATCTACTTTCCTAGGTTGTCCCATCCGTTGGCAACTATCACACCTTCAAACATAATCCCGAGCATCATGAAAGATGGAAGGCCAATAATATCCCATTTGCAGCACTTTGTGACCTATTCTTTTATCTGCAAAATGTCCTCCACAGGGTCCATCATGTGCAGCCTTTAATATCTCATAGATATCATCTTCTGCCACACAATGCCGAATCTGTTGGTCAACCCCTGTATGAAAGAGATATCCTACCATCCATGAATATCAAGTACTCTAATGAATAATCTTCCTTTTCTCCTTATATGACAGATGACGAGGCACCTTCCATGTAGCAAGATAATTAGCAATATCTTCATACCATGAAGTGTTAGCAGAAACTGAGAGAAGATGTTCATCTAGAAAATTATCTTCAATTGGTGTATTCTTACCATCATTTTCTATCCTATACAAGAAATATGCAACCACATTGTCCTTTCCTAGTTTAGCTACTATAGTAATGTCAAATTCTTGTAGTAGCAAAAGCCATCTTGTAATGCAACCAAGGGTAACAAGTTTATTCATTAAATACTTGATAGCTGCATGATCAGTATGTACAAAGGTAGGATACCCAGTAATGTAGTGCTAGAATTTGTTGATGGTGTAGATGACAACAAGGAACTCTTTTTCAGTCATTGTGTAGTTTAATTCAACAGGAGCCAAATTCTTACTAACATAGTAAACTGCATATGGTACCTTGTCCTCTTGCTGTCCTAATACTGCACCAATCGCTGTTTGGGAAGCATCTGTGTGAATATGGAAAGGTAATGCCTAGTCCGGCCCTCTAAGGATTGGAGTGCTACAGACTAATTCCTTGATTTTCGTAAAGGTTGTATCACAGTCACCTGTCCACACAAAATCTGAATCTTTTGTTAGTAATTGAAAAAGTGGATGTGCTACTTTCACAAAATTTTCTATAAAACACCTGTAATAACCAGCACAACCAATAAATCTACGTACCTGCGTGGGCGTTTTGGGTGTTGGGAAGTGCAAAATTACCTTTATCTTGGCTGGGTCCATCCGAATTCCTTTAGCCGAGAGCAAATGTTCCAGAACAATTCCTTGTCCATCATCATATGGAATTTTACTATACTTAAGGAGACACGCGCCTGTATACACCTTTCGAGAACTTTCTCTAAATTTTTCATCCCTTCTACAAATGAATCACCATATGGAGTAAAGTCATCCATGTAAATTTCAACACTATCATCTACCAAATCAGAGAAGATCCTCAAAATTGTCCTCTAGAACATTGCAGGTGCATTACACAGGCCAAAATGAAGGACCTGGTATGCAAATGTTCCCCTAGGGCATGTGAAAGTGGTTGTGTCCTGATATTCAGTAGCTATCTGGATCTAGTTATACCCACTAAATCCGTCTAAGAAGGAGAAGAACATTTTGCTGGCCAATGTGTCCAAAACTTGGTCAATAAACAGTAAAGGAAAATGATCTTTCTGCATTGCCTTATTTAATTCTCTATAATCAACGCATATCTACCATTTACCATTTTTCTTAGGGACCATTACTAATGGTGAAACCCATTGGCTATCTGAAATGGGGTAAATAAAACCTACGTCCAGTAATTTCTGAAGTTCTTCTTTCACAACATTTTTCAATGCGGGGTTCATTCTTCTCTGAGGTTGTCTTACAGGATGACAATCTTCCTTAATATATATATGATGGGTACATAAATCAGCAGGAATCCCCTTCATGTCTGAGTAATCCCAAGAAAAGGCTTCTTTATGTTTCCGAAGGACATCTACAAGTTGCTTCTTCTAGGATTCTGACAGGTTTGGATTAATATTCAGGGTTTTTCCTAGTTCTAATTCCACTGGGACGCTTCCATGGGGTGCATCAACACATAGTTCCTCTAATCCTTCTGCCGTTTCAATAGTTTCTTGTGTCTCGCAGCTTAGGATAGATTCTAGGATTTGTTGATTTTGCTCTGAAACGGAGCAAGGATCATCCATGAAAGAGGTGATTACATCATCCTCTGATTCCATTTTTAACTTAAGGGCCTGTCTAATAGTGACTGGTCTCAATTCCTCATTTTCCATTTCAGACTCTTTCCTAGATAAAATTTTCTTTCTACCTGTTGGTTTTATGGATGGGTTTGGCTCTGGAGGTGGGTATAACACTAGATTCTTAGTGTTGTGCCCATTTGAAATAAATATGTGCCCTAAACGACACCCATTGTAAGCATTAGCAGTAGCCAGCCATGGTTTGCCCAAAATCAAAGGATGGCAACCCACCGAAGATAACATATGTAAAAAATGGAAATCTATGGGATAGTGCCATGAATCCACTAAAATTGCTACATCTTCTAACTTCCCTACAGGTTTTACTATAAATTAGTCTGCCAGTTCCAACACTGTAGGTGTATGTTTCAAGTTACAAAGACCTAATGTATGCATAGTTTCAGTGGTGATAATGTTAATGGCAGCACCCAAGTCTACTAGTACATTCAGAATCTCTACCCCATTAATTTGTACTGTCAGAATTGGGTTCCCTGGATCTCCATACTTTACAGGCATTTACTTTCCCATCATGAAATCTGACAATTTTCCCATAACATGAATAATAAGGGGGTCTTTGGATTTCTTTGTAGGTTTCTTTGAACAGTATTCCTTGAGAGTCATTGCATATATTGACACATCCTTCATAGCTTGTAAGATGGGAATTTTGACAAATAAGTTCTGTAATTCACCTAACAAATCGAATTCATCTTGAGGGCTTGGTTTACTCAACGTTAGTCTCTCAGGATAAGGTGGTTCAGATTGATATTGTTTTGCAGGAGGTGGCTGGTTTCTATCAATTTTTTTTGGTTCTTCATTATTTAATTCTGATTCCTTACCTTCACTATCAAGTAGTTCAATGATAACTGGAGGGGGTGAACATTGATTTTCCATCCTGATCGCAAATCATTTCATACAACTCTGCAGTAGAAATTCTATATGATGGTAGGTTAAGAGTGTCGGTTTGATGAACTCCCTTGTTATTAGGATTTAGGTTAGGTTGGATTGAAAGCTAAGGACAGACAAGTTGTTTACTAGGAGGCACATTAGAAGGCAGTTGTAGTTGCTGCTGGGGCATCGGTTGCAGCAACTGACCAGGAGAGGATCCTTGCCAAGTTGGAGCACATGGGGAGCTCAAACTGGCTTGAGGGTTCCATTGTTGCCAAGGTGGAAACTGGTATTGCAGCCACATGGGAGGATAGGGCATGGACTGAGGATTCATATTGAAATTATTGAAGTATTGAGATGGATCTGAGTACATACCTTGATTTCCCATCGGTGGTCGAGGCTGCCATGGCTTTCTAGACCCCATGAGGTACAGTTGCTCCGTGTCTTCTCTTGTCCCTTGAAACACTGCTTTGAGGCATGGCAAGGAGGGACATGAGCTTGTTGCATGATTTAACTCATAGATTTCACATTCTTCTATGGAGTTTAATGGAAATTCCCTCTCTGGATGCTTCTTTCTACACTTTGACAGAATATAGCCATGGTCCTTTCCAATTCTAGCTACTTCTGTTTTACTTGTAGCATATCCATCTGTGCCAACAGAGTACTTAGGATACCTATTCTCAAATTGTCTAGCAGGTTTCTGATTTTAGCCCTTGTAACACCCCTGCCAAACATCTTTATTGAGCAAATCCCTTGTCTATTTCTTGCAAGCCCTCTCGAGCACTAAATACATAGTTTGTAGATAACTTCGAAGCTTTCCATGGAGATGTCTCCCTTTCCTACGATGTTCAATAGTTCCAAAGAGTCCTCACGAAAAGCCTGGAGGAGGATAATTTTTAGAATCTCCTTATCCAGGTCGGAGTGACCTAACCTCTGTAATGTGTACTTAAATTGTTCCACACAATCTTCCAAGCTCTCGTCTTCTTTTTATGTGAACTTAAAAAGTTCCCCCTTTATGTTCCAGGATTTGAAGTAATCCTAGTATTTTTCCAGAAAAGCTATCAGCATGTCATCCCATGTGGAAATAGAGCTTCCTCTAAGGCCCTTAAACCATCGCAGAGCTGTCCCTTTTAATGTAGCAGGGAAATTTTTTAACTTCCGCGCATCTGTCATGTAGTCATGCCCCCGACACACTATGTCAAATTCGAATAAAAATGTGTTGGGGTCTTCTGAAACAAGCCCATGAAAGCTTGGTAAGGTTGATAATGGAATAGGCTTTGTGGGTGCACCAGCTCCCAGATCCCTGATCGGAAGCTCGATGGTGGAGGTTGTGGGAGCCATAAATATCCTCCAATAATCGTTGGGTATTTCAACAGGCTTCGTGGAAGATGGCTGAGGATTCATTACCACTCAGATTCGAGTTGCTTTAACAACACTTCCCTGGTCCCTTGGTGATGCAAGTACCCCTTCGTTTCCTTCTCCTATGTCCTAATGACTTGATCCCTCGGCTATGACCTCCCTTCCCTTGTTGGAGTGGTCTGACCCTGTCGATGTTCTACTTGCAACCTCTTCGCCTTCTATTACCCGCGTAAGGTTTCCCTAGTCAAGTATACTGCTGGAGGGACCTGCTGTGTCGAATCACCAAAGAATGTTGTAGACAACACTGGTTGATCTACTGATTGTCCCTCAGATTTTATTCTCTGTGCACCTAGTGTCATGGCTATGTGAGAGGATGCTTCTGATTCCAACTTTGCTATAATTTGTTGGATATAAGTCTTTCTTCCCAAGTGCGGTCCTTCCCTCTTTGGGGCTCTTCCTCTACCCCTCTTATTTGGTTCTTTGTTCATATAAATTTTGACATGGCGAAAGGTCTTTGTATCAACCTACAATGCTTTAGTCTTGAAGTAAGGTGTCAAAGGACCATTCTTTCCCCAAGACGAAAGAACTTACAAAAAGAGAGATGACTAAAAAGACAAGAATCTAGGGTTCAGGGTAAAAAGCTAGGGTTTCCCGAAATTAAAACACACAAGGGTTTGAAAGAAATAAATCTAACTCAGGGCCTAGAGTAGGGCGTCAAAAGACTCCTCCCTCCCCAGGACAAGAGAGTGGCCCAATCAAACAGAAAAGCAAAATAAAAAACAAGCAGAAAGAACACCTACGCTCAGGACCTGAAGCAGAGTGAGAAAACTCATTCTCTCCCCAGGATGAGAGATTGACCCTTTGGTTGGTCCAGATCATGTCTCGCACCTTGTCAGCCTCCCCGACAACAGCACCAAAATGTTGTTATCCAGGTATGAACAATCTATTCACCCTTTTCCTACATTAATTTATCAATCTGGGTGCGTATCCTTTCAAGGAAACAAGCAAGGTATACGTAGGGGCAAGAGTACAATCCGTTCCAACCAAGGGTTTGCAATTAAGATTCAAAACATAACTGTAAAATTGAACTAAATACAGAACTCCAAAAAAGCAATTACAAGGATTAATGAACTGTAATAGCAACCATAAAATAACAAATAACACACACAGAAAGATGCAGCACTTGATCTGAAGAGTGGGCTCATCTCTATGATCAGGGTTGCATTACTCACAACAAAGAATGGAGTAGCAAAACAGATGATATTTTATTAATCTATAAAGGGCTATTACAGTATCGATGGGGAGTCCCCAAATTACAGGAATAACCTGTCTTTTATACACAATGAGGGAGAAGAACATCTTTCCCCAAAACCTGGTAACCATATACCAAGAAATGTAAATTAGTTTGGAACGGCACCAGCACCAGATAGACAAGATCAGTGAAAGGACCAAGAATGGTTCAAGGATCTATGACTCCAACTGCACGGCCTCCTTATGGTTGGTCGTTGCTGTGAATTGCAGATCTACTGCGGGATGTTGAAGCATTGGTTCCTATTCTCTAGAAGCTGTGGTCAAACATATGTTTTAGTGGTACGAATAAGCAAACCCTGTGACTTTGCTTCATTAATAAAATATTCCAATAGACAGAAAAAGGGGGTAATTACCTTGCAGATTTAACATAGTAAACATAGGCAAATAACTGCAAAGAGGTCAAAAGGGGTGATGGAAATGCAAAAGAAAGATAGCCCGATTTGGTGCCCAAAACTTCTCATAAAAACTAAACCATGTAGCAAAAAACTATTTCTGCTAATAAAAATCAAACCCTACAACGTCATAAGAGCCGCCACTACTAGGCTGACATGATAGGTTGACATCAATGCAACCACCATGAGACAAAATGTCCAATATGCTCCTCCTTTGGCGTTAATGTCAATCTACAACCACAACATTAAACTGGTCTGATTATCCTATTGTAGATGTCACTCTCCCCCTTTGCTATCAATGGAAAAGGGTGGATAAGTATGGCTAAACATTGTTGATATCAACTAATATGAGGATGAAATTGAATTAGCTCCTCGTGCCAACACCATGCCAACAAACCAACATGCCTCCATGCCAAGACTACTCAACTCTATGTCTGTATACAAACACAATGAACTTCCTTCCACTCCTAGGCTAAATGAACTCCCCCGGATCATATAATGGTGCTACAAAACATCTCTCCATATTGTTGTACATGTTACCACTACTGTTGCCAATGGTGCCTTGTCACATGTAAGAGTCTACTCCTCATAGACCAATAATAAATACTTCAACCAACTTTGGACCAATGATTTACAATGATTTATAGGGATTGATAAGCATAATACATGGCTACAACAATGATAAACCATGGCTGTAAAAATGCTTCCAAATAACCAACACATGGTTGAAGCATGACTCCTCCCTTGTGAATCATCATGACTCCCATGGCTCAACCAATGACCCATACATGGATGAAATACATGAGACTAATTATCCCAAGCATGATTGTAACAACTATCAGCTATCAAGAAAAATTCATATCAACGCTTTCTTGACGTGACCCATGTGTCTTTCTCTTGACTGTAGAAGAAATCCGCCAACAATGGAAGGATGAATCAACATATTACTAGGCTTCATATGCAAGTGCATGTAGGCAAATGATGATGTGTAGTGTAAAACCTATGGTTGTTAAATCATTCTAAAAACTCTCTCCAATGTATAACTATACTCATAACTCTCTCGAAGGTATAAACCAATTAAATAATGCACCAATACATGAATGATTAGAAATCCAATCTTGCACATGTGTGCATACATGGAATTAATATCTTCCCACTACTATGTGTTCCAAAGGAATCTTCAGCGATACATGAATTCTCTAAAATACATGCTTCACACAATGACCAAATAACCAACAACTCAATGACAAATACATGAATGATAGATGGTTGCTGAAATGCACATAAGAATGATCTACATGTTTTTTCCGTCAATCAATCTCTTTTATGCTTGGTATAATCAATCATCTCCTTCTATGCATGATTGTTCATGAGATTTTTAACTAATTTTCATGAGAACCAAGAACATATAAGTAGCTACTACAAATGAATGAGTCAAAGTAATAGGAGAAATGCCAATTTAACCAAGTAAATCTCAAACCATGAATAGCTCCTCTTGATGTCATTATACCTCCAATAGGCTGGCTGGTTAGAACACATAAATTAGGTACCTAAATGGAAATAATATGCAAACCTTTAAAATTCTTACCTCAAGAGTTCATATGCAATTTCATTGTTGTAGTAATTTTTCTTTTTATTCCAAGAATAAAAAAAATACAAAAGCATAAGAAGAAAAAATAGCTATATATGTTTACAAAAAAAAGTAAGAAGTATAGAGAATGGGGGTGTTTATATTTATATCCTGAAAATTTTAATCTTTTGCTCTAAAACTATGTTGCAGGGCCATACATACATACATACATACATACATACATACATATACACATACATACATATATATATATATATATATATATATATATATATATATATATATATATATATATATATATATATATATATATATATATATATATATATATATATATATAAGAGTGGGCCATCCATTGCGAATGCCAAGAAGATAAGAGGTGTTAAAAAGTGCAAAATTTTCAGAGTGCATTGTGGTAGCATAGATCTAGGTCGTGCTCAAATTAATTTCGACACCACAACATGCCTGATGTTTATATTGGAGGGTGGCCTGGAGGAGATGATTTGAAAAATCATCTGTCAGGGTGATCGAAGACTATGATCAACCCAAACAACACATGGAGGCAAAACCATTTGCAACCCAAGGCATCCCCAAGGGTGGTAAATGGTTTCCACCAGTTCGAAGAATTTTTTCTCATATTTGTTGTTGTGGCCATTTTCCAAATTCTTCCAATTGCAATACTAGATTCGACTTGTTCTTGTTGAATGATGATGGGAAGATCTTTCAAATCTGATCTTGTTTATTGATATTATGTAATCAATCCAAAATTGTAATGGAAATCATTTTGAAATCAACTTTGTTGTAACTTCCCTTTGCTCTTTGTGTATTTAAATGAAACAAAGATAAAATAAAGAGGGATAATTGGGAGATAGGTGATGGACAATTGTTAGATAGGATGTAGGAGAAGAGATAAGAGATGAGAGATGAGAGATGAACAATTGTTGAATTTGAGGCAAAGCTAAAAGCTTCATTATGCTGTAATTATTTCTCTCATATATTTTAATGAAGGAATTTATCCACTGAGTTCTACATCTATTGCTAGTAATCTGATCTAAATTATTTCTTAAGGCAGAATTGAGTCTTGGGCAATTGGGCCCACTACCTTGGAGGAGGTATTTCCTTGAACATGTAAGTTGGTGTAGTTATGTGTTTGTTTATTTGAATTTCAATTTTCATTCCTTAAGATAGATTTCCTTTCTTTTAACTAATTTTTTGTTTGTTGCATTTTTCAGATTTGTTATTTCATCCAATTTCTAGATTTCATTTAATTTACTACTCTAGATTATCATTTGAATTATGTTGGGTGCAATAGATTAAATTTCCAATTCAACAATGTGTGGTTTAATTTAGCAATGATTCAAGTTGTGCGATTAGCATATATAATTGGTTTTCCTGTCATTTACTTTCTTCTTTTTAATTTTAGTTTTATTGTTCAAGTCTTACATTTTAATTCTTATTGAATGACCTTGATAGTATAGAACACAATCATATAGAACCAGTGTTAGTTGTTGGTATTTGTTATGCATATATTTTGTTGATTTCCTTGAAATAAAAAGATGCTCCTCAGGTTGATAATTAATGTTCAAGTGATTAGTTGTTTTTGTTAAACAATTAATTTTTCCCAACAACCACCACTACATGGAAACCACCACTCCCACGTTATTAGGCCACCACTTGAAGAATGCCGCTACACCCTGAATAGAGAAGTCACCACTCACCACACTAAAGGCTCTAACCTTCAAGCTTTCCTATGGACCACATTTCAAAATATTTGACATTGGATCCAAGATCTCTGCAATCAAACATTTGTGAGCCACATTTTGTCTAGTTTCATACTAGACTCACAATATCAATATTCTCATCATCCAACACTGAATACATGATATCCAAACCAATATATACAACATAACGCTAATCAATATATCATCCCATCAACTGAATATAGTCTACACATCTATTACAAATCTATTTGGGCACATCAAATCCCAACATTCAGATTAGTGTTTTGGGGCTCATCAAACCCTAATTGCAGTTGCTTCATACCCTAAACAAGTCACCCTTTTGAATGCCTCCTTCCCAGACAGTTTCATGGCTTGAAGACATCCAGAAATAGCCTCTAGAGGGACCAGTGCAGGTAAGCCCTTATGAAGGTGCGATGTAGAGCAGTTAAGTCCACTGCCAGGGTGCTCTGCGGAGCACTTAGGCTTCCTTTCACCTGCGCTGGGCAAGAATGACCGAAATTCACATAGGGTTTGAGGAATATTCTTGTCTTTTGGAGTCATATAGAATTTTCCTTGACTTATCAAATCTTATGAGCTAGAAAATGGATGAGGAATGAGTTAAGGTGCATCTTATCCTCTCATCCCTTCCTCCATGGAACTAATTCTAAGTATGGAATGCCATTCAATGCAACCATAAATGACAAAATCTCCTTCATCTTCCTATAAATTAGCCACTCATCTAAGTGATCAATGGTTGGACTATGTTGAATTGTAAGGAGATAATGCTGCTATGAAATTTGGCTTTGAAGAAAGTATTGTGATGCTACAAGTTTGTCATGCTTTTGATGTGATGTGGATGGGACCCAAGCTGGAGGAATGGCTTTGAATCAGACAGCGATGGTTGTAATTCCTTCTTCTATCTAATAAAGTTTTTGAACCTTTTTCCCATATGTTTATATTGTTTCATAATGATTGTATGTGTGAATTGTATTTGATTCCTTTCACTTATATTCAATAGATCATATGCTTTGATCAGTTTTTGTCTTTTGTTGTGTTTACAGGGTACTTCTCAAGTGGATTAAGTACGGGAAGGAGCGATGGAATCGATACAAGGGAGATGAGAGGAAAGTGAAACTATAGGTAGGCTCTCTATCTTCTCATCTTATCTATTGTTTATAGGAAAAGTCTAAAACACTTCAAACTGTTGTTCTAGATACAGCTACTTATCTAGGGAATTAGTATTTATCTATATATGCTAAATTCTCCAAAACAAATTGGTGACTCTAATGGGGAAGAATCCTATTTCCTAGTAGCTTATCCACCTCCTAAGACATCCTTGTTGAGCTTATTTGTGTTCATAGATTGTAATTCAGCTGTTTACAATGAATTTTGGTCAAAAATTGAGGTTATATGACTCTTGAGTGGCCTCTCAGAAATCAGCGTAGGCTTGGTCAGGGGACAGTGCTCTGCAGAGCACCCATGAGTGAGAGACAGTGCTTTGCAGCATAGTTAGGCCCTCTTTGACCTGTGCTAATCAACCTTAGGTCTACTTCCCACCTTTAGAAAGTGTTTTTGCCAACTTTTCTCTGTTTGTTTGCTAGTTGATTGAATAATGAATGTCATGTCTTAGAGAACAAATTTTTATCTCCTTTGCTAGCCCTACTTTTATTTGATTGATTAATGTTTCTTTAATATTTTCTTTGTCATTATTAGTCTATAGTCAAAGTTAAAATATATTTGATTAATCTTCATTCGAAATAATGTGTTGTAAAGTCTTCTTTTCCTTCGAAACATAATTGTCGTCAAAGTCTTCGTTCTTATTAAAGATTGATTGATTGTATGCACATATTTACTTTTTTGTTCATCATAACATTAAGGGATTCAAAAGGAAAGACTTTCATCGTTCATATTGTAGTTTGTGAATGCCTGAAAGGAATAGCTAGGGAAATTGCATTAGAGGTGCTCTTTGCTCTTTGTCAAAAATATGATTGTTGTATCCCTACTAGCTAAGGATTTTCATTGTTAAATTGAATGGAAAGAATGCTTATCATATTAGTTGCATTTTAGGAATTGAAAACATACATCATGTGGTGAACTTGAAAGGAAAATTCCTAAGCAAGATCAACTTAAAATTAACATCAATTTACCTAATGGAGCATCGTCATTAATGAGAACATTTAGTGGTTCTAGGCTAGAGACGTGTTATTGGCATCGTAAAACAAAGAAACTATTGCTAACTTGTCTGCAATACATCCCAAGTGTGATACCTCATTCCACGTACATGAGTATATCCTAGCTCATCCATGTACCTTCGTGTATATAGGGTGGTGTTACAATATGTAAAGTATATGGAAATGCTCTCACTATGCAGTTTTGCATTAGACAACGCTTATATGGACTGGGCCTTGTTATAGACATTTTTGTGCCTTGCAGCTCCAAGCATGAAATGTCCATAAACCAAGGGCTCCTAAGTCCCTAAAAGTGTTGTTCCAACCCCTAAAGGAACAAGGTCAACAAATTACAGCTTCTCCCAGAAGTTCTCCACCAGAAACTGCTCAGAATAAGTCAAAACAGGATCATTTCAGCTGCTCCACTGACTAGCTGCATTGCATAGCACCTAAACACACTAGCTAGGTGCATTGCAATGCACTATCAGGGTGTGTTGAGCGGGAAATGACAAATGGCAGTGCCATTCCGTGAGGTGGAAAGACAATGGAAGCTTCCAGAATCTTCTCCTATGACACTTGCCTCACTGAGTTCGACCAAGGATGAGTAAGAGGCTTTCAGTCTCCAAGTGGAAGCAAGAACTGACAGAGAGAAGACACTAATCAAATCACAAGCTGACTCATCCTCCTTGCATACATCTATATATGGATCCCTCATCCCAGAGATCCGGAGGCTGGAATTTTGCACATTGTAAGGAATTGTTGTTGGTTTTGAGATAGATATCAGAGTTTTGGGTGATTTATGCTTTGTTGGAGGTGAAGAGGGGCTTCTTTGCTGGGAGGTTGATGCTGGGTCAGGAATCATCGATTGTAACTCCTCCTGGATCTTCTTGTATATCAATAAAAACTATTTGAGTTTTTCCTCCATGTTTTGTATCATTGATGCTTGTTACATTTGTATGGTTAGCTTAAATCTGATCCTAAGCTGTTTATGAATATAGATCCATGTCTTTGTATAGTTTTCTTCTTCTGTGATCTTACAGGTACTTGGTGAAGCTGGGCAAGTAAGGGAGTAGGTAGCTGGAAGCTGTCAAAGAAGAGAGGGATTGGATCAAAGGATTAGCGCAAGACACAGGTTGGTTCTTTCTATCCCCCTTTATCTTTAATTCATAAAGGAAATACAAAAGTAGTTTTCTCTGTTTGTTTCTAAGGCAGCTGTCACACCTTAGTGGGATAGAGCAGTTCTAAATAGACACTTTTCCCGGTAACAAAATGGTGACTCCGCTGGGGACGATTGTCTAATTAGTTTGTTTGTGTATCTCTTTGTTGTTTGTTTCATAAACTTATAAGTAGCATTCAAACTGCATTTGCCATAACAAATGCAAAGTAGACATCTGCTGCGTCAATCCATTCACTGGATCTGTTTATGATTTGAACAGCTGATTCACAAATGATCTGATTGCCCTGTGTGGTAGCTCTTAGACCCTCCTTAGATCTACCCCCTGATTTTGCATTACTGATTGCTTTTACTCGGCCAAAAACCAAAGACTAAACTGCAAACCGTGACCTAGAACCCGGACAGATTCTCCTTTCTGGCCCAGCGCAGGTACTGTTAAGAGTTCCTGCATTTCAGCGCACTTCCGGAAAGGGCAGCCTGTGCTGCAATCCAGTTTCTCTGTGTTATAGGTGCGCTGATCAGACTAGCCCTGTGCAGTTGAGGTTCTTGTGTTTCATTCTTTCCAGTTTTGTCTCTGAATTTTGTAGCCTGTGATCAGTATATGTCTGTTTAAAAACCCTTTTCCTTACAGTTATTCCGCCTCCTTTATACAAAAGAACTGTAGATGTTTCTGTGTTTGTTGCGTCATTTACAGTTTTCCATTGCAAAAGTAGAATAGTCGTACTGTCGTCCTTTGATTTAGATCTGTCGCAAGTGTCGATTTCGATCATAGGAGAAAGTTTGATTGTTGTTGATGGTCGATTATACTTGTACTATTGTTGTGGGGAAAAATGCCTATACAAGACAATCCTATCCACCTAAGGTGTGACAGCGCCTTAGCAACAAACGAATACAGCTATCATGATTACTTCCTTTATGAAATATGAAAGAGAGGAGATCGGCAGACTTACCGTTGTCTTCCAGTTGTCCCTCGAACTAGATCCTCTTCTCTTTGTGTGTCCACAGCTACTTGCCTCCTCGCTTGATCAAGAGAACAGCTACTTGAATCCCACGAGATCACAAGAGAACAGATACCTGTGACAAGAGAACAGCTACTTGCAACAAGAGAAGAACACAATACAAAGGCAAATATACATATTCATAAATGATTCAGGATTAGAAGTAAATCAAATATACTAATGCAATCATACAAAATACACCAGCATATAGGAAAGAATCAAGATAGCTTTATTGAAAGTAACAGGGTTCAGGAAGAGATACAACCCATAGGGCTCCAACCCAGCATCTCCTTCCCAGCAGAATGGAATTCCTTCTTCAGCTCCCTTCAAAGCATAACACACCCAATGTTTCTAGCCACAAACCAACAGAAATTCTTTGCAAATACCAAATTCCAGCCTCCTGGATCTCATGGAGGAGAGATCCATATATAGATGTTTTGGAGAGAGGATGAGTCAGCTTGAGATCTGACTAGTGTCCTCTCCCACTTCAGTTCTTGAGTCCACTTGGAGGTTCTTGCTTCCACTTGGAGATTTGGAACCTCTTACTCATCACCAGTCAAATTCCCTGATCCAAGTGTCATTTTGGAAGCTTCCTGGGCATTGACACCTTGAGAAATGACTCTGCCACTTGTCCAAACTCGCTCAGCGCAGGTAGACAGTGGAGCAGTTGACATTCAGCGCAGATGCTCAGTGGAGCAGTTGACATGATCCAGAATTGCCTTGTTTTTGAGTGTTTTCAGGTGGATAACTTCTGTGAATTGCTGTGGTTACTTGGCCTTGTTCCTCTAGGGGTAGGAACAACATGTTTAGGGACTTTGGATCCCTTGATTATTGACATTTCATGCTCAATGATGCAAGGCACAAAAATGTCTATAACAGTTGCCCCCTAAAGTATGAGGCCGTTTATCGGGTGAAATGCTTTATCCAGGAGGGTCCGAAGTTCATCCATCTGCCGGGAGGAGACCTGTAATAAAATACAATACAATACATTATGATTCATACTGCTTTCATGATCTAGCTGAGGCGGGCATTCCCATGCTCAGCTTTATAAATTCGTTTTTTGTACATAGAACAGACGATCGTCTGATGGTAGACTGATAATTTTGGTGAAAATTATCATCCTTTGAGTAGGATGATCATCTGCTGCAATGATGTACATGTCAAATGTCTTTATTTTTCCTGAATATATATCGCAGCCCGGATGGATGAAACTAGATCCAGGGTCTTCAAACTCGTTCGATCTTCACTCTAAGTACAAGTCGATCCATGTGAGAATTGCGCTGAAGTCGAACATGGAAAGACATCGCTTGATTACCGGTCAATGATGTAAACCGTTAACAAGCGCGAGAGGAATCACCGATAATGATAATGACCCTCAAGGTACTGCAGTACAATTCACGTGGTGTGAATAAAGGACTTGGCGTCGAACACCACGCAAAATCTTCTGGTCGAAGGTCATTGATGTATACCTGTCGCCGGAAGTGAGAAACTTGCCATTGAGGCATGCAAGCTTCAAAGTACTGAAGGGGTTGTTCCTAGATCAACTCCTTGGATAATGAGCTGATGTCGACAAGGAGCGATCCGTCAAAGGAGGGCCTTAATGAATCCCACATCAATGACACGGAACGGAGCTAATGATTTTAATGGAGGTGAAAACAATCTGTGACATATGATTCAGGGTGGCGGTCATGAATGGATGAAGGATAATGTATGGCAGTGGATGGGACCCGGTTGACTCTTTCTGAACGACTTCTCTTGAACATATGGCAACACTGATGCGATGGATCGGTAGCATTACCCCAAATATGGATGGTATGGCAAGACCATGGTGATGTGACCGGTGAACGAAACAACCCAACCCGAATGTGATACGGAGGAAAAGTGTCATGTTCAAGAGCCACCTGCTACCACCAAAGTTTTCTTGATTTTTCCCAATTTTTCCCCAGTCATTACTGACCAGTACCTCTTTATTTTTGTCAAGCTTGAGGAGGATAACATATGCTTGTTCTATAACCTACCCTTCGGGCAAGTCCATCGCTATGTTTTAACGAGCCTAGCGATAGTGAAACTCGTTCTCGTCTAAAGACAAGTTTGTCGCTATTTAATAATTTTAACGAGTCTAACGACAAGGATAACTCAGTCCTTTTCATTTTTAGAGAGTCTGAAAAGGTACATAAAGTTAACTCCAAAATTCCTTTTTCGTCATCTAATCCCTTAAGTCTGAAAAAGTATAAAACAATATAGAAGGGATGAGTTTTCGATAACTTTAACGAGCCGAATAAAACAAGCGCTCGACCTTTTTGTGCAATAATCCATTAGGTCCAAAAAGATTAAAATCTAGAGGAGGGATAGCTCTTCCTGTCCTTTAACAAGCTGGAAGGCCAAAACTCGGCAATCTTTTCATATTTTACGAGTCAGTTGAAAAGAGCTTAAAGAAGACTCATCTTTTGAGGAACGAGTGATAAACAGGGATAGCAACTGATTCCAGGTACAGGTTGGAATTTTCCAATCGTGGCAGTGTCACAAGGATGGCTAGGTGAAATCACTCTTCGCAGCTATTCCTCAAAATGGGTAAACAATCATATGGAGGTGAACGATTGGCCAAATGAACAGTGGAGATGGCAGGTGCAAACACGACCAAGGCTTTAACAGCTGATAAATTTACGATCACTGTGGTTATTTACCGGAATAGGTTCATTTTTTAGTTAAAAATGAGCCTAAACTCTGGAGGGAACATTGCTCACTGCTTATATTTATTTTTTAACGAGCATGAAGACCGCATTAAAACTGCTTGGATCTTGCGTTTATTTTTTAACGAGCATGAACTTTATGCTAAAACTGCTCGATTACCCAGTCTTTTGATAAGAGTGTCTCATCAAGATTCTATTTTTTATGGAGCTTCATCTCACTAAGCTTTGCTCCCCATCCTTTCTTTATGCAAGTTCGGAAACGGCTAATCCTATGAGTTTAAAGGGTTAGACCTACAGGTTTAAATGGAGGACCTAAAAATTTAAAAAAAAATAGTCGCCCCTTGCTTGCACTCCAAAAGGTTTGCATGCCCCCAAGTATAAAACAGAGTTTCAAGGTTACCTCTACTTACCCTCTGCCAAAACATTTGTTTTAATCGAGAGAGGCTTACCTCTTTCAGGTTACCCAAAGATTGTCTCGTTAATCTTTCAAACAAAACAATTCCTCGGCAATGTCTACCGAAATAGACAAGGGTGAATGACTGGTGCCAAACACGTAACTTTGACAAAAGAATCCTATTCTAGAACAACCCCTCTTCCATCCACGGACGGGGTACGGACTAGTCATATTCTCCCGCAGAAACCTACCCTATACCCAAAGTTTCCCTGCCGAAGCAGGCCAGGATGCATGCCCCCTGGGTTCCATTCATATCCTCCCGGATTACTCGCGCTCATCAGGAGGACGGACCGTGGGTTGAGACACTTCTTGTATGAATAGACCATTTAGGGATGGCACATGACTATTTGCGATGTGTGATCCAGGAAACGAAAGTTGGTCCACGAGCTTGACCATTCTTCCTTCATGCGGAAAACACATTACTCTAAAGAGTGAGGAGACTACAGCTCCCATGCAATATATATAGTCTCGTCCAAGGAGTAGGTTATAATCCAAGGGTCCTTGAACGACCATCACGTTCATTTGAACGGTCTTCCCTTTCAATGTTATAGGCACATTGGGGAGGATCCCTAAAGGTCGACTGGTTCCTTTATCAAAACCTGATAGATTTCTCATCTCAGGTAAAAGCGCCGGCGAACCAAGCGCTTTCCAAGCAATAGAGGAAAGGATACTCACAGACGCCCCCTCATCAATGATAGTGCCAGCCATTACCATTCTGTATATTTGACAAATAATTTTGAATGGTACACTGGCCGGCAACCGGGGTCTGCCTAGTTGGTTCCAATCAAAGGACACAACCAAGTTGCTTGGTGGTGGGACCAAATATACGGACGGATAGCGCTCTGATGAACTTCCTTCCTGTGACAAAGGAATGGTGGCATTGCCCCCTTGATCATCAGAGTCAGTGCTGATGAAGAGAACTTGGACGGTGTCATCTGTATTCTCCTCTGTGATGGTGTCATTCGAAGATGGAGCCTTTGAAGGCAAAACCGGGTCAACTGCCGTATCAACCTTTTGACTTTCATCAGGCATGGATCCAGATGGTTCTTCTTCAATGACAGGTGCTTCGGCTGACCATCTAAGTGGCTCAGCCGGATTCTCAACTAGTGAGGGACTTGGCAGGAGTCTTTGATATCCAGGAGGAAGATTCGCTCGTAAAATCGGGCGACTTCCAGAACTCTTTTTCCCTCGTCTAAGAAGGGACAACAGTGGATGGCGTGATCACCTTCACACAGTCTGCAGGGAAATTTAACTTTCCCATTCTGTCCTGGAGCTTCACTCCCACTAGTTGACGGTGAGCAGTCGACATGGCTATCAGAGGTCAATGCTCCTAAATTGTGCAAACGGGGGGACTAGTCTCTTAGTATCCGTGGGATACAGGGACAATCTCTATGGAAGTGGTCTCCCCTGCATATGACGCATGGCGATTTAGGCCTTACAAGTGCGGTGTGTGGATTTTTGTTAGATGACACTTGTTTGCCCCCAGTCGCCTTAGGCTCCTTCTTCTTATTTTCTTTCTTCTTCTTCTCCTTCTTCTCCTTAGGAACTCGATTTTTCGATCGACCAGTTCCGTCAAGCGAAGAGGAAGGAGGGGAGGAAGATGAAGTGGAAGGCTGGGAGGCAACTCTTGTCTGATCTAACTGTTGACTCGACTGTTCAGGAGTGGTGGTATTCTGAACGACATTGGTCGAAAAGAGCCAAACTGGTAGGCCAATTGTCAGTCCTGGAAGCGACAATGTGGCCATGTGGGGCGCACCAACATCTCCCCAAGAGGAGAAGGGACTAGGATTTCCACCCAAGGGAACTCCTTGGTTGGTGTGCTCCATCTTTTCAACCTAAAGATCAACGCAGGATTAAAGGGTGATTGTTCCGTTTAAAATAAATTGTTAACGACGCTTTTAGACACAACTTGCTTTTTCATTTTTAAAGAGTCCAGAAAAAGCTAAAGACGACTCTAGTCTCCTTCGATGTTTTAACGAGCCCGAAGTGACAAATGCTCGGATGGAATTTTTCTGTTATAGAGTCTGAAAAAGGCCAAAAGAAACTGCTCTGGAGATCTAGGCAGAGGGTGTGCCAAACTTTTCGCAAAACCACATAATACTTTTTACGGTACGGGTGGTCAATCTTCTTGAATGCTGTGTTCACTGCATTGCGATCAGTAGGGCAGCCGACACGGCTTCCTAGGATAAAAGATATATGCCTATAGGGGTCTCCCAATATATACGCGATGGTACGTGGGAGCACAATCCGTATTAGTGCCACCGACTCTCAGGAGGAATCACCCACCTTCTTCGAGATCAACAGTCACTATGTTTAACAACGCCGGAACACGTCTCTAGCCTAGACCTCTATGTTGTGCGTTATGTTACAAAGCGTTGTTAGATTCATTCAGTTTATTTTAGGTTCTTTTTAAAGTTTGCCTTTCAAGGTTCACCACGAGATGTATGATACAAATTCCTAAATGCAGTCTAAGATGATAAGCAAGCTTTATTATCTTTCAACTTTGAAAATCCTAGCTACTAAGGGAAAAGAGAGCGACTATCTTTTCTCAAAGAGCAATCAGCACACTCTAATGCACTTTCCCTAAATCCAACATGCAAACTATCAAATGCAAAATGCACAATGCAGGTGTTTGTTTTCAAATTTCTTAGTATAAATGCCTACAAAGAAAGCTTTTTGCACAACTTTGAATTTGCTTTTACAATGATCAAAATAAACAAGTTCTTTTTCTCTAAAATCAACAAGGGTAGAAGAGATTACAATCACTTTGTGATTTTCGAAATAAAGACTCGTTTTGACACTTTGAAAAGAACAAATTCAAACCAATAAGCAAAAGCAAAACTATAATCAATCTGAACAAACAGACAATGAACTCTCTTCTAAGATCACTCACAATCAAATCTGAATCAAAGGCTACAGAAAGACTACTTCACTCATGCAAAGGAAGACTGTAAATGACGTCACAAACACATAAAAAACATTCACAATCTTTTTGTACAAAAATGGGGCGGAATTCAAGCAAAGAGAAGGGTTATCAGACTAGTACCTAAGCTGGTTAAAGGCTGCAAAAACAGAGATCAAAACAGGGCAAAAAAGGACAAAGAACCCCAGCTGCACAAGGCCACACTGGTTCAACGCAGGTCCAACACTGTCAGTTTGACATTCAGTGCAGGTAGCCCCTTCGGGACCTGCGTTGAAATGCATACTGCCTTCACAGTGCCTGCGCTGAAGAGAGAAACTCTCGTTTCCCTTGGTTTCTGGGTCACAAAATGCTCAAAAATCAACTGTTTCAGGCCAAATCAGAAACACAAGCAAGGTATAAATAGAGGGATGCTTTGATAGGGTACTAA
Source organism: Pinus tabuliformis (assembly GCA_031772625.1). Lineage (NCBI taxonomy): Eukaryota > Viridiplantae > Streptophyta > Pinopsida > Pinales > Pinaceae > Pinus > Pinus tabuliformis. The sequence goes on from CM062817.1 coordinate 654,995,705, forward strand.
ATACTATCACAAGGATCATCAAATCATTTGTGGATCTAGTTTAGATCATAGACAAGTCCAACACACTAGATCAAAGCAGCAACTTTTAGTTTGCATCCGGGAAAGATGCAGTTCAATAGTAGCTGTCAAGTCTATGAAGTAAACAAATGACGGAAACACAAATGAAATGAATAAACAAGTTCTTCCCCAGCGGAGTCGCCAATTTGTTGTGGGGAAAAATGCCTATGCAGGACGATCCTATCCACCTAAGGTGTGACAGCGCCTTAGCAACAAACGAATACAGCTATCATGATTACTTCCTTTATGAAATATGAAAGAGAGGAGATCGGCAGACTTACCATTGTCTTCCGGTTGTCCCTCGAACTAGATCCTCTTCTCTTTGTGTGTCCACAGCTACTTGCCTCCTCGCTTGATCAAGAGAACAACTACTTGAATCCCACGATATCACAAGAGAACAGATACCTGTGACAAGAGAACAGCTACTTGCAACAAGAGAAGAACACAATACAAAGGCAAATATACATATTCATAAATGATTCAGGATTAGAAGTAAATCAAATATACTAATGCAATCATACAAAATACACCAGCATATAGGAAAGAATCAAGATAGCTTTATTGAAAGTAACAGGGTTCAGGAAGAGATACAACCCATAGGGCTCCAACCCAGCATCTCCTTCCCAGCAGAATGGAATTCCTTCTTCAGCTCCCTTCAAAGCATAACACACCCAATGTTTCTAGCCACAAACCAACAACAATTCTTTGCAAATACCAAATTCCAGCCTCCTGGATCTCATGGAGGAGAGATCCATATATAGATGTTTTGGAGAGAGGATGAGTCAGCTTGAGATCTGACTAGTGTCCTCTCCCACTTCAGTTCTTGAGTCCACTTGGAGGTTCTTGCTTCCACTTGGAGATTTGGAACCTCTTACTCATAACCAGTCGAATTCCCTGATCCAAGTGTCATTTTGGAAGCTTCCTAGGCATTGACACCTTGAGAAATGACTCTGCCACTTGTCCAAACTCCCTCAGCGCAGGTAGCCTTCTTTGCTGTTGACATTCAACGCAGGTAGACATTGGAGCAGTTGACATTCAGCGCAGATGCTCAGTGGAGCAGTTGACATGATCCAGAATTGCCTTGTTTTTGAGTGTTTTCAGGTGGAGAACTTCTGTGAATTGTTGTGGTTACTTGGCCTTGTTCCTCTAGGGGTAGGAACAACATGTTTAGGGACTTTGGATCCCTTGATTATTGACATTTCATGCTCAGTGATGCAAGGCACACAAATGTCTATAACAACTATTGCCTTTGGTCTGAATTTGTGACTTTCTAGTGTCAAAAACAAGTATTTATTTCAAAATCTTAAAGTGTCGTAATCGTCTTTATCTTTTGATTTTGAAAAGAAGCTTGTTTGTGTTTGTCGCTTGAAAGCAAATTCAGATTTGTACATCAACTTTCTTTTTAGCATCAATACTAAGAAAGTCGAAAACAAATACACGCACATGTGCATTTGCATATTGACAGTCTGTTTGACTTGATTTAGGAAAGTGAATTTACGGTGTGCTCTTTGCTCTTTGTGAAAATATTGTGTCTTTCTTTTCCCCTAGTAGCTAGGATTTTCATTGCAGAAAAAAGATAAAAGTTTGTTTATCATCTTTAGATTGCATTTTAGGAATTACATCTACATCTCGTGGTGAACCCAAAAGGAAAACTTCATAAGAAAGATCAACTTAAAATAAATTCAATGAATCTAACAATGCTTTGGAACTTAACACACAACATTAGAGGTCTAGGCTAGAGACGTATTCCGACGTTGTAAAGCCTGGTAACTGTTGTCCTCACTGATGGTTGGGTGATTCCTCCACTTTGAGATGATAAGTGCCAGTACGGACTTGTGCTCCCACGTACCGTCGAGTATATTTTGGGAGACCCCTATAGGCTTAAATCCTTTATCCATAGGAAGCCGTGTCTGCCGCCCTATCGATTGCAATGCACTGAACACAGCATTCGGGAAGATTGACTGCCGTACCGTAAAAAGTATTCTGCAGTTTTGCGATTGGTTTGGTACTCCCTCTACCTAGATCTCCAGAGCAGTCCCTTTCGTTCCTTTTCAGACTCCTTAATGGAAAAGGTCCATCTGAGCACTTGTCACTTCAGGCTCATTAAAAATCGAAGGAGACTAGAGTCATATTTTGTTTTTTCTCGACTCTTAAAAACTGAAAAAAGAAGTTGTGTCAAAAGCGTCTAAAATTCATTTAATTTGAAAACATACTTCCCCTTTTATTTTAGTTGATCGAGTAATCCGCAATCGTGGAAGAAAGTCAATTGAAACCCCGTCGTTCACAGAGGCTTACGAGTCAACCGTCTTTGTCTCCGGAATCGAAGCCGGTACGGACAAAGCGAACTCATTTAACTGGTTCCAAATCTCCTATTAAAGTTAGAACAAGTGTTCCAACGACATCAGAGACTCCGGTTACTCCAAAAATTTCTGGAATCCCTGCCTCTACAGAAGAAGTTCAACAGCCACAGAGGGACAGTGATACTGATCCTAGTCTGAGAGTAAACACTTGTGTTACCGAACCAGTTTCATCTACAACCAGTTCGGAGAGTCTTGCTCTTCAAACATCTATTGCTGTCGATTCCATACCTTCTTCGGCACCAGAAATATTTTATGGACCTGACGGTCTTCCCCTTCCACCTGGTCTGATTTCCATTGAAGAAATTGTAGAAGATCCTCAAACAAGTACTCCAACGCACTTTGGAGTCGGGATCACTCTATATCCTTCTTCATCAGAAGTTAGTCTACCACCAGTGGAAGCTCCTGTAGAATCACTAGGTAATCTTTTGGATAGACTACAAATGTCTGAACAACCGTCAACATCTAGGACTGTGTCATCTGACACAGCGACGGCAGAACTTCCTGCTATCACTCCGACAATGTTCGCCGGCATACCATCTGTCCCGACTAGCTCTCAGCCGCTAGAAGGAGCCCACTCAGGGGCTATTACAACAGTATGGTCTGTTCCTATTTGTTCATCCGGAATAATATCTAGAAACTCTTATGTTGAGTCTCAACAAATTGATCCATTTGGAGGTCAATTTGGGCAGTCCGGTCCCCAAGGGCAAACAATTCCCTTGAGTTCCGGATTACCACCGTATGGGGGGCAGTATGCCCTTTCATTATCCCCTCCAGGAGGATATCCATACGGGAGTTCACAACAACATTCAGGTTACACTGGAATTACCTCAAGTGGTTGGGTACCTATACTACCTCAACAACCAAGAGTTGTGTATTCGATGCAACAATGCGTACCTATGTCGAATATCCCGACTACGCCAGCTATTGTGACGGTGTCGCAAGTTCAAACGCTGCCTGTTGTATGCCAACCTCAGGTTTCTCAGGTTGTAATGCAACAGCCCCTTGACCCTGCGACTCAACCACAATCGCCGACTGGTGGAGCGACGCAGGTCCAGACGGGTACAATTACCCCTCACCTTGGTCAAACGGTTAGTATAGCGCAACAGCACATGGCTTCACAACCATGGCTGGTGCAATACCAACAACCACAATTCCAACAAGTATACCAAGGTTCTGAGCAGCAAATCTTTGCGAACAGTGGACAACCGTACATTCAAAGCGGTCAAAATCAACCATTTTACAATGGTCATGTCCACCAACCTTACCAAACATACCAACATCAAATGCATTATGCTGGTATGCAAAGACCAACTGCTCAGGCAATCCCATCTTATCCTGGGTATGCTTCACCTAACCTGAATCAACAGTTACCCTTTTTGGCAACCTTAGAGTTACCTGATTTAAATCGGTTAACAAACGATCCAATTGCTTACGCCCCTTGGTGGCTAGTGATTCTGCATAAACTTCCATCAGATATTCCTAAATTTAATGGAAATCTGGGTGAAGATCCATCGAATCACGTGATGACATTTCATCTATGGTGTTCATCAAACACCCTAAATGATGATTTGATAAGGCTTCGCCTCTTTCAGAGGACGTTAACAGGTTCGGCGGCAAAATGGTACATTGAATTGCCTAGAGCTTCGTTCGACAACTTCAGTACCTTAGCCACAACCTTTTTAACCCATTTTCAATTACCAATAAGGTACGAAACGGGAAAAAAACTTCTTACCAACTTCAAACAGACAACGGCCACTCACATATCTGATCATATACATGAGTGGCGACGTCGTCGTAGGATGGTAAAAACGTACGTCCCCGATCAGCTATTAGCTGAATGTTTTATCAATTCGTTACTACCTTCCATCACAGAAGATGTGGCAAAGGGGGGAGTCATAACAGAAGAGCAAGTTATCGCTCGTGCACAATATCTGGACTTGATTTACACTCAGTCCGGCACGCTCTACGACAAAATATCTGACGCCCCTAGACCGGAATTCTCAATTCCTCCTCCTCCTAAATCAAACAATGACTCTCATGCCGGCGATGGCGTGATTGGCACGACAGACACGAAATTGACAAAGGCTACATCCAAAAAGGCCCATAAGATTTCAGGTCAAAATGCAAAAAATGAACTTCTTGCTTCGGAAGTAAATGCCGTATCGACAGATAAAGGCAAAGAAACCAAACAACCAGGGAGCAAGAAGAAAGGTAAAGGGAAGAAGAAGAAACAGGAGGGATCATCACCTGAAAAATCTTCTTCAAACCCTCCTGGAGATAGGAAACCGAAAAATCCATGCTTCATATGCAATGAGGATCATTGGACCGCAAATTGTCCACACAAAGCTGAGATTAAGAAATTCTTGAAGAATTCAAAAACATCCGCAGTGTTAACTGATCCGTTTCCAAATCCAGGAACAAATCTGGTTGAAAGTGGAAATGCTTCCCCGTCTCAAGTGCTAATGTTGTCGGTTTCAAAACAACAAAATGATGCTTTGATATCAACAAGGAACAAAGATTATGGGAATCCACAGCTGTCGAACAACAAGGATAAAGATCAACCAAGTAGTTCGACAACATCTTCGACAGAAGTTGTGCCACCCACCATTCCTGAATTAACGATAAAACCGCCAAAGGCAGTAGTACACAAGTCAACATTTAATCCCCGCGCTAGAGCGGCACAACATTATAACATAGTGGAAGATTTGGCCCAATCGTCATCCGATATGTCGACTCTTGAAGTACTACAAAATTGACCATCCCAAAGACAGGCTTTTTTATCAGCCATTGGTGGGATTAACCCAAAGGATTCCAATCTTGTATCCTTTGATCATAAAGGATACGATCCACAGTTACCAGCTCAACTAGCTTTCCTTATTCAAGTGAAAACCCTCAACAAAATTGTTCATAGAACAATTATTGATGAGGGGGCATCTACATGCATTATGTCGATGAGTTGCTGGAAAACTTTAGGATCTCCAACCTTGTCGCGATCTTCGACGACATTAAAAGCATTCAACGGAAGGACATATACCCCATATGGTATCCTAAGTAAATTGAATGTTGAACTAGGAGGGAAAGCGGTAGAAATAGATGTTGAAGTCATCGATGGGAATCTTGACTACAACATCCTACTAGGAAGACCATGGATTTATGCCATGGCAGCTGTTGTGTCGACCTATTTTAGAAAGATTTCATTTCCCTTTCAAGGAGGGATTACAATCGTCGATCAACAAAACTTCCTCCCCAATAGTTCTCAAGTTACTGGAAGCATTCCCATGATCCATGGAAGCCCTCATTCGCTTCAGAATATCAGAGTAGGCCTACTAAAAGATCCTATACTAATGGGAACTTTCGCTCTTCCACCTCCAATCAATCTGTCGGAAGTAGCGACGATAGGAACCTGCAACATGATATCTTCTACAAAGATCTCAGAAAACGATATCGACATGGATCATGCAGAGGTTTTTCCCCCAAGCCCAACGGATATATTATAGCAATCAATGTTCCTAGCATGGGAGGCAAACCCAAATCAACGCTCATCAAGCGTTTGGATAGATAGGTCTAGAGAATATGGTACTCCTTCAGATCCTTGGTCGCGAGTGCATGTCACCGACGAAGGAATTGTCCAATCAATGGTAATTGAAGGAGCACCATGGAATGATTCCCACCATCGTTCTCTTCTTTCGGATTGTGGAGAAGATACTCAAAATGACCTTTATCATCCTTCAGTCTTTGATTTTCTGTCAAATATTGTAAAACGGTGGATTCCGAGCGAAACTTATCCAACATTGAAGAGACTATAGCCATAAATATCTCGACCAAAACAGAAGTTGTAAAGAATATTTATGTTGGCAAACGTTGTTCTCCTTCAGAACTGGAAATATATAATGCTCTTTTTCGCGAATTCAGAGATGTCTTTGCTTGGTCATATAGTGAAATGCCAGGCATTGACTCGAGTATCGTTGAACATGAAATTAAGATGTATCCAGATGTCAAACCAGTACGACAACGGTTAAGGCAGCTGCACCCCAAGAAAGCCGCTGCCATTAAGGCAGAAGTTGAAAAACTTCTCCATGCTGGTTTCATCTACTCGGTTCCTCTAACCGATTGGGTATCGAATATTGTCCCTGTTATGAAAAAACAAGGGACAATTAGAGTGTGCGTCGATTATAGGGATGTAAATCAAGCTTGTCCAAAAGACAACTACCCTACACCCTTCATTGACCAGATAATCGATGAATGCGCCGGATGCGAAATCTTTTCATTCATGGATGGATTCTCCGGGTATAATCAAATAAATATCTGCCCACAGGACCAGTCAAAGACTGCATTTATTTGTCCGTGGGGCACATTCGCATATCGAAAATTACCCTTTGGTTTAAAGAACGCAGGGGCAAAGTTTCAGTGGGCAATGAATTATGCTTTCCATGACATCAAAAACATCGTTCAACCATACCTCGACGACCTTCCGGTTCATTCGCGAAAGTGGACTGGTCATCCGCAACATTTAAGAGCGATATTTCTACGTTGCCGACACTACAAGATACGACTCAATCAGCACAAATGTGTATTTTGCGTCAGTTCTGGTCGTTTACTTGGCTTTGTAGTCTCCAAGGATGGGATTCGTCTCGACCCGTGTAAGGTCCAGGCAATCATAAATTTGCCTCCACCTTCGAATTTGCTTCAGATTCAGAAACTCCAAGGGAAAGCAAACTTTCTGAGGAGGTTCATTCCAAATTACGCAGAACTTGCTAAGGGTTATACACGTCTTTTGAGAAAGGAGGTACCCTTTGTCTGGGATCAGGTTGCAAAATCTTCCTTTGATGCTTTAAAAGATTCCCTGATGAAAGCATCATTAATGTACACCCCTGATTATCAAAGAGATTTTAACCTGTATCTGGCTGCAGCAGATACGACCATAGCAATGGTTTTAGTTCAAGAAGTCGATGGAATTGAGCACCCTATATATTATTTAAGTAAAAACTTAAATGATACAGAAAGAAAATATTCTTACGTTGAAAAGCTAGCGCTTGTAGCTGTTCAAGCGATACAAAGATTTCGACACTATGTCCTCTTTCGAAAAACTACCATTCTGTCAGATTGAAACCCCATGACTTATATATTGTCACGACAGTTACTGGGGGGAAAATACTCAAAATGGATAGCAATCCTACAAGAGTTTGACCTGGAATTTGTAAAATCCAAGTCAAAGAAAGCTCTAGTTTTCGCAGAATTATTGTGTGATCTCCCACTCTAAACAAAAACGTATTTGATACCAAGCAAAAGACTACATGATCGTCGGTGATACACTTTACTGTCGTGGTATCGATATAGTTCTGAGAAGGTGCCTCACCCATGAGGAGGCTGAAAGAGTCCTGAATGAGTGTCATTCAGGCGCGTGTGGGGGGCATCAATATAGATATGCTACAACACAAAAAAAATTACGAGAAGGATACTTCTGGCCAACAATGTTCAAATATTGCATAACCGCAGTCACAAGTTGCCATGCTTGTCAAATTTTTGATAGCAAAACCAGAAGACCACCTGCACCTCTACAGCCAATAGTTGCTGTTGGGCCATTCACCAAATGGGGCATCAATTTCATGACATGTAACCCCACCTCCGGGGGGCATGGGTATATCATAGTCGCAGTTGACTATTTTACCAAATGGGCCGAGGCGATGCCTACATTAGATAATACTGGTGAAACAGCTGCCCTCTTCTTTTTCAATCATGTAGTCGCCAGATTCGGCGTACCACAGGCTATAGTCATAGATCATGGATTGCATTTTCGCAATCACATGATGATCGAATTAGCTGCCAAACTAGGGTGGTCTCACGACAGCTCTACTCCGTATTATCCACAAGCTAACGGACAAGTTGAAGCGATCAACAAGGTCCTAAAACGCATGTTGAAAAGGATGATCGGAGTTCACAAAAGAAGATGGCATCTAATCCTGTACTCATCCTTGTGGGCTTACCGAACATCGGTAAGGAATGCAACCGGGTTCACACCCTTGCAACTGGTATATGGCCTGGAAGCAGTCTTACCAATCCAGTGTGAAATCTCATCTCTCAAACTCGCAATTGATCTCCTCCCCGGAACTTCAGAAGAAGAGACTCGTTTCTTGGAATTAATCCAATTGGATGAAACCCGTCGTGACGCTGCTTTGGCTAACGAAGCCCATAAGAAACGAGTCAAGGCGCAGTTCTACAAAAATGTAAAACCCCGTGTCTTCTCTGAAGGTGACTTGGTCTTGCTTTATGTCGTGGCGGAAAAAGTCGTTTGTGTGGACACAACTGACCTCCCTAGGAGTCTAAACTCTCTAGCGACAAACAAGACAAAATGGAGCGATCTTTCTCTAAATACACCTTTTAAAACATGAAAACTACAAGTGTTTAGGCTTACCTTATTCCAAAACGCTGTTGTTGTAGTCCGTCCTTGCCGATCCGTATGAGCTCCTCCTTCACATCAATTCCTGCAACCACAAACAATCAAACAATTACCAAGCACTTGCATCTCATATAATAAAACATATATTCAACATGCAGACCAAGGAACACATGAAATAACTCATTAACACAAGCTATTGAGAAAAATGAACCAGTTTGTATTAATAACGAAACAAAGAAACTCTTACAACCTGGCCTTGGTGTTGTGCAAGTTCCTCCCATGGTCCATCAAGGGTTTTCCTCTACTTTGACAAAGCTCACCCACTTCCAAGTAGAATCAAGCAAAGACAATCTCTCCTCACAAGGTTCTAAATGGGAGTCCTAATTCCTGCAGCATTTACCCAAAGAAAATGTATAGCTTCAACCTCTCCTCCCTCTGGCTCAATGCCTTTATTTATAGTGCTGTAAAGAGGTTATTCAGGTCCACCATCAATGGGATAATCCCCCTCTTTGGGTGGGATAGCTCCCTTATTGATGGGATAAGTTCCTCCTTAATAGGGATACATGAACCAACTGGAGGCGCATCCATTTCATCAAACCGACCTCTAGAAAGTTCTAGAAGTAACCACAAGTAACTTTTTTAAGATGAAACTTGCGCATTTTGCCTTTTACAGAAGGACGCACCTGTTCCTTAACATACAGAGCATCTTAGGACGTAGCTTTTGTGAACATTGTGAGCATCCCCGCAGGTAAGGCTTGAGAGAACCTGCGTCCCCAGAGATAATCACATTTTTTACAAGACTTTCTCTCTTCTTTGAGTTTGAGATGGATAGCAGAGGCATAAGACTTGCCTAAGAGGGTAGCATGACTGTTGATTGAGCCATACTAACTGTAAATAGTCATGGTGACATTTTTTAGTGTAACAGATTGCCCCCTAAAGTGCGAAGCCTGGAATAGATTAGGGTTTTGTAATTCTAGGAAGGGTAAAGCGCTTTATCATTTCAAGGATTGTCTTGTGGATGTCCTGGTTGGAACCTGCAATTTTCAACACAAAATACATGTATAAGATTATATCATCACTGAGGTAGGCATTCCCATACTCAGATTCAAAACTTTAACTAATGGACTAACTACTCTGATACATGAATGATCTTGCAGTACATCATTTTTATAGGCTTTTGTAGACACAGTATGGACGCAGCCATCTGTTTATGATTAGTCTACATAGATAATGAATACAAAACTCCTTGCAGCCTGGATGGTAGAAACTAGATCCAGGGTCTTCACTTCTACTTCCCGAATTGGTACGATTCTAGCCATGTGATTAAATGATTTGATGTCGAACATGTTAGAAACCACTTGATTACCAGTCGATGATGTAAACTGTTAACAAGCGTGAGAGAGACCACCAGTAATGTCAATGGTTCTCAAAGTACCAAGCACAACCCGTGAAATGTGAATAGATGTTTTGATGTCGAACACTTCACGGAATCCTTTGATCGAAAGTCAATGATGTAAACTGATGTCAAAGGTGAGAAACTTGCCATTGATGCATGCAGACTTCAAGGTACTGTCGATTCCTAAGTCATCTTTCCAGATAATGTGTCGATGTCGATAGAAAGCGACCCGTTGCAGGCAAGCCCGCAACACGAAATCATTGTTCAAGTTGAAGAAATGTTGCTGTAAGGACTGACTCAGGGATGGTCAAATGGATGACAAGTATTTTGCAGATGAAAGTTTTGCTTGCAGACCTCTTGAACACATAACGACACGACAGATGGCTTGGTGACGAATAACTCAAAGTTAATCCCCAGAACCCGGTTAAAGACTTTCAAAGTGGTTTGATCAACTGTGAGGTAAAAGATTTCCCAACCCAGGTGAATGAAAAAGTGTCGTGTTCAAGAGTGGTAATAAAGTTTCTTTCGAGACAAAAGGTAACAAACAGGTTCATTCTTCTCTCTTTTCCCCCACCATTTCTGGCAAGTACCTCTTTATTTTTAACAAGCTTGAGGAGGATAACATATGCTTGATTATAAGCTCATCCTTCGGACGAGTCCAACCTAGTTTAAATTCGAACCCTAGGAAGGAGTGGTTCGTTCCTGTTTGTAATTGAACAGGTCCTCTACTGTAAAAGTTTAAAGAGCCCAGTATAGGAGAAACTCGGCGTTTTTCAATTTTAGAGAGTCTGAAAAAACTAAAGGAGACTCCACGTTGAACTTTTTCGTACATTTGTGTCCCTCAAGCCCGAAAAAGTATAAAATAATACCTAGGGGAACCGCTTGATCTTGCGACCAAGGAGTACTTTCATAATAGTGTCGTTGACCTGAAAAGTAAAAAGCGATCAAGGACACGTCGTTTTATTTCCTTATCGAGTTTGAAACGACAAAAACCCGGCAATCTTTTCCTGATTTTGCAGTCAGAAAAGAGCTAAAAGGGGACCGTCTTTTAATTCCGTTTTAACGAGTGTAAAAGAAATGCTCGGCGATCTTTTCATGTTTTAGGAGTCAGAAAAGAGCTTAAAAGATGACTCTGATATTTTTGTTCGTGCAAAATGACAATTTCCCTCGAAATCCCTTTGTCCTGCACAAAAGCAACACATTACTCATACCTGTTTAAAATAGGCAAAAATACATCGAAAAACATCTTTTCATGGTAAAAAATGAACTAATTCATCCAAAAAACCTATAAAAAGACCTTTTACCATGTCATTTTTACCGTTTGACTGTTGAGGTTGAAAAAGGAGCTTTTGACAAGAAACTTCCCGTGGTCGCTGCGGAAAATCCGACCGTCGGAATCGAACACCGTCTTATCCAGGTATTTTACACCTCCTACTCTGCATTTCTATCCATTTAGAATTAATTTTTAGGTCTTAGTTTCATTTTTTGGGGGGGTTTTGGTTTTGGAATGCGCCTCTCGGCGGACGCGGGTGCCCTTCGGGTGACCCGCGTCCCCCGACTTTTTCCTATACAGGAAAATGGTCGGAAGACGCAGTCCGCCTTTAGGCCAGCCGCGTCCGGGCGCCCTGTGCTGTAAAGTCGGGGTGCGTCTTCCGTGAAATGCGCATTTCAAAACCCCAACCCCCTCAAATAACTATCTAAAAATTCCCAAATCAATTTCTAATGACTATTTCTGGTGTGCAGGGCATTAACCATGTTAGATTGGAGAGAACGAGAGCATGTAGAGGATGATGAAGTTGCAATAAATCATCAACCTTCCCTGGATGCCCTAAGAGCATGCGGGTTATACAAATACTGGACCATACCGGGCATGAGGGGCCAGGTAAGATTCTTGGAATGGCTGGTTGAGCAATGGAACGTTCAAGAACAATGCTTTTACATAGGAGGGCACCAGCTCGAGATAGAGCCCTCGGATGTATACTTTCTCACTGGCTTGCCGAACAGAGTCGAGCAACTCAGTCTTGAGGGGACTAGGCCGGGTGGCCAATCCCTTGATAGTCTCCGCGACGAGTGGTGCACGCCTGGGGCTCACCATTCGAAAGGCATAGAGATAAAACACATCACTCTGCGTGAACTCAAAGTCATAGCGTTCACGGTTACCAGAATTTGCGGCGCGGCCGCTTTACACATTGCTTCCGGATCCCAAATGCGGATGGCAATTGACTGTTACCAAGGCACCATTTTCAACTGGTGTGAAGCTGTGTCGGCTCATATGAAGAGCCAACTGACCAAGGCAAAGAACGGACGACTAAAGACTTTTGGATATGGGCCTCTAGTCGTGAGCTTTGCCTTGGAGAGAGTTCCAATGCTGATCCCTCAGCAACTCACTGTTGATATCTTGGGTCCTCGGGAGCCAAAGCTGATACGATGGGTTGCGGTGATGGCCCAGCATCCTGACGAGGGCACGGCGGTGGTTCGATTCTCAGATAGTTACTTTCACTGGTTAGAGGACCAGGTTTTTTCGATACAGGACTTTCCGTATGCCGGAGTGGATTTTAGAGGTGATCCGGACATGGTTCTTCCACCGGGAGAACAATGGGATGACAGAGGTACTTTATTTTTCACAAGTTTTCTAATTATGTATTTTTTTTTATTTTTCATATATATCGTCTCAAAACTAATAGTAAAATTTTCAAAATGCAGATGTTGGTCCACAGCGTCCAGCCAACCTCCGGCCTTTTGATAGACTACATCCAGCTGCACCGGTACCGGCCCCACAGGACGCGGCTGCAGAAGTACTAGCTGAGTTGGAGCATGATCTAGAGCATCTCACGGCAGATATACCTGAGACTACTATGGACGACATTCCTACCAGGCTTCAGCGCTTCGTAGTCGCGGTCCCTGGACCGTTTAGGAGATTTTTGCGTAAGGTAGCCCGCGCAGTGGTGTCATACAGAGAGCACCACCAGTGATTGACTAGTCACTTTTGTAGTCACATGTGACATTTTGACTTTTTGTACTTATCATTTTGCCGATCATAAGGTGTTTTTCAACCTATGATCGAAGACGATGTATATTTTTTGACACACTCCTATCTATATATATATCACTATTACCGGCTTATCTTGTTTAACATATGTGATGAAATGTTTTTAAATTTACTTGCATGATTATCGTAAATGTCTGTCCAACATTCGAGAAGCAATTGCATCTGCTAATGTATTTAAAGACCTTGGAATATGCTGATATTCAATGTAATCAAATTCACGTTCCAAGAGACGCACTCTCAAAAACAACCTTAATAACACAGGATTTCTAATGGCATAAACTCTATTAAGCTGTAATACAACAAGTTCAGAATCTAACCTCACTATCAAACGTCGAATTCCAAATGAAATAGATTCGGATAATAATTCAACCACTGCACTGTATTCTGCAATGTTGTTCGTTGTTTGACCGAGGCTTACCCCATGCATAGAAACTAACTCGTCAGAGGGCGAATAGATAACCCAAGCTGCGGAAGAGATATTCCGTGTACTACGACAAGCACCATCAGCAAATCCAATGTATGTTTGGAGAGGCGTCGACATCTGCAATATCAAGAGTAAAACCAAGATAAGCCAGAATAACGACGAAAACACACTCTCTAAGCTAAGCACACTGACTAAACTAACAAACATGCTAGCTAGAAAGAAAATCTAACCTATCTAAAGATTTCTCCATACCCACCATTTAAGCATAATACCTCTTTAGGTAAAGTCCATTTCTGGGTTTACCCAAAGAGTCCCCATCAAAATCAACCAGCTCATAAGCCCCTTTTGCTAGCTTTCGCTTTACAATGTAGGGTCCATGCCACATAGGAACGAATTTTCTAGCACCTAGCTTATCGTTAGCTTGATCATATAATAGCACTAGGTCTCCTTCCGAAAAACTTCGAGGTGTTACATTTCTATCATACTGAGCTTTCATTCGTTTCGCGTGAGTCTCGATTGCCAATGTAGCGTCACGTCGAGTCTCATCTAATTTAGCCAAGTACAATAAACGTTTCTCCTCTTCGGAAGTAGCTGGAAGTAATTCGACAGCCATTTGAAGTGATGGGATTTCGCATTCAATGGGTAACACAGCTTCCAAGCCATAAACTAGCTGGAAAGGAGTGAACCCTGTTGAATTTTTCACTGAGGTTCGGTATGCCCATAGCGCTGAAAATAACATGTTGTGCCAATTCGACCGATGAACACCAATGGTTCGTCGGATCATGATAACTAGAACTTTGTTGATAGACTCAACCAAACCGTTGGCTTGCGGATAATAAGGAGTAGAGCTATCGTGGCGCAAACCAAGCTGGCTTGTAAGCTCAGTCATCATGATGTTTCGAAAATGGCTCCCATGGTCAGTAATGATTGCTTGTGGGACACCAAACCTAGTTATGATATGATTGAATACGAAAACTGCAGCTGTTTTGCCGCTTGCGTCGAATGTAGGCATCGCCTCGGCCCACTTAGTAAAATAATCAACCGCAAGGATGATATACGCATGCCCCCCGGCCGAGTGAGGGTTACAAGTAATAAAGTCGATACCCCATTTGGCGAATGGACCAGCGGCAATTATAGGGTGGAGAGGAGCAGGTGGAGCGCGCATCTTGCGATCAAACACTTGACAGTTGTGGCATTTCCTGACGGCAATGATACAATCCTTAAACATAGACGGCCAGAAATAGCCAGCGCGCAACACCTTCTGAGCTGTGGCATACCCAGACATATGACCGCCACATGCTCCAGAGTGACAATCATTCAAAACTCTCTCAGCCTCTTCGTGAGTTAAACAACGTCGAAAAACTAAGTCTGCCCCCCGCGATAAAGTGTATCTCCAATAATTTTATATGGCTGGGATTGAAACCGAATTTTTCGACGTTCCGCTTTGGAAGCTTCAGGCCGAAAGGTTTGGGTTTGGAGATAGATGATTATATCCCCGTACCACGGATCTACAATACTGATAAGAAACAAAGATTCGTCCGCAATGGACTCTTCTGCCACAGTCTCTGTGTCAGCACTCGGGAAATCACACATCAATTCCGCGAAAACTAAGGATTTCTTAGACTTGGACTTCTCGAACTCCAAGTCGAACTCTTGCAGGATA
Source organism: Pinus tabuliformis (assembly GCA_031772625.1). Taxonomy (NCBI): domain Eukaryota; kingdom Viridiplantae; phylum Streptophyta; class Pinopsida; order Pinales; family Pinaceae; genus Pinus; species Pinus tabuliformis. The sequence goes on from CM062817.1 coordinate 655,011,051, forward strand.
ACGATCCATTTAGAGTACTTGCCCCCTAGCAATTGTTTTGTCAAAATGTAAATCATAGGGTTGCAATCCGAAATAACTGTAGTTTTACGGAGAAGAATGTAGTGACGAAAACGCTGGACAGCTTGAACGGCTGCCAGGGCCAATTTCTCCACATGCGAATATTTTAGCTCAGTGGGATTCAAGGTCCTACTAAGATAATATATCACATGCTCCGCTCCGAATTCATCTTCTTGAACTAACACCATTCCAATGGTGGAATGCGAAGCTGCGAGGTATAAGAAGTAGTCCTGGTTGTAGTTGGGAGGATGCAACAACGGTGCATGGGTCAACGCGTGTTTAAGTGCATCAAAAGATTGTTGGGCAATCTCGTCCCAAAAGAATTGTGCGTTCTGTTTCAACAACCGTGTAAAACCTTTAGTGACCTCGGCGTAGTTTGGGATGAATCGGCGTAAAAAGTTCGCTTTCCCTTGCAAACTTTGGAGTTGGCGCAAACTCGAAGGAGGAGGCAATTTGATGATAGCCTCGACTTTCGAGGGATCGACGCGAATGCCGGCTTTTGAAACAACAAATCCCAGCAATCGACCTGTTTCTATACAGAAAACACACTTGTGGGGATTCAACCGAATTCGATAATGCCTACACCTCATAAAGATTGCTCGTAGGTGGACAAGGTGATCAGCTCGATGTAAAGAATGAGCAGGCAAATCATCGAGATAGGGTTGCACAATGTGCTTGATGTCATGAAATGCATAAGACATCGCCCGTTGAAAAGTAGCCCCGGCATTCTTAAGCCCAAAAGGTAATTTGCAATAAGCAAATGTCCCCCATGGACAAATGAATGCCGTTTTTGGTTGGTCGGCAGGTAGAATATTGATTTGATTATAGCCCGAAAAACCATCCATGAAGGAAAACATTTCACTTCCGGCACAATCATCAATAATTTGATCGATATAAGGCGTAGGATAGTTGTCTTTTGGACAAGCTCGATTTATATCCCTATAGTCGATACAGATTCTTATTGTTCCTTGTTTCTTGTTAACCGGAACAATATTCGATACCCAATCCGTTAACGGGATCGGATAAATGAAACCTGCTTTCAACAGCTTTTCGACTTCTGCTTTAATCGCAGCCGCTTTTCGAGGGTGAATCTGACGCAACCGTTGCCGGACGGGTTTAGCATCCGGGTAGGTCTTTATTTCATGAACAACAATGGCAGGATCGATTCCCGGCATTTCCTCGTAAGACCAGGCAAACACATCGCGGAATTCTTGGAATAGGGCCTTGTAAATTTGGATTTCTTCTTCAGTACATGCGGCACCTATATGAATGTTCTCCTCAATTCCGGGCTTCACTGAAATATCAATGGGAATAGTACGAGAAATATTCCCTAAATTCAACTCTGAATCAGAATGTTTCGTTGGATCCTGAGCGTCTTTGACATATTCAGCGGTAAAGATAGATGAAAAATCATTTTCAAATGCATCATCCTTAGGTAAAAACGAAGATCTGTGATGGAGATCCTCCCATGGTAGATCATCTACACTCAGGATTTCGCGAAGTTGTTCGTCAGATGACACGACTTCGGGAAACGCTATCCGTTCTAAGGGTGAGGTGAAAAGTGATTCTTCACTGACCACATTCATTTGGTCGATTTCGGTTGAATGCGAGTCGGTAAAAGACATGACAGCTTCATAAGCAATTTCATATGGACTCAAAGGCATAGCATCACCGAATGAGTCTATCTCAGAGTCAGATGGGACAATCCAAGGATCGTCATAAATAATGTTTTTTGATGTAATCATATGAATTGTCGCAAATGAAGGGTCTACGTTGAGTGGAGGGAGAGGAAAAGTTCCCAGTAAACCGGAATCCTTAACTAAACCTACACCAACGTCCCTATAAGGGATTGTCGTCTTACCGACATGCTGGATACTCTCTGAAGAGGCTGGGTCGGATGAAAAGTATGTCAGCTGATCAATAGTCACGATCTTACCGTTATGTGGAAACTTAATTACTCTGAAGACCGATGAAACGACCGCTTTCATAGCATATGACCAACTTCGACCCAAAAGAAGGTTGTAGTCTAGAGGGGCATCAACCACTTCCACATCCAGACTAACGGTTTTACCTTCTACCCCTATAGGCAATTCTTGTAGAATACCAAACGGACGGAACCCACGGCCATCAAAGGCCTTAAGGATGGTGGGGGATTGGTTCAACGAAGGAGAACCAAGGGATCTCCAACATTGAATCGACATAATACACGTAGAAGCTCCCTCATCAATCACAGTCCGATGAATAGGCCTGTTTTTTACTATCACTGGAATTTGGAAAGCCATTTGATGGGGGAGACGCGGTGTACTATTTTCTAGATCGAAGATCATTAGATTCGGATCCTGAACATCAACAGCTCCGATAGCCGACAAAAGCAATTTTCGTTGTGCTGGGCATGATTGCAGCACTTCTAACGCCGACATTGCTGAGGGTGAAACAGCTAAGTCCTCAACAATGTTGTAATTCTGGGCTGCTCTCGCATGTGGATTGAAAGCAGACCTTCGAAGTACACCCTTGGCGGGCGGCTTAATCACTAAGTCTGGGTTAGGTTTTTCGATCTGTAGTGGATCGGAACCAGGAGCTGAGGTTGATGGGTTAGAGTGAGAAGATTCTGCTTCCTTACCATCAACAGGATTCTTACTACCATAATCTTGCGATCGAGTCGCAATCCTCACATGAGACATCATCAAAATGGGTTCTTCACTGGCATTCGAAGAAGAACCTATCATCTTATTCTCCTGCTCTGGAAATGGAATTTTTAACACAGCAGGAGTGGGAGCACCTTTGACTATTTTCACAACCTCGGCCCGATGAGGGCAATCTCTCGTAAAATGATCCTCTTCACAAACAAGACAAGGATATCGAGGTTTGCGCTTTTCGTCATTGGTTTCCGACTTTTCTGTTTTCTCCTTCGGAGCCTTGTCTGCTTTAGCCTTCTTCTTTCCTTTCTTCTTTCCACCATTTTTTGATTTGGCCGTAGATGACTCTACAGCGTGAATATCGGCGGTAAGTTCAGGAGAAGACTCTCGTGTCGGAAAATCAGGCAAAGTGATAATTGGAGTAGTTGAAGCCTTGGAAGACTTCTTCTTGCTCTTTGTATTCACGATACCAATCATACCATCAGCGGCATGAGATCCCGAAGGAGCAGCAGCGATTTGATTCGACTTTGGAAGATCCGGAACCTTCTCGTGTAATGTACCCGACTGAGTGTAAACTAAGTCAAGGTATTGTGCCTGAGCAATGACTTGCTCCTCAGTAACTACTCCGGCCTTAGCTACATCTTCAGTAATCTTCGGTAATAATGATTTGACAAACCATTCAGCTAAGATTTGGTCCGGGATAAAAACTTTCACTAACCTCCTACGACGTCTCCACTCATGGATGTGATCAGAAATGTACGTGGACGTCGATTGTTTTAGTGAAGTTAATAACTCCGTGCCGTTATCGTATCTGACCGGCAACTGAAAGTGAGTTAAGAACGAGGTAGCTAACTGGCTAAAGTTGTAAAAAGAGGCCCGTGGTAACTCAATGTACCACTTGGCCGCGAGACCAATGAGTGTACGCTGGAAAAGACGTAAGCGGATCGAATCATCCGAGATAGAATTTGAAGCACACCAGAGGTGGTAAGTCATCACGTGATTGGACGGATCCTCTCCAGACTTACCTTCGAACTTGGGTATATCACTGGGCAACTTATTTGGCATTGGCGGCCAGAACTAAAGATATTGAATTGGATCATTAGTTAGGCGCGTCAAGTCGGGTAAATCCAAAGTTGCAATAAACGGTAACTGCCGGTTAGGATCTCTAAAACTTTGGGTCACAATACCAGCCCCAGGAGGAGGATATCCAGGATAACTAGGAACAGGAGTCGCATTTGGGATATTATATCCTCCTGGAAAACCAGGATTAACCGGACCGTACTGGGGTTGTGGAGGTTGTTGATAAGTGTACCCAGGATACGGTTGATACTGGTAAACTAGTTGTTGGACAGCTTGCCCATGTTGGTACTGTCCCTGGTACGGAGGTTGAACAAATTGAGGTTGAGTAGTAACAACCGTACTTATACCAGGCTGACCTACAGGCATCTGGACCATGGTTTGAATCGTAGATCCAGACAACGGTAAAGATGTCTGAGGTGTGGTAACAGGGACAGTAGAAACTGGAGCCGTCGATACTCCAGAAGTAAGTATGGTAGATGTAGCGGTAGTTGCAGCAGCCGTTTGAGATGGAGTACTAGGTGCAATTGGCGGCTGAGTAACTACCGAAGTTACAGAAGTTTGAACATTTGGCTGGACAGGTTGCGGTTGCTGGGTTGGACCAAAAACTACGGGTTGTCCAGCTTGAGGAACCATCTGTATACTTGGCTGCAACACCTGTTGACCCTGTGATGGATCCCACACTAACATTCCAGGGTATTGACCCGTAACAGGTTGAGGATACTGAGATCCATAACCGGATTGAGGGTAGGATTGATAATTGTAAGGTGCAGTTCCCACACTTGGAACATATGACTGACCTTGAGGCGGTTGATAACCTTGACTCAAGTATTGACCTTGAGGTTGATAACCTTGAGGTAAATACTGATACTGGGGTTGACCTTGACCTTGAGGTTGGTACCCTTGAGGTTGATAACTTTGGGGTTGATACCCTTGAGGTTTCCATCCTTGAGGTTGCCATCCTTGAGGTTGATATTGATACTGAGGTTGACCCTGGGGTACATATTGAGGCTGGGGTTGACCTTGAGGCGCGTATTGCACCATAGGTGCATACTGACTTTGAGGTTGCCCCCCAGACACGATTTGTGTACCTTGAGGTTGCCCCCCAGGCGTTAACTGCGGTTGCCCCCCAGGCGGTAATTGGCCACCTTGAGGTTGAGAAACGGGAACTGAACCTGACATCATGTAAATGTCTCCTACACCCAATGGTACATTACCACTGTTTCCAATTAATAACCCACGATCAACGGGTTGAGGAGATGCTCCCGCAAAGGTACCAGAAAGAGATTGATACCCAGTGGGAACAGAAGGACCGCCGTGTAAGAAAGATTCAGGACTTTGAGTAAACACGGACGACTGACCAGTCATATTTACAGGAGTATAAATACCTCCAGGTGGAAAAGGAGTACGAGGTGGAGAAAAACCTACCCCTGAGTTGTCTAAATAATTGGTTAACGAAAGGTACCAAGTAGTACTTCTAGGAGGACTGTAAAAGATGGATTCACGCTCCCTTAGATCAATAGTAAGTTGACCTTCAAGGTTAGAGACACCTATATCCTCCTCTGGAGCAAGTTCTTCTATAGCAATCAAACCAGTAGGAAGATTTTCGGTGATAATTCTTTCTATTCATGGTGAATCTGGAACACTAGAAGTTGGAGTAACAGGTTCAGATATTTCAAGTTCTTCGCCTGTATCACTAGCAGACGAAAAATTACCAACAAGCTCAGAAACTGAAACAGCTTCGGGATTATAACCTGTCTCTAAACTTTGGTAATCTGGATGGACTACCAAGGAAGATTCTCCTTCTTCAGGTGAACCTACTCTACTGTCACTAGGAGGAGTTACAAGGACCTTTAACCCTTCGTACTGACCCGGAATGTCTTCAGGAGATTCACCCCGCGATTTACGGAGTTTTCTTAACAAATCTATTCCGGTAACAATCTCAGGAGACTTGCCCCGAAGTCGACGGGACTGTCTCGGTAATTCCGCCACAATTAAAGATTTTTAACTACAACACACGAAAACAAAGTAAAAATTTCAAATCAAACCACCTAAAGTCTTCTAAAGAAGCAAACAAATTTGAAGCACACGCCTAAAGAATCTAGAGCGTCAAACCAAACACAAACAGTAGTCTTCCGGACCAAAAGCGCTAGTTGGTGATTAGGCCCAACCTCGCTAGATTCAGTACAGAAATGGCGGGTGGAACAGTTACCCCGGCAACCTGCTTAATGAATAGACCGGCACAAGTTCCTCCACTTTAACCGTCTCGAAGTGAAGTGAACCCCTCGGAAAATCCAAGTGAGTATAACCGACGTCTGCTCCAGGTACAGTGGGACCTTCCCTCCACCGTCACCTCGGTAGAACCCTAAAGATTATGGTCACTAAAGTTACCAATCACAACAATTACACCTGGGGGAACAGTCTAAACTCCGACAGCACGCAAGGGCAGAGTAACAAGCTCAATCCCCTTACCAGCTCCTTGACAGTAATCCAAGGTTTACCGATAAGTGACCCCTGGCTCCTCGACAATGGTTAATCCGAGGTTTACCGTTTGTAATACGTACTGTCTGGCGTCGTTCCCAACGAGGGGGGAATGATCCCCTCACTGGTTCGGACACGAGCTCGTGCTTCTCCTTTAAGAGGAGCTTTCCCAGAGTGCAATTGAAACAATTGGATTTATTCTACTCAAGATAAACTATCTGTTTGGTTTTGTAGTCTTGGAGAGTTAAGTACTCACCTACTCCAAGACCCTAGCCTAAGCTATGTTGGTGTTTCAGAGCCCTAGAAAAATAAAAATTACTAGATTGATTTTAATTTAAGCGTTACTTTTAAGGTTGTTTCTTAAGTCAAAAGGTGATGGAAGTGAAACCAGTGGTGTGTTGACTCGACTCGAAACCACTACAAAATGCACCAAGGATGATTTACCCACTACTTTACTTTTTCGATGAATTGCTTAACTAAAAAGTTGAGAGAATGCAATTTTTATAAAAGCAACTTCTTAATTAAAGACAATCAAAGAAACAATTCGTTTGTCTTTTCCAAGCATAAAAACATGACCGCTCTTTACTTGCACGAAAAAACTCTTTTTCTTCCAAAAACTTTAAATGCTACTTGAAACAAAACTTTTAAAAGGAGATGTTTTTGTATTTTTCTTATTTAACGAAAAACATAAATCTATTTTAATAAAAATCAATTGCAAACTATGAAATCTATGAAAATTCACTCAAAAAATAAAAACAAACAAATCAAAAGGAAATTACCTTAATTAACCTAATGAGGCAAAGCCAACAATGATTATTCTAAGGTGTTTTACTTGATCACAATCAAATCAAGGACTAGCTTATTGCAGAACCAAAAACTAGTCAAAACAAATCTCTAATCTTTTTGTTCTTTTGTAAAATGGAAATCAACACTTTATAAACAAGTAATTCGAAATTTGACCCAAAAGACAACTTAAATGGCAAGCTGCTCACACAAGGAGACTTTACGACAGGCCCGACTTCTAAGAAGGCTGACAAGCTAGAGAGATCTAAGGCTGGACAACTTTCTACCGTCAAAGTCACTACAGGACCTATTCAAAAATCAAACCCTAGGCCTAAACTTCGTTGAAATCCACTAAAACACTCAAAGCTCACAAAACAAGTTCAGGTGAAAATTTTTAACAGGGTACTAAAGGATCTGGGTAGAAAACACTAAAAAAAAGCAAAATCTAAAAGCAATTAAAGCAAAATTGGAGTTTTCCTAAATTTTTACAGGAAGACGCAGGCAACCCGTTAGAACAGGCGCGGGCCTGCTCTGTGCAAACGGCAACAGTGCGTCCAAAGACGCACTGTGTAGTACTCAGAGGGTGCGTCCTTCTGGAAAAGTTAAGAAAAACCAAATCTAACTAAATCTAAAGCTAAGCCACCCAAATACTAATTCTCACAGTCAAAAACCAGAAAATAAAAATGATTTTCTCAGAGCAAAGTTCACACAAAGGAAAAGACTTTCATATTAATGGCTTCCCCAGTGGAGTCGCCAATTTGTCGTGGCGGAAAAAGTCGTTTGTGCGGACACAACTGACCTCCCTAGGAGTCTAAACTCTCTAGCGACAAACAAGACAAAATGGAGCGATCTTTCTCTAAATACACCTTTTAAAACATGAAAACTACAAGTGTTTAGGCTTACCTTATTCCAAAACGCTGTTGTTGTAGTCCGTCCTTGCCGATCCGGATGAGCTCCTCCTTCACATCAATTCCTGCAACCACAAACAATCAAACAATTACCAAGCACTTGCATCTCATATAATAAAACATATATTCAACATGCAGACCAAGGAACACATGAAATAACTCATTAACACAAGCTATTGAGAAAAATGAACCAGTTTGTATTAATAACGAAACAAAGGAACTCTTACAACCTAGCCTTGGTGTTGTGCAAGTTCCTCCCATGGTCCATCAAGGGTTTTCCTCTACTTTGACAAAGCTCACCCACTTCCAAGTAGAATCAAGCAAAGACAATCTCTCCTCACAAGGTTCTAAATGGGAGTCCTAATTCCTGCAGCATTTACCCAAAGAAAATGTATAGCTTCAACCTCTCCTCCCTCTGGCTCAATGCCTTTATTTATAGTGTTGTAAAGAGGTTATTCAGGTCCACCATCAATGGGATAATCCCCCTCTTTGGGTGGGATAGCTCCCTTATTGATGGGATAAGTTCCTCCTTAATAGGGATACATGAACCAACTGGAGGCGCATCCATTTCATCAAACCGACCTCTAGAAAGTTCTAGAAGTAACCACAAGTAACTTTTTTAAGATAAAACTTGCGCATTTTGCCTTTTACAGAAGGACGCACCTGTTCCTTAACATACAGAGCATCCTAGGACGCAGCTTTTGTGAACATTGTGAGCGTCCCCGCAGGTAAGGCTTGAGAGAACCTGCGTCCCCAGAGATAAACACATTTTTTACAAGACTTTCTCTCTTCTTTGAGTTTGAGATGGATAGTAGAGGCATAAGACTTGCCTAAGAGGGTAGCATGACTGTTGATTGAGCCATACTAACTGTAAATAGTCATGGTGACATTTTTTAGTGTAACACTTTACGACCAAGAATCCGATAAATTGGGAGCAGGTAAATTTAAGTCTTTATGGATGGGCCCCTATATTGTTAAACGAGTGTTAGCAAAAGGAGCCTACGAGTTAATGGAGTATGACAGAATTCCACTGGCGTAACCTCATAATGGGTTGTACCTCAAGCGTTACTATGCGTAATGGTAACCAATATGCTTTTGTTATGTTTTTGTTTTCACTAAAATGTTTTGTTTTGGTCAAGTAATCCATTTTTTACATTTACTGCAGATGTCAAACCTATTGGAGCCATGTGTTAGATATGCCGATGGAGTGAGTCATATTTCGCGGAACCTGACCTCCGCAACCTGGGCCATTTTTGATCCAAGCGGTGAGTTAGTAAGTTTCAGAGGTGTATGTATTGGTCGATCAACGAATAACATTGCTGAGTATAGCGTGTTGATAGAGCTTCTCTCTGATGCCATCACTCATGGTATACGCCGACTAATTGTCAGGCTAGACTCACAACTCGTAATACTACAACTCAATGGTATATATTCCGTCCGAAACCCAGCTATTTATCGCATGTTCCTAAGGGTTAAGATTTTGGAAAGAAAATTTGATCTTATTCAGTATCAACATATTTCCAGAAACTTAAACACATTAACTGACTCATTAGCAAACTATGTGTTAGATAGACATTTGCAACATTTATAAAAAGAAACACGTCATCAATGTTTCGCATGTGGATCATGTAGCTCAACCAAAATAAAACTCCGAAAATCAAAAATATATATAATTGTTTATGGTTTACACATAATGTTCTGTAACCAAGACAAAATCGGTCAAATGACCCAAAAACTCAAAACGCTAGGGGGCACCCTAGTCTAATGATGCTTGTGATAGCAAGTCATAGCCTGTGCGATCATGCGTAGGAGACGAGTCCATCGTCTGGGCAAACCAGTAGTATGCCACTGTAACCGCAAAGGTAGCTCGTCTGTCCTCACATCCGGAATACCGAGAGTGAGGCCCTCAACCTACTCCTGCAAAGCTGTGAGAGTCTCGGCCACATCGAGGTCACGAAGAATAGCTCTTCTGACGGCCTCTCCTGCTAGGGCAGCAGCTGGTACTCTCAGGCAAACTACTGGACGAATGGGACCAACATCTGCATGTACACATGAGTTTGATTAAAGTCTTGATAGAATAAAGCACAAGGACATTATAAGAAAAAAAAACGATAAACAACAATATGGTCAAAGATTTTACTAATGGCGCCCCACTGCTCGCCATCCGGCAGTACTAAATCTGGATCACCCCGGAAGTCCATGCCAGCGTATGGATACTCAGAATAAACCATCTCCTGATGATCAAACCACCTGAAGAAGGTATCAGAAAATGAAATCTGAGACTGGCCAGCATGCCTAGACATATGGTCAACCCATCTCTGCATACGTGGTTCAGTAGGAGAAGGTAAATCGAGTGCAATGTACTGTGGTTGCATCAATGGTATCTTCTCCAAGGCAAAGGCGGTCAAAATAGAACCATACCCAAAGTTCTTCAACCTCCCGTTCTTTATCCTTGTTAGTTGTTCTTTCATCACAAGAAGTACTGCGTCGCACTAGTTGAACACCTTCGGTTGGAGGCATTCCAAGGCATGCTGCATATAAGATCGATTGGCTACATGAAGAGATGCACTACCGGCCATCCTACCAAAAGTAAACAGAATAGTCCTAAGGGACCTGTCAGTGACATCACGGATGATGATCTTGTCATCTTTACTTGGCTGAGATCCTTCTCTACAGTACCGGTGGACATAATCTCTCACAGAATCGCCTCCTCGGGCCGAACTTGACAAAGAGATGGGGGCACCCCGCCTCGACAAGCTAGTCAAGAAATAAATGTCTACTGCAGTCAAGGGGATAGATTTGCCCCTAATCTGGAAAACCTGATTGGTAGGATCCCAAGCATCGAGCAAATACTGCAGTAAGTTGATCTACTGTCTCATGCTAGAAATGTGGAAGAACTTCAGCAAGCCACAGTTCCACAGCGCATTCATTGTAACTGGATCATGTAGGGCAAGCAGGTCCTCTTCTTCATGCTCACGTTCTCGCCATGTAATGGTCATCTTTTCCCTTTTTGCGCCCAACGCACCTGCAACAGTGTTCTAGGTGCGTTGAATGTCAGATAGCCTTTAGGCAGGCCAACATTCAGCGCAGTTTTCGATACACTGAGGGTGCGTTAATGGAAGAACAAGTTCCTTAAACCCCAGGGGCTCAGAAAAGCTAGGAATCAAGCTTAAAATGCAAAATGGAAACCATGAAATGAAAGAGCTCAGGTTTAGCTCCTACCTGGTCCAGACAGCGTCGAGAATCGTCCACAGAATCTCCCGAAATCAATTGATGAAAATCGAGGGGAAAAGCACCTCCAAAGCTCCAACAAACAAAGTTCAAATGAAATGGTAAAATGAGAGGTAAAAAACACTTTTTCATTACTTTTACGTAGTTCAAAGTAAAATATTAGCGTTTTAAACTCATTTTCAAGAAAATATTGTTCATGTCTGACTAGTTTGATGAAGCAATTGAAAATACAGTACGATCTTTGAAAGGACAAATCTATTTATGGTAAAATCAAAACAAGACCATCTAATCGAGCAATTTTAGCACATAGTTCAAGCTCGTTAAAAAATAAACATAAGACATGAGCAAATGTTTCCACCCGCGTTTAAGCTCATTAAAAAATGAACTATTCCCCGGTAAATAACCACCGTGAATGTAGTACTTCAGCCATTAAAGCCTTGGTCATGTTTGCACCATCACCTCCACTTTTACATTGGCCGATCATTCACCTCCATTTGATTGTTTACCCATTTTGAGGAACAGCTGCGAAGAGTGATTTCACTAGCCATCCTTGTGACACTGCTGTGATTGGAAAATTCCAAACCTTACCTGGAATCAACTGCTACCCGTTTTATCACTCGTTCCTCAAAAGACGAGTCTTCTTTAAGCTCTTTTCAACTGACTCGTAAAGTATGAAAAGATTGTTGAGCCATTGGCCTCTCCAGCTCGTTAAAGGGACAGGAAGTGCTATCCCTCATCTAGATTTTAATGTTTTTGGACCTAAGGGATTATTGCACAAAAAGATCGAGCGCTTGTTTTGTTCGGCTCGTTAAAACTATCGAAAATTCATCCCTTCTATATTGTTTTATACTTTTTCGGACTTAAGGGATTAGATGACGAAAAAGGAATTTTGGAGTTACCTTTACGTACCTTTTCAGACTCTCTAAAAATGAAAAGGACCGAGTTATCTTTGTCGTTAAACTCGTTAAAAAGATTAATAGCGACAAACTTGTCTTTAGACGAGAACAAGTTTCACTATCGCTAGGCTCGTTAAAACATAGCGATGGGTTTGCCCGAAGGGAAAATTATAGAACAAGCATATGTTATCCTCCTCAAGCTTGAAAAAAATAAAGAGGTACTGGTCAGCAATGACTGGGGGAAAATTGGGAAGAAAACTCAAAATCTTTGTTGGTAGCAAGTCGCTCTTGAACATGACACTTCCACTCCGTGTCCGAGTCGGGTTGGGTTGTTTCATTCACCGGTCACATCGCCATGGTCATGCCATACCATCCACATTTGGGGTTAATGCTACCAATCCATCACATCAGTGTCGCCGACATGTTCAAGAGAAGTCATCTAGAGAAGTCACTTGTGTCCCACCTGCTACCATACATTATACTCCATACTTTCATGACCGCCACCCTGAACCGTATATCATCAGATCGTTTTCACCTCCATCAAAATCATTTTCTCCGTTCTGTGTCATTGATGTGGGATTCATTAAGGCCCTCCTTTGACGGATCACTTCTTGTCAAGATGAGCTCATTATCCAAGAAGTTGGTCTAGGAACACCCCATTCAGTACTTTGAAGCTTGCATGCCTTAATGGCAAGTTTCTCACTTTCGGCGACAGGTTTACATCAATGGCCTTCGACCGAAAGATTTTGCGTGGTGTTCGACGCCAAGTCCTTTATTCACACCACGTGAATTGTACTGTAGTACCTTGAGGGTCATTATCATTATCAGTGATTCCTCTCGCGCTTGTTAACAGTTTACATCATTGACTGGTAATAAAGCGATGTCTTTCCATGTTCGACTTCAAAACATTTCTCACATGGATCGACTTGTACTTCAAGTGAATATCGGACGAGATTGAAGACCCCGGATCTAGTTTCATCCATCCGGGCTGCGATATATATTCAGGAAAATAAAGACATTAAAATGTACAGCATTGCAACACAAATAATCATCCTACCAAAAGGATGATGGCTCTATCAGAATCATCAGTCTACAATCAGACGATTGTCTGTCCTATGTACATGGAAATGAATTTATAAAGCTGAGCATGGGAATGCCCACCTCAGCTAGATCATGAAAAGCAGTATGAAGATAATGTATTGTATTGTATCTTATTACAAGTCTCCTCCCAGCATTGAAAGAAATTCGGATCCTCATAATAAAGCATTTCACCCGATTAACGGCCTCATACTTTAGGGGGCAACTGTTATAGACATTTTTGCGCCTTGCAGCTCCAAGCATGAAATGTCCATAAACCAAGGGCTCCTAAGTCGCTAAAAGTGTTGTTCCAACCCCTAAAGGAACAAGGTCAACAAATTACAGCTTCTCCCAGAAGTTCTCCACCAAAAACTGCTCAGAATAAGTCAAAACAGGACCATTTCAGCTGCTCCACTGGCTAGCTGCATTGCATAGCACGTAAACACACTAGCTAGGTGTGTTGTAACGCACCTAAATGCACTATGAGGGTGCTTTGAGCGGGAAATGACAAATGGCAGTGCCATTCTGCGAGGTGGAAAGACAATGGAAGCTTCCAGAATCTTCTCCTATGACACTTGCCTCACTGAGTTTGACCAAGGATGAGTAAGAGGCTTTCAGTCTCCAAGTGGAAGCAAGAACTGATAGAGAGAAGACACTAATCAAATCACAAGCTGACTCATCCTCCTTGCATACATCTATATATGGATCCCTCATCCCAGAGATCCGGAGGCTGGAATTTTGCACATTGTAAGGAATTGCTGCTGGTTTTGAGATAGATATCAGAGTATTGGGTGATTTATGCTTTGTTGGAGGTGAAGAGGGGCTTCTTTGCTGGGAGGTTGATGCTGGGTCAGGAATCATCGGTTGTAACTCCTCCTGGATCTTCTTGTATATCAATAAAAACTATTTGATTTTTTCCTCCATGTTTTGTATCATTGATGCTTATTACATTTGTATGGTTAGCTTAAATCTGATCCTAAGTTTTTTATGAATATAGATCCATGTCTTTGTATAGTTTTCTTCTTCTGTGATCTTACAAGTACTTGGTGAAGCTGGGCAAGTAAGGGAGTAGGTAGCTGGAAGCTGTCAAAGAAGATAGGGATTGGATCAAAGGATTAGCGCAAGACACAGGTCGGTTCTTTCTATCCCCCTCTATCTTTAATTCATAAAGGAAATACAAAAGTAGTTTTCTCTGTTTGTTTCTAAGGCAGCTGTCACACCTTAGTGGAATAGAGCAGTTCTAAATAGACACTTTTCCCGGTAACAGGCCTCCACGTACCTTCGGGTATAAATGGGAGGAAAACTATAGGTTGCTATCCATCCTTAGGTAACTGAGTCGGCTACCTTTTAAACTATGATACACCGAACATAGCATTCGGGGAGATTGTCTTCCCGTACTTCTTGGTTCGCCAGGAGGTATTCTACAGTCCACAGTTGCTTGGTAAACATTTTGCCTAGATTATCCCTCTTTTGTTTTGTTATGTTACTTTGATTAAAATAAAATCAATTGACCGCAGATAACATCCTCCACGCTGACTCCTTAGTTGATCTTACGTTGAAACATATGGCAACAAACCTAGTGTCCACCGATCAAGGAATTCCTTTTGATGGGAATCCTAGTCCATTTCCTTCTTTCAGAAATATTGGTGCTCCATATATGGCTACATTTTCCCTTTTGGGATTTACCATTGGCTTGCGAGTATGGTTGTTTTCAACCTCCTTGGTTCAAAATGTCATGATTTCTCCGCAATCGAGTACACCTCCAACTAGACAAAATCAACCTCTAGTTGATCCTAAAATTGACCCTTTGCCTTCTTCCTCGGTTGTTTCTTCCTCCTCTTCTTTCTCTTCGCCTGGTGAAAGCATTGGTACTAGTAACCAGGTGGCTAAGAAGAAGAAGAAAGGGAAGAAGAAGAAGAAGAAATAAATTCAGCAGAGGGGCAACTAAGCAACCATTGCTTTGAATGCAACATCTGATGAGAAACCATCCTTCAAGTCTCATAAAGTTTGATATCCATGCAAACTTTGTGCGGGAGATCATATTCTTTGAAATTGTCCTGATATTCCCTAGATATTAGAAGAATGGTCTTCCCTTTCACATCATCCTGTGTCATCAACTTCTTGAGATCATGTTGGTGACACACCATCAACTAGTGGTAGTAAAGTTCATGAAAAGAAGGGTAAAGTTAAGTTTCCTTGTAGGTTATGTGAAGGGAATCACCCCATTCACCTTTTTCCCTATCTGGATGAAGCCAAAAATGTGTTGGATAACCGTCCTGCTTCACCGCAGTGATTTCCATCTGGTTACAGGAAACTCTCCCTAAATCATTCACTAGTTGATGAATTGACTGAAAAAAATAAACTGTCGGTCAAACCCACTCTCTCTGAAAGTGAATCCTATGAGTCTATACCTGACCCAAATCAACAGGTCGAGGTAACAGTTGACCCGATTTCACCTTCAGTAAATTGTACCTTTCCCGAAGAGAGTGAATATGATACCACTCAGGTTCTTTTTGTTTCTTTAGATTCAAATGAGCTTGGGGGCAATCCTCATGTTCCATCAAGACAGGAGGAAAATTCTCCCACTCTCATAACTCAAGGGGTTAATTCTCCCATTTTTATGGTACCCCCTCCAAGTAGTCTAGTAACTTCCTTTGATTGGAATTGACTAGCAGGATTCCATCTTCCTTCTTTTGTGCCTTTCCAGATCATAGTGCAAGTTTGTAATATGATTTTATCGAGAACTATTATAGATGAAGGTGCATCAGTGAGTATCCTTTCCTCAACTATTTGGCAAGCACTCGGTTCACTGCCACTTATGTCTATTGCCCAGAATTTGTTGGCTTTTAATAGAGGAACCAGTCAACCATTAGGGATCCTCCCTCAGTTACCTATTACTTTGGGAGGAAAAATCATTTATTTGAATGTGATGGTAGTTCCAGGCCCTTTATATTACAACTTACTTCTAGGGCACAACTATGTTTATGACATGGGAGCTATTATTTCCACACTCATTCGAGTGATATGTTTCCCGCATGAAGGTAGAATTGTCACTGTTGACCAGCTTTCATTTCCTGGTCCAAATATGGCTTCCAGTCAACCATCTTCCCTAAGTGGTCCTTTTGTACCAATGGTATCATCCCCGCCATGTGTCAATTATGTGGCAAACCGTTCCATACCTACATCAACTGACAATCAATTCAGTGATGTTGTACATCATGTACTAGGGGATTTGGAACTAGATCTTTCCTTCATGACCTCTTATGCGTTGTGATCGAAGCATGAGGATAGTTCTGTTACTGTGTCAACCTCATTAAAAAAATGAAACAACTCCCATGAGGATACTTCCTTGTCTTGTGTCAACCTCATTAAAAAATGAAACAAGGAATATGAGGATAGTTCTTTTACTATGTCAACCTTGTTAGAAAATGAAACAAATTCCATGAGGATATTTATTTTACTATGTCAACCTCGTTAAAAAATGAAACAAGCCCATGAGGATAGTTCCTTGTCTTATGTCAACCTCGTTAAAAAATGAAACAATGGAGTATGAGTGTAGTTCTTGGTCTTGTGTCAACCTCATTAAAAAATGAAACATGGAGTATGAGCATAGTTCCTTGTCTTGTGTCAAGCTCGTTAAAAAATGAAACAAGGAATATGAGCATAGTTCCTTGTCTTGTGTCAAGCTCGTTAAAAAATGAAACAATGAGTATGTGCATAGTTCCTTGTCTTCTGTCAAGCTCATTAAAAAATGAAACAAGGAAATGAGCATAGTTCCTTGTCTTGTTTCAAGCTCGTTAAAAAATGAAACAGGGAATCTAAGCAGAGTTCCTTGTCTTGTGTTAAGAACATTAAAAGATGAAACAAGGTCTCCTGGAGAAAAGTTCCAATTCGAGTCTTTGATTAGATATCGTAAAATTCCAATTGAGTCTTTCACTTGATCTCGTAAGAGAACCTTCATTCCATCCACCTGATAGCCATGAGTAGTCTACTTAGGTTAATGTAATCAAGCTTGGGGGGCATGCACCTAGTGGTAAAGTTAAGTTTCCATGTAGGTTATGTGAAGGGAACAACCCCATTCACCTTTGTCCCTATCTGGACGAAGCCAAAAAGGTGTTGGATAACGGTCCTGCTTCACCGCAGAGACTTCCATCTGGTTACAGGAGACTCTCCCTTTCATCATGCTGGGGGCATGTAAACCAATCTCAACCATAGTTCTTCATTTCGAGCTTGTGTAAAAATGAAATTGAATTCAAGCATAGTTTTTGTTTCAAGCTTGTGTAAACATGAAACCGAATCTAAGCATAGTTCCCAATGGTTCAAGCTTGTCTAAAAATGAACCCATTTCAATTTTAACCCTCGTGATTTCCATTTTATCAGCGTCTTCCATCAGATGAGCCTTGTTTTTATTCATCCCATCGCCACCATCCCTTTGGCCGATCATACGCTT
Source organism: Pinus tabuliformis (assembly GCA_031772625.1). NCBI lineage: Eukaryota > Viridiplantae > Streptophyta > Pinopsida > Pinales > Pinaceae > Pinus > Pinus tabuliformis. Next base: position 655,028,647 of record CM062817.1, read on the forward strand.
TCACTTGGTTGTTTTACCCTTTTTGATGAACAATTGCAATGAGTGGTCTTATTAGCCAACCTCTTCACATAAATCAACATGTTTTGAGAAGTTCCAACATCATCGAAACCGGTTGCTACCCTAGACACCACTCATTCCTCAAAATGGAGTCCTCTTTAAGCTCTTTTCAGACTCTCTAAACATGAAAAGATTGACGAGCACTTGTCCTTTCCAGCTCATTAACAGATTGGAAATGATATCTCTCTTGCATTATTTTACACTTTTTTGGGCTTGAGAGATTGATTTACAAAAAAGAACAACTTGTGGAGTTTTCTTTTTGTCCCTTTTCAAACTCTCTAAACATGAAAAGGACTGAGTTATCTTTGTCATTAAACTTGTTAAAACATCAAGTAGTGACAAACTTGTCCATCTAGACAAGATCGAGTTTCACCTTCGCTAGACTCGTTAAAACATCAAATAGCGATGGATTCGCCCAAAGGGTGAAATTGTACAACAAGAATATGTTATCCTCCTCAAGTTTGATAAAAATAAAGAGGTACTGGTTAGCAATGACTGAGGAAAATGGAAAAAGGGGAAAACCACTTTATGGTAGCAAGTCGCTCTTGAACATGACACTTTCACTCTATCACTGTGACTATTTGGGTTGGGTTATTAACTTGATGGTTATCACACCATTGGTCTATCATACCATCCATCACTTTGTTTTGGGTCAATGCTACCAATTCACTTTAGTGTCGCCGACATGTTCAAGAGAAGTCATCCAGTCAAAATTCTTATTTCGCAATACCATAAGCCTTCATTTTCATGAGAGCCATTCCTGATCCTTGTGTTTTCAGTCAAATTCCATCTCTAAAATCACTACACTCGTTTCATGTCATTGATGTGGGATACATCAAGGCCCTCTTGCGATGAGTCACTTCTTGTTGACGTCAACACATTATCCAAGAAGTTGACTTAGAAACACCCGTTCAGTACCTTGAATCTTGCATGCAACAATAGCAGGTTTATCACTTCCAGCGACAAGCATACATCAATGGCCTTTGACTGAAAGAATTTTTATGGTGTTCAACATCAAATCATCCATTCACACCATGCAAAATGTATTGTAGTACCTTGAGGATCATTATCGTTATCGATTATTTCTCTCGCATCTGTTAACAACTTACATCATTGGATGGTAATCAGATGGTATCTTCCCATGTTCGACTTCAGATAACATGTTCACATGGTTAAGGCTCATAGTTTAGTGAATGGTTGAATGAGATTTAAGACCCCGAATCGAGTTTCATCCATCCGAGATGCGATTTCAAGAGTACTAAATCATATGTACAATGGCTTTACATTGATGGTCATTCCGATCATGGTTCTATATCTGTAGATGACTGTTTATGTACATGTAATGAAATTTTACAAGATGAGTGGTGAGCACCAATATTGCAGCACTAATGTTGCAACTCCTGGGTTTCCTACTTTACTCTTATCAACCCAGTAGTTCGTAACAAACTTGGAAGCATTGGTGCTCTATGCACAAGTAATAGTTCTCACTGCAGGTTGTCACTTGGTTAGCCAGCGCAAGATCACTAGGAGCTTAAGCCAACTTCTATGGATTCTAGAAAAAGCTCTATATGTGATGAAAGAAAAGAAAGATTACTCTTCAGATGCTATTCTAATTGCAGAAAGGAGAAAGGCCAAAATATAAAGAAAACCTAGTAAACCCTAATTAACCAACTAATTCTACTTTTGCATAAAGCACTATGAAAACCATGAAAGGAATGCCATTACCTACTCAAGGAAGTAAAAAACATCTAACTATGCTATTTCTAGAAGTAAATAAGAAAAAAAAAAAAAATTGGATTTTTATGTATTTTTATGTGAATTTGACATGCATGTAATTTATTGTGTGTGAGTGTAACAGCGAATAGGTGGCGTTGAAGGGTAGTTTTGGGACTTGAGAGGATGTAGGATGGTGTGGATGGGTCCTAGGAGGTCTCAGCTGGCCTTCTAGAGGCTTTTCCCACACTCAGCCTTCAAAAGAAAGCCTACAGGAAAATCTATAAGAGTACATAGGAAATCTACAAGAGGAAAACAGGGAAACTATAGGAGGCCTACAGGAGGAGGCCGAGAGAAGTTTTCACTGTTTTGAGGGTGTGAGAGTGGGTGAAAATATGGATGAAAGTTGGAATGATGTTTTAGGGAACCTAAGGTCTACCATGAGTCACCAGGAGATAGAAAGATGATTGGGTTTGTTCAAGGAGAGAGGAAGTAGTTCTTAGAAAAATGCAGGAAACTAGGGCAGAATTAAGGTGAGATTTGGGAAACCTATAGGGCATGGATCAGATGGAGGGCATGATTCCTGATAAGTTGGCGTACTACTGGAAGAGATTTTCTTTATAGAAACTGACATTCAACCAAGGAAATCAAGCAACAAGTGAAATGAATGCATTTAGGAAAAACAGAGTTTTGCATAAAAATGGTCTAAACTATGATCTATGAAAGGAAATTCTCAGAAATGTTGTAGGAAAGGAAATCATGAAAGAAGACTGTTGCAAATCAGTAAGTGATCATGATGAAGAATATCTAAAGCAAAGCAAATCTGGACTATTAAAAAGCTATATACACTAGAAGTCCTATGAAGGAGGAAAATCTGTGTTTCTGGGGCAGCAAGAGAGTCTTCGCCTAAAATCATGGTACCAGAGGAAGGAAGAGAGGCCAAGGCACTGTTGCTAGCCTTTTGAATATTCTCTTTATCACTACTTAACCTGCTATAGAAAGAAAAAATGGAAGCAAACTACTCAATCATCAAAAGCAACCTATTCTTAACCATAAGAGAAATACATCTAACAACAAACTAATCTACAACTGAAACAAGGCATACAAATACAATTAAAGAGGAGCTTGGTTGCTTAGATTGGGCCCTAACCCAAGAGCTTTAGCCCTCTTAGGTAACTCTATGCTAGCTCAAAAAGGATTCTGTCTTTATTTTCAAAACAATAGCAAGATTACATGAAACTGACACAAAAATAATAAGCTCAAAATTTGAGCAGAGTTTACATAAGGAAAAATCTGACCCTAGTAAGGCCCTAGGCCTCTCTACTTATAAAAATGAAGCTACCAAAAACTTCCTTAAAATCGGGGAGGCTTGGCTCCCAAAACTCGAGATAATCATCATTCATCCTCCACTTGCTTGGCTACCTTTTAGTGCATGATTTGGTTGCTTGTACTCCGAGCTAAATGAAGGGGAATTCGAAGTGAGGAATAATAAACAAGGGGGATTCCCTCCTATAAGTCCTCTCCTCTATCCACTTTGAGTTATTGCTACCATTTTTCTACTGGATCCTTGACTTTGACCTCGAAATCCATCAATAAAATGAATTAAATACATGTTAGACCACATGGCACAATAACTAACTCAACTCACTCGATAAGCATAAATATAATCAGAAAATCATACAATAAGCTAAGAGAATGGTTGATTTGACTAGGTTAGGAGGTAAAATGCGCCCATATGATTACCCGTTTATTAGGCTCATCATCACCCGTACTGAAGGTGTTGCTCATCCTCTGAGAAACCTAGTCAATCTCCTCATATTTTATGGCCCTGGTGGCCTCCCTAGCATCCCAGACTTCTGATGTGGTCTGTTCTTCTTCGCCATAGAATCCTACCTTCCTGTCTATGTCTTGCCACTGCTCCTCCTCTTCTTCTTCTCTTCTGCCTTCCAGCATGCCTAAAAGTAGTGGGGTACTCAGTTTGAGGCCAATCTAGTTGACCTTCAGCCTCTGCATGGAGCGCTTGTACATTGGTACTCTTCTCAATGCCTCCTTCAACCTCATGAGGGAATGATATTCCCTGATCTAAAAATGTGTGGTAAGGTGTTCCATCTCCTCATGCATGCATGCACACAGTCATCCCCAAGTAGCCTTTTCATATGCTCAAAGTGTGCAATGGCTTGTGCCTGATTGGTGAGATATCTAACAGTAATCTGAGGGTCATTGGCAAGCAAGATATGTGTGCTGATGAGTGCCATAGGATCTGATGGCTCGGCTCTTATCATTAATGGCTCATTTTGCTCCTTTATCATCAATCTTTTTATTTTTTCTACCCTTAATTTTCATGGTTCATCCAGGAGGCCATGGCCATTAATTGCAGGTCCCCTAGCTTGGCATTGAGATCCCACACATTCATGTCTGTGAGGGCCATGTTGTGTAAGTAGAATTCTACCATCTTTGCTTTATCCTTTGAGGTGCTTTGGTCACATAAATCCATGAACTGCCTGTAGTCTTGGAAATGCATTCTGCCTCTTTGTGCCAAAGTCTTTATTTGGAATTGTAACCATTGGTCCTTTAGATAGAGGCAATAGGATTTGGCTGGTGTTCTGCATTGAAATTCCTCCATGGATAAGTTGGCCATGCATGCCAACTGGGTCCTTTCTCTTGCAGTTGCCTCCTTAGCAATTCATTTTCAGTTTCACGGTGGCTTCTTGTAATTACTTCCCTATCTCTGAGAGGACTCAACTCTCTGCCCATTTCCCTGAGTTTGTTCTCCATATGGCCAACATCCTCAACTCCTTTGGATTTGTCTATCTGCATCCACCTATGTGCTCTCACTCTTTCTTTCTCCAATTCAAAAAATAGTGGAATTGCAAATTTCTGTGGGATTATCCTTCCCCCCTCAAGTAAATTGTAATATGAGGCAAGACTAGGCTAGGGATCAGGTTCTTGTATCTCTTTTGCTTCCTCCTTCACCCGTCGCTGTCCTTCTATCCTTTTCTCAAGATTTTTGGTCTCCTGTAGTTTTGACAGTCTCTCTTGTAGAATTGTATGAGCCTCCTATAGTACTATTTTTGGGTCCTGTAGTACTGCCTTTTCCTTCCATGTGGAAGACCTAGGGGTCCCACTTTCATATGTTAAAGGTGTCTTGGAAGGAGATTCTTTCCCCTTGGCAGAGGGTGATTTTTCAATGGTAATTGGCACTTTTGAAGAGGGCTGAGGTTTTCCTTTTTTAATTTTTGTGCTTTTCCTAGCCTTGAAATGCATGGAGGTTTGTCTTTTCCTTTTCTGCTTTGGCTTGATTAGTGTACCAAGGGTAGTGAGGGTAGCTGCTACCTCCATTTCCAAAGTCTCAGGGGACTCTTCTCCTTGTTCTGCCTTCTCTGCCTCTTTTTCTCCTTCTTCTGTCCTTTTTTCGTCTCTTTTTCTGTCTCTTCCTGCTCTATTTCTTCAGCTCTGTCCTCCTCTATTTCAGTTCCTTCCTCCTTCCTTTCTTGTTCTGCTATGTCACCCCTGGCTCCACCTTCTCCCCCTTGCTATTCTTCCTCCTCACCGCCAGTAGGGCTGACATCATAGGTTAAAGCCTTTATGCCATCCTCGGCTATCATGTTTCGGAAAACTTCTCATGCTATAGGGAGTGTAAATGTATGGAGGGCTTCCTCTACTAGGATTTTGGTTAAGCCATGGTGAGCTAATGCTCTGAATTTCCTGCTTATACCTTGGTGCTAGAGTCAATGAAGGACTACAGGAGGAAGTAAGGGATACTGAGCTTCTGAGGTGCTGGAGTGTCCATGCCATACCTTCTTGGAGGATTCTAAAGTGATAACAATAAACAATGTTGAACCTCCCCTCACAGGAAATGTATTTGATTATTTGACAGCTAACCTCATCCTAGGGATATGGTATGCTAGCCCTTCTAATTCCATTTTTATCTTCAACAAGGGTTTCATTATTTTGGAAAAACTTCTTCATGGCAGCCTGGCCAATTGGTTTCTCATCTTTATTCCAAGGTAGCCGAAGAGGAAGGGTAGTGACCCTACTGATAAATTTAGGGCTTATCTCCATGGAAAGACCTCTAATGGTGACAGTGGCATGAGTTCTTGTGTGAGGGACTAGAGAGATAGCAAACTCTTTGGCAATTTCCTCATCAAACCCTTGGAATTTCTCAAAGAAATTCATCCAGTTTTCCCTTGTGAATATGTCCACCACTTGAGGATGTGCATGGAGCCTAGTGGAGTTAGTGAGCTCCTTTCTCATAAATCCTCCTATCATATTGTCTATACTCTTTTGGAAAACCAAATATGAAGGTGGAGACAAAGAATTTTGAGAAAAAAAGAGAAACAGAGGAGACCGTGTTTTTTTCTTAAATAAGAAATTTTTCTTTTTAGTGTATTTTCTCCTCTCCTAAAGACTTATTTCCCCCTCAAATTGAGACCACTTCTTTCATATATTTATATTCAACAGGGGGCATGCATGAACCTTACCTCTTCATACCGAAAATCATGCTAAAAATCATGTTTTCCCCCTTCAAAACGACTCACTGCCCCTCCTGTAGAAGCCTGTTGTCCCTCCTGTAGATTCATGTAGGTGCTCCTGTAGAAAACCTGTTGGTGCTCCTGTAGAAAACACCAAGAGAAAGAATATGGGAGAGATCGATGGAGGACGGTGGTTACGAGGCTGTGGGGTCACAAGGAGACTGTTGTAGCTGAGTTCTGAGGAGAGAATGAAGGAAAAGGTGGTGAGAATTCTCAGGGAGGAGTACTTATTACCCTTTATGGATATTTTCGGGATGAGTGTTGAGCTGGAAAGGTATACATTGGCCATATTCGGACCATTGGTCCCCACCTACTTGGTCATCATGGCTTCTCCTCATAATCATCCCTCATTATTGCATCGAAGTTCACACTTCCTCCACTACTTGTCCTTGGCATCTTGTGCTGGAGTTGACTGTGCACATGTGTGGGTGACATCTCAGATGAGTGGAGTCAGCTAGATGAAGGTGGCCAAGTTAACTAGCCACCTTTCCCTCATTCAACCTCAACCATCTTGTTGCTTTTGCATGACTTCTAATTACACAAATGTAAACAGACGAGTGACTTAGTTACTTACCTGTGATCAGAGTGTATTTGTTGCAAGGTGTTGTGGCTTTCTCTACTGCATGCCTTTATTTCCCCTTTTGCATGTTGTCTCTGCTTGCTAATGTGTGGTTGTGTACTTGTACAGGTTCTTCTCTAATTGGATCTGAGCTTCAGGTGCCTTTTCAACCTTCATGTTTGCACTCTCTTGCTGTTGGTGCTGGATTTCTATGGGATCAACTACTATAGGATTTCCTACAGGAGCTCCTATAGCTGCTTCTCCCCTTGAAACTTCAGCTTCTTCCTATGCTTGGAGCTCGAGGATGATGCCAGAGGTGTAGATAAAGATGGAGAGGTAGTAGGTAGGCTTCAGGTGAGGTTGATGGTGCTTTTTCCTTTCATTTTTTTGTTTTTTCTTTTCACTGAAAACTGTTTTTCTGTGTTTTTCTTGGACAGGAAGAAAAATAATGCTTGGGGTGTGATGTGGGTTTGGAGATGATGGCAATGAGGTTTGAATATTGTAGGAGGGATTATAGGTTCTTCATGAAGATTTTTGTCCCTCAAACTTCCTTCTGTAGCTACTTCTGGCTCTCTGTAGATGGGTGCTAGTATGAATGTCAGGGTCCCCTTGGCACCTTCTTCTGCTCCCTGTAGTCCTCCTGCAAACTTGCAATGCAACAAAAAAAATTCGTTTTCTTTCTCCTTTTTTTTTTTAAATAACTAGGGCACCTCAGAGAGGTTTTCATCTTAATTGCCTACCCTGGGTGCCTCCAAGGGAGGTTTTCACCCAGGGATCTTATTCTTTTTTCTCTTTCTTTTTTGACATCACTGGGCCACCTCAAAAGAGGTTTTCAACCAACGATGGGATTCAAGCGCCTCATGGAGGTTTTCAGTTGAGTCCTTTTTTTTTTCCTTTTTTTTTTCTTTCATTTAGTGAGTGGGTGAAGTGGAAGTTAAGACATGCTCCACTACCATCACTGTTTTATTCAAACCTTCAATGAACTCTACCTTGGAGAGGGGTTTCTTGTTGACCTTCAACCGATGCCCATTGATAAGCATGGGGATGGCTTCATCATCAATGGTTCTGATCAGAACTAAACCATTGTCATTACATTTCTCCACAGTGTAGGGTCCTAGCCATCTTGTCCTCAACTTGCCTTTGAAATCCTTATATCTTGAATCATAGAGTAGTGTCCAATCTCCTTCTTGGAATTGTTTCTCCTTGATATTTTTGTCATTCCATATCTTTCTCTGAAGCTGAACTACCTCTGTATGGAGAAGGGCTTGCAATCTATATTCATCCAATACATTGAGCTGAAGTAATCTCTCCTTCTGTGCATGGATGAGGTCTAGGTCCAACTGAGTTGCCATCCATAGTGTATTGAACTCAAATTCTATTGACAGCAAAGCCTTCTTCCCATAGACCAGTTCATAGGGTGTGAACCCAGTGGTGGTCTTCCATTTGGTGTTGTAGGCCCAAGTGGCCTCAACTAATATGTCCACCTAGTATTTTCTACCTCTACTCACTACCTTGGTAAGGATCCCTTCCAATGCTCTGTTAGTGACCTCGACTTGCCCATTGGATTATGGATGGTAATGGGTGTAAGGCCTGTGCTTGATATTATGATGTGTGAGTAGGTCTTCAATCAGGTTGGAAGTGAACTGACTACCTTGATCTGTGACCAACTCTCTCGGATACCCGAACTTGTAGAATATGTTTTCTGTCAAAAACTCAGCTACTTTTTCCTCTGTCACTGCTTTGATTGCTTTGTCTCTGCCCACTTTTTCAGGTATTCGGGCCCCACAAAGTCCATGCCCCACTTCTCAAATGGCTCAAAGGTCACTTGAGGTTGCATGGGCATCTCATCCTTTGGAGTAGGTTTCCCTATTCTTTGACACCGATCACACTGGCTTGTATATCTCCTCACATCTTGATGAAGAGTGGGATAGTAGTAGCCTACTTGCAATATCTTGAAGGAAAGTTATTTTTGCTGCAAAATGACTTCCAAAAGGATCACTATGACAGGTCAGGAGGATGTCAAAGATTTCCTCCTCCCTGAAACATCTTCTCAAGATCTGATCTGGGCCAAGTTTGAAGAGATTTCCTCCAATCCAGGTGAAAGGGGCACTTTTCCTTACTATCTTTCTCTTCTCTTTTGAGGATAGGTGTGGTGGGAACTATGCTGAAACCAAGTAGTTTGCTATATCAGAAAACCATGGAGAGAGTACTAATATAGAAAACAGATGTTCATCTAGCATCTAGTCATCCACCATTCCTTCTTCACCTACAAGAAAATTTACTCTAGAAAAAAAGTCAGCAACAACATTTTATTTACCAGGCTTATCAATAATGGTCAGATCAAACTACTACAGTAAAAGCAACCATCTAATAATGCGAGCATTTACATCTAGTTTATTCATTAAATATCTAATTGCAGCATGATCAATGTGCACAAAGGTTTGATAGCCTGTGATATAATGTCTAAATTTGTTTAAGGAATGCATGACAACTAGGAGTTCCTTCTCGGTCACTTTATAGTTTAACTCTGCCTTTGACAAGTTTTTTCTTATAAAGTATATGGAATAAAGTAACTTTTCATCAATTTGTCCTAAGGCTTCTCCTATTCCTTTGTTCGAGGCATCTGCGTGAATGTGGAAAGGTAGGGCCTAGTTTGGGCCTCTGAGAATTGGGGCAGTCACTAACTTGCTCTTCAAGGTATCTATGGCTTCTTGACAATTTTCTGACGATATGAACTCAACATCTTTGCCTAAGAGGCCAAACAAAAGAGAGGATAGCTTGCTGAAATCTTTAATGAATCTCCTGTAATATCCAGCTAAGCCTAGGAAACTTCTAACATCTTTGACCTTTTGAGGAGGTGGGACCCTTTAGATAATGACAATTTTGTTGGGGTCCACCTACAGTCCTTGCTGAGATATTGCATGAGCTAACACGGTCCCTTCAGTCATCAAAAATTCACATTTTCTAGACTAAGGGATAGGTTCATCTCAAAACACTTGTCTAGAACTTTTCCTAGGTTAGATAAAGCTTCCTGAAAGTCAGAACCATAAGGAGTAAAATCGTCCATGTATATTTCTACTGCATCATGAAATAGTTCAGAAAATATACTCAATATCGCTCTTTGAAAAGTGGCTAGAGTGTTGCACAAACCAAAAGGCACGACCTAGTATGAAAAAGTACCCCAAGGACAAGTGAAAGTGGTCTTATCTTGGTATTCTAGGCTGATTTGAACATGATTGTACCCACTAAACCCATCTAGGAAGGAGAAAAACTTTTTCCCTGCCAGATCGTCTAACACTTGATCTATGAAAGGTAAAGGAAAATGGTCATTTTTAGTGGCTTTGTTCAATTCCTGATAGTCAACACAGATTCTCCACTTACCATTTTTCTTTCACACTAGCACCAAAGGAGAGACCCATTCACTGTCAGAGATGGGATAGATGAATCTTGCATCAAGCAATTCCTACAGTTCTTCCTTAACAATATTTTTAAGTGCTGGATTCATCCTCCTTTGAGGTTGCCTCACTGGTTTGCAATCTTCCTTGATGTATATATGATGAGTACATACTGAAGGGTGCACTCCCTTCATCTCCTTATAACTCCAGGCGAAGGCATCTAGATGTTTTCTCAGTAAGCTGCACAGTTCCTTCTCCTGGGAAGTGGATAAGGATGGATTGATTTTCAATGTTCTTTCTGGTTGAACTCTATATTCTTAACATGGAGAGAAGTGGATTCGACCACATAAAGATCAATTGAGGGGTTTTTTTGGATTTCTCTTACTATGTCCTCTAATGGGGATACACTAGGAGGTGGATTTTGAATCAAATTTTCAATCATATCATCCTCATCTTGTTGTTTTTCCCCCATGGCGATTTCTAATGCACATAGTGGTGAAAAATAAACTTCATCCTCATCTTCCTCCTCCAACCATAGAGGTAGATCATGTTCTAGCAAGGGTTGGGCAGGAGGATATAGGATTAACTACTTGGACATGTGCCCATTATTTATGGTCATGTGCCCAGCTCGACAGCTGACGTAGGCATTGGTTGTAGCCAACCAGGGTCTTCCCAGAATGAGAGGATACCCACTGGCCTTTGCCTTTGGCTGGAGAACTAAGAAATCAACAAGGTACTCCCAAGAATCAACAGAGACCATCACATCTTCCACAATCCCCTCAGGGGTCACTGTGGAGCGGTCTACTAGCTGTAGCACTATCGTGGTCTTCCTCAAGGAGTCCTGGAGGTTAAGTTTGAGCATTGTGTCCTTTGTCATCACATTAATGGCAGCTCCCAGATCAATCAAGGTATGCAGGATCAGTGTGCCATTGATGTGGACATCAACTATTGGGCCTCCAGGGTCTAGATATTTTGGACAGATTACTTGCCTCAACATCAGGTCGGACAGTTGTCCTATGACGTTGATGGTTGGGGCATCTCTCTTGCGCCTTCCTGGATGCCTAAAGCACCTCTCTTTGATCAACCTATTATAGATAGGCACATCTTTTATGGCTTGGAGAAGTGGTATCTTTACACATAAATGTGTCAATTCTCCCAGTAGTTCAGTCTCTTCCGGCGTAGGTTGGATTGTCACAGATAGTCTCTCAGGAAAGGGTGGACTTGCTTTATGTTCTCTTTCCTTTTTATCTTCCTCAACTTCCCTGGGTGGAGGCTGGCTATCTAGGAGGACTTTCCCAGATCTCAAGTTAATTTCTTGAATCTCCACAGCATAAGTTGGGCATGATGGTTCTCCACTATACACTTATTGAGCCTGTCTATTGTTTGGGTTTGGATTTGGCTGCGCAGGCATTTGGGTTTCTTTGGTGGAACAGAAGGTAACAGTTGTGGTTGGGCAGGTGTTGGAGGAAAAAGAGTGGGAAGTGGGTTGTATTGGGGCCTCCACCCTGATGAGATGCATTCCACTGAGGTTTTGGTTGAGCATAGGATTGAAATTAATGGGTGGTTGGTTGGACATGATATTGAGATGTGAAGGACCAAGGAGGAGGCGTGGACCAGGAAAGATGAGCAGGAGGGACCCAAGAAGGTATGGAGGTGACTTGGTTGGGGTTATAGTATACCTGAGATGTCCCTTGCATCCCCTGATGATATGGTATAGGTCCATGCAACCTTCTTTGATTTATGTAATAGAGCTATTCAGTGACTCCCTCAACCCTTGTTGGGTAGCGAAGGTCCCGCGTAACAGTTTTCGGTTTGATAGCCTAGAAGTTAAGGTAAAAATAATGTAAATCTCTTAAATATGCGGAGCGCAAAATGTAAAAATAGAGTCAAAGGGTTGTCCGCCCAAGAAATAATATAGAATAATAGGAAGTAAGTCAATATGCGGACAATAGGAAGCTATAAATAGAGCGTGGCTCTATGGGGAGAGGGCAATTCTTTTTGTATAATCTTGGATATGATGTGTGATGGGTTTTTGAGGAGGACAATTTTGAAGCATCTGTAGTCCAAGTCAAGGGTTTTTGTAGTGGATAGAGGCTCTATAGTTGTGTGTGTAGAGGCTTGGAAGAGTCCGTAGCTGTGTGTGTGGACCCGTGCAGCTGAGTGCGCAGGACGAATCTGGATGTATTGGTGAAGAAGTTGAATAAAGCTAAATTGTTTCTGAAATTCTGTGTTAAATCTGAATTATCGCGGATCTGGTTTTTGTATGTTTACTGTAATTGTTTGATCTATGCGCATCTGCTTATAAATACATGAATCTGTGTCTATTCTAAGTGCACAAACTAGTTAACTCTGATAAATGTTTTCTTAAATATTATAATTAGTAGATTGAATACATAAACAATGCAATAATAAGTAGTAAGGATTATTCTGGGTTCGGATCTGCACGAAACAAAGCAACGCGAAGCTGTGGAACGGTGCGCAAAACCCCCAGACCACATCTAGGCATCCCAAGGGTGTGGAAACTTGGTTCTAGCACCCTCCCCTACTACCTCAGGTGAGACCTCAGTCTGTGCTCCGCGGGCTGTTGCCAAAAGAGCAGGTAGCTGTGGGATTTATTTGGCTAAAAAAAATTTCCGAACCTGGGTAAGGCCCATATAAGCCAATAAATGGTTCTGTTGTTGGGACTGGGATCTGCCTAAGGGGTGTATGATGTGGAACATAGGGACTCTATAGAAAAAAATTGAAGGATTGAAGGGACCAAGAGCAGTAGTAGTTCAGAGTACGGTGGTAGAATTGACAATGACAAGCGCGATCCAGCTACCCATATTCAAAGGAGAAGGAAGCGAATACCTAGAACAATTTTGGTTCGTGCTAACCTTAGTATGGAGAACACATAGAATTTCAGAGGATAATATCAGAAAGGCTACCTTAGTTAGCGTTGCAGGACCAGGCGCTGACATGGTACATAAAGTACTCAAGCGATCACCCAACTGCGGGGACAACAAAAATCCAGATAGAATTAAAGAAAGAATTTAGCCAGCCAAAGTCATAAACACAGTCTATCATAGGGTTCAAAGAGATCGCAATGATGCTTGGTGAAACCCCGTGGGATTTGGACCAAATACTGAAAAGTACTATTCTCGAGCCTAACATAACATTAATGAATGCACAACATTGCGCTTGGTTTATGGCATCCTTAACACCACATCTGAGGATGGCCTTGTCAAAACAGAAGATATCAACCCACGCTAAAGCATTAGAGACCGTGATGAGGTTGCACGAAACCCCGTTACAAGACTCGGGGTTGGGAGTTCAAAAAATCCAAGTGCAGATCCAAAATTTGTGTTTGGAAATGAAGAAGTTAAAACAAGAATAGGCACCATGACTAGAAGTCCAGGAGGAAGTATGGTGTATAAAGTGCAGGATCCAGGGGCATGATAAAGATCACTGCCCGGTCTTAATGAATTATGTGGCAACAGAGGGACCAACACCATTGCGACCAGAGGCATAGGTAGGGCCAAGCACAACAACCCTGCTCTGGTGCACAATCTGTCAGGTGGGAGGAAAACACAACACTGATAACTGTCATCTATTGCCAAAATACAACCAGACCCCCCAATAGCTATTTTGTAACTTTTACAAATCAGTGGGCCACAAGTAAAGGGACTGTTGTAGCTACCAATTATTAATGGACCAGTCACCTGCTTACAAAATCTAGACTGAGGCGTGAGGTCGGGATCTAGCCACGGTGATCATGCGTGGTGGGTTCCAAGGCCATGGATGAGGATGGGGAAGAATGGGGCCGGGGAGGGGTTGCGGGCAGCTAATCTATTATAACTACATAGTCCGAGGACATTACGCATGAGATTGTACCAACCCAACTAGAATTTCATCAGTTATTGTGAGCAATTTGATCATGAGCTGATAGATTGCCCTATGCTGATAGCACAGATTCATGAAAAAAGGGTAGTGCAACCAATGACGACCCAGAACATGCAGATGATGAGGTCCGAACCCCGCGAGGAAGATCCCCAAGTAAACATGGTACTGAGAAGTGGCATGGCCACAGGAGTGGATAGAAGGGACTTAAGTAAGGAAGATGCAGGGGTTGGTAAGGAGATGTATCTGGAAGCTAGGGAAAGCTTCACGGAGGTCTCTACCCCAGGTAGTAGGGATTAGCCTGAGCTGGACAGGGATCCCTCGATGATAACTACCTTTTTAGAGACATGTATAAAATTGCTTCATGACAACAGGGCAGTTAAAGGCTTACAGGAATTGATAAATAGATGCGAAGGATGGAGTGAACCTCACATAGTTCGAAAGTTGGGAAGACATGCGTCGCGGACTAGGAGGGAAATGCGACTAACTGCACAGATCGGCGATTATGAGATGGATCAAGTCATTCTGGATCTGGACTCAGATGCCAACGTACTGCCTAAATAGAACTGGGAGTGCATGGGTAAGCCTACACTACAATGGTCCCCTATCCAATTGCGGATAGCAAACCAGCAGAAGGTCCTGACCATGGGAAGGTTGCAAGGAATTACGGTAGATATTGACGGCGTAAGTACTCAGACGGACTTTGAAGTGATTGAAATCATGGATGAAAGTACACCTTATCCTGTGTTGTTAATTATATACTGGGCCACCGACATGAATGGGGTTATTAATTTAAAGAAGTGGACAATGATATTTGAAACAAAGTCACTCTGCGTAGTCGTTCCACTAGATCCGGCTGAAGGACCACGCTATATTGAACTCGTGCACAACAAAGAGAGCAACAACAAATCAGATGGTATCTACAGAATGACTGCACAAAGGCAAGAATGGGTCAAGACAATGGGGGATAGAAGAATATCATGGAGCTATGTAGAGTCTTGCACCATTGATTCAAATGAAGAAGATGAGTGGTGGCATAACAGGTTGAACAGAGTGACCACACTACACTGTAATATGGTGACTAAATCTTTGTACTATGTAAGGGCCCAGGATCGTGACTTTCTGGCATATGATGGGCTAACAATAATAGATTAATTCTTGACCAAATTTGGAATTGTAGTACCAGAGCACCAATGGTTTGAAGCGTTGAGATGAGTATTGCACGTGACGCATGCGTGATGGTGGGGCACACATGAAGGGACTTTGGAAGATTAGCACAGCTGAAGACGCATGATGAAGATCAGATTTGGGAAGCTGGAACTACACATAATGGAGAAATATGATGGATGTGATGACCCACACATGCACCTTACTAGATGGATCAAAGCCTACAGAGAGGAACCTCAACTAGAATGGGTGCACTTATTTTATCACACTCTGGACGTCATTCCCAGAAACTGGTATATTGAAGCAGAGCTCCGGCACGACACAGGCGAGTGGGATATCTTGCGCGAAGGGTTTTTGTCGACATTCCTCTTTGAAGATCAATGGATGGATCCCGTGGACGACGCATTACAGCTGGTAAAGGCCGCCATTTTCAAGACACCACTGGAACCAGAAGAAACTGTGCAACCCGACTGGTCGTGACAACTGAGCCAGTCTCTCGAATGCTATAATGTCCAGGTAGAAGATGATGAGGACGATCCACGAAATGTCAATATTTTGGAATCAGGGGGGAGCTATGAGGTGCGTGGACCTGAAATCAAAGTTCCAAATATCACGGTGTTGTTGAAAATGAGACAAGTCAATATCAAAACAGAAGAGGAGCCGAAGTATGCAATGCTTGGGGACTATTAGGAGGATGCCACAGTGGAGAAGGCCATTGAATTGCTTCAGGAATATTGAGATTTATTCCCAACAAAAATCACAGAGCCAAAATGGATCCTAGATGACCTGGGAATGATGAAGATAACATTGAAGCCCGACGCGAAACTAGTTAAGTAGTGACCCTACCGATTGAATCCAAAATATAAAGCAAAGGTCTCTGAAGAACTAGACAAGATGCTGGTAGCAGGAATCATTGAACCAATTGAAGGGTCCGATTGGGTAAGTTCGATGGCTGTGCAGTTGAAGAAACAGAAGGGTGAGATTCGCATCTGCGTGGATCTCAGTGTTAAGAAATTTATTGCATAACATAAATAATTACTAAGAGGAATAAATATAAAACTAACCAGCAACAACCATAAACACATAAACACAAATGTTTATCCGGGAAAACCCCAAATCCGGGGAAAACCCATCCAAATAAGATCTCATTAACATTGGCCAAAACCCTGGCCAATCCGACTAGGTGAGCCTTCACCGCTCACCTCCAGGTCTTGCATTACAATGAAGTTCTTCCAGCCTTTTATAAGATCTATTACTTATAATACCATGGGAAGAATACTATGGGTTCACAATACCATGTGCCCCAGAACCACCACTATTTAACCTGGTCAACTTTGACTCTATCTTGAGTCAAGTTTACCTAACAATTCCCCCCTTAAACTTGACTTTGGGTTCCTTGACTAACTCCAGCCAAACTTGCTAAGTGAGACAATCCTGCTCACTCTAGCTCTTACCCCCCTCAGAGTTTTTACCTAGGGTATTATTAATTCGGCATCCCCCCTATCACCTAGGTCTAACCCATAATTTACCGGTGATCACCGAGGGGTACACATGCCTTACCAGGTCTTATAGTAGTATGCCCATTTACATGCAATAATTTTGACTTCATTAATTTTTTTTTGTTTGTTTATTGTTGCTGCGATTCTGATCCATCTTCTCTCAATTTGATTTGCTCAAAAACTTCTATCAAACCACCCCAACTGTGAGCCCAATGAGAACCTCATAGATTCTAGCACCGGTGGCCTCACGTAGTAGAAAACAAACAATTTTCGAAGCCACATGAATCCCGAACAATTCGTCAACATGTTCCAATTTACTAGTAAATATCGCAAATGCACTACGATCCCTGGCAGTTACGGCACTATCTTCTACACATTCTCCTCGAGGTTCTTCCGCATACGATTGTTCCACCATTATTTTCTAGACCTAGATCTGTAAAAAGGCTGCATTGATCTCATCAAGCACTATAAACCCCTGGCATCAAAGAATCCCTTTAAAGCCAATATCTAGCTCTAATACCAGTTGTTGAGAAATTTACTGCATAACATAAATAATTATTGAGAGGAATAAATAGAAAAATAACCAGCAACAACCATAAACACATAAACACAAATGTTTATCCGGGAAAACCCCAAATCTAGGGAAAAACCCATCCTAATAAGATCTCATTAGCATTGGCCAAAACGCTTGCCAATCCAACCAAGTGAGCCTTCATCACTCACCTCCAGGTCTTGCATTACAATGAATTCCTTCCAGCTTTTTATAAGCTCCATTACATATAATACCATGGGCAAAATACTATGGGTGCATAATACCATGTGCCCCAAAACCATCACTGTTTAACCTAGTCAACTTTGACTCTATCCTGAGTCAAGTTTACTTAACACTCAGGAAGCTCAATGATGCTTGCGTTAACGGTTCGTTTCCAATATCGTTTACAGATGAGGTACTAGAAATTGTGGGGGGGTAAGGAGCCTACTCCTTCACGGATGGGTTCTCAGGATACCACCAGATCAAGATTATGCCAGAGGATAAGAGTAAAACAATGTTCACCACCGAATGGGGTTGCTTTTAGTACACGGTGATGCCCTTTGGACTGAAGAATGCGCCAGATATATCACCAATAGACGAATTCCAGATATATCACCAACATAGTATGCCATACCACCCGCAAGCGAATGGGACCATTGAGGCATTCAACAAAATCTTGGAGACTGCATTGACCAAGGTCTGTAATGCGTAGCAAAATGACTGGGACTTGCGCATCCTTGTTATGCTATGGGCAAATCGAACCACGTGCAAGAAGTTGACGAGCCAGACACATTTTCGGTTAGTCTATGGAAAAAGGCCATTATGCCTATGGAATATATTGTGCCTAGTCTGCCCATCGTGGCAATAATAGGTACGGCAGATCATGGGGCTTTGGAGGAACGGCTTGCGTAGCTAGAGGAACTAGAGGAGGAACGGTTTTTGGCTGGATTCCATTAACAAGTACAGAAACAACACGAGAAAGCGTGGCATGATCACCATATCAAGGCATGCACCTTCAAGGAGGATGATCTAGTATTACTATACGATAGTAAGTTCGAGAAATTCCCTGGAAAACTCCGAATGCATTGGTTGGGACCCTATGTCATCAAAGAAGTTACTGATGAGGGCGCGGTTTAGCTTGCCAAAATCAATGGAGACCCCTTACCAAGATGAGTGAATGACAGTCGCCTGAAGCTCTATACGGGCGGGCTGACTGCCTAACTAACTATTTAAGGGATAGTCTCACTGCTCTAGCCAGTTGAAAGAGAGCGCTGGAGAGTAAAGAAGTCCTGGGGAAATAGGTGTGATTGCCAGGATACGCATCGAGTTGGCCCATCACCAAGATCACGGTTGTGCGTAAGAAGTGCGCTGATGCATTGCTAAGAGGAGAGGTGACTGTTCCTGTCACTATTCATGACAAGATGTCTGCATTAGTGTTGTGGGGAAAAATGCCTATGCAGGACGATCCTATCCACCTAAGGTGTGACAGTGCCTTAGCAACAAACGAGTACAACTATTCTGGTTTCTTCCTTTATGAAATGTGAAAGAAGAGAGATCAATAGACTTACCGGTGTCTTCCGTTTGTCCCTCGATCCAATCTCCCTTCTCTTTGGGTGTTCACAGCTACTTGCCTTCTTGCTTATCCAGCTACCACTTCCTGCAAGATCACAAGAGAATAGCTACTTGCGACAAGAGAACAGCTACTTGAGACAAGAGAAGAACACAACACAAAGACAGATGTTCACATTCATAACTAGTTTAGGATTAGAAATAAACCAAATACACTAATACATTCATACATCAAAATACATCAGCATATAGGAGAAACCAAGATAACTTTATTGATGAATAACAAGGTTCAGGAAGAGATACAACCCAGAGGGCTCCAATCCAGCATCTCCTTCCCAGCAAATGGAATTCCTATCTTCAGCCCCTTCAAAGCATTAAGCACCCAATGATTCCAGTCTCAAACCAACAACAATTCTTTGCAATAATAAAATTCTAGCCTCCTGGATCTCATGGAGGAGAGATCCATATATATATGTTTGGAGAGAGGATGATTCAGCTTGAGATCTGACTAGTGTCCTCTCCATCTATCAGTTCTTGAGTCCACTTGGAGGTTCTTGCTTCCACTTGGAGATTTGGAACCTCTTACTCATCACCAGTCGAATTCCCTGAGGCAAGTGTCATTTTGGAAGCTTCCTGGGTCTTGACACCTTGAGAAATGAGCCTGCCACTTGTCCACTCTCGTTCAGCGCAGGTAGCCTTTGTTCCAGTTGACATTCAACGCAGGTAGCCAGTGTTGGCTTTGACATTCAGCGCAGATAGCTAGTGTAGCCACTGAAATGATCCTGAATTGACTTGTTTCTGAGCAATTTCAGGTGGACAACTTTTGTGAATTGCTGTGGTTTGTTAGCCTTGTTCCTCTAGGGGTAGGAAC
Source organism: Pinus tabuliformis (assembly GCA_031772625.1). Lineage (NCBI taxonomy): Eukaryota > Viridiplantae > Streptophyta > Pinopsida > Pinales > Pinaceae > Pinus > Pinus tabuliformis. Next base: position 655,048,420 of record CM062817.1, read on the forward strand.
AACATGTTTAGGGACTTTGGATCCCTTAGATTATGGACATTTCATGCTCAATGCTGTAAAGCACAAAAATGTCTATAATAGTTGCCCCCTAAAGTATGAGGCTGTTTATCGGGCGAAATGCTTTATCAGGGGGATCCGAAGTTCATCCAATGCTAGGAGGAGACCTGTAATACAATACAATACAATACATTATTTTTCATATTGCTTTCATGATCTAGCTGAGGTGGGCATTCCCATGCTCAGCTTTATAAATACATTTTTCTGTACATAGAACAGACAATCGTCTGGCGGTAGACTGATAATTTTGATGAAATTATCATCCTTTGAGTAGGATGATTATCTGCTGCAATGATGTACATGTCAATGTCTTTATCTTTCCTGAATATATATCGCAGCCCGGATGGATGAAACTAGATCTGGGGTCTTCAAACTCATTCGATCTTCACTCTAAGTACAAGTCGATCCATGTGAGAAATGTTCTGAAGTCGAACATGGAAAGACATCGCTTGATTACCGGTCAATGATGTAAATCATTAACAAGCGCGAGAGGAATCACCGATAATGATAATGACCCTCAAGGTACTGCAGTACAATTCACGTGGTGTGAATAAAGGACTTGGTGTCGAACACCACGCAAAATCTTTTGGTCGAAGGTCATTGATGTATACCTGTCGTCGGAAGTGACAGACTTGCCATTGTGGCATGCAAGCTTCAAAGTACTGAAGGGGTTGTTCCTAGATCAACTTCTTGGATAATGAGCTGATGTCAACAAGAAGCGATCTGTCACAGGAGGGCCTTAATGAATCCCACATCAGTGACACGGAACGGAGCTAATGATTTTAATGGAGGTGAAAACGATCTGTGACATATGATTCAGGGTGGCGGTCATGAATGGATGAAGGATAATGTATGGCAGTGGATGGGACATGGTTGACTCTTTCTGAACGACTTCTCTTGAACATATGGCGACACTGATGCGATGGATCGGTAGCATTACCCCAAATATGGATGGTATGGCGAGACCATGGTGATGTGATCGGTGAATGAAACAACCCAACCCGATTGTGGTACGGAGGAAAAGTGTCATGTTCAAGAGCGACTTGCTACCATCAAAGTTTTCTTTAGTTTCTCCCAATTTTTCCCCAGTCATTGCTGACCAGTACCTCTTTATTTTTGTCAAGCTTGAGGAGGATAACATATGCTTGTTCTATAACCTGCCCTTCAGGCAAGCCCATCGCTATGTTTTAACGAGCCTAGTGATAGTGAAACTTGTTCTCGTCTAAAGACAAGTTTGTTGCTATTTAATGACTTTAACAAGTCTAACGACAAGGATAACTTGGTCCTTTTCATTTTTAGAGAGTCGGAAAAGGTACATAAAGTCAACTCCAAAATTCCTTTTTCGTCATCTAATCCCTTAAGTCCGAAAAAGTATAAAACAATACAGAAGGGATGAGTTTTCGATAGTTTTAACGAGCCGAATAAAACAAGCGCTCGATCTTTTTGTGCAATAATCCCTCAACTCCAAAAAGATTAAAATCTAGAGGAAGGATAGCTCTTCCTGTCCTTTAATGAACTGGAAGGCCAAAACTCGGCAATCTTTTCATATTTTACGAGTCAGTTGAAAAGAGCTTAAAGAAGACTCGTCTTTTGAAGAACGAGTGATAAACAGGGTTAGCAACTGATTCTAGGTACAGGTTGGAATTTTCCAATCATGGCAGTGTCACAAGGATGGCTAGGTGAAATCACTCTTTGCAGTTGTTCCTGAAAATGGGTAAACAATCATATGGAGGTGAACGATCGGCCAAATGAAAAGTGGAGGTGACGGTGCAAACACGACCAAGGCTTTAATGGCTGATGATATTACATTCACAGTGGTTATTTACCGGGATAGTTCATTTTTTAACGAGCTTAAACGCGGGTGGAAACATTTGCTCGATCTTATGTTTATTTTTTAACGAGCATGAACTATGTGCTAAAACTGCTCGGATCTTGCGTTTATTTTTTAACGAGCATGAACTTTGTGCTAAAACTGCTCGATTACCCAGTCATATGATAAGAATGTCTCATGAAAGATTCCATTTTTTATGGAGCTTGCGCCTTACCAAAGCTATGCTCCGCATCCTTTCTTTATGCAAGTTAGGAAACGGCTAACCCAAAAAACAGATAAATAACCGCTCTTTGCTTGCACTCCAAAAGGTTTGCATGCCCCCAGGTATAAAGTACGATTTCAAAGTTACCTCTACTTCATTTCCGTCAAAACTTTCGTTTCACTGGGAGAGGCCTACCTCTTTTAGGTTACCCAAAGATTGTCTCGTTAATCTTTCAAACAAAACACTTCTTCAGCAATGTCTACCGAAATAGACAAAGGTGAGTGATGATACCCACCCTCTCACATAACTTTGACAAGAGAATCTTATTCCAGAACAACCCCTCTTCCAACCATGGACGGGGTACGGACTAGTCATATTCTCCCACGGAAACCTACCCTATACCCAAAGTTTTCCTGCCGAAGCAGACCAGGACGCATGCCCCTTGGGTTCCAGTCATATCCTCCCGGATTACTCGTGCTCATCAGGAGGACGGACCGTGGGTTGAGACACTTCTTGCGTGAATAGACCATTTAGGGATGGTACATGACTATTTGCGATGCGTGATCCGGGAAACGAAAGTTGGTCCATGAGCTTGACCACTCTTCCTTCATGCGGAAAACACATTACTCTAAAGAGTGAGGAGACAATAGCTCCCATGCAATATATATAGTCTCGTCCAAGGAGTAGGTTATAATCCAAGGGTCCTTGAATGACCATCACGTTCATTTGAACGGTCTTCCCTTTCAATTTTATAGGCACATTGGGGAGGATCCCTAAAGGTCGACTGGTTCCTTTATCAAAACCTGATAGATTTCTCATTTCAGGTAAAAGCGCTGGCGAACCAAGCGCTTTCCAAGAAATAGAGGAAAGGATACTCACAGATGCCCCCTCATCAATGATAGTGCCAGCTGTTAGCGCTTGAAATTTCACCTCAGGCTGAGAAAGGTAAACCTCAAGGCTACATCAAACCATTTAGCCTCGTAGTTAGCCCTACGGGGCAGGAGAAGGCTCTCTCCAGTCAATCTCGGCAGATCTTCAATGGGATGAGATGACCAACAAGGTAACACTGATATTAGGCTAGTAAACTGATTAAAAAGGTTGATTTGGGGTTTTTTGGGTTTTTGGTGGCAATTTTGAGGAATTGCAATTTTGGGTGCGGGGATTGGACACAGTTTCTGCAGGGGGTTCCTTGGGGCGAGGTAGGAGACAGCGTTGATGCCTTTAACTGAAATGAATGGTCAGGAATGAAAGATGAGGAGCTAAAGAGAGCAAACAATCACTTTGAATTCTCTTTAGACAGAAGAAAACATTGAAATTAAACAAATTTAAAAGCAGAGCATGGCTAGCATGAATTCATACTTTAACACTTCATTTGTTTAATGTGCAGCAGTAAAGAAAGGAAATGAATCACATAAAAAATCTTACAAGAACATTGAGTAACACACCATCAACACATGAGTCCACACGAATCCCAAAGAGGACTGAAAAACCCTGGTCTTCCTTAGCCAAAAATTGCAGAGATACAGTGAAAATATACAATGATAGCTTCTCCCTCAAGAGTCCAACCTTCCAACCTCTGAAAATGATTAAGAAAAAACATAATATAGGCAAGTCAACCTCTTCCCTTGCCTCTAGGGGTCGAGCTCATCCTTCTAGGAGCTGTTTCAACTAATTCTAAACTGAGCACTAAAATCTAGGCAGTCAAAACAACTTGCCTCTATAAGCTAGGAAACCAATCCATTCATTAAATATTTAGCCTTGACATGAATGAATCTTCTAGAAGTGTTAAACAAGAGTAAAAGTGTCTTAGAGTTACAAAAATTACATCGGTAATCATCTTCAACCCCAAAAAGTCAAACTGAGTCAAATCTGCGTTTTCTGGGCTGTATAATGCAATCTGGCAAAAACTGCCTGACCGGTCGCGCGCCTTTGGAGCGATGTTTGAGGCACTTCCCGGGGTCAGAATCAGATGCAGGATATCCCGTTGGAAATTTCTTTGAGTCTACTTTCCAATCCAACTAGAATTTTTCAATTTGGAGTTCATTTGCCCTATCAAAAATCAATTCTCCCAAGACAACTTTCTGCCGTTCAAAAAAGTGGCAGAAAGTCAAATTTTTCATGTATTTTGACCTTCTGGAGGCCCAAAACTCCATAAAAACTCAAGTCCATCCATGGGAATATGTAACTTTGCATAAAAAATCAGGAAATGCTGAGTTTTTGTGAAAAGGAGTTGCCATGACAAAGGGTCTCACTGGGGGTGAGACCCGTTAAAGAGCCAAAACCTGTAAATTACCAAAAAATGCCAAAATTACCCAAAATTCTCAAAAAAAAATTTGGGATTTGAGCTATGGCTAGGCTATTGAGTGCCTTGATCCTTCAGTGAGGCCTCAGCCAAGATATGGAGGGGATCGGGCCTCTTTCTCCTTTTTTGTGCCTTGGCCAACCGCCTTGGATCCGGCGATTGTAATTTTGACATTTCTCTAAAACAATGACACCTGTGAAAAAAGTGAAGGAGGTTTTTCTTCTTTGGCATGTTGTGGACAAAAACCTCTCTCAATTTTCCAAAATTCATCTTTTATTGCTCTGGAACATCATTTGAGTGCGACTTGTCTCGATGTGTGAAATAAGGAATTTTGTCGAAATGGAGCGAAATGAAGGGGATAGGGGGCTTCTAAATTCTTGGGGAAATTTTTGGAAGTAGGGAGGGATGTTAGGAAGCAGGGGAAAGTGGAATATCAGAGATTGAGTGAGGAGAAGGGATCCAAAAGGGCAAAACACAGGCCCAACCTAGAAAATTGCCAGGTTGTAGCTAGAAACTAGGGTTTGTGCAAAAATGAGGAATTTGCCGGATCTAAGGGATGGGAAGTGTTTGATAAGGTACTTTAAGGATAGGGGAAGGTGTATGAACATCAGGAAACAATTTTTGCCGATGATTTGACCGTCCAAGAGAAATTGGCTTTCAAAACCCTAGGAGAGGGAAATGACCTTGCCAAGGCACAACTGAAGCATGAACAAGATGTAAAATGACTCATTAGACATTGACATGACAAGGAAAACCCTATGAATGATGATAGACTCAGATGAATGGTGACATGGACCAACATTTTGACAACTTTAGAAGGAGTTAAGGCAAACCCTAGACCTAATGCCTAGTGACCAAATTTTGCTTGAAAACTCTTTGAAATGACAAAATTTGACTTGGAAACTCTGAGACCACTTTGTAAGAGCATATTTGATCACTGGAGGAAGGCTGGGAAGACTGACACTAACATTGGCTCCAATGGGGATGGTAGCTCCTTGGAGGTGCCAAGAACCTTAGACATCTGGGAGAGCAGACCAGTGCTTGCAACCATTGGGCGATGGAGTCATTATTTACACCTTTGACACAAAACTTTGACACATTTATTGAATGAAAACTTGACTGAAAACTGAGTGAAACTTAACTAAAGCTTGACTCAAACCGACTCGATGGCAAATTGAAATAACTTGAAAAAACTCACTCAATAGACCAAACACAAATGACTCATGACTGACTTAACTAAAACAAGAGAAGGGCAGTAGTCCATCAAGATGTGAAATCATGATGACAACCACCGGTGTTTCTTACAAGACTATATACATCAAACTATATCAAAATGCCAATGCAACCAATCAAGCAGATGCCTTCTTGATTGATTCTCCTGATTAGATCTTCTGGTCAACAATACAAACCTATCACTGGGCATCCAAAAACATAGTTGACCATTTTCTCCTTCATCACTGAATACTGCAATAAACACTATCACTGTTGACTGCAACAGGGCTGCCATTGGATCTTGAAAAACATGAAGTTTTGCCATTGCCACCTCGTGCTGAAAGATCAAGGTGTCCTTTGTTACAAATTCTAATATGCCTTCATCATGTGCTTCAGTAAAAGTATGTTCATGGGCTTCAAAAAATTCTGAACAAGTAGATGAGCAGATCTCCTCTTGAAAAAGCATTTCAGCACATGAAACATATGAAGAATCTGAAAGGTAATCCTGTATGCTATGATCTTCGGTAGTCAGATAATATGGTAGGTGATCTTCAAATGATATGACAGCCGGATTATCATCTTTGTGAAGGAAAACATTATCTATTTGCTGATCTACAAGACAGTCATCTTTTTCAACAGAGGAAGAAGCTTCCCCAACACTTTCCTGACTATGTGTGCATTGCAAATCTGCTGTAGCTTGACCTTTCAAAAGTTGATCTATCTCCTCTTCAGACAAAGGAGACAATGCCTTTTGTTTTCTTCTGCTTAAACAATAATTATCTTCATATGACAAGGCATTCAAACTATCATTTATTACTGAGCTATTGAAAGGAGATTCATCACTTACTTGCACAAAGGTCTCACCTTGCTTTTCATGAACATCTGAATCCAAAATTCTGTCTATGATCTCAACAGCAGAGCTCTCTTTGATGGGCTTCAGCACAAGATATGCTTGGTCATCATAATTTGAATCTAGTTCTGAAGTAGCTGACTGAGCATTATCACAATCTACAATCTGGTCTTCTTCTGTGGGCAGATCTGAAACAAGCTCTTCTCTTTCATCAATTACAGCCATATGACCATCTTCAACCTGCTGATCTTGACAAATATCCTCTAAGATTTCTGTGTGCTGCTGAAATGGATTCTCATACAAAGCCTCCATGATCTCAACATCCATAAAATTATCATCTTCATAATATTTTTCAAGGCTTTCAATAAAACCATAAGCATGCTGGCAACAGTCTTGAACCAAATTTAATGATGGATAAGATGCTAGATATCTTTCAATGAACATAGCATGAAAATCCTTTAAACAGTAAATACAAGCAGGCGGCAAACTTTCATACCATGATTGGGCTTTACCTTCCAGAGTGGCCAAGAATATCTTCATCAAGCAATCTTCAGGAAAATCCACCTTCAACTTGTGAATATGCATGTGAAATCTAACTAGATGTAAAGCAACATCCTTCTTACCATCATCATTAAATGTAGGCAAATTCCTTGACCAATCTACCTTTGGAATTTTATTTGGAAAACCTGGAATGTGATCTCGGCTCAAGGGAGCATATCTTCTTGTGATTTGGTCCATCTTGAAAAGCTCAAAGCCACTGATCTTCCTGCAGTGAAGTCACCATGAAGCATTGATCTCTGAAGTTTTCAGTGAAGGAGTCGCCAGTGAATGATTTCAGCCTTGTCAGTGTCTGATCGTTGTTCACCATCAACAATCAGATCTGAACTTGATACATGTACTGGGGTAAAGTGTCAATGAAGCGCTACATTCACAAGCTCACGGAGATTGACTGAAGCAGCGTTTATCTACTAACGCTGATGTAAAACAAGAGCGTTTTCGAAGGCTACCTGGCGTAACTTCAGGCTCCGTCTAAGACTTATGAAATAACACGTCAATGAGCAAACGATTAATTTGTTCTCCCCAGTATGGTCGCCAGTATGTTAGCGCTTGAAATTTCACCTCAGGCTGAGAAAGGTAAACCTCAAGGCTACATCAAACCATTTAGCCTCGTAGCTAGCCCTACGGGGCAGGAGAAGGCTCTCTCTGGTCAATCTCGGCAGATCTTCAATGGGATGAGATGACCAACAAGGTAACACTAATATTAGGCTAGTAAACTGATTAAAAAGGTTGATTTGGGGTTTTTTGGGTTTTTGGTGGCAATTTTGAGGAATTGCAATTTTGGGTGCGGGGATTGGACACAGTTTCTGCAGGGGGTTCCTTGGGGCGAGGTAGGAGACAACGTTGATGCCTTTAACTGAAATGAATGGTTAGGAATGAAAGATGAGGAGCTAAAGAGAGCAAACAATCACTTTGAATTCTCTTTAGACAGAAGAAAACATTGAAATTAAACAAATTTAAAAGCAGAGCATGGCTAGCATGAATTCATACTTTAACACTTCATTTGTTTAATGTGCAGCAGTAAAGAAAGGAAATGAATCACATAACAAAGCTTACAAGAACATTGAGAAACACACCATCAAGACATGAGTCCACAAGAATCCCAAAGAGGACTGCAAAACCCTGGTCTTCCTTAGCCAAAAATTGCAGAGACACAGTGAAAATATACAATGATAGCTTCTCCCTCAAGAGTCCAACCTTCCAACCTCTGAAAATGATTAAGAAAATACATAATATAGGCAAGTCAACCTCTTCCCTTGCCTCTAGGGGTCGAGCTCATCCTTCTAGGAGCTGTTTCAACTAATTCTAAACTGAGCACTAAAATCTAGGCAGTCAAAACAACTTGCCTCTATAAGTTAGGAAACCAATCCATTCATTAAATATTTAGCCTTGACATGAATGAATCTTCTAGAAGTGTTAAACAAGAGTAAAAGTGTCTTAGAGTTACAAAAATTACATCAAAGATAATCATCTTCAACCCCAAAAAGTCAAACTAAGTCAAATCTGCGTTTTCTGGGTTGTACAATGCAATCTGGCAAAAACTGCCTGACGGGTCGCGCACCCCTGCCTGACGGGTTGCGTGCCTTTGGAGCGATGTTTGAGGCACTTCCCGATGTCATAATCAGGTGCAGGATAGCTCGTTGGAAAGGCCTTTGAGTCTACTTTCCAACCCAACTAGAATTTTTTAATTTGGAGTTCATTTTCCCTATAAAAAATCAATTCTCCCAAGACATTTTTCTGCAGTTCAAAAAAGTGGCAGAAAGTCAAATTTTTCATGTATTTTGACCTTCTGGAGGCCCAAAACTCCATAAAAACTCAATTCCATCCATGGGCATATGTAACTTTGCATAAAAAATCAGGAAATTCTGAGTTTTTGTGAAAAGGAGTTGCCATGACAAAGGGTCTCACCGGGGGTGAGACCCGTTAAAGAGCCAAAACCTGTAAATTACCAAAAAATGCCAAAATTACCCAAAATTCTCAAAAAAAAATTTTGGATTTGAGCTATGGCTAGGCTATTGAGTGCCTTGATCCTTCAGTGAGGCCTTAGCCAAGATATGGAGGGGATCGGGCCTCTTTCTCCTTTTTTGTGCCTTGGCCAACCGCCTTGGATCCGGCGATTGTAATTTTGACATTTCTCTAAAACCATGACACCTGTACAAAAAGTGAAGAAGGTTTTTCTTCTTTGGCATGTTGTGGAAAAAAACCTCTCTCAGGTTTCCAAAATTCATCTTTTATTGCTCTGGAACATCATTTGAGTGCGACTTGTCCCGATGTGTGAAACAAGGAATTTTGTCGAAATGGAGCGAAATGAAGGGGATAGGGGGCTTCTAAATTCTTGGGGAAATTTTTGGAAGTAGGGAGGGATGTTAGGAAGTAGGGGAAAGTGGAATCTTATAGATTGAGTGAGGGGAAGGGGTCCAAAAGGGCAAAACACAGGCCCAACCTAGAAAATTGCCAAGTTGTAGCTAGAAACTAGGGTTTGTGCAAAAATGAGGAATTTGGCGGATCTAAGGGATGGGAAGTGTTTGATAAGGTACTTTAAGGATAGGGGAAGGTGTACGAACATCAGGAAACAATTTTTGCCGATGATTTGACCGTCCAAGAGAAATTGGCTTTCAAAACCCTAGGAGAGGGAAATGACCTTGCCAAGGCACAACTGAAGCATGAACAAGATGTAAAATGACTCATTAGACATTGACATGACAATGAAAACCCTATGAATGATGATAGAATCAACTGAATGGTGACATGGACCAACATTTTGACAACTTTAGAAGGAGTTAAGGCAAACCCTAGACCTAATGCCTAGTGACCAAATTTTGCTTGAAAACTCTTTGAAATGACAAAATTTGACTTGGAAACTCTGAGACCACTTTGTAAGAGCATATTTGATCACTGGAGGAAGGCTGGGAAGACTGACACTAACACCAGCCATTACCATTCTATATATTTGAACGATAATTTTGAATGGTATGCTTGCTGGCAACCGGGGTCTGCCTAGTTGGTTCCAGTCAAAGGACACAACCAGGTTGCTTGGTGGTGGGACCGAATAAACGGCCAGATATCGCTCTAGTGAACTTCCTTCCTGCGATAAAGGAATGGGGGCATTGCCCCCTTGTTCATCAGAGTCAGTGTTGATGAAGATAATTTGGACGGTGTCGTCTTTATTCTCCTCTGTGATGGTATCATTCGAAGATAGAGCCTTTGAAGGCAAAACCGGGTCAACTGCCATATCAACCTGTTGACTTTCGTCAGGCATGGATCCAGATGGTTCATCTTCAATGATAGGTGCTTCGGCTGACCATCTGGGTGGGTCATCCGGGTTCTCAACTAGTGAAGGACTTGGCAGGAGTTTTTGATATCCAGGAGGAAGTTGCGCTCGTAAAATCGGGCGATCTTCCAGAACTCTTTTAGCCTCATCTAAGAAGGGACAACGGTGGATGGCGTGATCGCCTTCACACAGTTTGCAGGGAAATCTAGATTTCCCTCTCTATCCTGTGGCTTCACTTTCACTAGTTGACGGTGAGCAGTCAACATGGCTATCAGAGGTTGATGCTACCGAATTGTGCAAACGGGAAGACCAGTCCCTTAGTATTCGAGGGATACAGGGACAATCTCTATGGAAATGGTCTCCCTTGCATATGATGCATGGCGATTTAGGCCTTGTCAGTGCTGTGTGTGGATTTCTGTCAGACGACACTTGTTTGCCCCTAGTCGCCTTTGGCTCCTTCTTCTTCTTCTCTTTCTTCTTCTTTTCCTTGTTCTCCTTAGGAACTCGGTTTTCTGTTTTACCAGTTCCGTAAACCGAAGAGGAAGGAGGAGAGGAAGATGAAGTAGAAGGCTGGTGGGCAACTCTAGTCTGGTCTAACTATTGACTCGACTGTTCAGGAATGGTGGTGTTTTGAACGACATTGGTTGAAAAGAGCCAAACTGGTAGGCCAATTGTCAGTCCTGGAAGCGACAATGTGGCCATGTGGGGCGCACCAACATCTCCCCAAGAGGAGAAGGGACTAGGATTTCCACCAAGGGGAATTCCTTGGTTGGTGTGCTCCATTTTTCAACCTAAAGATCAACGCAGGGATAAAAGGGTGATTGTTCCGTTTAAAATAAATTTTAACGACGCTTTAGACACAACTTGCTTTTTCAGTTTTAAAGAGTCGAGAAAAAGCTAAAGATGACTCTAGTCTCCTTCGATGTTTTAACGAGCCCGAAGTGACAAATGCTCGGATGGACTTTTTCCGTTATAGAGTCTGAAAAAGGCCAAAAGGAACTGCTCTGGAGTTCTAGGCAGAGGGTGTGCCAAACTTTTCGCAAAACCGCAAAATACTTTTTAGGGTACGGGCGGTCAATCTTCCCGAATGCTGTGTTCAGTGCATTGCGATCAGTAGGGCGGCCGACACGGCTTCCTAAGGATAAAGGTTTTATTCCTATAGGGGTCTCCCAATATATACGCGACGGTACGTGGGAGCACAATCTATACTGGCGCTATCGTCCCTCAGGAGGAATCACCCACCTTCTACGAGATCAACAGTCACCAGGCTTAACGACGCCGGAACACGTCTCTAGCCTAGACCTCTATGTTGTGCGTTATGTTACAAAGTGTTGTTAAGTTCATTCAATTTATTTTAGGTTGATCTTTTTAAAGTTTTCCTTTCAAGGTTCACCACGAGATGTATGATACAAATTCCTAAATGCAGTCTAAAGATGATAAGCAAGCTTTATATCTTTTCAACTTTGAAAATCCTAGCTACTAAGGGAAAAGAAAGACACCATCTTTTCTCAAAGAGCAATCAGCACACTCTAATGCACTTTCCTAAATCCAACATGCAAACTATCAAATGCAAAATGCACAATGCAGGTGTTTGTTTTCCGCTTTCTTAGTATTGATGCCTACAAAGAAAGCTTTTTGTACAACTTTGAATTTGCTTTTAAATGATCAATACAAACAAGTTCACTTTTTCGAAATCAGAGAAGATAGAAGAGATTACAACACTTAACGATTTTCGAAATAAAGACTTGTTTTGACACTTAAAAGAGACAAATTCAAACCAATAAGCAAAAGTAAATGAATAATCAATCTGCAAACAGCCAATGAACTCTCTTCTAAGATCACAATCAATCAGATCTGAATCAAAGGCTACAGGATGACTATTTTACTCATGCAAAGGAAAACTATAAATGATGCCACAAACACATAAAAACACTCACAGTCTTTTTGTACAAAAGGAGGTGGAATCTAAGTAGAGAAAAGGGGTTATTAGACTGGTACCTATGCTGGTTACAGGCTTCAAAAATCAGAGATCAAAACAAGGCAAAACAGAGCAGAGAACCCCAGCTGCACAAGAGCAAACTGGTTCAGCGCAGGTTCAACACAGGGGTTTTGACATTCAGCGCAGGTATCCTTCACGGGACCTGCATTGAAATGCAGAATCCTTTCACTGGGTCTGCGCTGAAGGAGAAACTCTCGTTTCCCTTAGGTTCTGGGTCACAGTTTGCTACTTAATCAACTGTTTCAGGCCAAATAAAAGCAACACGCAAGGCGTAATCAAAGGGATACTTTGAAGGCTACTAAGATCTATCACAAGGATCATCAAATCATTTGTGGATCCATTGTTTAGATCATAGACAAGTCCAGCAATTGGATCAAAGTAGCAACTTTCTACTTTGCATCCAGGAAAGATGCAGTTCGACTATTGCTGTCAAGTATATGATGCAAACAAATGATAGAAACACAAATAAAATGACAAAACAAATCTCCCCAGTGGAGTCGCAAATTTGTTGTGGGGAAAAATGCTTATGCAGGACGATCCTATCCACCTAAGGTGTGACAGTGCCTTAGCAACAAACGAGTACAGCTATTCTGGTTTCTTCCTTTATGAAATGTGAAAGAAAAGAGATCAATAGACTTACCGGTGTCTTCCGTTTGTCCCTCGATCCAATCTCCCTTCTCTTTGGGTGTTCACAGCTACTTGCCTTCTTGCTTATCCAGCTACCACTTCCTGCAAGATCACAAGAGAACAGCTACTTGCGACAAGAGAACAACTACTTGAGACAAGAGAAGAACACAACACAAAGACAGATGTTCACATTCATAACTAGTTTAGGATTAGAAATAAACCAAATACACTAATACATTCATACATCAAAATACATCAGCATATAGGAGAAACCAAGATAGCTTTATTGATGAATAACAAGGTTCAGGAAGAGATACAACCCAGAGGGATCCAATCCAGCATCTCCTTCCCAGCAAATGGAATTCCTATCTTCAGCCCCTTCAAAGCATTAAGCACCCAATGATTCCAGTCTCAAACCAACAACAATTCTTTGCAATAATAAAATTCTAGCCTCCTGGATCTCATGGAGGAGAGATCCATATATAGATGTTTGGAGAGAGGATGAGTCAGCTTGAGATCTGACTAGTGTCCTCTCCATCTATCAGTTCTTGAGTCCACTTGGAGGTTCTTGCTTCCACTTGGAGATTTGGAACCTCTTACTCATCACCAGTCGAATTCCCTGAGGCAAGTGTCATTTTGGAAGCTTCCTGGGTCTTGACACCTTGAGAAATGAGCCTGCCACTTGTCCACTCTCGTTCAGCGCAGGTAGCCTTTGTTCCAGTTGACATTCAATGCAGGTAGCCAATGTTGGCTTTGACATTCAGTGCATACAGCTAGTGTAGCCACTGAAATGATCCTGAATTGACTTGTTTCTGAGCAGTTTCAGGTGGAGAACTTTTGTGAATTGCTGTGGTTTGTTAGCCTTGTTCCTCTAGGGGTAGGAACAACATGTTTAGGGACTTTGGATCCCTTAGATTATGGACATTTCATGCTCAATGTTGTAAAGCACAAAAATGTCTATAACAATTAGGGCAAAAGGGAGTGGGTGGTGGGAAATTAAGAGAAGGAGTACAAGCCGGATATGGAATGAGTTTCCATAGATTTTACACGAGGATGCCAGAACGGGTGGGAACCAATGAATTTGAAATTCAAATCACTTATAAATCACCGAGGGACATTCACCGGGCAACCTACCCTTTTAGAAAACATATGCTGGTTATCGATATGGAACCTTTTATCATCTCTGCACAAGCCCGAGGGTGGTGATATGGCCAAGGGAAAGGCACGACTCTCTAAGGGCTAGGGTGTTGACAGCTGCGGGCACCCTGCAGAGTGTAGCATCAACAGTAGTGGATGTACCAGAAGAGGGGAGACACGAAGTAGAATTGCTCCGGATGCCATCGCCCCTCCCAGTGATAAGCCGAAGAACTACAAAAAACAAGACAAAGGATGGAAAGACAGAGACCACTGGTAGTAATGCAGTTAATAAGTCATCTTTGATGTAACTTTAGGATTGGGATTTCGTGGCCAACATCAAAGGTCTTGCAAAATTGTAACAAAAGTTATAGCAGACAGTGTGAAGAGTAGATACAAAGGTCGGAAGTGGCTACGGTGGTTCAAGGAGTTCCAGTATGTGGTTCCCTCGCTCAAGCTAAAATCCTATGAGGGGGTGTTCTGTGTTAGCCGAGCAGAGCAGAATGAGCATTATCGATAGCAAGAATTGGTAGAAATAACGAAGCGGGAGCCAGATGAAGTGTTGTAGGAGACAATGAAGAAGTAGTAGGACGACGAGTGTCACTCAGAGGGAGGTGAACTGTGAAGCCAAGGCAGCGTGTTTCACCGCATCAATGAGTGACTCAGGACAAGTCACAATGATCGTGTTGGGGGACTGTTCGATAACAGAGGTCCTGCGTAAAAGTTTTGGGTCTAATAGCCTAGAAGTTAGGGTAAAAACATTGTAAATCTCCGAAATATGTGGAGCGCGCAATGTAAAAATTCGAGTCAAAGGGTTGTCCGCCCATGAAATAATATAGAATAATAGGAAGTAAGTCAGTCCGCGGACCATACGAAGGTATAAATAGAGCATGGCTCTATGGGGAGAAGGCAGTTCTTTTTGTATAATCTTGGATCTGATGTGTGATGGGCTTTTGAGGAGGATAGTTTTGAAGCATCTGTAAGTCCAAGTCAAGGGTTTGGGTAGTGGATAGAGGCTTTGAAGCTATCTACATAGAGGCTTGGAAGAGTCTATGGCTATGTGCATGAACCCCTACAGCTAAGTGCGCAGGGCGAATCTAGATGTATTGGTGAAGAAGTTCAATGAAGCTAAATTGTTTCTGAAATTTTGTGTTAAATCTGAATTATCGCGGATCTAGTTTTTGTACGTTTACTGTAATTCTTTGACCTATGCGCATCTGCTTATAAATACATGAATTTGTTTCTATTCTAAGTGTGCGAACTAGTTAACTCTGATAAATGTTTGCTTAAAGATCACAATAAGTAGATTGAATACATAAATAGTGCAATAATAAGTAGTAAGGATTATTTTGGGTTCGTATCTGCATGAAACAGAGCAGCGCGAAGCTGCGGAACGGTGCATGAGACCCCCAGACCACATCTAAACATCCCAAGGGTGTGAAAACCTGGTTCCAGCACCCTCCCCTGCTACATCAGGTGAGACCTCAGTCCGCGCTTTGCGGGCTGTTACCGAAAGGGCCGGTAGCTGCGGGATTTGTTTGGCTAAACAATTTTTCCGACCCTAGGTTAGGCCGATGTAAGCCAACAACCCCTTGATATACAGCTTTAAGCCTGGGCAAGGAAGGGAAGTTATCTGTGGAATTATTTTGCTCATAGACTGAACAAACCTCTATAGAGTTCAATGGGCATTCGTTCCTAGGATGCCTCTTGGTGCATCTAGGGCAAAAAATGGCCAAAGCCCTCTCTGCTTCCTCTTGTTTTCTTTTGATATGTAAGGTATCCATTTGGATGGCAAGAGTCTGCAACATCTCACTCTTGAAGTCTTCCATCATGTTTCCATTTTCTCCTTTAATGGATGAGTTGGAGGAAGAGGTACTGGCTATGGGTTGACTCCCCCTACCTTTCTTTCTGGCTACTCTAGAATGGTTTCTAAAAATAGACTTTATGACCTCATAGGATAGTTGGTAGATGTCTCCCCCAGCTAATAGATGGAGGGTGTCTAAAATATCTTCCCGAATTCCCCTAAGCATGACCAACTTCAGAGACTGAGGGTCAAGTGTACACCCGACCCTTTTGTAACTGAGCTGGAATCTCTCTTTATAGTCTTCCAGGGACTCATCACTTCCTATGGTCATTTGGAAGATTTCTTCTTTAGTATCTTTTGACTTACAATTGTATCGATAATTTTTGTTAAAGGCTTATTGAATCTGAGCCCAAGTTGTGATGCTATTGCCAGGTAATCCTATGAACCAGCACAGTGCTACATCCTTGAGAGTAGAAGGGAATAGTTTCAACCTTTGCTCATCTTCTGCATAGTCATAAGTTCGATAGACAATAGCAAACTTGAACAAGAAGGTGTCAGGATCTTCTGTAGTCAAACCATGGAAATGAGGTAGGGTAGAAGGGATCATATTCTTCATTTTGGTGTCCCCATTGGTCTCTCGAATGGGATAGGTACCCTCTATTCTCTCTCCATTCTCCCTAGCATTTATGTTTTCAACCATTGGCTCCAAAGGAATGTTTTCTTCTTCTTCTTCCCCTATAGGTTCTTCAAATATGTCTGGCTATTCATGTAAGGGTTCTTCTTGATCGTAGCCACCAAAGAAGAGAGAAGGTTGGTTATGTGAAGCAATGGGGGTGTTGGTCAAAACTTTTCCTGAGTTATCTCTATTCCTACAAGGCATGAAAGGAAATATTTTTGGTTGGTTTTTGTTTCATTTTCCCCACACTGACAGTAACTGTAGAAGCTGAAATTGATTGAACAAAACAAATTGCAACTAACTCAAATGAACTTTCTGAAATGAAATTTGCAGAATTGAAAAGGAAAGCAAGGAAATGCAGAACTGAAGGAAAAGGAATAACTAATCTACTTTTGCTGAAATAAACTATTAGCATAATGTTGCAATAGGAAATAGAAGAAAGAAGTAATCACATAATACTCTGACACTTCCCTAGAAACAATGCCAAAAAGTGGTGAGCACCAGTATTGTAGCAATAATACTACAACTCCTGGGCTACCTACTTTACTCTTATCAACCCGGTAGTTCGTAACAAACTTGGAAGCATCGGTGTTGTATGCACAAGTACTAGTTCTCACTGCAGGTTGTCACTTGGTTAGCCGTGCAACATCACTAAGAGCTCAAGCCAACTTCTATGGATTCCAGAAGAAGCTCTATATGTGATGAAGGAAAAGAAAGATTACTCTTCAGATGCTATTCTAACTACAGAAAGGAGAAAGACTGAAATGTAAAGAAAACCTAGTAAACTCTAATTAACCAACTAATTCTACTTTTGTAGAAAGCACTATGAAAACCATGAAAGGAATGCCATTACCTACTCAAGGAATTAAACAACAGCTAACTATGCTACTTCTGGAACTAAATAAGCAAAAACCATATTTTTGGATTTTTATGTATTTTTATGTGAATTTGACATGCATGTAATTTATTGTGTGTGAGTGTGATAGTGAATAGGTGGTGTTGAAGGGTGGTTTTGGGACTGGAGAGGATGTAGGATGGTGTGGATGGGTCTTAGGAGGTCTTAGGTCACCTTCTGGAGGCTTTTCTCACACTCAGACTTCAAAAGAAAGCCTACAAGAAAATCTATAGGAGGACACAGGAAATCTACAGGAGGAAAATAGGGAATCTACAGGAGGCCTATAGGAGGAGCCAAGAGCAGTTTTCACTATTTTGACGGTGTGAGAGTGGGTGAAAAAGGTGGATGAAGGTTGGAATGAGGTGTTAGGGCACTTAAGTTCTACCATGAGTCACCAGGAGAGAGAAAGATGATTGGGTTTGCTCAAGGAGAGAGGAAGTAGTTCTATGAAAAAATGCAGGAAACTAGGGCAGGATTGAGGTGAGATTTGGGAGACCTATAGGCCATGGATCAGATGGAGGGTGTGATTGCTAATAAGCTGGCCTTCTTATAGAAGAGATCTACTTCATAGAAACTGACAGTGAACCAAGGAAATCAAGCAACAAGTGAAATGAATGCTTTTAGGAAAAACAGAGTTTGCATAAAAATGGTCTAAACTATGATCTATGAAAGGAAATGCTAAGAAATGCTGAAGGAAAGGAGAGCATGAAAGAAGACTATTGCAAATCAGTAAGTGAGCATGATGAAGAAGATCTAAAGCAAAGCAAAGCTGGACTATTAAAAAGCTGCAAACACTAGAAGTCCTATGAAGGAGGAAAATCTGTGTTTTTGGGGCAACAAGAGAGTCTTTGCCTCAAATCATGGTCCCAGAGGGAGGAAGAGAGGCCAAGACACTATTTATAGCCTTTTGAATCTTCTCTTTATCACTGATTAACCTGCTACAGAAAGCACAGATGGAAGAAAACTACTAAATCATCAAAAGAAACCTATTCTTAACCATAAGAGAAATACATCTAATATCAAACTAATCTACAACTGAAACAAGGAATACAAATACAAGTAAAGAGGAGCTTGGCTACTTGGATTGGGCCCTAAACCAAGAGCTTCAGCCCTCTAAGGTAACTTAGTGCTAGCTCAAAAACGATTCCATCTTTATTTTCAAAACAATAGCAAGATTATATGAACTGTCACAAAAATAATAAGCTCGAAATTTGAGCAGAGTTTACATAAGCAAAAATCTGACCCTAGTGAGGCCCTAGGCCTCTCTACTTATACAATGAAGCTACCAATAGCTTCCTTAAAATCGGGGAGGCTTAGCTCCCAAAACTTGAGATAATCATTAGTCATCCTCCACTTGCTCAGCTACCTTCTAGTGCATGATTCAGCTGCTTGTACTTAGAGCTAAATGAAGGGGAATTTGAAGTGAGGAGTAATAAATGAGGGGGATTCCCTCCTATAAGTCCTCTCCTCTGTCCACTTCATGTTATTGTTGCCATTTGTCCACTAGATCCTTGAATTTGACCTCGAAATCCATCAATAATCTACATTAAATACATGTTAGACCACATGGCACAATAACTAACTCAACTCACTCTATAAGCATAAATATAATTAGAAAATCATACAATACGCTAAGAGAATAGTTGATTTGACTAAGTTAGGAGGTAAAATGAGCCCATATAATTACCCATTTATGAGGCTCATCACTGAGCATGGGTATGCTTCCCTCAACAATTCATGTAAAATCAAATATCATGATATATGTATTGTAATTGATGCACGTCACCTTCCACTTTGATACCTCCTCATCACATTGTAAATCATTTCATTTTAGGGGACAGTTGTTATAGATCTATTTGGGCACATCAAATCCCAACATTTAGATTAGTGTTTTAGGGCTCATCAAACCCTAATTTCAGTTGCTTCATGCCCTAAACAAGTCACCCTTTTGAATGCCTCCTTCCCGGAGAGTTTCGTGACTTGAAGACATCTAGAAATAGCCTCTAGAGGGACCAGCGTAGGTAAGCCGTTATGAAGGTGCGCTACAAAGTAGTTAAGTCCATTGCTAGGGTTCTCTGTAGAACACTTAGGCTTCCTTTCGCCTGCGCTGGCCGAGAATGAGCGAAATTCACATAGGGTTTGAGGAATATTCTTGTCTTTTGGAGTCATCTAGAAGTTTCCTTGACTTATCAACTCCTATGAGCTCGAAAATGGATGAGGAATGTGTTAAGGTGCATCCTATCCTATCATCCCTTCCTCTATGGAACTAATTCTAAGTATGGAAGGCCATTCAATGCCACCATTAATGACAAAACCTCCTTCATCTTCCTATAAATTGACCACTCATCTAAGTGATCAAGGGCTAGACTATGTTGAATTGTAAGGAGATAATTCTGCTATGAGATTTTTCTTTGAAGCAAGTATTGTGATGCTACAAGTTTGTCATGGTTTTGATGTGATGTGGATGGGATCCAATCTGGAGGAATGTCTTTGAATTAGACACCGATGGTTGTAATTCCTTCTTCTATTTAATAAAGTGTATGAACCTTTTTCCCATATGTTTGTATTGTTTCATAATGCTTATATGTGTGAATTGTATTTGATTCCTTTCACTTATATTCAATAGATCATATGCTTTGATCAGTTTTTGTCTTTTGTTGTGTTTATAGGGTACTTCTCAAGCGGATTAAGTACAGGAAGGAGTGACGAAATCGATACAAGGGAGACAAGAGGAAAGCGAAACTACAGGTAGGCTCTCTATCTTCTCATCTTATCTATTGTTTATAGGAAAAGTCTAAAATGCTTTAAACTATTATTCTAGATACAACTACTTATCTAGTGAATTAGTATTTATTCATAGATGCTAAATTCTCCAAAACAACAGCTGAATACAACTCTATAATATAATCAATATTTCTCAAACAATCTTCTCATAAAAACTAAACTATGTAGCAACAAACTATCTCTGCTAATAAAAATCAAACCCTACAACATCATAAGAGCCATCACTACTAAGTTGACATGATAGGTTGAAATCAATGCCAACACCATGAGACAACATGTCCAACATGCTCCCCCTTTGGTGTTGATGTCAATCTACAACCACAACACTAAACCGACCTCATTCTCCTCTTGTAGCTGTCACTCTCCCCCTTTTCTATCAATGGAAAAGGGTGGACAAGTATGGATAAACATTGTTTATATCAACTAATATGAGGATGAAATTAAATTGGCTCCTCATGCCAACACCATGCCAACAAACTAACATGCCCCCATGCCAATACTACTCAACTCTATATCTCTATACCAGCACTATGCACTTCCTTCCACTGATAGGCTAAATGAACTCCCCCTGATCATATAATGGGGCTACAAAACATCTCTCCATATTGTTGTACATGTTACCACTACTATTGCCAATGATGCCTTATCACATGCAAGAGTCTACTCTTCATAGACCAATAATCAATACTTCAACCAACTTTGGACCAATGATATACAATGATTTATAGGGATTTATAAGCATAATATATGGCTACAAGAATGATAAATCATGGTTGTACAAATGCCTCCAAATAACCAACACATGGTTGAATCATGACTCCTCTCTTGTGAATGATCATGACTCCCATGGCTCAACCAATGACCCATACATGGATAAAATACATGAGACTAATAATCCCAAACATGATTGTAACAACTCTCATCTATCAAGAAAAACTCATATCAACACTTTCTTGACGTGACCCATGACTCTTTCTCTTGACTAGAGAAGAAATCTGCCAACAATGAAATGATGAATCAACATATTACTACGCTTCATATGAGAGTGCATGGATGCAAATGATGATGTGTAGTGTAAAACATATGGTTGTTACATCATTCTAAAAACTCTCTCCAATGTATAACTAGACTCATAACTCTCTCAAAGGCATAGAACAATCAAATAATGCACCAATACATGAATGGTTAGAAATCCAATCTTGCACATGTGTGCATACTTGGAATTAATATATTCCCACTACTATGCATCCCAAAGGAATATTCAACCATACATGAATTCTCTAAAATACATGCTTGACACAATGACCAAATAACCAACAACTCAATGATAAATGCATGAATGATATATGGTTGCTAAATGCACATAAGAATGATCTACATGGTTGTTCTGTCAATCAATCTCATCTATGCTTGGCATAATAAATCATCTCCTTCTATGCATGGTTGTACATGAGATTTTTAACTAATTTTCATGAGAACCAAGAATATATAAGTAGCTACTACAAATGAATGAGTCAAAGTAATAGGAGAAATGACAAGTTAACCAAGTAAACCTCAAACAATGAATAGCTCCTCCTGATCTCATTATACCTCCAATAGGTTGGCTGGTTGGAAAACATAAATTAGGTACCAAAATGGCAATAATAAGAAAACCTTTAAAATTCTCACGTCAAGAGTTCATATGCAATTTCATTGTTGTAGTAATTTTTCTTTTTATTCTAATAGGAAAAAAAATAGAAAATACAAAAGCATAAAAAGAAAAAATAGCTATATATGTTTACAAAAAAGAGAGTAAAAAGTATAGAGAATGGGGCTCTTTATACTTATATCTTGAAAATTTTAATCTTTTTCTCTAAAACTATGTTGCAGGCCCATATATCTATACATACATACATACATACATACATACATACATACATACATACATACATACATACATACATACATACATACATATATATATATATATATATATATATATATATATATATATATATATATAAGAGTGGGCCATCCTTTGCGAATGCCAAGTAGAGAAAAGGTGTTAAAAAGTGCACAATTTTCAGAGTGCATTGTGGTAGCATAGATCTGGGTCATGCTCAAATTAATTTTGACACGACAACATGCCTGATGTTTATATTGGAGGGTGGCCCCGAGGAGCTGATTTGAAAAATTATCCATTGGGGTGATCGACGACTATGATTAGCTCGAATGACACATGGAGGTGAAACAATTTACAACCCAAGTTGCCCCCAAGGGTGCTAAATGGTTTCCACCAGTTCAAAGATGATTTTCTTAGATTTGTTGTTGTGTTTGTTTTCCAAATTCTTCCAATTACAATACCAGATTCGACTTGTTCCTGCTGAATGATGATGGGAAGATCTTTCAGATTTGATCTTGTTTATTGAGATTATGTAATCAATCCAAAATTGTAATGGAAATCATTTTGTAATCAACTTTTTTGTAACTTCCCTTTGCTCTCTGTGTATTTAAATGAAAACAAAGATCAAATAAATAGGGATAGTTGGGAGATAGGTGATGGACAATTGTTAGATAGGATGTAGGAGAAGAGATAAGAGATGAGAGATGAGATATGAACAATTGTTGAATTTGAGGCAAAGCTAAGAGCTTCATTATGTTGTAATTATTTCTCTCGTATATTTTAATGAAGGAAGTTATCCACTGAGTTCTACATCTATTACTTGTAATCTGATCTAAATTATTTCTCAAGGCAGAACTGAGTCTTGGGTAATTGGGCCCACTACCTTGGACGAGGTGTTGCCTTGAACATGTAAGTTAGTGTAGTTATGTGTTCGTTTATTTGAATTTCAATTTTCATTCCTTAAAATAGATTTCCTTTCTTTTAACTAATTTGTTGTTTACTTCATTTTACGGATTTGTTATTTCATCAAATTTCTAGATTTCATTTAATTTATTGCTCCAGATTATCATTTGAATTATGTTGGGTGCAATAGATTAAATTTCCAATTCAACAATGTGTGGTTTAATTTAACAATGATTCAAGTTCTGTGATTATCATATATAATTGGATTTCCTTGATCCGGATTTAAGCAGGAACGCAATAGATTACAGAGATAACCATAAATACAGAGATGCGATAACCATAAAAACAGAGATGCAACAGAAATAATAATATGCGATAACCATAAAAACAGAGATGCCGTGGAAATAATACTTCATTTAATTAATGGAGAATACTGAAATATGCTTACAAATAGAAATAACCCAGCTAGGGCGATGGTAGCTTATCTCTGAGAAGAGATGTGTCGGCTACATGCCTCTGAACTGTTTCGAACTGTCTTTACAATGAGGCTCGAAGGCCTATTTATTATTGAGAAACAATGGAAAACCCTTAACATTCCAAAACCTAACCCTAGAAGATGAAAACGCCAAACTATGGGCCCCGTTTGGGTAAATTGGTACATCAACTTCCCGGGGTCGTAACTTTGGCATACGATCTCCGTTTTACGCGCATGATAGCCCGTTGAAAAGATCTTTCTGAGGACTATAACGCAAACAACGATTTTTTATCTAAAAAATCACAAGAGCGGGATTTCCCAAAAAACGTCGTTTAGGGCCTCAAAACGGCTCCGGAAGTTTAGGACCCGAAAACTGCTAAAAATAGTAAATTGTGCTATAATTAAGGAAACTGAAAATGTCAAGAGGGACAATGGTGGGGGTCTAGGTGGACTTGGCAGGTGGCCACCAATATCCACCTGGATCATTCCTCCCCCCTTAGGAAGCAATGGTCCCCATTGCGTTGAGTTCCTCCATGAGATGGGGAAACTTTTGCTGAACTTGGTCCCTGGTGAGCCACTTGCCATTGTGAAGGAGTTGGCCTGCTTTGACAACTCGATACAGTTGAATATTCTGTCGGCGAGTATTCTTGATCTGTGTGTCCATGATTCGATCAGTTGCAGCTTGTTCCATGCAATCTGGATTTAATTCTGTGGGGGTGAGCTGTTCTGCAATGTCGGATGTATCTAGCAATGGTGGAAAGTATGGCCGAAGGCGGTCCACATTGAACACTGGGTGCAGGCCAAGGAATGGGGGAATGCTGAGTTCAAATGCATTGTCTCCCACAGCCTTAGTAATGGTGTAGGGACCATATCGGAGTGGTCTCAGTTTCCGATAGGCTCCAGTAAGGCGTTCCTTTTGTAAATGCAACCAGACTTTGTCACCCACCTGAAACTTGTGTGGTACCCCTCCAGGTAACGAGAAGTTGTTCCTGTGTTCTGTCATGACTGTATCCCTCTGTTGCTGCTGTTGTGTGGAGGAACCCTTCGCGGGGGTCATGGATGTAGCAACGATCTTCCCCTTACTTTGGGAACGAACCAGACAGAAAATAAATTTCCTAGTCTGTGAGATGAGCTTGCTGCCTTTCTTAGCAGTGATCAAAGAGGTGGCGGTAGGTGGGGCTACCTCTGGTATCCTGTATAATGAATTATCCAAAGAAATGATGACAGCGCGAGGCCTTGACTCATACACAGCACGTTGCCTCCACAAGTATGGCTGGCCTAATAGTACATCACAAACATCCAGAGGTGTAACATCACACAATACCTCGTCTGTGAAGGGCTTGATGCTATAGGGAAGGCGGCACTGCTGGCGAACTTTGAGATCTCGTCCTTCGTGAAGCCAACCGATAGTGTACGGCTGTGGGTGTGGTGTAGTTGGTAGGCCCAACCGCTTCACGACCTCTGCTGAAATGAGGTTCTTTTGGCTGCCACTGTCGACAATGAATTGCAGCGGCGAACCCTTCACCCACATCTGTGAGTGGAAAAGACGTTCCCCCTCCTCTGGATCTTCGGGCTCATTTTTCTGGATCTTGGCAGTAGCAACAGTGGCGCTGGGATCCGCATCAATAATCTACTTCCCTTTGTCATTCCCCTTGTCGGGTTCTGACTCAGAGTCGGAACATGCATCTGATTCGGAAGCCTTCAACTCGGCCACCAGCGACTGCTTGGTCCGAAACTCACTTGTGTTATGAGTGGGACTCTTGTGGAACTCACACCACTTTCCTGTGTCCTTCTTCGGCTTCGTGGTGTTGTTCTTTTCTTGCAGCTTCGACGGGTTGTCTTGGGTCACCCCACCTTGGCTTTGTCCTTTGGGCTTTGGATTTGCAGATCCAAAGTCTCGCTTCTTCTGTTTGAACTTTTGCTCGATTTTGACAGCGTATCGGTATGCTGTGCCGAGTGAGGAGATGTTCAAGAACTCCATCTCTTCCTGGATGTATCTGTGTAGGCAGCCGCGGTATTTGAGTACCAGATGCAGCTCAGAATCTTTGATACCCAACTGTGTGCGAAGGGTATGAAAAATGTTTGTGAACTCCAGCACATCTTGGTCTCGTCCCTGCCGCAGTGTGGTCCATTTGATGTATTTGTCCTCATAGCTTCCGAAGGGGTAGTACTGCTCCTTGATGGCATCCCGGAAGTCATTCCAAGTGGGTGCGGTTGAAAATAGTGAGCCTGTACTTTCATCCTTCTGCTCGCAATAGGTTTCCCACCAGTCCTTGACGTGGGGGGCTGCTTTGAGAAGAGCGAAAAAAATCTTCTCCCGACTTGAAAATTCGTGAACAGAAAAATACCCATCTAGCAGATTTAACCATTTATCTACGGCATCTGCGTCTATTTGACCCTCGAAGATGGGGATTTCAAAATTAACTTGTACCTTAAACGGTGTGGCGTTTCCAGAGTAGCTGTTGGAAGTCGATGCGTCACCTCTGGGTAGCCGCTGAAGGATCTGCGCAAAGCTATCCATCATCGCGTTCCTTTGCCGCTCGAGCGCTTCTTCGAGCAAGATTTTGATAGGATCTCCTGCCCCCTCGTCTTTCTTCTCATCCGCCATGGGAGGACGTCGAGATTTGCGAGGCTAGTCTTGCAAAGGTTCGACCAGTTCAAGCCCTAACTCCTTATATCCCGACCTCGTTGGGGACATGCAAAGAAAAACAGAGAAAAAGCAGACCGCTCTGATACCACTGATCCGGATTTAAGCAGGAACGCAATAGATTACAGAGATAACCATAAATACAGAGATGCGATAACCATAAAAACAGAGATGCAACAGAAATAATAATATGCGATAACCATAAAAACAGAGATGCCGCGGAAATAATACTTCATTTAATTAATGGAGAATACTGAAATATGCTTACAAATAGAAATAACCCAGCTAGGGCGATGGTAGCTTATCTCTGAGAAGAGATGTGTCGGCTACATGCCTCTGAACTGTTTCGAACTGTCTTTACAATGAGGCTCGAAGGCCTATTTATTATTGAGAAACAATGGAAAACCCTTAACATTCCAAAACCTAACCCTAGAAGATGAAAACGCCAAACTATGGGCCCCGTTTGGGTAAATTGGTACATCAACTTCTCGGGGTCATAACTTTGGCATACGATCTCCGTTTTACGCGCGTGATAGCCCGTTGAAAAGATCTTTTTATTAAGCAATTAAGTTTCCCCACCAACCACCACTACATGGAAGCCACCACTCCCACATTCTCAGGCCACCACCTCAAGGATGCCACTACACCCTGAATACATAAGTCACCACTCACCACACTAAAGGCTCTAACCTCTAAGCTTTCCTATGGACCACATTTCAAAATATTTAACATTGGATCCAAGATCTCTGCTATTGGTGCGGTTGATCCTCAGGATTCCATGCTAGCAATATTCAACATGGAGAAATGTAAACCTCCCCTTTCCCACTAGCTTGTGTCTCAGGTGAATTTTTTTTCCAAAGGATGAGGGGTACATAGAACTATCATTAATGAAGGCACTTCGACCTATGTCATGTCTACTTCATGTTGTCTCACCTTGGGTTTTCCAACCCTCTCTCTATCATTGAATTCCCTTAAAGCTTTCAATGGCCATACATTCATCCCAAAAGGTTACCTTGCTAAGTACCCCATCCCTTTTAGTGGGAAAATGGTAACGGTGGACATTGAAGTCATGGATTGAAATCTCGACTATAATCTACTTTTGGGCCACAGTTGGACTTATTCCATGACTGCGATCATGTCTACTATTTTTTACGTCATCCTATTTCCATTGGATGGAATATTAGTCATTGCGGACCAGTTATCCTTCTGCACCCTAGATTACTCCTTGTTGCCTAGTAGAATTGTACCTTTAGTAGGTGGCATACTTGATTCTTATGTCAGTATCGTTACAAGTCTTTTGAAGGGTTCTTCCCTGATAAGTTTCTTTCCTCTCCCACCGTCTACAGTTCAACAGATGGTTTCTATGGTATCCACTATTCCTGATGATCCATGGATCCTCCCAGACCCTTCATACATTGACTCTTATGGAGAAAAAATGCCACTATCACTATTCGATTTGGCCTATCAAGCCATTTAATCTGCATTTGATTCTCCTATGACTTTGGTCATGACCAATGGTACCACCTCCTCTCCCACAAATGCTCCCTCTAGTGATCTCCTCAATCAAGTCCTACCTTCGGATGAAGTTATTCAAGAGATCATGTGCTTATAGGAGCAACCTTGGGAAAAATCTCACCATTGTGTTTCAATATTTGATTCAGACGTGACCCCTATATAAATACTATCCTTTGAACCACCTTAGATCATTCCCTCAAGTTATACAACCGTCCAAATTTTGGCTTCGGAAGGGAACATGGATAATATTTCAAAGGCAATGCTCATTGATATCTCAGTCAAGATAGGCATCGTGGAAAATATATAGATTGGAGCTGATTGTAATCCATAAGAGATTGCAAGCTCCACCTGTATTTTCAATGAATTTTGTGATGTATTGGCTTGGTCTTATGAGGAAATGCCCGACCTAGATCCATCTAATGTTGAGAATGAAATCAAGGTTTATGACAATGTCAGGCTTGTCCGCTAAAGACTCCAACCAGTTCACCTGTGCAAAACTGTAGCCATCAAGACTGAGGTGGAAAAATTATTACGTGTTGGTTCTATTCATCCCATTCCTTTGATGGAATGGGTTTCCAATCTGGTTCCTGTAGATAAAAAATAGGGTACCATCTAAGTCTGTGTCAACTACCAATATTTGAACATTGTGTGTCCAAAAGATAATTATCTGACACCGTTAATCAATGAGATAATCGATGATTGTGCTAGTTGTGAATCCTTCTCATTTATGGATAGTTTCTTAGGCTATAACCAGATCACCATGAATCCTATGGACCAACACAAAACTACCTTAATTTTCTCTTAGGGAATATTTGCATATAGAAAACTCCCATTGAGTCTAAGGAATGCTGGAGAAACCTCTCAATGGTCCATGGACTACGCATTCCATGATATCGAACACATTGTTCAATCTTACTTGGATGACCTTCCAGCCTGTTCCTTCGAGCAATTTTTCTTAGATACAGGTTCTATAGCATACATATGAACTTATACAAATGTGTTTTCTTTGTCAAGTTTGGACGCCTAATTGGTTTCATTGTCTCCAAACACGAGATTAGGGTTGATCCTGATAAGGTAAAGACAATTACTCAATTTCTTATGCTATAATCTGTTTTACAACTCCAATGTTTGCAAGGGAAGGAAAACATCTTACGACGATTCATTGTGAACTATGCTAAGCTAACAAAAAAGTACCATACTTGTGGGATGATCAAGCCCAAAAATCATTTGATGCTTTGAAAGAGGCACTTATATTTATGCCACTCCTTAGTGCTCCCAACTATTCACGTGATTTTCTCCTATACCTGGAAGCCTCACCATCCTCTATTGGTGTGGTGTTGGTTCAAACCCATGATGATATTAGTGAGCATGTGATCTATTATCTCTCGAAAGGCCTGACTGGGCTCGAAATCTGATATTCACATGTGGAAAAGTTGTCCTTAGCAGTTGTCTTTGTTGTCAAACTCTTCTGACACTATATACTGCTATGACAGACTATTGTCATTGCTTGGGAGAATCCCGTGAGACATTATTTCTCTCGTCAAGTCATCAGAGGAAAATATTCCAAATGAATTGTTATCCTTAAGAAATTTGATTTGGTTTTCACCACTGCTAAGGAGAAAAAATCCTTGGTCTTCGCAGAACTATTATTGGATCTTCCCATTGTCAATCCAAATGAGATAGCCCATGATCCTCTTCCAAATGAATCTGTCTATCTAATCAAATCAACTAGTCCTTAGTATGATAACATTCTTGTCTACCTCCAAGCCCAATGATTCTTCCCTGAACTATTGCCAGGTGACAGTCGTCGCATCCACCACCACGCTTGGCACTATTTAGTGCTGAACAATACTTTATATTGTCCTGGTGTTGATATAGTTCTTTGATGTTGCCTCGCTCACGAAGAGGTGGAACACATTTTATATGACCAACATGATGGGGCATGTGGTGGTCATTTTTCTTTCCCTATATGAAAAAGTGTTATGCCTAGTATTGCACTAGGCATGTGCTTTGTAATTTCTTTTTGTTGTGACTGGATTTTTTGGGATTTTTGAGTATTTGTCTTATGCATGTTTCTTGTTGCATAGATGTCTTCATCACCCTCACCATACATAGGATACACTAATGGTTCTAGTTGTCACACACAACACATTGCATCATCTTCCTGGGTCATTTACACACCTGAATCAGAACTACATTGTTTCGTGGGATTTTTTCTTGGCAATGCCACCAATAATATTGTTGAGTATATGTCTATAATTTCACTTCTCACTAAAGTGTCATCTCGGGACATCTCTAATCTGGTGGTCAGGTTAGACTCTCAGCTAATCATTATGCAATTGGCAAATCATTATCACATTCGCAATCCATTTTTGTTATGTCATTATTTAAGGGTATGACTCTTGGAATGTCAATTTGAGTTTATTAATATGAACGCATTCCTCAAGAATTTAATATAGTGGCTGACTCATTAGAAAATTATGTATTAGATTGGCATTTGTCTCATTTATTATAGATACATTCATGAAAGTAAAATTTTACACAATTAAAAATTTACTAAAACATTAAAAAACATTTACATCATAAAGCATTGAAATATATGTATATATATATATATATATATATATATATATATATATATATATATATATATATATATATATATATATATATATATATATATATATATATATATATCAAATCTAGTCTTATACATCAAAAATTCCCAAAAATTGTGTGTATTGAGTACAAAATGGCTTTACTAAGCCTCACTATGTGATCCAGGTGGATATTGGTGGCTACCTGCCTATTCCACCTACACTCCCCAGTCAATTTCATCTATTTCCTTAATTGTAGCACAATTTACTATTTTTGGTAGTTTTTCAGGTCTTGAACTTCTGGAGTTGTTTTGAGGCCCTAAATGACGTTTCTTTGGAAAAATAGAAATAACTGATCACTTTAGAAATCACATTAGTAGTTGTAGTCCTCGGAGAGATCTTTCCAATGAGGTATCATACACGTCAAACAAAGATAATATGACCAAGTTACGACCCCAGGAATTTGGCTACCCAACTAACCACAATGGGGCTCATAAACTCTTGGTCTTACATCTCCTTGAGTTAGGGCTTTGGTTGTTTAGGGTTTTCTCTTATTGTTCAATAACAAAAAGGCCCTTGAGCCTCATTGTAACTCGATTCATAGGAATGTAGCCACCACATCTCTTCTCAGAGATAAGCTACCATCACCCGAGCTATCTTATCTCCATTCTTTTTGTAATCATAATTCAACATTTTTCTATTAATAAAATTAAGTGTTTTTCTACTGCATCTTTGTGTTTATGATTATATTTTTATGTTTTTATGTTCCTATTTAAGTTTGGATCACTATGACACCAGCTGGCTATACCATGCTACTGCTAAGAGACTACTGCTCATGAAAACTAAGAACAACTCTAGCTAACCTCCTAAGAGGAATGAGGAACTGCTCAGACACACCCAATATGCATCATTGCATAGGAGTAGAGATATCCCTCATGGGAAGAGGAGGCACACCCATGCTCAGACCTTCAAGGTTCCTAAGAACCTCTCGGAAAATATGTGTATCATCTCCCTCTTCGGCGGCTTCCACACTCGCTTCAGCCCCAGGTAGCTGGTCCCCCTACCTCACTTGGTGGAGCATGCCTACAAGATACACTGGTGCCGCATCTTTGTCAAGAAAACACTTCATGCTAGTACTTTTTAATCCATTACAAAAAAAAAAAAAAAAAAAGAACATTACATAGCTTTCAAAAGTAAAAAAATAGTTTTTGTACTCTAATAAAACCCTCTTACCTTGTGGCCCCCACTGAGTGCTAGGCGAGAGCATCTACTATGGATCTCCTATGAAATCCATGCCTGCATAGGCATAATCATCGATCATGAAAATATGGTCACTTAGCCACTTGAAGAAATCATCTTTGAAGAAATGTCAGATTGGTCTCCCTCAAGTCCGAGGAAATAGGGAAGTTGATCACCCTTGCCTTGGCTCCCTGGGGTCAGCCTGATCCAAACTCATCCATGTCCTCAGCATAGGCACCCTCTCAATAAAGAAGGATAAAATAAGAGTACGATACCCAAATTCCCTTTGGGTACGTGTCTTACAAGCTGTCAGTTCTGCCTTCACTTGGCAAAGAACTCCCTCACACTAGTTGAATATCTGAGGTTGCAAATAGTCAATGGCTAGTAACAACTGATATTTTGTAGCTACATGTGGGGTCTTAGACCCTGCTAAATGCATGATCATCCAAAGAATGACCCCCATAGGCCTAGTCCTGATCTGCTCAATGGGGACCCTGTTACTAACTAAACCATTTCTTGGCCTACAGTGAGTCTGGACCAACTCAAAGGGTAGTTCGTTGATCTATTCTTCTATTCGTTAAGTTTACTCATGCACCTATACATGATAAACTTGTAAGAAATTAAATTTCATCTCTTTGAATCACGAGTTCATGATCCTTGATCTGGAACATGCCTTGGTGCTCATCCCATCGTTGGATAATCCAGCTAAGAAGTTTTTCCTGACCCTTCATCAGGTCAAGTCTAGCATACTTCATCAAGCCGCATCTATGCAAAGCAAGTAAGCATGCCGGATCATTAAGAATTTGTAGTTCTTCACTATCATGAGCTCTTTCTCTCCAAAGACTCATGATGATGGCTCAAAACCTGCATAAAATCACCCAAAAATCAGTCAAAATGATGGAGAAATCAATAACAAATCATGCATCGGGGTTTCAAAATGCACCACATAGCCTAACACTCCCCCTAAGGCCCACAGGGCATGCTAACACACCCCTGCAGGTCGTGAAGGGTGTTTAACACTCCTCTAGCCCTAGGAGGTAGCATTAGGTGCAAAAAACTATCTAGGGCTTCCCCAAAATCAAAATTTTCACCCCAAATGTAGCTAAAAAATGTAATAGAATGCAAGATGAGGGTTAGACCATCTACCTGGAATAGACGGCATGTCGAATGGTCGCCTAGATTTCTCGTAATCGCTTGGGTAAGATCTGCTCCTTATTCACTCCAAAACACTCACAAAACTCAAATCGTGAAAATGAAAGCTTCGAAACCTTCTTATAGTCACTGTAGAGGTATGACTCACCTTAGTGAGTCATTGAAATCAAAGTTTTTCATTCCTATGTTTTTTATCATAAACCATTTTGATATGTTTTCAGTGACTCAATACGAGCACTTTCGTTTATGGGATCTTTTCTTGCTCTTGAACTGAAAAATCCTTGAGTTATCATCATCGGGATCATCAAACTCCTACGACGATGAAATGAGTGCTTTCTTTTTTGGGACCTTTTCTCGCTCTTAAATTGGAAAATCCCCGAGTTTTTCCCTTCTTCGGGCTCGTTAAATCTATGAAGAAGGCATGAGAAGTTCTTTTATCTCTTTCTCCTCGTTCATTAAACTAAAAAAGATACATCGAGTTTTCTTCATTTGACTCATTAAAATTTGATGAAGATCTATTGAGTTTGTATTCATGTGACTCATCAAAATTTCAGGAAGACTATCAAGTTTACTCCCTCCCCTCGTACTCGTAACAAAATTAGGAAAACATCTATTGACCATAGGTTTATCACTTTATCTGGACTCAATAGAATAACTCTCAAAAAATGAACTATGTTGGGTATACTATTAAACCTTCGTTGCACCCGGTTAATAGCTATTATAAAGGGACTCCCTTAGAGTTGCTCTTTACGATCTTTTCAGACTTTCTAAATATGAAAAAACCACCAAGTTTACCCATCTAGAGTCTTTAAATTTAATCAGCTGGGGAAACACTGGACAACACAATTTCTCTATGTCTGTATTTGGAAATATTTTTGGCAGTAGTCATTCCCTTGAACATGGCACTCCTGCAGCAAAACCTCCTTTTTTGATAGCCTCTCAGATGAACCTTTCCATCCTATGAGTTTAGGCTATATACTTCAATGTTCCTGCATCCCTGTATCCTAAGACTCTTTAGTGTTCATGAGTCTAAAGTTGCCTAGTTAAAATTTTGTGTCATGCCTTCTATTATTCAAGGGATCCTTTTATCCTCTGCTTCATGTATCAACCATAACTCATATACTTCCATCATGCCCTCCGTCGATTTGACCAATTGCTCAAAATTTATCTTTAAAAACAATCATTCTTGTCCTGTTTCATGTCGACTAATGTAGGACACATTATTGCCTACCTTTTGACAAGTCTCTTCCTATAAACTTCAACACTCTATCTAGGAAGCATATCCAGAGACATATGAGTGCCTTGGATCTTGCAGTGATTAGTGGCAGGTTACCTTGTGTTTGATCAAGGGTTTTCATTATTGGCTCCCGGTTGAATGATTCTACGAGTGTTTGACGACAACATCATTATTCACACTCGCTAGATTGTACTACACATCTTGGAGACCATCATCATTATTGGTGGCCATCCTTGCGTATGTTAACAACTTTCATTATTGACTGGTAATTAGATGATTTCACACATGTTCGACCTCAATGTATTTATTCACATGTGTCGAAATATGTTGTTGAAATGAAGCGGCAATCAATATCTTGGGTAGAGGCTTACATCACTCAACCTTGCTTCCTCTCCCAAGACGCGTATATTTTTTTCAGAGATAGCTTGTTAGGATGATCCTATTATGACACAGTTCCACATTATGCTTATCGGTGGACATGATCATCATACCTCTTTGTTGAGAAATAAATCTGACATAGATATTGATTGTGGGAATGCCCGACTCAGGACATGATTTTAGATTTTAACATATGTGGTTGTATCATGTTTATCGTAGTCCCGAAGCTCCAATCCTCTCTCTCTTTTTCACAACACAACAATTCTAAAGTATTTCGGCCATCATCTTCACCTCTAATATCACACCTTAGTGGGCATATGTTATACATGAAAATGACCTCCTCATCATCTTAGAGGAGAAAGATAGTTTGACTAAAGGTTTGACCAAGTTCATAGTTTTATTTGCTAGGTAACACTTCCCAGGAACTAGCAAGATGAGTTATAATGCTCCCCATTCATGAACCAGGGGCATTAGTCCATAGGTCAACTCTCTATGTTTCCTTAGGGGAAGTGTTAGTCAACTTTTTTGAGGTTCTGGAGGTCAAAGAAGTGGGTTGACTAAATAATATCCCACTTTTTACTCATATGTCAGCTCGAAAAGCAAGAAACATCCATCTTTGACCTGTTTGAGGATATTGTTATTTCTAATGGAGCCTAATAGAAAGGGAATGAGAAATAAAGCAAGGAAACATCCTAGATTTTGATAAAGGGAACTCATGAGAGAGTTTGAAAGAATTAGCCTCTCATTCTATGTATTGGAGGCTTGGGGCATTGTGAAAGAGGTCGAAAGGTTGAAGGGTTGCCAACTTATTTTCGAAACTTTGTATGAGACATAGTGGTTTACCAAGAGGTTAAGAAGAGAGAGAGAGAGAGAAGAGTTGGAGGAGTAAGGGAATCTTTATTCGATAGATGTTTGTAATCATCCTTTCCTATTATTAATATAGACCTGTAGTTGCGTTGTCTACTCTATGGTGTTAATGTTGTGATTAAGCTATGTATTGATGCAATGCCATAGTTTATGAGTAGCTTACATGCATGTTGTTTGACATCCTTATGTATTTTTTTTATTATTATCAAGGTTATATGTTGTAGTATTACTTCATGTTTTGTACATATGCTGGTGTTGATCTAGGAGCTAGCAGAGAGGTCTTCCACTCTGCTACATTAGGTTCTCCGGCAAAACTGCGTCAAGATCTGAGGTAATCTCTTCCCTCTTGCTTTGAATATCATTTCATTAATATGGATATGTACATGTTTCTTTGTGCAAGCTACAGTTAATTTGATCTTTCTTCCAAGGATCCTAGGAAGATCCTTGATGGTATTCTAGCCCCAACCACATATGCATTAATCCCTATAGCAGTTACTTTGGATGAGGAATAAATTGACAGTTATTGTAAAATATTCGCAGACATGATGGAATCTGAATTGCATAAGAAATATGATTTGAGATGAAGGAAGATATCTAGGAATTAGGACAAAAATGAGGAACAACTCCAGCAACATGCTTAGAGAGCTGATGACAAGGGAAAACAACCAGTTTTGACTATTCTGGTTTATCAAGGGAAGCCATCTAAAACGAGCAAGTCAAGCTTAACCAAGAAAAACAATCAAATCAGATTTCTCAAGTTCAACAAAAAGTTTATAAAGGTAAAAAAATAGAGGAAGACAACATAAAATCAGAGAAAAATGTTCATTCTTTTAATTTTGAGAAGGAGTTGGAGAAAGTGAAAATTTTAGTCCCATTGGCTAAGCTAGTAAAATAACCTTCTTATAGAAAGAAGATTACAAATTCTATCAATTTATCACAATTCTCTACCAATCTACAAGAAGAAAGACCAATGGAAGTATTTGGTCCATATGTGGAAGAACAAGCATTTTCCACTCCCAATCTAAAGCCTGCACACAATCAAAATGAAACAAAGAAAACAAGTGATCTTTCACAGAAGATCGTCAACTAAAAACATATAGAAATGACACATATAAATTACTACAAAAATGATATAAGGGTAAGGAACATAGAGTTTTATTAACCATATAAATGTACGTGCATCAATATACCTTCAATAAATAAGATCTTCTCCTCCTCATGCTACAAAGTATGAACAAGTACCTTGCCTCCCCATAGGTTGGTGAAGGGTTTTGGGCCTGATGAAAAATCCTTGCACTCCAATCAAGAAATATCTTTCATCCACTCTTGATCCAAATATTGCACACAAACACAACCAAAAAAAGATGACAAGTGATCTTTTCCAGAAGATCGTCATCTCAAAACATATAGAAATCACACATATAAAATACTACAAAACTGGAAGGAACATAGATTTGTATTATACATATAAATGAAAGTACATAAATATGTCTTCAAAAAATAAGATCTTCTCCTCCATCTTGTATTATGTTCTCCTCTTGTAATACAACAAAGCTCTCACTTTATAGTTTGGATACCTCCCTCCTTTGTCCCCTTTCCTCTTGGAGAGATTATATAGGTTCATTTCATCCTTTCAGAGGATGTATCAAGACACCTAGGGTTTTGAGAAGTTAGGAAACTTATACAATAATGGACCCCTAGCCAACCCATACACAAGTGGGTAAATTTGATCTCCTTGGGAATGGAAATCTCTAGAAACCTTTTCCACAATTATGAGTTTTTTCTCAATTATCCCAATTATGAAATAATTATTATATCATAATTATAATATTTTCGTTATGATAAATTGCTCAATTGTGTAATTCAGCCCTTTTATCATGGGGTAAATCTCACATAAGTAAAGAAAATGTGAAAAGGGATGCATTTTAGTGAAATGATTGAGGTAAGTTGAACTTGGGTTTCTCTCACTATAGTGGAGTGGAAAATAGGGTTATGACAAATGACCCCCAATGCATGAGGTCAGAAGAAAAACTAATGGCAAAAATGCATTACAATAATACTCAATGCTCAAAATAGGAGGAAGGAGCCACAACTACAAAGCTAGATCGAAAGAACTCAAGTGTTGAAATGACAACTATGTTGATAACATCCTCGAGGTGGTCATACCCATGCTGAGTCATATGAGTATACTGAACATGGCCACCACAAAATACACTGCAGATACATGACATGAAATTCTAAAACATGGCCATGAAGACATACATAATGCATCCATGTGACTCAATAGATAATGTGACTCAATAGATAGGGCATAGCCAGCAACAAATACAATGTGGATCTATCTCATAGTATACATCAATAGGACTATGGACACGTGACAGACAAAGAAGTGTCACAAGATAGCCCTAAATGTATATAAATGATACATAACTTCCACACAACCTAGGAAGGATGCCATATAAGTGTGAGATTCACCTAAGATATCATCTTCGACATAACCCCGATGGTACAAATCTACATCATGCGAATATATGAGATGAAGTCGAACATGGTAGAAACCGCTTGATTACCAGCTAATGAGCTAAACCAATAATAGATGAAAGGGAATCCACCAATGAGGAAAATGGATCCCAAGGTATCTACTACAATATACTAAGTGTATATAGATGAGCTAATGTCAAACACCAGTTAACTCGACCAAACAGGGGCCAATGATGTAAACCCACTATCAATAGTGAGGTATTTTTCTACTAAGGTTTGCAAGCTCCAAGGTACTACCAGTTCCTAGATCAAGCTCCTGGATAGTGAGCTAAATTCAGTAGGAGAAGGTCCACCGAATGAGGGCCTTGATGTATCCCCCATCAATTGACATGGAACATACCAGGATGATGTGATGTATGGATGAATTCATGAGATGAAGTAAAACTAAAACAAGGATGGATGACTAAAAAAGGTCAACAAGCTACTGCAGATGGCTGACACAGGCTGAGACTTGCATTGAACACATAATGACATGACACAAGAGTGACTTGGAAGCATGACTAATGAGCACCATGATATCATCCAACAATGTGGGAAGCATAAAAACATGTTCCATATGACTAGAAGAATAATTAACCAGAAGAGTAAAGAGACTCATATGGATGGTACAACTCCTAGGCAAGCTAAAACCCAATTGTGAGATAATGAAACAGACAAGTGTCATGTTCAATGGAGACTCAACTGATGTTTCCATTT
The DNA here is from genome assembly GCA_031772625.1 of Pinus tabuliformis. Classification (NCBI taxonomy): domain Eukaryota; kingdom Viridiplantae; phylum Streptophyta; class Pinopsida; order Pinales; family Pinaceae; genus Pinus; species Pinus tabuliformis. The sequence goes on from CM062817.1 coordinate 655,086,751, forward strand.
CAATGAATAATGGAAAATATGTTCCCTCCTTTCGCTTTTTTATAAGTTCCTTTTTCGTAAAGTTGTATTGTAAGTCCAAAAAAGAGATAAAAGTATACAAGGGGGAACCCCCTAGCCATAGTATACTAGGGTATTCCTTTTTCATAACTAGTCTATCCCAGTCCAGAAAAGGGTTAAACATATACTATGTAGATGACACTTTAGGTACTTTAATGAGCATGAAGCAGACAAGTTCACTCGACAATATTTTCTAAATTAAGGAGTCTAGAAAGAGCTTAAAGAAAACTCCTCTTAAAGGAACCAGTGGTATAGAGGGTAGAAACTGGTTTTGGTCATGGTGGAACTGCTCATGATAAAGTGAGGATAAGAGGTTGGATAATAGGACCACTCATCACAGTGGTTCCTCCAAGAAAGTGTAAACACCAAGTGAAAGTGGATGGTAGGTGAAGTAGATGATGACAATGGAAGAGAGAAACCAAGACTGATCATGAAGAAGTAGGTTGATAAAAATTAGAAATCATAGGGGATACAAATGGTGGAATCATCCTGGGGTATGGAAAGAAAAGAGATGAAGAAGAGGACATGATGCTCAGGTTCTAAGTCATTGCAGATCAGAAGGAGGATTTCCATAAATGAGTAAAAAATGATTGCATGGACACCAACTTGGAAAAAATGTGCTAACTAGGGTATCCATGAGCGGGTAAGCTCTAGTGCCAAGATACGACATGCATAAAGGATGTGGTGAGTGTCATAACGTGACAGGGTCGGCCCTAAGGCATAAAAATGGTACTGATGGTCAAAATGCAATATCTGAAAAAATGACCTACCCCTATATGGTAGTAAATGAATCATACCTAAGGACCAATGATGTCGCAATAGAAACACCACCCTATCCTATAAAAACCATATGGAAAGACTAGAACCATGGTTAAATTGTTGGCATTATGACACAGGTTTGGCACTATGGCATAGGTGTTGGCCTTGATGGCAACTCACTCAAAGGGCAGATCACAGTTCAGGCTCTCAGAATGAAAGAAAATGAGGTATACACAAGTTCATCTTAACAAAATCGCGTATACATGCGGGTGTACCAATCAAAAGGCACGTATACATATGCACTCATTTTCATGCAAAGAAAAGCACGTACATGTGGGAAAACTTATGGTTGGTCCATGGTATTTAGTCCGACATATTTGAACCTATGGTTTTGGTCCTTGGTATTGCATCCAAAGTGTTGAACCCAGGTATTGAGTCCCTAGTATTAGATCTCTATGGTTTTGGACCATGGTTTGAGTAAGGCCTAAGTCTATAAAAAGGGAAGGAGATCATTTGGAAAGGGATCAATTGAAGCATTGAATATCTTATGAAGAGCAAGATCTAGAATACTGTCATTGGGTTATGGTGCATAACTAGATCTGAATCAAGGAGGAACCTGAGCGCAAGGAGAAGGATAAGTTCTATTGATGGGTCAAGATCTTAAGGCGGTTTGAAGAGAAGTATCTTTGTGTAATTTTTGATCTGTTATATTTGGTGCATGATGTGATCTATAAATATGATAATCTGGGTATAACTAATGTCTGAATAAGTAAAAAGGATAAATTATCTTTTATAGATCTGTACGCAGGTTTAGCACAACAGAGGTGTGTATACACGCTGGTTCACTAACTTAAAACAACGTATATGCATGATGGCCTTGATACAGAAGCATATGCATGCAAGTTCCACATATTGAAGTAGCGTATATCTCATGAAATATGTTTTAGCTACTTCTATTTATTGCTGCAGTGTTCTGGGTTCAGAATTGGTGTTTGGTTACTGGTTCTATTTTTTGGTTACAACATTCTGAGAAGTTATTGGTTGATTCAGTATTTGTTTGTACAAAGGAGTTTGGTTAATGCAGATATACTTGATGTTTGATTGATATTCACAGATCCAGTCTAAAAATTTATTAAACGTGGTCCCTGGAAGAAAAGAGAAGGTTGTAGACTTCTGTAGGTCAGCACCTACGTACTAGTACCTCAGCGAGTACAAGAGCTAAGGGGGTTGTAGCTCCATTCCAGGAGAAGATGGAGAACGAGAGAAGGTTGTAGCCTTCTACAGGTAGCAGCCTGCATACTGGTATAAGACTGCACCAGTACAGAAACATTGTAAAAAGAAGTTTCTAATTGAAAGAAGATAGAGATGAATTGCAGCAGGTGGTTTTCACCCACATTGGGTTTCCACCTTATATCTTGTGTTCTTATGTGTGATTGCCTGTTCTGTTTTACTGTTCCTGGTTACTATTCATATGGTTTGATGCACAGAAAAATGATCAACATCTAAAGAATAATTTAAATTACAAGTCTGCTTATATACACTTGTTTCCTTAACTGAAGTTGCGTACATATGCGGTATTTACTAACTGAAGTAGCATCAACAAATTTGATTGTGAAATGAAAAATAATTGACCTAAAGATATTGATTCACCCCCCCCCCTCCCTTAGTATTATTTCGAACATAAATCACATAATGAGGGAAATGAACATGGATGAGGTAAAAACATGACAATTTTTTTTATATTTTATATTTTATAATTTTTTTGGGTTTTTGACATAAATAACATATGAAAAATACTTGTGTCACACACCAAACCAAAAATGGGTAAAAACATCACAGTCATATGTATAATATGTACAAGTGCAAGTTAGTCTAGTATGTCACACCAAAGTGTGCCCATGATCGAGCACAGACCAAGGGTTTCTATACGCAAACTCATGGAAGGTGAGGGGACCATATGGCTCACCAATGTGCCGCCATGCCAAATGAAGTCAAATTGCCCAATGGTAAAAGGTTCACCATGCCAGGGACATTCTAACATAGTATCATTTTCAAACCTAACCCAAATACATAAGGAAGGATCAAGAAATAATGGAGGTACAAGATTCTCATCGACAAGTGGTGAGGGAAATTTGTTGGCAAGCTTTGTAGTAGAATCCCAAGATTTGACTTGGTCCATGGGTGGAATTTACAAGGAAAACCGAGGAGATGCCCCTAGGTCAGTTCAATATTTAAAGTGCTAGGATCTACTCATTCCACATTGGGCAGATTATATGCATGAAGAGGCGTAACCCCCTAAGATGATAAATATGTGAATCCATGACCTCCAAGATGACTTGTCAAGAAGAAGACTCATCATCAAGGGAGTCACATGGAACAAGCATAGTGATGACCCATGTGGGAAAATGAACCTAGTCATATTCCATATTATGATGGAGTTTTTGTCCAGTGTCAGGAGGTACTGACAGGACTATCATAGAGGAAATATCTTCCACACTAGGTGACAGAGGGTGCTCACTAGTTTGATCAACTTCCATAGGAGCAGGAGGCACCACCCAAGGATTAGGAGGTCTATGGGGTCCACAGGTTCCAGAAGAGATCATATGCATAGGAGTTGTAGATGAGGATGAAGGAATGCTAAGTGGTGGTAATTGGGGAAATACCCCAATAAGATATGAGCTTTTAAAGAGTCTAGCTGCAACACTCTGAAATTGATCGGGGTGATCTGCTACAAGTACTACAAATTTTTAAGTGGTGGAAATATAGGCTGAAGACATGCAGAAGTCAAGTTGATCGATAGTGACTATTTTTCCTCCATGAGGAAATCAATGTAAATGGAATATAGATGAGATGACTGTGGTCATCGCATAAAACCAACTACGTCCAACGATTAGGTTACAGTCCAAAGGAGCGTCGACAACTTCAACATCGACATAAACAATTTTCCCTCCTAACTATATGGAAAAATTTGGAAGACCCCCCTTAGGTACAAAGTTATGTTTGTCAAAGGCTTGGAGGGTGATGTTGGGCATGGTAAGTGTCATAGAGGCAATAGCCTTCCAGAAAGATAGTGACATAACACATGTGGAAAATATTTCATCCACCAAAGTGTGATGAATATTCTGATGGAAAATACACACAATGATTTGAAAATAAATCTAATGGGAAAGGAATGGAGCAACTTTGTTGACATTAAAATCGATGAGACTAGAGTCAAATAGGTCAACTCCACCAATGGAAAACAACAAGGCTTTGCGTTGTTGAGGAAATCTTTGCAAGACCTCCAAAGTGGGCATGGCACAAGGAGCTTGGCAAGATCTTCAACAATATTGTAATGTTGAGCAGCCCTAGTAGAAGGATTGTGCATCATCTTCTGGAGAACACCCTTGGGGGGCCGATAAATATGTTCCACAAGATTATCCAAAGTGAGAATTCCAGTGAAAGGTAGTGAAGCTGATGAGTCCTTAGAGGGAGAACTTGACTCAGGAACATCATAAGATTTGGCTCGCGTAGTCACATTGACATATTCCTTGCACATGAAGACAGATGAACTATGAGGAGGATGGGAATATGACCCCTCATTACTTCCTTGCAGATGTTGAGGAGGTTGAGAAACCATCTATTGCTGGGGTTGTGCAGGGAACAATGAGTCAAAATGGTAGGTTGTTGAGTAGATGATGGTGAAAGAATCCTATGGATTTCATCCATTTGAGGGAATTTGTGAGTAAGGTGGTCACCTTGACAAATTTTACAAGGGAACTTGAATTTATGGTGATGTTCACTAGTTCTCCCTCTTTGGCTCTAAGGGATGGGCTAGGACTCCTGAGTATTTTGATTCTTTTGTTTATTTCTATTATTATTCTTTTTACCACTCTATTGTTGGTTTTTCTTCGGGTGAGTGGAATTCACCATGAAAACATCGATGGAACGTTAAGGAGGGAGTGCTTTAGTAGAGCCAAACACACTTACTCGGGCTTGAGATGTAGAAATTTGTTGCCCAAGTTGGGTAGCAAGTTGGCTCATGGAATTAGAAACAAACCTGATCAAGCCATCAACATGTGGGCTAGGAACATGTTTGGGAGGGTCAATAGAAGGCCTAGGGGAATTAGGAAACACTTAATAGAGTGCACCCAATTGTGAATAGATCGGATCCAACTGTTGGGTAGTTAAAATAGATTATTCCTCAATAAAAAATATAACCATGGACACATCCTTATTAATTTGAGGTCAGAGAGATCTGATGAACCATTTACGTAATATCTCATTAGGTAACTTAGTTCTCACCAACCTCTTACGATGATGCCACTCATGAATATGATCAGAAATCAATGTGGCATCATCTTGTTTGAAGTTGGATAAGAGGTTTGAGTTGATATCATATCGAGTAGGCAATTGGAAGTGTGTCAAGAAGGTTTGAGCTAGGGAGGAAAAGTCACTGTAGGATGCAGTATCTAACTCGATATACCACTTTGCACCATCCCCAATCAATGTACGTTGGAATAAATGAATTTTGGCAAAATCATCCACTAAAGAATTGGATGAATGCCATAAATGAAAAGTGGTAGTATGCGTGGATGGATTATCCCTAAGCTTTCTTTCAAATTTGGGAATATCTGATGGTAATTTGGTTGGCACGAGTGGCCACCAGGGATCGTGACAGATGGGGTCACTAGTCAATTTCACCAAATACGGTAAATCAAGAGAAGATAAAAATGGATTATGAAGTTGAATAAATGGGTCATAGGCCGGAAAAGCCATAGACTAACTGTTTGTTCCACCCATCTAAGGAGTAGAATGATGTACCTGATGGTGAGGAAAAGGGTTCGTCCTGACATAAGACTACTATAGGACAAAATGATTGCTAAATGGATGCTGCCCTCTAGGGTAAGTACCACCAGAGAGAAAAGGACCCCCGAAAGCATGACTGTTGATGGGGTTGTACCTAGGGATAGAAGAAAGAACACTCTACGTAGTAGGACCTACTTAAGGGAGATAACCCATGTAATAAATAGTGCTGGTAGCCCCAGGCAAACTAGCCCCTTCAGTAACAGTATTGGTAGGTGGCACCCATCCAAAGAGAGAACTGTACTAGTATTGCGACATACTAGAAGAAACATTTCCACTAGGGCGACCAGGAACAACTGGTGATACCCCCACATATTACCATAAGTAACCATGCCTAACTAAGGAACAAGAATAGTTGGTTGGGAAAAGTGTGGTGCAAAGATTTTTGAACCTACCAACTGACTAGGCTGAGGCACCATGGTTACTATAGGAGATGGTGTGGGCATGGAAATCCGAGCAATTTGTGGGAGTTATAGAAGAAACTAGTGGAATGGCCAAAGAAGAAGTGAGAGGTGTGGACAAAGGAGTGGGTATAGCCACACTGAGAGGTGGCAATAATGACATGGATGTTGATATTGTCGATGTAGAAGGTATGGAGGTCTCAGAATTGGCCATAGGGGAAATCATGGAGAAGGGCACATAAGTGTAGGCTAGTGTAGAATCGTTAGGGTTTAGACACAATAAATTTGATCCTAATGGATCAGCCAATGGTGGATTGGCAGGATCATCAGAGTCACCTAGAAAAGTCTCGATAGAAATCAGGTCATTGTCAAAAGGACTAGGTATAGACTCCAAGGAAATGTGTTTGTTTAAGTCTTAAGCACCGACAGGCACTCTCCATGCAAGAGTAACAAGTCCACCTCAACGTGACCATCGATGAACAAAGTATGAGTAAGTGAAAAGTATGATAACCTCAAAAAATAAAAAATGAAGGATCAAGATCCTCCTAAATGATAAGTGACAGGTTACTTATGCATGAGGATTAAAACCTTTATCAGGATGGGATTACATCATTGGATCTTTAATTTAGGATTGATTTAAATCAATTAATCCTCCAAAATAATTAATTGATATTTGGTTTCTCTAACTATAATGGAGTGGAAAACCACATGTCACGTGCATCCATGAAGGAAAGGGTGATAGTGTCACATGTTAGGAAGCATCCAGTTGCCATGGTGGATGCCATCTTGGCTTATGAGGGGCCACGAGCTCAAATGTAAAGTTCCTATTAAAAGAGAATGAACATATGGCAAATAACTTGCAAGTATCCAGGCAAAAGGTAGAACAATCCATAAGTTCCACAATGGAGTAGATGAGGAAAGAGATACTTGTTGAAGTATCAACTCTTGAGACCACCATGTGGAAGCTCTATGATGGATTGGTCACCATGCATAAGGTATTTTTTCATCTGTATGGCTTTCAGTAGCAGATCAAAAGGGTTGTGCAACCTCTCAAGGACATACATGTTACTATTGCCCATGTGAAAGAATGGAAAATGCGGTACAAGGGATCCCTGCTTCACCTAATCAAGATGATGAAGTTACAGGCAGAGCTAGAAAAAGAAAATATTTGGATGTTGATCTAGAACTATGAGCATATTTCCCTGTTATTCAGTATCCTATAGGATTCATATGCACGGTTGTACACGAGTTTGGATTTTGATGGTGAGAATTCACATGATACCATCAATCGGTTCCCTCACCAAAGATAATCACAAGAACCAAGTCTGGCTAGAGATCGATAGGTACATGGAGCAACTAAACTGAGAGGCTAGTAGTGATGACTTGGAGCTAAGCACAAAAAACATGTAGAAGTACATTGGTGGTCCTATCATGGTTAAGATCATGCTGCACAAGCTTCAGGATGAGTTGGAAAAATGCTCCAAGACCCTATACCCAGAAGCTATGGAGGCAAGAATCCTCTATTAGAAAGACCCCATCATGTTTTTCGGGGACATCATCTCATAGTACCATGCTTGGTATCAATACGTCACCAAGAAGCATCAAGTGGAGGTTACCGAGTTGATCTTTCCCCAACTTCTAAGTCATAGTGTTTTGTCTTTTTAGGTTATCTCTAGACTATTTTGTCTCACATGGGTATATCTGGAAAATTTATATTATTTTTAAATATATTGTAAGTGAAATTCCAAGTGTCATTAGTGGAATGTGAACAATCACTATGTAATTTAATGAGTTATTTGTAAAGTAGTGGAAGAGTCACGAGGGTAGTCAAAGAGTCAAAAAGGGGAATTTCGAGGGTCACTCTACCCTTTGCTATAAATATAACGTCATAACTCATAGAAGTGGCTTTTGGGAGCCAAGATTATGGCTCGGTTTAGGCTTAGAGAAGGCTTGGGATTATTGTGATGAGCCTTGGATTCTCCATAGCATAGAGCGAGTATATTTATTTATAGTAGCAGGTGTTCTTGACTATAATGTTCCACTATTGGGGCTATTCATTGTCAATGGTCTATGTATGGATGAAACTTTCACTTGTATTAATAATAACTGAGCCAACACACTTTCATGCATATGTTGTTATTTTAGTTGGACTATTCTGGTTTCTTTAGTAATGTATGTTGTTTAACATACGCATTTTCTTATGAACTGCTTTCTATGCAATTATATGAATCTTGTTGAATGGGTGTTTTTGGATTAACCCGTCACTTTGGTTTGTGGACTATTATTCATTTCAACTTGTGATGTCATTGCACTCATTTATTGCTTTGAAGTTGAGTACTATTACAACCTTCTAAGGGGAACACTTCCTTTTCCTTCCCATGTGTTAGAACCCCCATACATCTCACATAACTCGCTACAAGGTCACACACTTGCTTCAACCCAAATTTATCATACTTATCTCTACACACTACCGTGGTCAAGGCATTACACTACCACCCACTGTTGGGACTCCTACTCCAAATGGTCTAAGGTTTAGTTGGGATTCTTACCTGGGAGATCCCTTAAATGTTGGCGGGTCCATCACCATCAACATTTCTGGTGCTAGAAGGAGGGCCAGATGATAAGATGAGACCTTGAAGTATGTTTTGAATTTTTTCACATCATTCATGGCTTATATCATAATGTCAACATAAGCATGTTTTTCATGCTACTAATTTCGATGTGTCGGCGGATGTTATAGATGACTTGTCAAAACTCAAGTTTGATGGCGAAAGTGGATAATCCTCATTAATTCACACAGTTTCCTTTCTTGGTTTATGTGACAGGAATGAGGTCCCCTCGGATGACATCGCCTATGGGTTGTTCGCTTTAACGTTTAAAGGGAAAATCAAGAAATGGTGTCAGACATTTCCTACAGCCTCTATACACTCTTTCGAGCACACGATCAAAGAATTAGGTTGTAATTTCGTCTTTTATGACTATAAATAACTTCATCACACAATTTTAAAATTGCGAAAAGAACCTACCAAATCAATTGCCCACTTTTATGATCATTTCCATCATTACTGTTTTGAATTTCTAGAACATGAAGTTGACTGGAAATTTCTGAATGAAATATTTCAGTATCTTGTTCACATCTCTCACAATCCACATGAATTAGAATATTTTGAACCCCTCCCAACATACCTGTTTGGTCAATTTAGTGTCCTAAATTTCTCTACATAAATTATCAATCTGGGTATCGTAAACTGATGAACTGTAGTGCACTATATGTGCTAGATGACCCTTCTTACTTCATTGTTTTTTAGTTTTATGTTGTTTTGGGGTTTTTGATCCTTTAATCCCTAATGATATACAATTTACTTAACAAAATATTAAATCTAACTTTTGTACCTAAAGAAATGAAAACTAAAAAGAGTTTAAGTAAGATTTGGAAGCAAAGTTTAATCAAGAAATGTAAACAGAGTTTCTATTTCTGGTCATATCATTATTTCTAAATCATGAAAAACAAACTAAAAAGTAAAATTACAAATACTGTCTATTCAATTACAAAAAACAAGACTAAATGAAATACTGAAAACTGAAAGTGAAATTGCAACTAATCTACTACGGAAACAAAATTAAATGAAATACTAAGACTAAAAATGAAATTGCAACTAATCTACTATGGAAGAAAAACTAAATGAAATTCTAAGAATGAAAATGAAATTGTAACTAATCTACTATGGAAACAAAACTAAATGAAGTGCTTATTTACTCTGCCTCTCAATTTTGGGAGAAAAAACTCCTTGTGATGACATTTTGAGGAATTTTGTACTTCATTATTCTAAGAGAAGATAAATACAAAAATGCAGAAAAGACTCATTGCATGAATGAAGTATTCAACCACTTAGTTTAAGATGAGTTATCAACTAGAAGGGCTCTTTAGAAACATTCATCTACACCATGAGTCAATAAACTAGTAACAAAATGGCAAGAACTATAATGGCACTGATCAGCTTAATTGAAAGCCTAAAGACTAATGAAACAAACTACTCTACACTACTGAATTCAACTTCTAACTACTGATAAAAGCTAAAAAGAAATTAAAGTAGAAAGAAACTACTCTGCACTGAAAGAAGCTATTCTGCGTTAGTAAGAAAATGATAAAGACTGCATTATAAACAAGGTTAGTAAATGGTTATGAACACTATGGAAGAAACGATGAATTTACAGTTTAATTATAAAAGACAAAACAAAATGAAATGAAACCTTAGTCAGCACAGGGGCCCTTTGCAACTGATTAGATTATGAGTTCTCAATCAATCTCCAAACAAACGCTTTCAGATATCCATAAAACCATGGTATTCATATTAAAAACAGAGAATGAGTTTTTCAAAATTACAGAACAGTAGTCTGAGCTTAATACATGAGGAAATTCAAACTGGTTCTGCATTCTTTACACAGGTATTTATAAGAAAATTATACAACTGTTTGTGGAGAAAAATAAGCTATAGCTAAAAACACATACCAGATAGGCACACAAAATTCTCTTCCTTGGTTGCTGGAGACATAAATCTAAGATGATGGCTGTTGGATTCGGTTGCACAAATGGTTGTTGGAGTCCGTGGGCTCAGGAAGTTGTTTCGGATCCCATCAATGTGAAACGTGTTGATTATCCTCAAAACAGAGTCCTGTTGCCTTCGGTCTCTACGTTTGACTTCCCCATTAACTGGAGTCTTGTACCATCTTCCTTGTCGATTTGGGCTAGGTGAATAGGACACGATCCATAACAAGAAGATTTCTAAGCTACCCATGTATTTATTTTCTCCTTCTGACACCTGGAACCTGTTAAAGCATGGAAGTAGCTGTGGAACAACTGATTAGTTGTAAAATAGGATGCGTTCCATAGCTAAAAGACAAAAACTTATTCAAACAACAAAACGTAAAAGCATAACATGTAAATCACTAAAATGTTTTCCTTAAGGCAATATATACTAGTTATTAATGATAGGGATGCATTTTCTTCAGAGAAAAACAAAGAAAAGGAATGAGAAGAGTAGCTAAGGAAAGGGCAATTTTGAGGCTCAACATACCCACACTGCAAAACGATTGCATGTCCCCATGCAATAAAAATTGTGAACTTCCTCCTCTTATTGCATTTGTTCTGATACTTCAGCCAACACATCCAACTTCCTCTTCTTGCTTTTCTTTGCACCGACTACTATCCCTGGCTTCCTCATGAGAAATCTATACTTGAGGTTAATAAGTGCCCTGTTCATCTTCTTATTTTTCTTTTTCAGCCTCCTTTTCTTCTTGTGCCATAATCCCAAGTGTAGCATTGTGTTATCATGAATAGCTCTATCTAGCTTATTTTGTTCCCTCAAGGTTTCGTTTTCATTTTTAATGTGCTTGTTTAGAACTTCTAGCTCATTGATCTCCTATTTGAGGGAGTTAGTTAGAGTTTCTTGTGAGGTAACAGGCTACTCTGGATTAGTTGAAGTCCCTGGTTCTACTGAGTTACTCTTTTTCTCCAATGACTCTATGTAGTCATAGATTTGTTGGTGTACTAGATCAATGCCAGGAGAAGCTCTACTTACGTTGCCTTCAAAATTCTATGGAGGAGAGTTCTATGGACTTTGTTCATATGGAATATTGTCAGGGGACTGAACTGGGGTTTCATCCTCTAAATTTATAAACAGGTCCTCTTTTGATTTCATCTTCTTCACCTTGCCTCAAAGTCTAGAACTCCTTCTCACATTTTGGAAACTTATGGTTTCTTCTTTGGTGTCCTTTTTTCTCTTTCCTTTCTGCTTATCTTTCTTAATTTGTTCCTTGATCTTGGTAGTCTCTCAGAAAGCAGTTTTTCATCCTCTTTAGGTGATGAAGGTTCAGGAATATCCCTGTTGATTTCTTCAACCCTTTCTTTCATTTTTCTCCTCTACTTAGTCTGCTTTCTGATCTCTGTTTTAGGAGCTATTTCTGCATCATCTTTTTGTGAGGAGCTCCCAATGCTGACATTTCTCTTCCTACTCCTTTTAGCATGACTTCCCTCAAATAAATCTGGAGCATCTTGGAAGAAATTCCTTACCAAGAAGTCCTCCCATGTATCCCCTACACTTCTCAAATGAAATTTAACTAAAATCTTCACTAGTCCATGATGATATAGAGTGGTTTCTATTGATTCAACTTTCTTTTGAACATTAGTTGCCATTCTTCTTAGACTATTCAAAAGGAAAAAGGGAAGATTGAGGGTTCCATTCTATAAAAAATTCTTTAACAATCTTATATGATAAATGTACATAGACCCAAACCTCCCTTCACAGGTAATGATTTCTTGTAGTATTAACAACATGCTACTCCATTTGTTTTTGAGTGCAGAAATTGGAATCCCTTTTCTAAAGACTGTAATGTACATACCTGTATTTTTAAGAATCACCTTCCAAGATTCATCATGAAACTATTTGTTTTTGAACCACCTTTCTCCTAGCCTTGGGAGTTCTATTGCTTCTGCTATGAAAGACTCAGTAACTACAAATTTGATGTCCCCTATTTCCACTTCTGTGCCATCAAATGATCTAGCAAAGGATTTAGTGATTTCCTTATGATAGCCATTAAATTTTTCAATAGAACACAACCAACTAGCATTCTGTAACATTCCCTTTAGCTGCGGAAACCCCTCCATGTATTTTACCCCTACAGGTTTAGTTCTAACAATAAGCCCCATATCCTTTGTTCTCAGTTACCCTTCAAAACTATTTTCACTGTCTAAGAAATGGAATGACTGCGTAAATGGTAATGGAGTGACTGGGTATATAGAAGCAGAATGATTATGGATATGGAAACGGGATGACAGGGTATATGGAAGCAGAATGACTGTGAATTATGGAAACAAAATGACTGTATATACGAAATATATGGAAATAGAGTGACTGTATACACAAAATGGTTGCGTAAATATGAGAGAAATTTTTTAAGAGTTGGCATGTAATAAATAAATAGTCAGGGTTCGAAGATTCGTATATGGGTAGGTCACGTCATTAACCTGACTGTTAACAAATGTAGCTGTGGAGGACCGGTTAAGTATGAGTTATGGAATTTAAAGCGGAGATCAGTTATGAAGGAACCATTGGACCATTTGTCATTGAAGGCGGAAGATATGGCAAAGACATCATGGCAGTCAAATCACATGATGATTAATTAAGGAGACATGTGATCATACATGTTATACAAGCTTATGTTTTTGAATTGCTTTTTGAAATAAATTTTTGTATTTTACCTTTGGAACCTTTACCTTCCGCTTGCTAATATTTTGATGTTTTCTCCACTAGTGCTTTAGGCATGATTGGTCTTCAAAATTGATTTTTCTTCAATTATGTGCATACAATATTTTATTACGAATTGAACTCTTATCAATGTAAACTTTGAAACTGGAACTGATATTGTTACCTGTTTTGTAGAGATAGCAAAAAAGTGACCCGATTTTGAAAAGGGGTGATGCAGAACACACATGTTTTTTTAGAGCATAGTTTTTTGCACTTTAATTTTTTTTATGTACATTGCATTTTAAAATGGTAGTCATTTTCATGCTGATTTAAAAAGTGGTAATTCTGCATCGACCCTTTTTTTAAAAGACTTATTTTTTGACTTTAAATTTTCTAATGTATGAAATGTAAATAATTATTTTGTAAATTTAATAATTTTGGAAGTGGTCTTCTTCTTCATATTTTCTTGTTTGTATTTTTATTTTTATTTTTTTTGTAGTGAAGTTTTTTTTGTTTTGCATATTTAAAGAAGAAGGTCGATATTTTGTAGTTTCAATATTTTACATATTTATACATCGTTAATTAAATTTTCAATCCACATGAAATAATTGTATTTAAAAAATAAATATAAAAATATATATAAAAAAAGACAAAAATAAAAAATAAAAAATGGCAAAAAAAAAATCTCATAAACCATAAAAGAATTTGGAAAAAAAACAAAATTAATATATATATATATATATATATATATAAGTAAGTAAAAATAGAGAAATTAAAAAAAATATTAGCAAAAACTAGGAAAAAATAAAAAATAAAAACAAACTAGTTTAAAAGAATAGAAAAATAATGAAAATTTTTATAAAACTAGTAAAATTAGTATTAAAAAAACAAAAATAAACTCAAATAATAAATGAAAAAAAAAAAAAAAAAAACCCTAAAAAATTGCAAAATGGCATAAAATATATGTCTTTCCAAATGAAAAAAATAAATAAAAAAACATTTACAGTTTATAAAGTAATGCCTATTTAAAAAAAAAAAAAAAAAAAAAATTCAAATTATAAAAAAAATAAATAAATAAATAAATAAATTCAAATTATTAAAAAAAAAAAAACCAAAAAAATGCGTATTTTTTATTTTAAAAAAATAATAATTATTTTTCACTAAACCTACATTATATATATATATATATATATATAAAAGAAGAAGAAGAAGTTAAAATCAATTTTTTTTATTTAAAAAAAAATTAAAATTAATTCTTTTTTTATTAAAAAAATTATAATTTTTTTTTTTTTTAAAGTAAAAATCATTAAAAATATTTTAATTTTTTTAAAGCAAATTTAATTTTTTAATTTAAAATTTCAAAAATTATTAAAAAAAAAATTTAAAATTTTTATTGGTTTTATAAGGGTTTTCTTTTTTTTTAAATACATATCATTAAAATTATCTTAATTTTTTTAAACAAATTTAATTTTTAAATTTACAATTTAAAAAATTATTAGAAAAAAAAAAAATCTATATTGGTTTTATAATGGTTTTTTTTTTAAATACAAATCATTAAAAAAATAGTTTTTTTTTAAAACAAATTTAATTTTTGTAATTTAAAATTTAAAAAATTATTTAAAAAAAAAATTAAAACCATATATTGGTTTTTTAACGTTTTTTTAATAAAAAAAAAATATTTCTCGTGGCCCTCGGCTTCCCGGCCGCCTGTGGTGGTGCGACAGTGGGCAGAGGGGCCTACACGGGAATCACTCTCCCGCCGCTTGGCCACCCGTGGTGGCACAGTCGTGGGCCCCTCGGCCCACGGCCGTGCCACCACGGGCGGCCAGGGAGCGGAGGGCCACAAGATTTTTTTTTATTTTTTTTTTAATAATAAAAAAAACCATTAAAAAACCAATATATATTTTTAATTTTTTTTTTAAATATTTTTTTAAATTTTAAATTAAAAAAATTAAATTTTTTTTAATGATCTGTATTTTTGAATTAAAAAAAAATGGTTTAATATATATATATATATATATATATATATATATATATATATATATATATATATATATATATATATATATATATAGATATAATATTATTATTTTTATTATTTTTAATTAAAAAAGATTGTTTTAAAAAAAAATTAATTTATTTATTTTTAAATAAAAAATGAAAGTTTAATAAAAAAAAAAATTAAATTTTTTTTTAATAAAAAATACGCATTTTTTTGTTTTTTGTTTTTTATAATTTGAATTTATTTTTGTTTTTTTTAATATTAATTTTACTAGTTTTTAAATTTTTTTCATTAATTTTCTATTTATTTATTTTTTAATTAGTTTCTTTTTCATTTTTTTTCCCCTTTTTGCTAATGTTTTTTTTTTTTTTTTTAATTTCTCTATTTTTACTTACTTCATTATATATATATTTATATATTATGTTAATTTTCTATCTTTTTTAAATCTAGTTTGTTTTTAATTTTAATTTTTACTTTTTTTTTTGTTTTGTGTTTTTTCAATGTTTTAATTAATTAATTTATTTTTTTATGTTTTCATTATTTTTTTTTAAATTTAATGTTTTTCGGTATCATGATAAAATATTTTACGCCATTATTTCGAAATGTTCAAATTTTACTTTCAAAAAAAAAAGTGTTCTCCCAGCACCAACACTTTTTGTTTTGAGGGTGTTTTTTGGATAATTTTTGCGCAAAAAATTGGTTTTCACCGCCATTTTTAAAACATGTTGAAAATTTACCCAAGAAAAAAAAAATGTGTTATTCCAGCATCAACACTTTTCGTTTTTAACACTGTTTTTGATGTTTTTTCGAGGTTTTTTTGCCATAGTTCCCGTTTTGAGTTTATAGTGCTTGTTTCAAAGTTTACATTGTTTCTTGTGATTGGACTGATAAACAAACTATTGCTGCAGAATCAAATTAGCTGCAGAACAGGATTAGCTATGGAACAAAATCAGCTACAGAACATGGAAATAGCTGCAAAATGTGAAAACAACTGCAGAATGTGAAACAGAGAGTAAAATATGGCTTATGAATGAATGAAATGGAAATGGCTATGTAAGTGAAAATAAGACATGATGATAAATGAAAAATGGAGATGAAAGAAATGTTGGGAAAGGAAAAATTTATTGGTGAAATATGGCAATGGAAAGAAGTGAAGCTGTAAAAGTAAAATAGAGTGAAATGAAATGAGACAATGAATTTTGCAGAATGCTGAGTGACTGTGGCTTTTTGTCACCATTTTTTCAGAAAGGAAATGGAAAATATAGGGTGTCAGAAACTTCTGATTTTCACCCTGTATTTTCTGTATAAGCATGCCAATCAATGATTGGTTTTCAACCTTATAAAATTTATTTTTATTTTTATTTTTATTTTATTTTTAATTTTTTTAGATAGGAAAAATAAAGGCTAAGTTGGTGAAGAAGAAGGATTCTTCTTCACTAACTTCATTTCAGAATTGTTTTGGAAGATCTTGATGAACTCCTCCTTTGAGATTGGTTTTTGATATATTTTCAATCTATGATTATTCACAAGAAGAGGATTTTGAATTTCATCTATTGTTCTGATCCTCACTGCTCCATTACTGAAGACTTTTTCAATCTCATATGGCCCAAGCCAATGAGTTTGAAACTTCCCTTGAAAATCTTTAAACTTTGAATCAAATAACAATGCCCAATCTCCCTTTTGAAACCTCTTGTCCTTGATGTATTTGTCATGCCATTTAGCCCTTTTTTGTTGGACTATACCAGTCCTTTAAACCGCTTCTTTCTTGATTTCATCAAGTTAATTTAATTGCTCTAGTCTATGCTTTTGAGCCTTTGATAAATCCATCCCCAACTGGAATACCATCTTGAAAGTTTTGATTTGGAACTCTATAGGGAACATGACTTGTTTCCCATAAACAAGTTCATAGGGTGTATGTCCCGTTGTGTTCCTCCATGTAGTTCTATAGGCCCATAAGGCTTCAGGAAGTCTTTCTACCCAATCTCTTCTATGTAGATGCACAATCTTGGCGAGGATTCCTTCAATCGTTTTATTTGTAGACTCCACTTGACCATTTGCTTGTGGATGATAGGGAGTAGATTTCCTATGCTTGATCTTGTACTCTTCCATAAGCCTTTCCATCATGTTGGATGTGAATTGAGATCCCTGATCTATCACAATTTCTCTTGGAACACCAAAACGAGTGAAGATGTCCTCAAAAAGAAAATTAACTACAGATTTTTCGTTAGCAAAAGGTAATGCTTTGGCTTCTACTCATTTGGTGACATAATCAGTGCATACCAATATTTACTTTTTCTGCTTAGATGGAGGATTAATTGGTCCAATAAAGTCTCAAGCCCATTTTCAAAGGGTTCAATGAGTACCTGATTTTGTAATCGCATTTCATTTGAGGGTGTAGGTTTCCCTACCCTTTGGCAGCTGTCACACCTCCTGACATATTCTTTAGCATCTTTGAGGATGGATGGCCAACAATATCCTAAAGAAAGGATTTTATAGGCTGTCCTCTTGTCAGCAAAGTGTCGACCACACGACTCATCCTGACATGCTTTGAGAATATTAGGCATTTCATATTCCCTGACACACCTTTTGATCATAAGATCTGGCCTTGTTTTATACAATTCGATAGTGATCCATGAATATCTTGCACTTTCTTGAATAATATTTCTTCTCTCTCTAGGAAACGAATGTGAAGGTAACTTCCCTGTAACCAAGTAATTAGCAACATCTGCAAACCAAGGAGTTTGAGTAGTTACTGTAAAAAGATATTCATCAGGAAACTTATCTTCAACTGGAGAGTCTTCTTTGATATTCTGAATCCTGGACAAGAAATCAACAACTGTGTTTTGTTTTCTAGGTCTATCTTGCACAATAATGTTGAATTATTGAAAAAGTAAAATCCATCTTGTAACTCTACCATTAGTAATAGGTTTATTAATCAAATATCTAATTGCAGAGTGATCTGTATGAAGAAAGCTTTCATAGCCTGTTATATAGTGTATGAAATTATTAATTGCATGAACAATAGCGAAAATTCCTTTTCAATCATAGTATAATTCAACTTAATGGGAGTCAAATTCTTACTTGTATAGTAAATGGAATAAGGAATCAAATCTTTTTGTCCCAATACATCTCCGAGAGCTGTATCTGAAGCATCTGTGGAAATATGGAAAGGAAGTTTCCAATTTGGACCTCTCAAAATAGGTGCTCCAGAAATTTTTACTTTCAAGGTTTCAAATGCTAGTTGGCAATCAGGATTCCAACTGAATTCACAATCTTTTGTAAGCAATTTGGAGTGGAGATGCTATTTTAGTGAAGTTTTCTATAAACCTTCTACAGTATCCTGTAAATCCTAGAAAACTTCTAACATCCTTTTGGCAATTTGGAATTGATAATTTAGAGATAACTTCAACTTTGGATTTGTCAACTTTAATCCCATCTCCTGAAATGTGATGTCCTAAAATAATACCTTCTATAAACATCATAAAAAAAAATTCATGGCTTAGTGAAAGGCCTGTTTCTTTACATCTTTTAAGAACTTTTTCCAAATTTTCCAAAGCTTCTTCAAATATGTTTCCATAGACTATAAAATCATCCATATATACCTCTACACAATCATGTATTAGATCAGAAAAAATTCCTAGTACTACTCTTTGGAATGTTGCAGGTGCATTACACAACCCAAAAGGAAATACTCGGTAGGAAAAAGTTCCCCATGGATAAGTAAATGTGGTTTCATCATGATCCTTAGGTGCTGCCTGAATTTGATTATAACCACTAAAACCATCCAAGAATGAGAAATACTTCTTACCTGCTAATGTATCTAACACTTGATCTATAAAGGGCAAAGGAAAGTGATATTTAAGGGTTGCTTTATTCAATTCTCGGTAATCAATGCACACCCTCCATTTACCATTCTTTTTAGGCACAATTACCAAAGGAGAAACCCATTGGCTATCTAAAATTGGGTAAATGAAGTTTACATTGAGTAATTTTTGGAGCTCTTATTTCACAATTTCCCTAAGGTTTAGATTCATTCTTATATGAGGCTCTCTGATTGGTCTACTATTTACCTCAATATAATATGATGGATACAAGTCTTAGGATCAATGCCTATCATGTCGGTGTACTCCAATGCAAATGCAACATAATGTTTTTGTAATGTTTTGTTTAACTCTTCTTGTTGTAGTTTCTCCAAGTTTTTTTTTTATGTTCAATGTCCTACCTGGAAAAATTTCAATTGTAGAGCTACGAAACTCTTCCATAGAATAGAGAGACATTTGCCTAGATGACAAGTATTTAACATTAGATTTTTCTTGAAATTGTGCATGATCATATTTTGAAGATGTTTCAAAATTTTCCAATGTATTCAAACTTTGACTATCTTCACTAACTTTTGACATAGTAAAGAGAGGATAAATATCATCTTCATCATCAATCGATTCCTTATCATCTATTTCTGTGATTGCTTTTGCTAGAGGATACAGAGTAAATTTCTTTGTTGAATTACCATCAGAAATATACATGTCACCGTATCTGCAACTAATAAGAGCATCAGCTATGGCCAGCCAAGGTCTTCGTAATATGAGTGGGTGTCCTCCTAGATTACTCTTGGGAGTTAAGATCATGAAATCAACAGGATATTCCAAATAATCTAAGGAGACTCAAATATCTTCTAGCACACCATCTAGTTTGATTACTGATCTATCTGTAAGTTGTAGTAAGGTAGGTTTGTAAAGAAGGTTAGGAAGTTTAAGTTGCTCCATAGTTTGTCTACTCAGGATGTTTATTTTTGCCCCTAAGTCAATCAATGTATTTGGAATTTCAATTCCATTTATATGTGCCTTGACAATTGGAATTCCTGGATCCACATATTTCTGCATGGAAAATTTTCCCATCATTATGTTTGCTATCTTTCCTACTAGGTGAATTATTTTTGTTTCTTTTGCTTTTCTTCTTGGTCTTTTGATGCTCAACTCCTTTATTGTTTTGGCTAGAATGGGAATTTATCTAATGGCTTGTAGCAAAGGAATTTTGATACAAACATTCTTCAATTCATCTAGAAAATCATAATTGGGCAACAAGATCTGTTTTTCTACCCCTTTATCAATTTGTAGTCTCTCAGGAAAAGGAGGTGTAGAAGTAGATGTTGGTTGCTCAATGATAGGAGTTGTATTCACTGGTTCTTTTTGTTTTTCTTTTTCAATGTTTTGGTTTTGGAGGGATGTTCCCTCAAAACTTTTATTGACTTTTAGAGAATCTTCCTCAGAAGTGTCTTGTTCTTGAATAACTACAGAAGGTCTTTCCTTTTCTAATATCCTACCAGATCTTAGTTGAACATCATTAAGATCTAGAGGAGTAATCATGTAAGTTGGAAATTGTTGTCCTTCTACCATGTAAGCATTATGAGGGTTTTTTTGTTGGGGTTTGGTAATGGTTGGGCTGGTAGCTGATCTGGTTTCTGCTGAAATGGCAATAAGAGTTGAGGATTTTGACTTTTTTGTGGAGGTTGTTATGGAAATGGCAATGAAAGTTGAGGGTTCTAATTTTGAAGTTGTCGTTGCTAATTTTGTTACTGATTTTGCGGGCGAGGATAATTCTGATAGGATGGAATATATTGATAATATTGAGCAAATCTCCCATAAGGATTTTGTACCCCTTGTGCCCATGGTTGAGATTGATACTGAGATTGAGGTTGAGGCCAAGGTTGCTACCAAGAATTTCAGTTTGGTGGGGGCTAAAGATACATTGGATTGTTAAATCCTTGATTTTGTGGCCCCTGCCAAGGTCTTCTTGCAACAAAACAAAGAGATTATGTAGAATTTGGGACTGTTTCCTCTTGAAAGACAACCTTAAGATTCAAGGACAACCCTTGGTTTCATGGCTTTCCAAATAGATCATACAAGTTTCTATAATTTTTGCATCTAAAGTTCATTCCCTTAGAGCATGTTTCTTTCTGCATTTTAGACAAAAAATGGCTAAAGCATCAGCCTCTGTTTTCTGCTTGTTTTGAATTTTAAGGGTGTCTAGTTTCTCACTAAGGCTCCCTAGAATGTCAGTTTTAAACTCATCAAGCATATTGCCAATTTCTGCCCTACTTATAGATCCAATTGCAGATTTGTTTGATCTAACAAGAGAAGGATCTCTCGGCCCTTTCCCTGTTTTATATTATCCTCTTGAGAGATGAACACATAGTTCTCCTATGTCAGTCAATGGAAGTTGAGAGATATCTCCCTTTCCCGTCATGTTAAGGATATCTATCCACTCATCTCTAATGGCCTTCAACAAAAGAGATTTCAAAGTTTCTTCATCTAAATTGTTCATCATTGCTCTTTTCAAATTATAGTTGAATCTCTTAATCAAATCTTCTAAGCTTCCATCCTCTCTTTGCATCATTTTGAACACCTCATCTTTATGATTGGTAGGCATACAATAATCCAAGTATCTATCCAAAAATGCCTTTTTCATGTCATTCCATGTTCTAATGGATTGAGTGACTAACCCCATGAACCATTTCAAAGTAGCCCCTTTTAGTGTTGAAGGAAACAATTTGTGTTTTTGAGAGTCTTCTAGATAGTCATAAGTTTTGCACAAGACTTCAAACTCAAACAAAAAATTTTCAGGGTCCTCACTTCTCAACCCATAAAAGTTTGGGAGGACAGATGGTAAGATATTTTTCATTGTGCTATGTGTTTCCTCATCCACTATAGGGAATCCAAAAGAGTTATCTACTTCCCTATTTCCTTTGCCTCCTCCATTATTGCCTCTACCTCCTCCATTATATCCTCTACCTCTCCCTCTACCTCCTCCTCCAAATAGTGAGAATTCTCAATCTTGTTCTTCCTCTGCCATTATGGTTTCTTCAGAGTCAGTATAGGGTTCAACCTACAAGCTTATTCCCTCCTCTTTTGGTTCTACTATTAATGGACTATGGGAGAGAGTTTCTACTTCTTCTTCCTCACTAGGTATTCCAAATTCTTCAACTACAATAGGCTCTCCTGTGGACATGAAAAAGGTTATCCCTGCTATTGGAGATTCAAAAACTTTCTCTCGTAGGACTGTTTTGGTAGATGATGTAGGAGAATCTTCTGATTGACTTTCTACCCCTTGAATTCTAGGAATCCTATGGCTGGGAGTATGAGCCTGGGATGAAGGTGTGCCTTTTCTAACTCTTGGTGGAGTAGGTGGTGTTGTAGGAATCGAACTTCCGCCCCCAGCTATAAATCTACCCCTAGAGTCTCTTTCTCTATGTATGTCATTGTTTTGTTTTGTTTTTGAATGTAAGAGATAAGGCTACCTAGTTACACTTCCCCGACAATGGCACCAAAATGTTTGGTCAATTTAGTGTCCTAAATTGCTCTACATAAATTATCAATCTGGGTATCGTAAAATAATGAAGTGTAGTGCACTATATGTGCTACATGACCCTTCTTACTTCATTTTTTTTGAGTTTTATGTTGTTTTTGGGGTTTTTGATCCTTTAATTCCTAATGATTTACAATGTACTTAACAAAATCTTAAATCTAACTTCTCTACCTAAAGAAATGAAAAATAAAAAGAGCTTAAGTAAGATTTGGAAGCAAAGTTTAATCAAGAAATGTAAACAGAGTTTCTATTTCTAGTCATATCGTTATTTCCAAATCATGAGCTGCATACTAAAAAGTAATTTTGCAACTATTGTCTATTCAATTACAAAAAACGAGACTGAATGAAATACTGAAAACTGAAAGTGAAATTGCAACTAATCTACTATGGAAACGGAATTAAATGAAATACTAAGATTGAAAATGAAATTGCAACTAATCTACTATGGAAACCAAACTAAATGAAATACTAAGAATGAAAATGAAATTGCAACTAATCTACTACGGAAACAAAACTAAATGAAGTGCTTAGTTACTCTGCCTCTTAATTTTGGGAGAAAAACCTCCTTGTGATGACATTTTGAGGAATTTTGTACTTCATTATTCTAAGAGAAGATAAATACAAAAATGCATAAAAGACTCATTGCATGAATGAAGTATTCGACCACTTAGTTTAATATGAGTTATCAACTAGAAGAGCTCTTTATAATCATTCATCTATACCATGAGTCAATAAACTAGTAACAAAATGGCAAGAATTGTAATGGCATTGATCAACTTAATTGAAAGCCTAAAGATTAATGAAACAGCAAATGAAACAAACTACTCTACACTACTGAATTCAACTTCTAACTACTGATAAAAACTAAAAAGAAATTAAAGTAGAAAGAAACTACTCTGCACTGAAAGAAGCTATTCTACGTTAGTAAGAAAATGATAAAGACTGCATTATAAACAAGGTTAGTAAATGGTTATGAACACTATGGAAGAAATGATGAATTTACAGTTTAATTATAAAAGACAAAACAAAATGAAATGAAACCTTAGTCAGCACAGGGGCCCTCTGCAACTGATCAGGTTATGAGTGCTCAATAAATCTCTAGAAAACACTTTCAGATATCCATAAAACACACAGTCTTCATATTAAAAACAGAGAATGAGTTTTTCAAAATTACAGAACAATAGTATGAGCTTAATACATGAGGAAATTCAAACTAGTTTTACGTTCTTTACACAACTAATTATAAGAAAATTATACAAATATTTGTGGAGAAAAATAAGCTACAACCAAAAACACGTAGTAGACAGGCGCACATAATTCTCTTCCTCAGTTACTAG
Source organism: Pinus tabuliformis (assembly GCA_031772625.1). NCBI lineage: Eukaryota > Viridiplantae > Streptophyta > Pinopsida > Pinales > Pinaceae > Pinus > Pinus tabuliformis. The sequence continues at coordinate 655,110,758 of CM062817.1, forward strand.
AGACATAAATCTAAGATGATGGTTGTTGTATTTGGTTGCACAGATGGTTGTTGGAGTCCGTGGGCTCAGGAAGTTGTTTCGGATCCCATCACTGTGAAACGTGTTGATTATCCTCAAAACAAAGTCCTGTTGCCTTTGGTCTGTACGTTTGACTTCCCCATTGACCAGAGTCTTGTCCCATCTTCCTTGTTGACCTGGGCTAGGTGAATAGGACACAATCCATGACATGAAGATTTCCAAGCTGCCCATGTAGTTATTTTCTCCTTCTGACACCTGGAACATGCTAAAGCATGTAATTAGTTGCGGAATAGCCGATTAGCTATAGAAGAGGCTGCATTTTGTAGCTAAAAGACAAAAACTTATTCAAATAGAAAAACATAAGAGCATAATATGTAAATCACTAAAATGTTCTCCTTAAGGAAATATATACTAGTTATTGACGATAGGGATGCATTTTCTTCAAGGAAAAACAAAGAAAAGGAATGAGAAGAGTAGCTAAGGAAAGGGAAGTTTTGAGGCTCAAAAATACCTTGGTGTTAGAGCTATGAAATTTGAGATGGATAAGGTTGTTGTCCCAAGTGACCGTTTGTCCCCTTCTCATGAAAGAACTCTAGCTCTATAGGATGAGGTGGGAGGAGTTGTGAACCTACTTGTTCAATTGTCACCATATCCTCCTACCCCACCTGCTCTATATTTCTGTGTAGATCTGGACTACATGCTTGATGATTGTCACGTGGTCTCATCCACTCAGCCTTCGTCCAAAATTTCCTTTGATCCTTTGGATTTTCGTGTGCTATGTTCATCTATTTCAGACTTCATGTGTGATGTTCACAAGGAATAAGTTATGGATGGAGTTGCTATTGAACAACCAACATGTGCTATAATTTTTCTTGAGTATGTATGGGAGCCTAAACAAGAATATGCAGTGAAGGATGGTATCCTTTTGTCTGCACCTCGTCCACTTTATCATGACATATTTTGTAGTTCTCCCTTTTCTAATTCTTGTTATGAAAATATATCTCTCAATGTTTACATTTTTGATCATCCATAGAATGCGTGGGATGTTATTCTATAATCTGGTTGTGGAAAGGACAAATATTTCTTCCTGGATCCACTCAATCTCTCATCTTTCATTTCTAAAAACTCAGAGGGTGAAAATTTGTGTTTCTCATCAACCCCTCTCTATGATTTGTTAGATCATGAGGATGTCATGGCCCATCTTGAACTTTCTTATCATGGTTGTCGTGATCTTTTCACTCATTCGTGGGATCACAATTTTGATTCACTTACTATTGATATTTCTAAACCATCGACCTTTGATGATCCATCTTCTAATGAAGTGGAAACTCAAGTTGTTGAGGCACTTTAGCACGAATTAATGGTTATGTCAGGTTGTCATAGCCTTGAGGCCAATCCCACTTTCGATCAGAAAGCTGTTGAATCTCCCTAGGCTCCACATCACTCTCTTGTCCACATTGAAATTCAATCCAATTCACATCTTTCACATCCTCCACCAAAATGAAACGATCCTATTGCTCATGCATTAGAGGAGTCATATGTTTCAAGCACTATTGCGAAGCAAAAATTTTCTTATTTCTCCATGTTTGCTTGTTTTTCATGTTCGAAGGTGTGTACATGCCTGCCTTCCACATGCAATGTGACACAACACCATGATACATATGCAGAGTGCATTTCACGTGCTTTCGGTTTTTTCATTTCTGTGGATGCATTAAAACTTCAAAACTTTTTGGTTTTCATTGCTTTATCTTTCTTTTCTATTGGTATGCTTGAATATCTTTATCGTCAACCATACCGTCAACTACTTGGGTCAACCAATGTGCCAGTGGCTGCATTGGAAATATCACTTCATGTGAGTTGGCCCATGCTCTTCTTAGCTTAGGAGTAGGAGTAGTGTTTTCTTTTCTATTTTGTTTTTCTTACTCTGTTTTTCTTTGTCTTACTTATTTTGTTTTCTTCTTTGCTTGTGCACCCGTAGGATTAGTTTCCACATGAAATCGTGTTTGGCTTCTTGAGAAAAGTAGGGTGAAATACAAGAGGATTTGTACAACTATCAACACTTGGTTATATGTCTATTCCCTCTCCTTATGAATATATTGCATTTCCTCTAGTTGATTATACCTTGATGGAAAATACATTCCTTTAAGAGTGAGTCTTGGTGAAATCACAATGCTTGCACTTTTAATTAGTACCACCTACTCTAATCGGTTTTGTATATTTGGTTAACCCTTGTCAAAGGTATGTATAAACATCCTTCTCTAAAGGGACAACCACTTCTACTCTCAATAAATTTGGATAACTCTTCCACCTCATGAATTAAATAATTGCTTATGCACAGTTATTTGAAAAATGAAAAAATGAAATGAAAAAAATAAAATAAAAGTGAAAAAATAGAAAGGCTTCCTATAGATAGAGGTGAAGAAAGTAAATCCATCGATTACTATCCAGGTTTACTGTCAGTGCAGTAATGCTTGTGTCCTTGAAATGACTTCGTCATGGTACTATCCAGTCCTGCTGGCAGCAGAGCAACACTAGAGATGAAACCAAAACTCTAAAAATCTATATTACTTGTGCATAAATATACCCCTCATCCCCAATCAAAACAACTCAGTTGACTTGGCTCAGTATGTGTGTTGCCTGTAAGTTTCAATAAGTTTTTCCTTCCACCAGTGATCAAATGTTCTCCTTCAGAATGTTCATTATGGCTTAAGGTCAAGTTTTTGTCACTTCACTAGGTCTTCCATGCAAAAACTTTGGTCAGCGGTTAGTGTGTCTAGGATTATTTCCACTCCTTGAATATTTCCATGTCTAGTCATTTCCATCACTCATTTGGATGTGCTATCATTGAACATATCATCATCATCACTTCAGTCATGTCACTATGGTCTTCATTCCGCTCAGTGCCTCCATTAGGTCATTAGGGTTTCACAATCACCAAACTCTCATTCCATGCACAAAAATTTGGCAAAGGAGGAAAGGTAATAAGCAAGTTTATTCAATAAATTTGATATCAAGTGTAATTTTATGTTTTCATATGTAATAACTACTTCAAAGTTCTAAGTTTCAAAGGCTATAGTTCAAAGTTCCAAAAAGGTTCAATGTCTCAAAAAAGGCCATAAAGTTACCAAGTTTCAAATATCAGAGATCATAAAGTGTCAAGGGTCCCAATTTAAGTTTAAAAGGCTAAGAGGAATTTCTATTTAACTCATTTTCACTTTCAAATTTCCAAGCATATCTCAGTTATTATCATGCAGGAGGAAAACTTGGTGAAAATTGAGGGTTTTGCTTTATTCTGAGTGAAATGTGACCCTTTTGAGCAAATGCGACCCTTCTGACAGAATTGTGACCCTTCTAAAGTGAATTGTGACCCTTTTGTGGAGGAAAGTGACCCTTCTATGCATATTGTGACCTTTTTGAGTGGAGCGCGACCCTTTTGTCTAGAAGTGTGACTCTTTTAAGGGAAGTGCAACCTTTCAGAGAAAGAGTGACCCACAGGGATTTCTTCTTGTTTTTAAGGATATTTTCATCTTCTTCAAACCTCCAAAGATCATTCAAGGACTCTTAAAGCTTCTACAAACAGTAAGTGGGCATCTACACCATCCTTTCAAAGATTTTTCTCAATGTGAATTGATTGTTTCTCAGGGTTCTCTCCAACAAATTCTTGGTGAATAAACCTAGCTTCTACTGATTTAACACTATCATCTATCATCCAAAAATCCATAAATTTAAAATCTCCCATCATTCCACCACTCATTTTCCATTGATTTCATCAAACCCTAGCCTCCCACTACATTTTCACCTTGAGAAAAACTTCCACTTCAGTTTTATCAACATCATCTGGCTAGTGTTTTACCATTCAACAAATTTAATGGAGAGTGAACAAGAGAGTGAAAATAAAGTGCACAAGGGAGGACATCATTCAATGTTTGAGCCATCTAGCCTAAGATAAATCAATGCTTCTCCATTTGCCTATAAATGTTTCATAAATGTTGGTTGTATGAAGTTTTGTGAGAAGGTTACAGAGTTTGGTTCCCATGTCCCTTTGACAAGCATCTTTGCCCAAAATTTCAAAATAGATAAAGTTGTCATAGCAAGTATTGATTTCAATGTCTCAGTAGGTATTATTTCTTCAGCCACAGGTATTCCAAATCATGGTGACACCTGGTTCGAAGGCATGGAATTGTCCCTTAATCATTATAGGATGTTCCTAAAACCTAATGTCAGAGAGACTTCTGAGCATGGTTTTCCTCTTAGGCATATTCTTAACAATTATTCCCCTCTAATGAAGCTTTTCATGAAGTATTTTACATGTGAAGCAATATTATCTAAATTATACAAATATCATGTTAGGTTACTTATGCATTTCACCTCTACAAGAACACAATTTGTGTAATTTTTGTCTAAGAGTGTGGTGAAGATGACTGAAAAAAATCACACTACGGGGCAACCTCATATCAAAAATTTGTTTCACCATAGTCTGATCAAGATTGTGGTTATGGATCAGCTCTTAGTCTTTGGATAAATTAAAGACTGCTCCTATCATTAGTCCCACTATTTCTCCTAGCAAAAGAACATCATCAAGGCCTAGGTTCACAAGGTCTATGAAGCATGGTTCAGCAAGAAAGCAGACAAGGGTTTTAGAGGAACTTAGACCTAAGCTAACCAAGAAATATCAAAGAGGGAATAGGCTTGTGTTTCCTACACATATTGTGGAAGGGGCCAAGCTTTCTAGATCCACACAACAGGAATCACATTTGCAAGATGAGGAGGCTATCCATCATGACATACATATAGTGGACTTGGAGTCCCAAGCTGATCATCAATACGTGAAACTAGTTATGATAGAGAAGGATTCTCAAATCATGGAGCTTTTGGACAATGTGGTAAGAGCCAAATTCATCATTTCCTTCCTTGAGCAAGAAAATGAGTAGCTAAAGGCAAAGAAACTGCTTCTAGAAAAAGATTTGTTTAAAACTAATATGCAAGATTCCAAAGGTAAAGCAATGTTGTAGCATGATGAGAAAGATGAACAAGAGAGGTAGGTTGGGAGGAAGAGGCCTAGGACAAAGGGTCTCAAAGGAAAATTGCAGAAGGAAAAAGACCAAACCTACTGAATGAGGATTTGAGTCTTGACAATAAAATAACTGTGGAGATCAATGAAGACAACGAATATTGGCTCAGAAAAGTAAATGACCATATGGATAAGCTTCTTGATAGAGTTAGCATGGATAATTATATGTTGAGGTACATGGCCCATCACTATCAAACAAGGAATCTGATTGCACAAATCAGAATCAAGAAACTGAAAGCAAAACTGAAAGAGGTCTAGCACAAGTAAAGGGAATCAAGAAAAAGGGGTAAAAGAGTTAAATTGGTGACTAAAACATCCAAAAATATTTAACCAATCTTCCATAACATCCAAGGAACAAATTTTGAAAGTTTTGTAGAAATTTTGAATTTTTTGAAAGTTTGTAGGAAAAGGCACACAGAAGCGTCGCACTGGGGCACGAAACTTCTTCCCTGGACATCGAAATGAGGTTTTCTCTACATGGATGGATGCATTATGATGAGTAAATACCAAATATAATTCTATTCATGCATGAATAGTTCCCATCTTGATCAGAAACTCACAAAACCTAACCTTTTTCATCTCTCTGCCACTAAATGTAGGCCGACCCAACGCTTCTGAGTAAGGTTCAGAGAATGAGTTTTTGGAGGCCTTCCCATGGGTCATTCTCCAAACTTCAAGATGATATGGAAACTAGATAGAAAAATCGAGTTTACCATTCTTTCATGTTTCCATTTTGATTTGGGAAATATACCTAAAAATGGCTTCAGACAAGCACGACCCTTCTGAAAAATTTCCTGTTTTGGTGCTTTCTGGTGCGACCTTTTTGCTGACTAGCGCGACCCTTCTGGTTCTGGTGTGACTCATATAGCCTGGTAACCTCTTGAGTACTCAATGATGGAAAATTCAAGATTTTATGATATATTAATGTTACTTTAGGTTTCTTATTTAGTTTTTGCCTCACTTTATGAGGAAAATTGTAAATAATGACAAGATATTCTCTCCTAAGCATTAGTCTAAATTATGGAAACTATCTCAACTATCCTAGTTTTTAGTGAGGACTCATCAAAGGCAGTTATGATGAGCCTTGAATAGAATTTTTGAACTGATGAGATATCATATGTTGTATTTTCCTATATAAGATGGAAGGGAATCATTTTCCAAGGGTTGGAAATTTGAGGAGAGAACCATTGTAGCCTATATTTGACATTTTGGAAATCAAAAGATAGAGTTTGTAGCTCTTGTAGTGGGATTCCTGTGTGTTTAGGCCCCGAAAATCGGGTCTGCAACAAAGGGAGATACCCACCCGGTTCGGACCTTGGTTAGCAACTCCTTTTCTATTTGGTATAGTGGCTCTGACTGGGGATATGGGACCAGTTTCCCAATTTATGTGTATGTGTGTGAAGAATTGATATTTCCCTTCTAAAAGTTCCTAAGTGAGATGCTCTAATTCTAACTCTAATCTAATAACATGTAAATTTTATTTTAATTAATATAAACATCTAATTCTACACTAACCAGGGGTGTAATCCTACTGCTATGCGATCTAAAATGATTTCAGATAACAATTGGTAATAAAGATCATTCAACTGTTATGAGAAAAGAATTCAATAAAGATGAACCACTTCGTATAAAAAGTTAGACGAAATAGTTGTGAAAAACATATCGCATAATAAGCTATTCATATATTAAGCATAAATAAATAGCTATCACCATACAAAAGTGCCAAATGATAACTCAAACATTCACACATCAATATATAAACAACTGAACATGAATATCACTTTAACAAAAAGGCTGCAATAGTTAAGAGATAGAAGTACCATTTATAACTAGTTCTACTCATGAGCTTCAAGTGATAATGATTTATCTCTTCTTAATCCAACATCCACTAAGACTATAGAAGTGCAACATTAGTAGCAGATATTAAATGCAGATATCAATAAATCCTGTTCCATTTATTCATCAAAACCTCCTCGAAGGGTACAAAAGTGCATGTTCTAGGGATAAGTTTTTGACAAATTTCAGGACCCTTCTCTAAATGCATGAGAAGGGTTTAAATACTACTAACTAAATCTAAAAATAACTTATTACAAAAATGTAGGATGTAGTTTAAATGACCGTCCTCATCTTAGGCAAAAATAAAACAAAATTAAAACTAAAAAATTAAAATTACTAACTAACTGTGTATCTGATCCTTGAAATCGCATGTGTTTAGCATCTGTTTGAGAAGAGTCGGCTGGCCGACTTCCAATTTTAGCTATGCTGAGAAAACATAATCGGTAAGAGCTGGTGCCATCTTCTCAGTAGAATTGATGATACACTTGAGAGTCATGCACTGGCTGTGTGGTTTTACCAAGTACATCCAGCAAGAATCCTAATTCAACTTAGTTAACCTTTGGATTGATTCTGCCTTTTCTTGGGCCTTCTGTCTCTAGTCTGTCTGTAATTGCTGTGCCTTTGGTAGATACTCTGGAGTGGTTTCTGTGATCAGGTTTGCTTTATGCAAATTTTCATTTATACAATCAATAACAGTGTTTGCTGCTATGGCTGCTTCTTCTGCTACTTGTTCTGCTTTGTATCTTTCTCTGTTCTTCATTCCTGTAATTTACAAGTGAAGTGAGAATAATGATCAGGAAAAGGTGACGGGAAAGCCTTAAATTCCGAAGACATATAAAATACAGCACCTTACGTGAAATGATTTTTTGATAAGCACGAAACCCTATTCCATTAATTACTGGCAACTAACTCATTAATTAGCATTAAAGCACATAACCAGGTCTTGGTTTATGGAAAATACTTTTTCAAACCACGAGCCCGAAGGATCTATGATGAAATGATTTTACGATTTTCTTAGCAATATCGCAGATTGCAACATCGCAGAATCATGACATCGTTTGCTCGCTATATCAAAAACTTACAATATCGCATTATCGCATAATTGTTCTATCGGATTATTGCTTTTATCACAATATCGCATAATTGCTCTATCGCATTATCGCAATATCACAATATCGCGATATCACGGGAGCACGGCATATGACAATTTTCGTTAATATGTTTCCTGCGATTTGCGATATGCGCCGTTGCTTATTGGCAGTTTAAAGTTTTTCAACGTGAGTGGTGTTTGACGCATGCGATGCGATATATGTCCGTAGTCCCATATTGCGATCTCACAATCTTAGAATTTGGCTTGCGAGGGGGTATCCATGATCCTTCTACGATACGATATTTCCTAAGGAATAATCCTACTTTGTCATAAAACTTAGGCTTTTTTTATTTTTTAAGGGTATTCTCCTAAGCTTATGACGGTAAGTTTTATTGAAAAAAGGAAATATAAGTACTAATTGATTTTTTAATTTTTGACTAAGGGTCCCCCACTTATTTAGTGTTATTACTAACACTAAATAAGAAGGGGGGTTGTTGCTAACCACAACAATTGGCTATTCACTTGGAAGAACCAGTTATCTCTGCTTTTCTTTTGAATTTTCTAAACTTCCAAAACAGAAAATTTTTCCAAGAAATTAAACTTTATTATAGAAAGACAAAGTACATTATGCTTTTACCTATTAATGATATTTTGTTTCTTCTATTTTCAACTTTGATTATTTACTCCCTCAAGCTAGTCCTTGTATCTACATCAGTCATTACTTGGTTTATAAAGATAAAAACAAAGCCTTCTCTGTAAATCAGTTTTGAATATGCTCATTTGTCGTAGGTAGAGCCTCTGCTGCCAGCAGGCGTTTATAGCCTCGACAGGGTTACCTGTTACCCAACAATGATCCTGTATCCTACTTAGATAAATTTACAATTTTCAAGGAGAAATCCATATCCACACTTATTGCTTTTATTTTCTTTTTTACCCTTAAAGAACAATGTCTTGGTTTGGTAGCCAATTTCTGACACATTGATTCACTTGATTTATAGCTTTGCTAAACAAGTTGGCTCGTGATGAGACCCCTTGTCTTTTGATTGCAACAATCTTGTGTCATTGCCCTATTGTAATATGCAGTATTGGCAAAGTCAGCAAGCTATAATATCTATGATCATGATAAGTCAGCTCGTGATGAGACCTCTTACTCTTTAAGTTTAAAGTGTATCATTGGATCATTCCCTAAATGTTGAAGTTTCCTAAGTGGGGAGGAAGTCATTGTTTCCTTAAGATAGCTCTAGATGACAGTGATAAAGTTTTCGGAAAGAGATTTTCTACGGAGAATAGAATCTCCATTTTTTTTATTGATACCTTTCGTTGGGCTGATATAAAACAATTTCTTACTAAAGGTCGTTTTTTGTCAAAATTTATACAGTTGAAACTAGTAGCATTTCTAGGCGTAGAGTTTTTTAATTGTATCTTTCAATAATAATGATCACTTTTCTAAAAGAATTCTATTTATACAAGTGAAAAAACAAAATCTAAAAGAGAATTTATGTCTTTTTCATGAATTCCGAATGTAACCATTTACAACCGGTTTTATTATGAAACTAAAACAACTATTCTACAAAATAGGAGAATGATCTCCTATGAAAAATATTTTTTTGAGGATCTGACCGTTAACAGGTAAAGAATCTCTTTTTCCTATTAATTCCTGTAACATAAATGTAGACGGGCCTATGACTTCTATGATTTGAAAAGGGCCAAGCCACATTCTTTGAAATTTTGTATGTTTCCCTTTTTCCTCATGGGCTTTGTCCCATTTTAAAACTGAATCTCCCATATGAAAATCTTTTCTGGATATCATGTTGGAATCAAAAGAGGCTTTTACTAATGCTTGATGATAAGTGTGAGTTAATTTGGCCTGTTCTCATTGTTCTTCTAACTTAATTATTTCCAGTTGCCTTAGTTGTAAGAAATAAGTTGGTGCTTCATCAATATATTGAACCAAGGCTAAAGAGGGAATTGACAAATGAGTTGGAAGAACCACTTCTTTTCCATAAACTAAATTAAAGGGAGAAGTGTCGATGGAGGCTTTTTGCGTTATTCGATCTGCCCATAAAGCATATATTAAAGACTTATGCCAATTTTTATGATTTTGGTCAATGGTTCGCTTAATAATTCTAATTAAGTTTTTATTTGTAGATCCAGCTAACCCATTTCATTTTGGGTAATAATTGGCAGAGTATTTGAGTTTGAAACCTCTTTTGAGTGCAAATTTAGCCATCGCATTACCAGAAAAATATGATGCATTATCAAGCATTAAAGCAGAAGGCAACCCGAACCTAGTTATTATGAACTGATCTATGAACTCGATGATATTTTCAGCATTAGCCATCTTGAGTGGAACCGTTTCTACCCATTTAGTAAAGTAATCTGTTGTTGTAAGGATATATCTATACTGTTTAGAAGAGTGACGAACGATCTCACCTATTATTCCGAGTCCCCACTGATCAAAAGGCTACTGAATGTTAACTAGTTGCAGTGGCAAGGATGGTTTCTTTTGTCTCCCAGCAGCAGTTTGACAGAATTGACATTTCCTCACATAGTCATGTGAGTCTTTGAATAATGTGGGCTAGTAATAGCCTGCGCGTAAAATTTTATGAGCAGTAGCGTCTCCAACATAGTGTCCGCCCATTGGCCCATCGTGGAGTTCCTGCAAGACTTTTTCAGCTTCAGATTTCTCAAGACATCTAAGGATAACATAATCATAATTTATTCTAAAAAGAACATCATTTATGAGCTGATATTGTTTGGCTTTCAACCTTAGCACTCTTTTCTTGGTATGATTGAGGTTTGAAGGAGCGTATCCATTCTTTAGATAGTAAATGATATCAACGTATAATGACTCAACATCGTTTAGGATTACCTCACACATTTGTATCTCTGCAGATGGAATTTTGGACATCAGCGATGCTCTGGCCAGCATTTTACAAAAGCCTTGACCTTTTACAATACTTGTTGGTTGGATTTCTACATCATATTCCTGTAAGGTAGTAACCCAATTGGCTCTTTTCTCACCCAAATCTTTCTGTACTAGAAGGTTTCTTACTGCTAGAAATGGTACTATGATTTTTGTATGTGTTTTGAGTAGAAAAGGTCTGAAATATTTAATTTCTTTGAAAACAGCATAAGCTTGTTTTTCCACATCTGAATAATTCAACTCAGCCCCTTGTAAATTGGAACTGGAAAAAGCAATTGGGGCTTCCACCTTTTCTTGATTTACTTGAGTGAGTATCGCAACATATGACCTATCAGAGGCAAATGTATATAAAACAAAAGGATTTGAAAAATTTGGAGTTGCTAAAGATGGAGCATTAACAATTGCATGTTTGATCAGATTGAATGCCTCATGTTCATCTTAGCCCCATTTAAAGTTTGAGTTCTTTTTAATCATTGCTTGTAAAGGAGACACGATTCTTGAAAAAACTGGAACAAATCTCTTTACAAAGTTAATCTAGCCAAGAAAAGATTGCATGGCTTTCTTGTTGTGAGGTAGGGGTACTGCAGAAATCTCCTTGATTCTGTCAGGATCGATGTGAATTCCAGATTTTGACACTATGAATCTGAAAAGTTTTCCTTCACTTAGTGCGAAAAAGGATTTTTTCGGGTTAAGTGAAATTCCATACCTTTGACAACGTTGGAAGATTTGTTTTAAATCTCTAAGATGATTGTTTCGTTTCTTGGAATATACATTTATATCATTCAAATAGATTACCACTGATTTATTAACTAACCCTTTGAATGCGATGTCCATAGCTCTCTAAAATGTGGCACCCGCGTTAATCAGACCAAATGGCATCTTTTGATATTTGTATGTGCCCCATTTAGTTCTGAATGTGGTTTTAATTGATCATCGATATGTACCAAAACTTGATTGTATCCTGAGAATCCATCCAAAAAGGACATCAATTATGAGCCCGCGACCGCCTGCAGTATTGATTCCATGGGAGGCAAAGGAAAATTGTCCTTTTGGCAAGCTTTGTTAAGATTTCAAAAGTCAATGCAGATTCTAATGTCTCCGTTTTTCTTTCTAACAGGGACCATATTGGAAACTCATTTGGAATGTCGAACGGGAAAAATTATTTTGGCTTTCAATAAGTTATTGAATTTAGATTTGATCTGGTTTTCTAGATTGGGATGGATCTTTCTCAACTTTTGTTGGACAAGTTTTTCATCGTCTATCATTAGAATAGTATGTTGGATGATGAGGGTGTCGTACATTTTGAGTTCATTGTAATTCCAAGCAAAGACACTTTTGTATTGTCTCAAGAGACGAATATACGCTAATTTTTCTTCAGGAACTAGACCAATGCCTAGATTGATATTCTGTGGTTTGGCATCAGTTCCTAGATTTACTAATTCATAGTTCAAAGTTGAACTTTGGAGTTTTGAATTGGTAGATCTTTTAAACTGATCTTTCAAATCATAAAGATCTTCTAACTTGACTACTGACTTTGGTATAGCATTTTTAGTGCTATCTTGTTGCAATTTTTGGTCATGTTGGTCTTCGTCAGTTATTTGATTGGTGTAGGATCCTTCAGATGTGAGGAAACTCACAATATCAGGATCGTCGTTGAAAATCCTCCAATTTTTAATGTTATCAAGAATAGATGGTATAAAATTAATTCAATTGAAAATCGATCAGGGATAAAGTCTTCTGAAGGAATGAGCTTGGAAGCTGCATTAGCTAAGAGGTCTGCACTAGCATTCTAGAGTCTAGGAATTGATGAAATATTAAATGCTATAAAGTGTTCAGTCAGATCTTGAACTAAAGATTGGTAATGTTTTAAATGACCTGATAAACAGTGTATAGTATTACGTACCTGTTTGATTACAATTTCAGAATCTCTGAAAACTTGAAGATATTTGACGTCTAATCTGATTGCTTTGTACAACCCTTGGACTAAAGCCTCGTATTCTGTTGTATTGTTGGTGCAATCAAATTCAAGTCTGCAAGTTAGCATAGTCTTATCTCCCTACAGGCTTATTAACACGCATCCTACTCCTGCTCCTTCGTTAGACTTAGAACCATCAAAAAATAATTTCCAAAATAAAGATTTATTTACAGGATTATCTATAAAATTAATACATCTAGAACTATCTGTTTGAGAGAAATTTTCTACCTGAGATAAAATAGAATGTTCTAAGTAAGGTGAAGTATGAGCATTAAAATTTCCTAGCAAAGAATCTACTGAGTAGTTGCCAATGATGGTATTGTTGTATGCTACTGGTTCATTTTCTCCCTCTAGTTCTGTTACTATGTATTTCTGATGTCTTTCCTGCTCAACTTTTATTTGATTTGGTTTACCATTGTAAGGGAGCCACATGTGCGACTAGTCAGTTTCAAAGTATCCATGAAGTTTTTCTAACCAATCTCTACTAAGAATCAAGCCATAAAATTCCATAATATCAACAACTAAAATATTGATTACTTGACATACCTTTGGGTTGGATGATAGCCTTATGGTAACCTGATTTAATTCGCCAATCACTTGGACTTGCAATCGATCTAGCTGAACTATGCGCACAATGGATTTCTGTGGTTGAACATTCAATTTTGCGCATATTGACTTTGGTAAAATATTTGATGAAGCTCCAGAATCCACTAAGCAATTATGTAAATTTTTATTGAAAATTTCATAAGTAAAAAGAAATGGGGGAGTATGAGATCTCGATCTACCTCCAATTAAGGAGATATTGTTCGAATCAACTTTATTAATTGCATTAGCTGGAGGTCTTCCGATATCATGGGAAGCTTGAGAAATTACAGCGGCTGGTAAAGGTGCAACTGGTACAGCATGTAATTCTTTCAAAAGTATCTTTTGCTGGTGTTTTAACTTTCTCAATTCGTAAAGAGTGATATTGGCCCTAGTCTTTTTCATGTCTTCTATGATATTATAGTCCATTTCATCTAAAACGATTAGAATTTTAGATGGAGTTGATGGATCTGTTTGGACTAGGCTAGTTTGAGTCGCTTTAGGTGACGTTTTCTTGGTTGCGAATTTATCCTTAGTCATCGAGCTTGCGCTCTTTGGCTTAGGTGTAGGTTGAGGAGGATCAAGTTGATTTCTACTGCGAGTAATAATTGGGGATGATTCTTGATCCTCTTCATCTGGGAGGATGAAATGCCACATACCTTGTAATTCTACAACTTCTTCTTCATCGATATGTTCTTTAGTAGCGATTTCCTCTTCTTCTTCTTCAAATTCAGCGCTTGTAATAGCATTAGGGGGTTTGGAATCTGTCGAAAGGTTTCTTTTAAAAGGTCTGTACGACTTTTTAAAAGAAGTTTCTGCCACTTGTTTCTTAATGTTGACCATCTCATTAGACATGGTCTTCAAAACTTTTTGCAATCCCTCTAAATCAAATGGATCTTTCACTTGTTTTTTCTTAGGATCTTCATTGAAAGTAACCTTCTTGGATTTTCATTCTTCTATTGTGTTTTTCTTTTCTAGGGCTATAATACATTTCTCTACTGCTATTTCTTCTTTCATATTTTCAACTAAAGTTGTTTTTTTAGCCCTATCAACAAAGATTGCTATGTTGGATGGTAAAGCAGTAATGTACCATTCACTTCGCACTTCTTCGCTAGGCTGGGAAGCAACAGGAATTTTATTTAAGATTTTATTGAAACGTAAATTGAAATCTTTGATAGTTTCTTTTGACTCAGCCCTAAGGTTAGACAGGTCGTTGATCAGTGTCGTCGTAGACCTATCATCACCAAACTTAATCAAGAATTCTTCTTGGAAAATCGCCCAACTAGTAATAGATCCAAACGGTAATGAGAAATACCATGATCTGGTTGTTCCTTGAAGAGTATAATGAAAAAGTCGAACAACAGCATCTTCATTGGTAACTCCATTAAGATTTATGGATAACATAAATTTATTTATATGTTCTTCCACTAGCATGCTTGCCTCAGGATTAAACTTAGGCAGCCATTTTTCAGGATGGGTTGGTAGCTGACTCAAGGGTGCAGGCATTAAGACCGCCCCTAGGTTATTCCATGGAGATTGGGCCATTTCTGAACTGCTAACAGAGGAGAGTGCAGAAGATGATCCCTGGGGTTGAGAAGATGAGTATATTGACTCTAGATGATAGAGAAGAAGATGTGGTAGTGCCGGTGGACTGATGGACAATGATTTGAAGTGGAGGAGTGGATGGTTGACTTCGCGGTGAAGACGTTGAGATGGATGATGATGACGAAAGAGTCTCGCTATCAGACCCTTTAGGAGATTTCCTTGCTCTCTTCCTTGTAGGTAGAGGTAACTTGGTTGGCTGAACACCAAACTTTTCACTCTTTAATCTGGTAAGAGGATGAGCAGGGTTATATTGCGAAGTCATGCTGCCTTGAGATTTATAAGATTTTTGAGGAGATATAGAAAATCACTGAAGTTTGTGAATCAAAGATTCAACTTCAGGAGGTTCAATAGTAGATTGTTATGAAATTTCAAGGTTTGTAGCAGCGGCTATTACTCTTGCGACTTCTGGCTCCGGATTTAAAGATTCTAAATGTGATGGAGAAGCCGGGGGAGATGGTGAGGGCGATTTACTCTCAAAATGGTATTTAGATTTGGATTTACTTGCCATTCACAATTTCAGGCCCTCCTTCTAGCGCCAAATATGTTGAGGCTCCGAAAATCAGGTCTACAACAAAGGGGGATACCCACCCTATCCAGACCTTGGTTAGTAGCTCCTTTTCCGTTTGGTATAGTGGGTCCGACTGGGGATATGGGACCAGTTTCCCAATTTATGTGTCTGTGTGTGAAGAATTGATATTTCCCTTCTAAAAGTTCCTAAGTGAGATGCTCTAGTTCTAACTCTAATCTAATAACATGCAAATTTTATTCTAATAAATAGAAACATCTAATTCTACACTAAGCCGGTGTGTAATCCTGTTGTTATGCGATCTAAAATGATTTCAGATAACAATTGGTAATAAAGATCATTCAACTATTATGAGAAAAGAATTCAATAAAGATGAACCACTTCATATAAAAAGTTAGATGAAACAGTTGTGAAAAACATATCGCATAATAAGCTATTCATATATTAAGCATAAATAAATAGTTATCACCGTACAAAAGTGCAAAATGATAACTCAAACATTCACACATCAATATATAAACAAATGAACATGAATATCACTTTAACACAAAGGCAACGATAGTTAAGAGATAGAAGTACCATTTATAACTAGTTCTACTCATGAGCTTCAAGTGATAATGATTTATCTCTTCTTAATCCAACATCCACTAAGAGTACAGAAGTGCAACATCAGTAGAAGACATTAAATGTAGATGTCAATAAATCCTGTTCCATTCATTCATCAAAACCTCCTTAGAGGGTACAAAAGTGCATGTTCTGGGGATAAGTTTTTGACAAATTTTAGGACCCTTCTCTAAATGCATAAGGGTTTAAATACTACTAACTAAATCTAAAAATAACTTATTACAAAAAAGTAGGATGTGGTTAAATGACTATCCTCATCTTACGCAAAAATAAAACAAAATTAAAACTAAAAAATTAAAATTACTAACTAACTATGTATCTAATCCTTAAAATCGCATGCGTTCAGCATCTGTTTGAGAAGATTCAGCTGGCCAACTTCCGATTTTAGCTATTCTGAGAAAACAGAATCGGTAAGAGCTTGCGCCATCTTCTCGGCAGAATTGATGATACACTTGAGAGTCATGCACTGGCTGTGTGGTTTTACCAAGTACATCCAGTAAGAATCCCAATTCAACTTGGTTAACCTTTGGATTGATTCTTCCTTTTCTTGGGCCTTCTGTCTCGAGTCTGTCTGTAATTGTTGTGCCTTTGGTAGATACCCTAGAGTGGTTTCTGTGATCAGGTTTGCTCTATGAAAATTTTCATTTATACAATCAATAACGTTGTTTGCTGTCGTGGCTGCTTCTTCTACTACTTGTTCTGCTTTGTATCTTTCTCTATTCTTTGTTCCTGCAATTTACAAGTGAAGTGAGAATAATGATCAGGAAAAGGTGACAGGAAAGCCTTAAATGCTGAAGACATATAAAATACACCACCTTACGTGAAATGATTTTTTGATAAGCACAAAACCCTATTCCATTAATTACTGGAAACTAACTCATTAATTAGCATTAAAGTGCATAACCAGGTCTTGGTTTATGGAAAATACTCTTTCGAACCACGATCCCAAAGGATCTGTGATGAAACGATTTTGTGATTTGCTTAGCATTATCCCAGATCGCAACATCGCAGAATCACGACATCACTTTCTTGCTATATCGCAAACTTATAATATCTCATTATCGCATAATCGTTCTATCGCATTGCTGCTTTTATAGCAATATCGCATAATTGCTCTATCGCATTATCACAATATCGCAATATTGCGATATCGCGGGAGCGCGGCATATGACAATTTTCGTTAATCTATTTCCTGCAATTTGCGATATGTGCCATCGCATATTGGCACTTTAAAGTTTTTCAACGTGAGCGGTGTTTGACGCATGCGATGTGATATATGTTCGTAGTCCCATATCACGATCTCACAATCTTCGAATTCGGCTTGCAATGGGGTATCCATGATCCTTTTGCGATGCGATATTTACTAAGGAATAATCCTACTTTATCATAAAACTTAGGCTTTTTTTATTTTTTAAGGGTATTCTCCTAAGCTTATGACAGTAAGTTTTATTGAAAAAGGAAATATAAGTACTAATTGATTTTTTAAATTTTTGACTAAGGGTCCCCCACTTATTTAGTGTTATTACTAACACTAAATAAGAAGGGGGGTTGTTGCTGGCCACAACACTATGGTATGTGTTTTAGAAGTGTTTTTTATTCTGTGATCATAAGTTTGAATTTCCATTTCCATGTTTCATCTGCTGGATTCCTAAGATAATAAACATAATTCATTCATGTAATGTTGTGTTTTGGAGAAGCTTTCACATTACTGTTCTTTTTTCTTTTGATATAAACGAATTCATGAAATTCATGCTCGTTTAGAAAACGCTACCTATCTCCCATTTACACAATGACAACCCTAATGTGATAAAGTGTGTGACTACCTTGCCCCATTACATCTCTACAAATATGATTCTCAAAGCCTAGACCTAGCTCCCTCTAACCTAGCTACCAGTTTTTTCTCCCTTATCCAGCAAAAAAACCCTAAATTTTCCAAAATCTACCTAAGCTTAGCTATCTAGCCTAAAATTCTTTATCATCCAGTCATCTCTTGGTTATGATTCCATAGGGAGAGCCCTCTCTGGTTTGGTAGGGCTAGCTACCAAACTGAAAGCTTGGTCTGTGGTTACCTTTGTCGATTTCCCCATCAATCTGGGACATTGTGGGGGATAACATTTTGGCATTGTTTCCGGGGAAACGACTTTTATATCATTCCTAGGGTGAGGTCTATTAGTGCTTTCAAGACCGGTTCTGTGGGTGACAGATTCCAGTATCGAAAGGAAGTTTGATTTAAGTAATCTCATTAAGTTCAAGGTGTAAAAGCCTAGCTCCTAAAAGATACACGAGGTCAAATCCTAACCCAAATCCACCTACTATTGTTGATGATCCAAAGAAGTCACTTAAAAAACCCAAAACTCCCATTCCTAAAAGTGAACCTAGAAAATTGGTAAAAACTAAATATCTACCTAATTAAGTGTTGAATATTGAAGATATTTGTTTTGATATTTAGTTTGAGAAATCTTTGTTTCGATCTAAATCCGAGTCTTCCCTTTCAAAAGTGGTTCTTAATCCTATTAGGTTTGACTCCTACCTTCCTTCTGCTAAATCCCTCTTTTCCAAAATTGATCACAAGTTGTGGAAAATTTTTGATAAACTCCAAAGCTTAGCAGACCAACTTCAAATCACTACCAAGAAAGCTTACATTCAATATCAGCTGGAAAACTTGGCTACTGCTTCATCTTCTTTTTCATCTCTAAACACATCAACTACATCATCTATCGTTGTTAATTTACCACTATCTCCACTAGTGTCATCATCTCCATCAACACATCCTATTGTAATACTTACACAACCCATTTTAGTACATATTCTTCCTCCTCTAGTAGTCATGGCATGATTTGATCCTTTAATATTACCTGATCAACTTGATGCTCTACCTCAGAACTATGGTAAAAGATTCCCTCTGTTTGATGGAACATCAGAGATTATACCTCAGCAACATGTTGACAAACTGATAGATTTTATTGACCTTTAAGAAGTTGATGAGGAGGATACAAAGATGAGAATCATAGCTCAGAGTTTTTTAGGGGATGTGAAGAAATGGTTTCGCAGTTTGGCAACCCATTCCATCAATAGTTCCCAGCGGTTGATAGAGTTATTCTTGGCCTGGTGGTAGGAGAAGAAAAATCCATTACAGATTTTGGCTGAGTACAGTGCTATGAAATGAAACCCAAATGTTGGGCATGGAATCACCCCAAGGCAAGTTTTGGGGCTTAAAGCCCAAGTTTTGACTAAGTTCAATGTAAAGACTCTACGATTTGTGGGTGCGGAGCTCGAAGTTGTAATTGACTCATAGGGTTGTTCACCCTTACTTTTGTAAATGTAGTGTCGGCTTGAAAATTCTACCCATGGTCCACAGACCATGGGATTGTATAAAAAAGAACGAGGTTCTAAGTTTTAAAAGACATCATAGAATGGACAGATGATCTTGAGGGAATAGGAGTTTGAGTCGATGTGTGAAGTCATGTCTTAGGGTCATAGAGTAGGAGAAGGCTCTGGAGCTGAGTGCACAGACCCCTGCAACTGAGTGCGTAGGGTGAGTCGAGTTTGTAACTAATTGAAGAATTAATCAAGAGAAGCTTCTTATCCTTTTGTGTATCTTTTCCTTGTTTTATGCATTGAAGTATATTGGGTATGAATTGCAAGTTCACTATTTATTTGTTGCACGAACTTATATGACTGTGTTGAATAAGTGAATATAATATAAAGTATCTGTTTACGTGAAGATAACTAATTGTTATAAGAAGATAAGTAAGATCCGCAGTGTGACTTTGGGAAATAGCGCAGATCGCTGCTCAAGCAGCGCAAAAGCCCCATAGCCCCTAGTTAGGACTGTGCGAAGATAAATATAACAGGGCCGCGAAGGCCTCACAGGCCAGGAAAGCGCATGAAGTAACCTACGCGAAAGTTTTCACAATTGGACTAAATCAACCCCTCAAACATCTCAAGGGTGCGGAAACCTAGTTCCAGCATCCCCCCATACTGCTTCGGGTGAGACCTCAGTCTGTGCTCTGTAGACTGTTGCCGAAAGGGCCAGTGGTACAGGGATTTGTTTGCCTAATTAACTCCAAACGTGGGTCAGGCTCCAACAAGCCAACAAATGGTTCCGTTGTCAGGACCAGAATCTGCATAGAGATGTATAATGTCACATCACTGGAATCCAACTAAGAAGGAAATCAAAGGTTGGATTGATAGGATAATTCAAAAGTTCATGGCGCAGGAGAACAGGGATCTGTGACTGACAAAAGAAGAGTGGTTAGACGGCTACCTGTATATAGAGATCCAAAAAAAAAATATTCTCGTTGTTCCCTACTAAGTTGTACGAGTGGATCACAAAGTGAGCAGATAGTGAAGGAAGGTGGAAGATCGACGGACCTATTGTGTGGACCCCAGAGTTGGTGTGCAGATTGGAAGCATCAGAGGATAAGATTGCGCACACTGTTGATCACTGGATCAATTGAATTATAGGAGGATTCATTACTAAGTTCACGGTAGACACTTAAGTCATCTACAACAAAGTAGAGTGATGCTTTCTAAAAGGACTCCGAGGTAGGTACGTAAAGTCTCTAAAAACTTGGATTAAAATGCTATTTTCTGAAAAGAGGATTATGTGGTTACATTGATGTTCAGGGCTACGTGAAGTGGGAGAATTTACAGAAATGAAGGAAGTGCAGAACTAGAAACTAGCCCCTTGATTTCACCTCCACAAAGGAATGAGGAAGAGCTCGCTAAGGTATCTCCGCATAGTGCAATTAACTTGATCAGACAGAGGATTCTACGCATACCACTCTCACCCACACCACCGCCAGTTTCGTCGTCATCACCATCATCTTTACCTATACCACCTCCACCACCACTACGTTTTAATATGGTGAGCTCGATAAAGTTGCCTATGTTCAAGGGAGTGGGAAATAAAGATCTGGACCAGTTTTAGTTCATTGTAAAAGCTATATGGGAAGCACAGGGAGTGATGGATGATACTATCAAGAAATCCATGTTGGTTGGTGCCCTGAAGGATCACGCACTGACTTGGTACATTAAGCACTCAAGTGATCATCTGAATGCAAGAATTGTAGCTATCCAAGCTATGCTAACTAGGGAGTTTAGCAGGCCGAAGTCAGAAGCGCAGTCGATCATTAGGTTCAAAGAAATCACGATGCTACCAGGCAAGACCCCTTGGGAGTTAGATCAAAGGTTGCAATGCATGATTCACGAAGCCAACATGACTCTGACAAATGGATAGCACCACGAGTGGTTTGTAGCATCACTATCTCCACATTTGAGGAATGCTCTATCACAGAAAATATTGACAACTCAAGCTGAAGATTTAGAGACCACGATGAGTCCCCAATACAGAATCCTAACCTGGGAGTTCAGCATATCCACGCGCAGTTGAAAAAATTATGCCTTGAGATGCAGAGTCTAAAATAGGATAGGATAGCTCGCTCGGAAGTGCACAAAGAAGTATGTTGCATAAAGTGCAAGGGTCAGGGAGATGAGAAGGACCACTGCCTGGTATTCTTGAATTACCTTGAGGGAGCAGGTCCAATGTTTTTAGGACCGAGGGTACAATTAGGACCTAGCTCAATGCCTACTTTGTGGTGCACGATTTGTCAGATAGGAGGAAAACATGTTACAGACAACTATCATCTATTGCAGAAGTACACATTGAAATCGCAATAGTTGTTCTGTAATTTCTATAGATTAGTGGGACATGATGAGCATACCTATAGAAGCTATGAGCTGATGATGGATATGACTCCCACCTACAGAGTTTAGGCTAAAACATGGCCCCTTGACCAAAACTCAGGAATGGCGCGAATCGGATTTCAAGGGCATGGACGAGGCCAGGGTGGAGGAGGACCTGGAAGGGGTTGCGGATAGCTGATATTTACAATTGCAGGGGGCTAGGACATTATGCCCTTGATTGTATGAATCCAACACATCCATTATGTTTGTACTGAGCCTTATTTGATCATGAAATAGAGGATTGGCCCACACGGATAGCTAGGCTATGCAACAAAGGAGCGCTCCAACCTCCCCTGACTCAGAATCTACAACTGATGAGGTCTGAGCTGTGTGAGGAAGACCCTAATGTGAACATTGTGTTCGAAAGTGGAATTACAATAGAAGATGATAAAGTTAAAGAGCCTGAAGATAGTACTTGGGTTCGAAAGGCTCCGACGAAAGAACTAGAGTTTGACTTGGAGCGCACTACGGAAACCTTCATGGAAGCTAGGAAGATCTTTGTTAATGCCTCCACTTCAGGGAGCAAAGACAATCCAGAGCCAAAAATGGACCCATCAATGCTAACGATGTTCCTAGAAACATGATTGAGGCTACTACATGATAGTAAGGCTGTAAAAGGATTGCAGGAACTCATTAATAGGTGCACTAGGAGCGTGCCAGGAGAACCGCACATAATCCGGAAGATTGGAAAGCATGCGTCAAGGATAGGAAGAGAAATGAGGTTGACCACATAAATCAGAGAATATGAGATGGACCAAGTGATTCTGAACCTAGGATCAGATGTGAATTTTCTACCAAGGTAGACATGGGAGTGCATGGGAAGGCCTATGCTGAAATGGTCTTCTATCCAGTTGCGAATGGTGAACCAGCAAAAGATCATACCTATGGGGAGATTGCAAGGAATCATCCTGTGTTGGGTCCCTATATTACTAGTGATTACCCCATTACAATTGTATTTATACCCCTTATTTATATTGTTGTGCACCTATTACCCCCATATTGTTATTTCTGTGCCCCATAGAATCCCTCTATTGTTATTTTTGTGGCTTTATATTATTATTGTTAGGTCGGCTAGATTATATTGTGACTCCTTAGACTCCGATATATAGAAAGGAGGGTTTGTCATTTGTATCATCAAAGAATTGTTCATTTATGTAATGTAAAGGAGGTTTCCCCCTTGAAGAGGCTGAATTCTAAGGCGTTGATCTATCTTTCCTATCTTTTCTTGAGCTGGTTTCATAACATTTGGTATCAGAGCTTTGGATTCTAGGGTTTCGCTGCTCCAAACAGGTCATCGTGGAATTTTCACTATAACTTTTATTTCTGTGATGTTTCAGAAGTTGAAAAAAAAAACCCATTTGAGAAGAAATCGCGTTGAACCTTGGCTCTGAATTTTAGAGCTTTTAGCGCGATATTTGCGGAGATATGATCTGAGGAAGTTGATCTTTTTGCAGACTCCTGAATTACATTCAAAACAGGTGACCTGGGGAAAATCTTCATAACTTTCTCTCTGGGGATCGGAATGAAATTTCGTAAGAAGGTACAGAAAGAGGATGGACTGTAGTTTCTTGTATATCTTTTTCAGAACTAAAGATCGAAAATTGTACACGTGGCACTTCATACAAGTTCGCTCTTCTGGAAAGGTCTATAATCAGGTCATCTTGGGAGATTGTGCATAACTCTTTCTTGGAGAATCCAATTTGGATCAGACTGGTGGCATTGGAAAGAGGACACAGAGAGCTAGTACTGGTCACAAATTCAGAACTAGATGATTGGAAAGTACAAAGATACATCAGAGGCAATATCAAGCTCCTACAAAGTGAAAAAAGGTGTGTAGATTTTTTTAAATTTTTGCTTAAGCTTGGTTTGAAAATTTATTTTGAAGGAATTCAAAGGGCATAGTAGAGAATTATTATCGGTAACTGATGCCCCGAGGAAAGAAAATGTAAACACCTAGTAAGGAACCTGAAAGCTCTAGCATGACTCATGAAGAAGAGGAAGAAATGCTACATGATATATCAAAATTACAAGAACAAGTGCAACAAATGTCACGCTCACAAAAGTTAACAGAAGCTAAGATAAATGGCGTGGAAGCTAAGATGAATGGCATGGAAGCTAAGATAGACAATTTGAAGATAGATTTGAACACAAATTTGAAGACAGGCATGGCAGATTTGAAGACAGATTTGACAAATTTTCTACAAGAAATACTTACTAATGGTGAAAAGGTAGTAAAGGAAACTCATGATGAGAACAAAAGAAATGTTAATCATGATTCCATAGACGCTAATGTTGGATTGAAGAATCACCATATTCCAAAAATCGATATGAGGAAGTTTGATGGCAAGGATCCCGCCACATGGATATTACAGATGGAGCAATTCTTCGATCTCAATAATGTGCAAAACGCACAAAAGGTACGTATGGCAATTGTATATTTGGAACCAAATCAATTTGTATGGTATCAATGGCTTTGTTCTCGTAAACAATTTATCACTTGGGCAATTTTTACGGAAGAATTGATAGCACATTATGAGGATACAAAAAGCAACATTTTTTTTAGCCAATTGATAAGTCTCAAACAAAAGGGTTCAATAATGGAGCACATTGAGGAGTTCCAAAAATTGAACATAAGGGTAAAAGATATTCCAGAGGAGCATAGGATTGATGTGTTCATAGGGTCTTTAAAGGATAATATCCAACATGATGTTCGCCTTTGGGAACCTGATTCATTAGAGAAGGCATTCAGGTTAGCAAGAAAAATGGAAAGCAAAATTATGGCAACTAGGAAGCATACCATTCACAACTATAAAGACGGAAGTGTTGTTGCCCCTAGTCTTCCACAACCTACAAGGTTGACACCACAACAATTGGAAGAAAAAAGAGCAAAAGGGCTTTGTTACAATTGTGATAGCAAATACACAAAAGGTCATAAGTGTGCTGAGAAGAAATTATTCTACATAGATTGTGAAGAGGAAGAAGAAAAAAGGAGCAAGAAAGGTCAAAAGAAGAGGATATACTCCAGGAACAAAGCCTAGATGAAGAACAAATAAATCCGACCATATCTTGTAATGCATTGGCGGGAATTACCACTCCTCAAACCATCAAGATAGAAGGACAAATCAAGAAGAAAAAGGTAATAGTGTTGATTGATTCAGGAAGCACCCACAATTTTATTCATTGTAGGGTAGCAAAAGAATTGAATTGCTTCCTATATCCAGCACCAGAGTGTCAAGTGATGATTGCAAATGGAGGAACAATAAATTGCTCTGGAAAGTGCCATAATATCAAGCTATCCATGGGAGAATATGTATTGACTAGCCCAATGCTTTCCATTCCAATGGGAGGTGCTGATGTTGTACTAGGAGTCCAATGGCTACAATCCTTGGGTACAATAGCTTTTAATTTTCAAGAACTTTTCATCAAATTTTCCATGGAAGGAAAGGAAGTTGAATTAAGGGGTATTGCAGGGAAACCAGGAAAGATAATCAGCTCTAATGGCATGACAAAGCTTCTAAAAAAGGAGCAAAGAGGTGTAATTGCACAATTATGTTCGCTAGATGTTTCCACATTGGAATCATCTATTTCTCCAGATCTCCAAAAAGTCCTGGACAATCATTCCAAGGTATTTGAGACTCCCAAAGGTCTCCCACCTATGCGTGATCATGATCATGCTATTCATCTGATTCCAGGAAGTGTTCCTCCAAACATCAGGCCGTACAGATATCCCTATGTCCAAAAAAGTGAAATTGAACGTATGGTTGCAGAAATGCTAGAGGCTGGTATAATTCAACCGAGTCAAAGTTCTTTCTCAGCTCCAGTAGTATTGGTGCACAAGAAGGATGGATCATGGCGCATGTGTCCGGATTATAGGGAGCTCAACAAGCTCACTATTAAAGATAAGTTCCCCATTCCTGTCATTGATGAATTACTGGATGAATTGCATGGATCAATTTACTTCACCAAGTTGGATCTTCGTTCGGGATATCATCAAATCAGAATGAAGATTGAAGACATTCCGAAAACGACATTTAGAACTCATGAGGGTCATTATGAATTTTTGGTCATGCCTTTTGGCCTTACCAATGCACCTTCAACATTTCAAGGTTTGATGAATTCAATTTTCAAACCATTCCTTAGAAAATTTGTGTTAGTATTTTTTGATGATATACTAATCTACAACAAGTCTTGGAAGGATCATGTTGAACATGTTGACAGGGTGCTACAACTATTGGAGGAGAAACAATTATATGCAAAAAGATCCAAATGTTTCTTTGGAGTCCAGGAGGTGGAATATTTGGGTCATATTGTATCTCATGAAGGAGTTAAGGTAGACCCTAGCAAAATTAAAGCCATTAAGGAATGGAAAATCCCCACATCCATAAAGCATCTGCGAGGATTTCTTGGGTTGACAGGGTATTATCGCAAGTTTGTTAAGAATTATGGGAGAATAGCAGCACCTCTAACAACATTATTGAAGAAAGATTCATTTTCATGGACTCCAGAAGCAACAAAGGCCTTTGAACATCTTAAAGAGGCAATGTGCCAAGCACCGGTCTTAGCTACACCGGACTTCACAAAAACCTTTATTGTGGAATGTGATGCTTCAGGAAATGGAATTGGTGTTGTTCTAATGCAAGATGAAAGACCCATTGCTTTTGAAAGTCGTCCAATCAAGGGAAAGTTTTTAAGCAAAGCTATTTATGAGAAGGAAATGTTGGCAATACTCCATGCACTTAAGAAATGGCGACCCTACCTAATGGGAAGACACTTCAAGGTAAAAACGGATCATGATAGCCTTAAATACTTTTTAGAACAAAGATTATCCTCTGAAGAGCAACAAAAGTGGGTCACAAAGATGTTGGGTTATGACTTTGAAATCATCTACAAAAAAGGGAAGCAAAATGTGGTGGCAGATGCACTCTCAAGAAAGGATGAGGATGTGGAAGCATTGTTGTGTGCCATTTCTATTATCCAACCAGATTGGATAAACGAAGCAAGGGAGGAATGGAAGAATGACGAAGAAGTGTGGGCACTTATTCGAAAGCTACAACAAGATTCCAGTACTTCTGATACATTTAGCTGGCAAAATGATTCGTTATGGTACAAAGATCGCTTATACCTCTGTAAGAATTCCCAGCTAAAACAAAAGATTCTTATGGAATTGCACACTTCTCCCTTAGGAGGGCACTCAGGATTTTTAAAAACTTACCACAGGGTTAAGAAGGAATTTTTTTGGGATGGCCTTAAATCAGATATTCAAAAGTTTGTGGCGGAATGTTTGGTTTGCCAACAAAATAAAGTTGAAACAATTAAGACACCAGGTCTATTACAACCTTTATCCATTCCAAGCCAACGTTGGGAGGAGGTTTCAATGGATTTTATCACAGGTTTACCCAAGTCTGAGGGAAAGAGTGTCATCATGGTGGTAGTTGACAGACTTACCAAGTATGCACACTTTTGTGCATTATCACATCCATTTAAAGCCAGTACAGTTTCTACTGCATTTATGGAAACAGTTCAAAAGCTACATGGAAACCCAAAGATTATTGTAAGTGACAGAGATCCCATTTTCACTGGAAATTTTTGGACAGAATTATTTTCTTGTCTTGGTACTCAGTTAGCTCATAGCTCATCTTATCATCCTCAATCTGATGGGCAAACTGAGATAGTAAACAAATGTTTGGAAGGATATCTTCGTTGCTTTGTATCTGATAAACAGACACAATGGGTCAAATGGTTGCCTCTGGCTGAATGGTGGTATAACACTTCCTTCCATACAGCAACAAAAATGACCCCATTTATGGCACTTTATGGGTATCAACCACCATCCATCACATCATATTTAAGAGAAAATTCTAAGGTTCAGGCAGTGGAACATCACATCGAACATCAACAACAAGTCCTCCAACTCTTAAAGGATAACCTCGTGTTGGCACAAAATAGAATGAAACAACAGGCAGATCAACATCGCAGTGAAAGAAGTTTTGATGTAGGTGATTGGGTATTCCTACGGCTACAACCATATAAGCAAATGTCCCTAAAGCAAGCTAAGAAGGATAATAAATTATCACCAAAGTATTATGGTCCGTACAAGGTGTTGCAAAAGATTGGTACTATGGCATACAAATTGGAGCTTCCTGCAGCTTCTCGATTGCACCCAGTTTTCCATGTTTCATGTTTAAAGAAGGTTATAGGCGACAAGCTCCCAATTCAAACAATATTGCCAGAACTTGACGAGGAAGGAAAAATTATATTGGAACCGGAAGCTGTCACAGAAACAAGAACTCGACAGCTACGAAATCGATCAATTTCAGAGTATCTTATCAAGTGGAAGAACTTATCCGCTGAAGATTCCACATGGGAGGATGAGAATTTTATGCAGAAGTATCCAGAACTACTCAAGCGTTGAGGACAACACTTTTTTGAAGGAGAGGGGCATGTTGGGTCCCTATATTACTAGTGATTACCCCATTACTATTGTAGTTATACCCCTTATTTATATTGTTGTGCCCCTATTACCCCCATATTGTTATTTCTGTGCCCCATAGAATCCCTCTATTGTTATTTTTGTGGCTTTATATTATTATTGTTGGGTCGGCTGGATTATATTGTGACTCCTTAGACTCCTATATATAGAAAGGAGGTTTTGTCATTTGTATCATCAAAGAATTGTTCATTTATGTAATGTAAAGGAGGTTTCCCCCTCGAAGAGGCTGAATTCTAAGGCGTTGATCTATCTTTTCTATCTTTTCTTGAGCTGGTTTCATAACACCCTGGATATTGAAGGGGCAAGCATGCTAGCAGATTTTGAAGTGACAGAGATTTTGATGACAACAATCCCTACCCTGCGCTCTTAGGAATTGATTGGACCATTGGCATGAATGGGGTGATAAATCTAAAGAAGTGAAAGATGATTTTTGAAAGAAATTCCCTATGCATAATCATACCTTTGGACCCTACTGAGGGACCGCGCTACACAGATTCAGTGCGAGACTATGAAAGTGACGACGACTTAGACTGCATCTACAAAATAACTTCATGAGAACAAGATTAGGTAAATGTCACTTCAGATGGATGACTTTCATGGGAGGACGATAGCTCCTATACTTTAGATTCAGATGAAGAAATAGAGCGATAGCAGAACAGGTTACATGAGGTAACCAAACTTAACTATAATATGATGACAAGATCGTTGCACTGTGTTTCCATGGAAATGAGGGATCTACCTACTTATGACGGATTAGGTGAGGTAGATGGATTCTTGGACAAATTTGAAAAGGAGGTACCAGAGAAGAAACGTTTCGAAGCCTTGAATTGGGTACTGCGCGCTACACCCATGAGATGGTGGGGTATGCACGAAGGGAACTTTGAAGACTGGCATGCGTGTACGAGGATGATGCCCACATGGTTTGAAAAGCTTACAGGGTGAGTGGCAGACAAACGCGAGCGATGGGATGGTCCGTGCGCACATTTGTGTAGGTGGGTATAGGCGTATGATAAACAACCTACGTGGATACACATGAGGTTCGCATTAGGAGAAACGGTTGATAAGCATGGGTTAGGAGGGAAAATGTGCTAACAACTCTTCAAGGTGGAACAATAGAATGTGGAAAGAATGAGCGC
This sequence comes from Pinus tabuliformis, assembly GCA_031772625.1. NCBI lineage: Eukaryota > Viridiplantae > Streptophyta > Pinopsida > Pinales > Pinaceae > Pinus > Pinus tabuliformis. The sequence goes on from CM062817.1 coordinate 655,140,385, forward strand.
ACAAAAGGATATCCCCACGAGAGCCTTTAAAGAAGTGTGTGAGGCCCTGAACAAGGTATGTAGGGTGCAAAGAACTGATTGGGCCTTGCGCATATCGGTAGTTCTATGGGCTTATAGGGAAATGTGCAAGAAACTAATGGGACATACGCCTTCTAGGCTGAGTTGTGGTATGAAATTTATACTTCCAATGGAGTATCATAGGCCTAGTCCGTGCATAGTGGCATCTGCAGACATGGAGGATCGCGAGACCTTGGAAAATGGAATCGCGCAAATGAAATAAATTGGGGAAGTACGCGTGGACCTGATGAAGAAATTCAGCTGAATGATCTTTGGCACGAAGAACTCATGAATGAAAAAACCCGGTTGAAGGAGAAAAGCTCTCTGGCAAAAGAATAAGTCAAGAAGCTGGAGGAAGGAGTAAAAAGGGATTTCCTTGACAAAAAGACTGTGTTGGGGAAATAGGATTAGCATGATTACGATGATAAATTTGAAGACCACTGCCAAAAATTGATCAATTTACAACCATGGATTAGACCACATCTTACTAAGGGGATCACAAATAATGGCACACTACAAATGGTAAATTGCGCAGTATAGGTATTGAAGTCAAAAGGAGAACCTTTCCTAGAAAAAGTAGATGATGATCAGTTGAAGCCGTATACAAGTGGCACAACCACCTGACTAGTGGTGGAAAGAATAGTCTTAGTGCTCCAGGCAGTTGAAAGGAGGCGCGGGACTATAAACTACTATGCCCGAGAGCTACGCAATGTCGGGGTTGTGCATAAGAGTAAAGTGTCACAAGGTCCACAACCGTGCAAGGGGGGCTATGCTACCATGCGGGTTGGCTATAAAGTGACCTTTGTAGTCACTATTCACGATGTGATGCTTGATTTGAGACGAAGTGGAGTGGGCGGCAGGCATTTAAGACGAGCCTTATGGGCAAGATTTGGGAAAATCTACCGCCTAGGGAGCATTGATGGACCAGATTATGGGGGAACAGTCAAATTAAAAGTCAAACGACACTATAAATTGTAGAGGGCTGCCCAACAAACAACACTTGGTCATTTATAAATTGAGTTGTTGTGTTCCCCGCGTATTTCGAGTTGAGAATTATTTTCCCTATGGAGAGAATTGTTTGGGCACCTAGTAAAGCGGTTGAGATATTTTTTAACCAATGAGATGGTAGTGTCTGGAGAAGTTGGAGAAATCATAGAAATGACCGCCAAAGAAGCCACACAGGCCATGACCATAGGAGATGCCCCTAAGAGCGTCAGGATTGTTGCAGAAATTCCTAAATCGTTGCACATGCCGAGACCAAAGAAGGATAAGCAAACCATGATTCTGGTTCACATGTCCCCTCGAAACCCACTGAGAACTCAATTAATCATGGAGGAGAAAAGGAAGGCAGTTAATTTGGAAACTGATGAGGAGGAGGAAGATTTTGAGGACATCCTGATCGAAGAGGATGAGGAGGAAGACATGGATGATAAAACAAGGTTGCACACCCTCTAACAAGGCTACCCGTGTATATTCCCCAGCGGAAGGGAAAGGCAAAGGTGCCCAAGGACCTCGATGAGAGCAAGAACTCTCTGCAGACTCCGCTCCTCCCGGACGATATCATTTTTGAAGGCACACAGCTAGGATGAGTGCCGAGTCTGAAATTCAAAGATTAGGATCTTGCTAACCACGAGAAATTCCCTTACTTGGTGACTGTGTGGCTCATGAAGCTGAAGCAGAACATCATGGTGGGAGTCATAGATTCGGAGCCACGTAAGTGGTTACATAGTGTCGAAAAGGTAGGGTTGTTGGACCTGCTCTAGGTGCCGCATTACCATTGCGCCCTTGTAACTATCTTCATCATCAGGCAGCTGTTATGCCTGGTGCATGATGGGTGTTTGTGGTTGGAGGAGCCCATCCCCATCATGGACCACCTAATCCATCAAATTACCCAATTCCGATGTAAAGGAGAAGACCCCACAGACATTTCGAAGGGTAAAAGCAGTGACTTGGCCATCGCGGAGGCCATGAAAAGGAAAAACATGTTGGAGAAGAAAAAGAGGGGCTATGCAATCTCCAGCATCAATAACAAGGCCATCTAAGTTGCAACACAGATATTGGTAGGTAAGCTCATGCAAAAGTGCCGCACAGATGAGGTGTCTATGCTGGTGGTCGCACTTGCCAAGCAATGCACAGAGGGGTTCCAGTTTAATTGGTCCAAATTTTTGTGCAAGGAGTTCCTGGAGAATTGTTGCGAGGTACAAGAACAAGGGAAAACCTTCCACTATGCATGGATTTTGTTGTCCATAGTGATGGTGGCTGGGGAATTTCCTGAGGATAGCCAGTTCCCCACAATTCCAAGGGATCTCTTGGAGGCTGCGAAGTATGCTTCGTTGTGGGCCACTAAATATGCGCACCATATCTGTGACAGTAAAATATTCTAGGTGTTCATGGAGATGAACATTAGAATAGGGATTAATATCAAGCCGCATTTGTCACCCACTTGTTACAGGGAAAAGTGTCTATTTAGAACTGCTCTATCCCACTAAGGTGTGACAGCTGCCTTAGAAACAAACAGAGAAAAACTACTTTTGTATTTCCTTTATGAACTATAGATAGAGAGGAATAGAAAGAACCAACCTGTGTCTTGTGCTAATCCTTTGATCCAATCCCTCTCTTCTTTGATAGTCTCCATCTACCTTCTCCCTTATTTGCCCTGCTTCACAAAGTACCTGTAATATCACAGAAGAAGAACACTACACAAAGACATGGATCTATATTCATAAACAACTTAGGATCAGATTTAAGTTAACCATACAAATGTAACAAGCATCAATGATACAAAAGCATGGAGGAAAACTCAGATAGTTTTTATTGATAAACAAGAAAAGATCCAGGAGGAGTTACAACTAGTGGTTCCGACCCAGCATCAACCTCCCAGAAAAGAAGCCCCTCTTCACCTCAAACAAAGCATAGATCACCCAACAATCTGATGTTTGTCTCAAAAAACCAACAACAATTCCTTACAATATGCAAAATTCCAGCCTCTGGATCTCTGGGATGAGGGATCCATATATAGATACCTGTAAGGAGGATGAGGCATCTTGTGATTTGATTAGTGTCTTCACTCTGTCAGTTCTTGCTTCCACTTGGAGACTGAAGGCCTCTTACTCATCCTTGGTCGAATTCAGTGAGGCAAGTGTCACAGAAGAAGATTCTGGAAGCTTCCATTGTCTCTCCACCTCGCGGAATGACACTGCCATTTGTCATTTTCGCCCATCGCACCCCACAAAAGGGACTTTTGAAATGCAACGCACCCTCACAGTGTATTTAGGTGCAATGCAACGCACCTAGCCAGTGGAGCAGCTGAAATGATCCTGTTTTGACCTATTCTGAGCAGTTTCTGGTGGAGAACTTCTGGGAGAAGCTGTAATCTGTTGACCTTGTTCCTTTAGGGGTTAGAACAACACTTTTAGGGACTTAGGAGCCCTTGGTTTATGGACATTTCATTCTTGGAGTTGTAGGGCACAAAAATGTCTATAACAGTTGCCCCCTAAAGTATGAGGCCGTTAACCTTTTGGTGTCGGGTGAAATGCTTTATTGTGAGGATCCGAAGTTCTTTCAATGCTGGGAGGAGACCTATAACAAGATACAATACAATACATTATCTTCATACTATTTTCATGATCTAGCTGAGGCGGGAATTCCCATGCTCAGCTTTATAAATTCATTTTTATGTACATAGGACAGACAATCGTCTGAGTGTAGACCAATGATTCTGGTAGAGCCATCATCCTTTTGAATGGATGATTATCTATGCAGCAATGATGTACATTTAATGTCTTTATTTTCCTGAATATATATTGCAGCCCGGATGGATGAAACTAGATCTGAGGTCTTCAATCTCGTCTGATCTTCACTCGAAGTACAAGTCGATCCATGTGAGAAATGTTTTGAAGTCGAACATGGAAAGACATCGCTTGATTACCGGTCAATGATGTAAACCGTTAACAAGTGCGAGAGGAATCACCGATAATGATAATGACCCTCAAGGTACTGCAGTACAATTCACGTGGTGTGAATAAAGGACTTGGCGTCGAACAACACGCAAAATCTTTCGGTAGAAGGCCATTGATGTAAGCCTATCGCCGGAAGTGAGAAACTTGCCATTGAGGCATGCAAGCTTCAAAGTACTGAATGGGTTGTTCCTAGATCAACTTCTTGGATAATGAGCTGATGTTGACAAGAAGTGATCCGTCACAGGAGGGCCTTAATGAATCCAACATCAATAACACGGAATGGAGCAAATGATTTTGATGGAGGTGAAAACGATCTGGTGATATAAGGTTCAGGGTGGCGGTCATGAAAGAATGGAGTATGATGTATAGTAGTGGGTGGGACACAGGTGAATTCTCTGAATGACTTCTCTTGAACATATCGGCGACACTGATGTGATGGATTGGTAGCATTAACCCCAAATGTGGATGGTATGGCGTGACCATGGTGATGTGACCGGTGAATGAAATAACCCAACCCGGCTCGGACACGGAGTGGAAGTGTCATGTTCAAGAGCGACTTGCTACCAACAAGGTTTCTTTGAGTTTTCTTCCCAATTTTTCCCCAGTCATTGCTGACTAGTACCTCTTTATTTTTGCCAAGCTTGAGGAGGATAACATATGCTTGTTCTATAATTTTCCCTTCGGGAAAACCCATCGCTATGTTTTAACGAGCCTAGCGATAGTGAAACTCGTTCTCGTCTATAGACAAGTTTGTCGCTATTAATCTTTTTAACGAGTTTAACGACAAAGATAACTCGGTCCTTTTCAATTTTAAAGAGTCTGAAAAGGAACGTAAAGGAAACTCCAAAATTCCTTTTTCATCATCTAATCCCTTAAGTCCGAAAAAGTATAAAACAATACAGAAGGGATGAATTTTCGATACTTTAACGAGCTGAAAAAAACAAGCGCTCGATCTTTTTGTGTAATAATCCCTCAGGTCCAAAAAGATTAAAATCTAGAGGAGGGATAGCACTTCCTATCCCTTTAACGAGCTGGAAGGCCAAGGACTCGGCAATCTTTTCATATTTTACGAGTCAATTGAAAAGAGCTTAAAGGAGATTCGTCTTTTGAGGAACGAGTGATAAAACGAGTAGCAGCTGATTCCACGTAAGGTTTGGAATTTTCCAATCATGGCAGTGTCACAAGGATGGCTAGTGAAATCACTCTTCGCAGCTGTTCCTCAAAATGGGTAAACAATCAAATGGAGGTGAATGATCGGCCAATGAAAAAGTGGAGGTGATGGTGCAAACACGACCAAGGCTTTAATGGCTGAAGTACTACATTCACGATGGTTATTTACCGAGGAATAGTTCATTTTTTAATGAGCTTAAATGCGGGGGGAAACATTTTCTCATGTCTTATGTTTATTTTTTAACGAGCTTGAACTATGTGCTAAAACTGCTCGATGCAGGTTTATATTTTAACGAGCTTGAACCCTACAGTAACACTGCTCGTGGCGGGTTTATTTTTTAATGAGCTTGAACCCTACAGTAACACTGCTCGTAACAAGTTTGCATGCCCCCAGCATAATAACGCAAATCGAGGTGCATGCCCCCCAAGCTTCATTGCATTCAACTCGGTGGTTGGAATGAAGGTTTACCTTTGAGATTTGGAAAGGGGATTTGTTTCATTTTTTAATGAGGTTGACACAGTAAAAGAACTATCCTCATGACTCCTTGTTTCATTTTTTAACGAGGTCGACACGAGATAAGAACCATCCTTGAAATCCGTTGTATTTACAGTATTTGATAGAAAATCAAAAACTGAAGGATGATTAAGGTCATTGGAATAATCTTCGTTGTAATCCGGAAGATGGGAGCGATGGTGGTGATCTTCCCATGGTGCCTCTCCTAACATCATCGACTGATTGATTCCTTTGTCTGTAGAATGTACATGCGACCAAGGATCTGAAGAGGTTCCATATTCCTTAGACCTATCTATCCAAACACTCAATGAGCGTTGATTTGGGGTTGCCCCCTAGGCCAAGAAAATTGATTGCTACAATATTTCTAAAATGGCGATGATCCATGCTGACAAAATGTTCAGGAATCTTCAGAATCCATTAGATATAGAAGATTTCATATTGTAGGTTTCCACTGTGGCCACTTCCACCAGATTACTCGGAGGCAGTAGGGCAAAAGTACCCATTAAGGCAGGGTCTTTTAGGAGACCTACTCCGATATTTTGAAGCGAATGATTGCTTCCATGGATCATTGGAATGCTTCCCGTAACTTGTGAACTTTTGGGAGAAATGTTTGTTGGTCGACGATTGTAATTCTTCCTTGAAAGGGAAATGCAATCTTCCTGAAGTAGGTCAACACAACTGCGGCCATGGCATATATCCAGGGCCTTCCCAGTAGGATGTCGTAATCGAGGTTTTCATGGATAACCTCAACATCAATTTATACTGTTTTGCCGCCTAGTTCAACGTGCAAGTTACTTAAAATCCCGTATGGAGTGTATGATCGTCCATCAAATGATTTTAATGTCGTTGACGATCTCGACAAGGGTGGTGAGCCTAAATATTTCCAGCAACTCATCGACATAATACATGTAGATGCCCCCTCATCAATAATTTTTCGATGAATAGTTTTGTTGAGGGCTTTCACTTGAATAAGGAAAGCTAGTTGAGCTGGTAATTGAGGGTCATATCCTTTGTGATTAAAGGATACAAGATTGGAATCCATTGGGTTAATCCCACCTATTACTGATAATAGATCCTGCTTTTGGGAGAGGTAATTTTGCGGTACATCAAGTGTCGACATAGCGAATGGCGATTGGGCCAGGTCCTCTACTATATTATAATTCTGTGCTACTTCGGCACGAGGATTAAATGTCGATTTGTGTACTACTCCCTTTGGCGGCTTTATCATTGATTCAGGAATGATGGGTGGCACAACTTCGGTTGAAGTTGTTGTCGAACTACTTGGTTGTTCATTAGCCTTGTTATTCGACAGCTGTGGATTCTCGTAATCTTTATTCCTTGTCAAAGCATCATTTTTCTGCTTTGAGATAGACAACATAAGCACTTGGGATCGGGAAGCATTTTGATTAGCAACCAGTTTGGTTCCCGGGTTTGGAAATGGATCAGTCAATACTGCTGAGGTTTTTGAACTCTTAAAGAGTTTCTGAACATCAGCTTTATGTGGACAATTTCTCGTCCAATGATCCTCATCGCATATATGACACCCCGCAGGGGGTTTCCTTTGCCCAGAAGGGTTTGTAGAAGTTTTTCCAGGAGATGACTCATCCTGCTTCTTTTTCCTCCCTTTCTTTTTCTTCTTGCCCCCTGGTTGCTTCAGTTGTTTGCCTTTGTCGGTCGACACGACATTTACTTCTGAGGCAAGAAGTTCCTCATTTGCATTTTGACTGGAAATCTTACGGGCCTTTTTAGATGTAGCCTTTGTCGATTTCGTGTCTGTTGCGCCAATCACGCCATCGCCGGCATGAGAGTCATTGTTTGATTTAGGAGGAGGAGGAACGGAAAATTTCAGTCTAGGAGCATCAGGTATTTTATCATAGAGCGTGCCAGACTGAGTATAGATCAAGTCCAGATATTGCGCACGAGCGATAACTTGCTCTTTTGTTATGACTCCCCCCTTTACCACATCTTCCGTGATGGAAGGCAGTAATGACTTGATAAACCATTCAGCTAAGAGCTGATCGAGGACATACGTTTTTACCATTCTACGACGACGTCGCCACTCATGTATATGATCAGATATGTGAGTGGTCGTTGTCTGTTTGAAGTTGGTAAGAAGTTCTGTTCCCATTTCGTACCTTATTGGTAACTGAAAATGGGTTAAAAACGTTGTGGCTAAGGTACTGAAGTTGTCGAACGAAGCTCTAGGCAATTCGATGTACCATTTTGCTGCCGGACCCGTCAATGTCCTCTGAAAGAGGCGAAGTCTTATCAAATCATCATTTAGGGTGTTTGATGAACACCATAGATGAAAGGTCATCACGTGATTCGATGGATCTTCACCCGGATTTCCATTAAATTTAGGAATATCTTATGGAAGTTTATGCGGAATCGCTGGCCACCAAGGGGCGTAAGCGATTGGATCGTTTGTTAACCGATTTAAATCAGGTAACTCTAAAGTTGCCACAAAGGGTAACTGTTGATTCAGGTTAGGTGAAGCATACCCATGATAAGATGGGATTGCCTGAGCAGTTGGTCTTTGCATACCGGCATAATGCATTTGATGCTGGTATGTTTGGTAAGGTTGGTGGACATGACCATTGTAGAATGGTTGATTTTGACCATTTTGAATGTACGGCTGCCCACTATTAGCAAAGATTTGTTGCTCAGAACCTTGGTATACTTGTTGGAATTGCAGTTGTTGGTATTGTACTAGCCATGGTTGTGAAGCCATGTGCTGTTGACCAATACTAACAGTTTGACCAAGATGAGGTGTAATCGTACCCGTCTGAACCTGTGTCATCCCACCAGTCGGCGATTGTGGTTGAGTCGCAGGGTCAAGGGTCTGTTGCATTACAACCTGAGAAACCTGAGGTTGGCATACAACAGGCAGCACTTGAACTTGCGACACCGTCACAATAGCTGGCGTAGTTGGTATATTTGACATAGGTAAGCATTTTTGCATCGAGTATACAACTCTTGGTTGTTGAGGTAGTATTGGTACCCAACCGCTTGAGGTAATTCCAGTATAACCTGAATGTTGTTGTGAACTCCCGTATAGATATCCTCCCGGAGGGGATAATGAAAGGGTATATTGCCCCCCATACGGTGGTAATCCAGAACTCAAAGGAATTGTTTTCCCTTGGGGACCGGACTGCCCAAATTGACCTCCAAATGGATCAACTTGTTGAGACTCAACATAAGAGTTTCCGGATATTATTCCGGATGAACAAACAGGAACAGACCATACTGTCGAAATAGCCCCTGAGTGGACTCCTTCTAGCGGTTGAGATCTAGTTGGGACAGATGGTATACCGGCGAACATTGTCGGAGTGATAGCAGGGAGTTCCGCCGTTGCTGTGTCAGACGACACAGTCCTAGATGTTGACGGTTGTTCAGACATTTGTAGTCTATCCAAAAGATTACCTAGCGATTCTACAGGAGCTTGCGCTAGTGGTAGACTAACTTCTGATGAAGAAGGATATAGAGTGACCCCGACTCCAAATTGCGTTGGAGTACTTGTTGGAGGATCTTCTACAATTTCTTCTATGGCAATCAGACCAGGTGGAAGGGGAAGACCGTCAGGTCCGTAGAATATTTCTGGTGCCAAAGAAGGTATCGAATCGGCAGCGATAGATGTTTGAAGAGCAAGACTCTCCAAACCGGTTGTAGATGGAACTGGTTCGGTAACACAAGTGTTTACTCTCAGACTAGGATCAGTATCACTATCCTTCTGTGGCTGTTGAACTTCTTTTGTAGAGGCAGGGATTCCAGAAATGTTTGGAGTAACCGGAGTCTCTGATGTTGTTGGAACACTTGTTCTAACTTTAATAGGAGATTTGGAACTGGTTAAATGAGTTTGCTTTGTCCGTACTAGCTTCGATTCCGGAGACAAAGACGGTTGACTTGTAAGCCTCCGCGAACGACGGGGTTTCAATTGGCTTTCTTCCACGATTGCGGATTACTCGATCAACTAAAATAAAGGGGAAGTATGTTTCCGAATTAATTGAATTTTAGATGCTTTGACACAACTTGTTTTTTCAGTTTTTAAGAGTCGAGAAAAAACAAAAGATGACTCTAGTCTCCTTCGATTTTTAATGAGCCTGAAGTGACAAGTGCTCAGATGGACCTTTTCTGTTAAGGAGTCTAAAAAGGAACGAAAGGGACTACTCTAGAAGTCTAGGTAGAGGGAGTACCAAACCAATCGCAAAACTGCAGAATACTTTTTACGGTACGGCAGTCAATCTTCCCGAATGCTGTGTTCAGTGCATTGCGATCGATAGGGCGGCAGACACGGCTTCCTATGGATAAAGGATTTAAGCCTATAGGGGTCTCACAAAATATACTCGACGGTACGTGGGAGCACAAGTCCGTACTGGCACTTATCGTCTCAAAGTGGAGGAATCACCCAACCATCAGTGAGAACAATAGTTACCAGGCTTTACGATGCCGGAATACGTCTCTAGCCTAGACCTCTAAATGTTGTGCGTTAAGTTCGAAAGCGTTGATCTTGCTTATGAAGTTTTCCTTTTGGGTTCACCACGAGATGTATATGTAATTCCTAAAATGCAATATAAAGATGATAAAAAAACTTTTTATCTCTTTTATGCAATGAAAATCCTAGCTACTAGGGAAAAGAAAGACAGAATTTTTTGACAAAGAGCAAAGAGCACACTGTAAATGCACTTTCCTAAATCAAGCCAAACAGACTGTCTATATGCAAATGCACATGCATGTATTTGTTTTCGACTTTCTTAGTATATGGATGCTAAAAAGAAAGTTGATGTACAAATCTGAATTTGTTTTCAAGCGACAAACACAAACAAGCTTCTTTTCGAAATCAAAAATAGAGATGATTACGACACCTTACGATTTTGAAATGAATACTCGTTTTTGACACTAGAAAATCACAAATTCAGATCAAAAGCAATAGTAATAGGATAATCAACCATCAACAGCAATCAAACTCAAAAGCAATAGTAATAGGATAATCAACCATCAACAGCAATCAAACTCTTTCCTATGATTGAAATCGACACTTACGACAGATTCAAATCAAGGGACGACAGTACGATTACGCTACTTTTGCTAAGGAGAACTGTAAATGACTCAACAAACACACAAAAACATCTACAGTTCTTTTGTACAAAGGAGGCGGAATAACAGCAAGGAAAAGGGGTTTCAAGCAGACATATACTGATCATAGGCAGCAAAATTCAGAGATAGAACTGGAAAGAATGAAGCACAAGAACCACAGCTGCACAGAGCTAGTCTGATCAGCACACCTGTAACACAGAGAATCTGAAATGCAGCACAGGTTGCCCTTTCGGGAAGTGCACTAAAATTCAGGATCTCTTAACAGTACCTGCATTGGGCTAGAAACAAGACTCTGTCCGGGTTTCGGGTCACAGTTTGCAGTTCAGTCTTTGGTTTTTGGCCGAGTAAAAAGCAATCAGTAATTCAACAATCAAGGGTAGATCTAAAGAGGATCTAAGAGCTATCACAAGGGCAATCAAATAGTTTGTGAATCATTTGTTCAAATCATAAACAGATCCAGTGAATGGATTAAAGCAGCAGATGTCTACTTTGCATTTGTTATGGAAAATGCAATCGAATGCCACTTATAAGTTTATGAAACAAACAAATAAAGAATGATAAACAAACAAACTAATTAGCTCCCCAGCGGAGTCACCATTTTGTTACAGGGAAAAGTGTCTATTTAGAACTGCTCTATCCCACTAAGGTGTGACAGCTGCCTTAGAAGCAAACAGAGAAAAACTACTTTTGTATTTCCTTTATGAACTATAGATAGAGAGGAATAGAGAGAACCAACCTGTGTCTTGCGCTAGTACTTTGATCCAATCCCTCTCTTCTTTGATAGTCTCCAGCTACCTGCTCCCTTACTTGCCCAGCTTCACAAAGTACCTGTAAGATCACAGAAGAAGAACACTACACAAAGACATGGATCTATATTCATAAACAACTTAGGATCAGATTTAAGTTAACCATACAAATGTAACAAGCATCAATGATACAAAAGCATGGACAAAATCTCATATAGTTTTTATTGATAAACAAGAAAAGATCCAGGAGGAGTTACAACCAGTGGTTCCGACCCAGCATCAACCTCCCAGCAAAGAAGCCCCTCTTCACCTCAAACAAAGCATAGATCACCCAACAATCTGATGTTTGTCTCAAAAAACCAACAACAATTCCTTACAATATGCAAAATTCCAGCCTCTGGATCTCTGGGATGAGGGATCCATATATAGATACCTGTAAGGAGGATGAGTCAGCTTATGATTTGATTAGTGTCTTCTCTCTGTCAGTTCTTGCTTCCACTTGGAGACTGAAGGCCTCTTACTCATCCTTGGTCGAATTCAGTGAGGCAAGTGTCACAGGAGAAGATTCTGGAAGCTTCCATTGTCTCTCCACCTCGCGGAATGACACTACCATTTGTCATTTCTCACCCATCGCACCCCACATAAGGAACTTTTGAAATGCAACGCACCCTCACAGTGTATTTAGGTGCAATGCAACGCACCTAGCCAGTGGAGCAGCTGAAATGATCCTGTTTTGACCTATTCTGAGCAGTTTCTGGTGGAGAACTTCTGGGAGAAGCTGTAATCTGTTGACCTTGTTCCTTTAGGGGTTAGAACAACACTTTTAGGGACTTAGGAGCCCTTGGTTTATGGACATTTCATGCTTGGAGTTGTAGGGCACAAAAATGTCTATAACACCACTGTCTAAAACAACCTACAAAGTTTCGTAGAGTTTAAAGCAGACTTTCATCACATCTACCTCATGGCATGCAAGGACCCTACAAAAAAGTCGAACGAGCTCCCATATATGCCCACAGATGACGTGATCTTCGCCGTACTAGATACGTGGCCACCGAAATGGCGTGCCCCAAACATCTTTTCGGTGGAAAAGTCTACTACGCAGAAAAAGGAGGAGGCAAAACTGCGGGTGGTGTAGTTGGCAGAAAAGAGAAGGAAAGAAGAAGTAGTAGCAAAGGCATAGGAGGCATGGGACGCTACACATACAACTACAGAGCAACAAAAGCCAGCAGAAACGCAACGCGTGGGCTAGAAGTTGCCTTCGCCTAAGAAAGAGGAAGAGCTGGAAACAGCGGTATAGGAGGGAGGTGCGGACCCACAAAAAGCGTCAACACTATTGAAGCACTAGTGCCCAGGAGAGCCAATAGGGTCGCGCAAGAAGGTAAAAGCCTCGAAGCTGTCTATCGACCTGATCACCATTACTGAGGGTGATCTGCACGATATAGTAGAGATGGTTCGCGACGTCACTATAGAGGCACTCCATAATTTTGTGGAGGAAAATTAGATTGTGTTGGGGGCCCCCCAGTTGCACATTCAAAAGTTGCAGGTGTGCACTCCTCAGGCTGGTATGCTCTTGACCAGCCTCGTCATGGGGATGGTCATAGCCAAGGAAACGCTGCGCGCTCACACGACCAATACAATAGTGCTGCTAGAGGGGGCACTGGTTATATCAAATGAGGCCGACATGTCTACAGTCAGTGCATTGAAAGGCATAGGGATCAACATGGCTGCACTCCCTCGGGAGACGCTCTACGTTCTGCAAGATGGGATTACTATAGAACTGCGAGCTAGGGAGAGTCGCGCATTGCAGGTATTCAATGAACAAAGGATCAACATGGAGTAATTGAGCTTGCAGCACGATGAGATCGTGTCTCAGAATAGGCAGATGGTACAGGTAATTGAAGAAGCCTGCTAGATGGTCCCTGAGCTAACCATCCCAGCGGAAGCACAGCAGAAGCGTGCATCCAAAGATTAGAAATTGGGGTGTGCGAGGCACAAAAAGAAATGGCCAAGCTTCAAATGGAGCTAAACCTTTAGATAGTAGAGCTATGATTGACGGCACAACCTTCAACTCCTCCATAGGTAAGGGAACAGTGCGCCAACACCATTACAGTAGGGATGGAGGAGATTAGTAGTGTACTGAGAGACTACACCAAAATGATGGAAGAGTCATTCGAGGTCCTCAACAATATTCAGGAGGACCTGAACATATAATTCTTAGAAACAGAGGTGCGTGAACTATAACAATAGTATGACAATGTTAAAGGGACCACGTAGATGGTGGCCCTCACACAGAGGCTCGCATGAATGCAACAGGCAAAAGCACTTAAGGAGCAAGTAGATGCAGTACAACATAATGAAGCAGTTTTGAAAGTGCATCTTCAGCCTTGGATAGACGAGGCCTTCATAATCACAACAACTATTGAAGGCAAGTTCGCGCACATGCAAGGGAAGCAGGAACAAATACAGGGGAGAAGTTCTAACATTGCGGTATCGAAACAATGCGTACAAGAGATACAACAGGAAATTGCTCAGTGCGTTGCCAACCTTGCAGTAGTCCGAGCAGAGTTGGGAGGTCTCCGCACGAAGATTTTCACACCAACAGAGTGACTCGAGGGCAAGTCACGATGTTTGTGTTGGGGCCCTGTTGGGCGTGGAATCCCCCCAAGGAAATTTTTTGGCCTTAAAGCCCAAGTTTTGACTAATTCCGATGTAAATACTCTGTGATTTGTGGGCACGGAGTGTGAAGTTGTAATTGATTCAAAGGGTTGTCTGCCCTTACTTTTATAATTGTAGTGTTGGCTTGAGAATTCTACCCATGGTCCGCGGACCATGGGATTGTATAAAAAATAGCAAGGCTCTACGTTGTAAAATACATCATAGAATGGATAGATAATCTTTAGGGAATAGGAGTCTGAGTTGAATTGTGGAGTCATTTCTTGGGGCCATAGAGTAGGAGAAGGTTCTGCAACTGAGTGCGCAGAGGCCTAGTAGTCCGTAGCTGACTGTGCGGACCCCTGCAGCTAAGCGTGCAGGGTGAGTCAAGTCTGTAACCAATTAAAGAATTAATAAAGAGAAGTTTCTTATCCTTCTGTGTATCTTTTTCTTGTTTTATGCGTTGAAGTATATTGCGTATGAATTTCAAGTTTACTATTTATTTTCTGCGTGAACTTATATGAATGTGTTGAATAAGTGAATATGATATAAAGTATCTGTTTACACAAAGATAACTAAATGTTATAAGAAGATAAGTAAGATTCGTGGTGTGACTTGGGGAAATATCATAGATCACTACTCAAGCAACGCGAAAGCCCCATAGACCCTAGTTAGGGCTATGCGAAGATGAATATAATAGATCTGCTAAGGCCTTGTAGGCCAGGAAAGCCCGCGAAGTAACCTACATGAAAGTATTCATAGTTGGACTAAATCAACCCTTCAAACATCTCAAGGGTGCAGAAACCTGGTTCCAGGAGCAAAAATGTCCCTATCACATTACATCAGAAAAGGTAGAATGTTCAGAAAGATGCACCAAATAAAGAAGCAGCTCCTACAAATCAAAACAAATAAAAATAAATTGTGATTCTAAGTCGTGATAAAAATAATGAAGCGTCTACCAGCAATTCCAAGAAGGAAAAGGAGGTTCAAACTAAAAGTCAGAAAAAGAAATATCAAGCCAAAGGATAGCCTGAAACGAAGGATAATGCAACAAAAGAGTTAGACAAATAATCCAATATGTTTATCTTAGAGAATGAAATTGCCAAAATGAAGGTTTCAATTCCTCTAACTGAACTAGTTCATAATGAAAAGTACAAATTCCATATTGCTAAGATGTTGAGTGTAGATAAAATGTCAGATACTGTTAGTGTTGCCAATGATGAGCCTGCAATTTTATTTGGTCTAGTTGTAGAGGGAAGTCCTGAGGATAATGAAGTTCCTCCTTTCTATCTTAGTTTGAAACTCCATGAGTTAATACTCCATAATGCCATGTTAGATTTCGGCGCCTCACATAACCTGATGCCAAAAGCTATTATGGGAAAACTAGGATTAGATATTACTCAACCTTACCATGATTTGTATTCCTTTGATTTGGGGAGAGTCAAATGCCTTGGCCTTATCAAATATCTAGTAGTGTCCCTCGATCAAATCCCAACCAAAAATGTATTGATGGATGTAGTGGTCGCTGATATAACTCCATGGTTTGGCATGTTCCTTTCACAATCTTGGGGGGGGGAAATGAAAGGAACCTTGCAACTTGATTTTTCATATGCTACTATACTGGTATTTGGGCAACTCAGAAAACTATACTGGGAGAAGAAGATGAAATTCATGATTAGTAGCAAAGAAAGACCAAATAATCACCCTATCAATGTTGTACATGCCGATCTAGAGTCTTTCATTTTGTATAATAATTTGAATTCAGTTGATGATGATAGTCAAATTGTTCAGATTTCAGAAGTTTCAGATGTCATAAGTAGTGTACAGGAAGATTTGATTGCAGAAAAATAGGAAAATGATACTAAAAGTTTGTAGCCAAAAATTTCATTTTAAGAGATTATTGAATTAGTGTTGGAAACTTAGATTGTTGAGAGATTAATTCATCCTCCAGAAAATCAGAAAGATCAGTCCTCTAAAATTATGTTTCCCGATGAGGAAGAATGTCTTTGGACCATGGAGTTTGATGGTGCATTGGGGAAGGAAGGAGTTGGAATCGGCATGTGGATTCATGGCCCCTTGCATCAGTCATGTAAAATTCCTTGAAATGTAAGATTAAGTTCTTATAAATTGGCTTTTGATTGTTCAAATAATGAGGTGGAGTACAAAGCACTAATTGATGGCGTTTCAATTCTAAAAGAAATAGGAGCAAAGAGAATTTCAATTTATGGTGACTTCGAGTTAATAATTAAATAGGTAAAAGTGGAGTACTAGGCCAAGCATCCAAGGATGCGAGCTTGTAAAAAAAATTTCCTTGACATTCTTATGACTTTTTCAGGGTATACTTTATCTTTGATCCCTAAAACTCAAAATATGATAACTGATTCTCTTGCCACTGCATCAAGTATGGTTAAGATTCCTACCCATTAAGGTAAGAAGTATTCAATTCATGTCAAACATTGCCCATCTATTCCTGACAATCTAAGATATTGGCAAGTGTTTTGGGACGAAAAACAAATTAATAACTTTTTGCAAATGCAGGATGAATTTCTGAATTCCCATATTGATGATACATGCGATGAAGATGATAAGGAAATTGAAGCAACATAGGTTGAAATTTGGGAGTTGAAGGAAAATAACATTCCATGAGGTCTTCTACCTTTGAAAGAGTTATTTGATCCAGATGATGTTGCTAGAAAGCCCACCATGGTCCCTACAGAAACTAGTGTTGAGGATGTAAAAATTGGCACAACAGATAAGCCCAAGATGGTTAAATTATCAAGTTCGTTGTCTCCTGAGATAAAAAGTAAGTATATTTCTTTGTTGATAGACTTTTCTGATGTATTTTCTTTGGACTATTCAGATTTGAAGGAGTATGATAAAAACATCATTCAACACACTATACTAGTCAAGCCTGATCAAAAGCCATTTTCCATAAGCTGAGGAGGCTTAATCCTAAGTTGCTGTCATCCATCGAAAAAGAGGTAAATAGGCTTTACAAATATGGTATTATAGTTCCTATTCGATTTTCTAAATGGATGTCAAATCTCGTGCTGGTAAGAAAGAAGACCAGGGAGATTTTCCTTTGTATCAATTTCAGAAATCTGAACAAAGTGTCCTTAAAGGACATCTATCCCCTGCCAAAGATGGACCACATCCTGCAAAGGGTAGTTGGATCTTCCAGAATGTCATTGCTTGATGGATACTCAGGCTACAATAAGATTTTAGTGCACAAGGATGATCAGCTGAAAACAACCTTCACAACACCATGGGGTACATTTATGTATGCCAAAATTATATTTGGATTAAAGAATGCAGAAGCAACATTCCAGCAGGCCATGGAAATTTCTTTTGCCAATGAAAAGGATCTTTTTTTAGTCATTTAATTAGATGATCTCACAGTTTTTTCTAAATCTGATGATGAACATTTACATCATCTAAGAATTGTCTTTCAGAGATGCAGAAAATTTGGCATTTCATTGAATCCTAAAAAGAGCCTTTTTGCCATGGAGGAAGGTAAGCTATTGGGCCACATCATTTCCAAGGATGGAATCCAGATTGACCCTGCAAGAGTTGAATCTATTCAACATTTAGATTTTCTGAGGAACAAGAAAGAAATCCATTCATTCAATGGGAAATTAACTTTTTAAGGAGATTCATCCCCAACCTCGCTGAGCATTTGAGAGAGATGACAGACATGATGAAAAAGGAAAATGAGGTAAGATGGTCTAAAAATGCTAAAAATTCTTTCAATACAGTCAAATTTTCATTATTCACTGCTCCTACTTTAATCAGTCCTGACTATACTTTGGATTTTATCATATTTTCATTCACCTCAGAACATACTTTAGAAACAGTCTTGATGTAAAAGAAGGATAAGAAAATGAACAACCCGTAGCATTCTTTAGTCAGGTAATAAGCGATGCAACACTAAAATAGAACATTATTGAGAAGCTGGCTTTGGCTTTGGTAAAAGCACTTAAAGACTTCCGAGTATATATTCTGCATTATCATACTATATCTTATGTTCCTACATCAGCAGTAAAGGAAGTCCTTACACAAACTAATCTAGAAGGTCAGAGAGGAAAATGCATAGTAGCAATGTTAGAATATGATTTAGAAATAAATCCAACAAATCTCATTAAGGGATAGGGTTTTGCCAAACTCATGGTTGAATCCAACTTTCATGCATTAGATATCAATATGATCGCTACCCTTTTCGAAGAAAAAAAAGAAGATTCACAGGTACAAGTGTCAGATATGTTCACTTCATCTCCATGGTACTCTGACATAGATTCTCTGCCAGAAGTGCCCAAAGGTAAAAGTAGATCCTTAAAACTAAAGGCTTCAAAATATTGTGTTCTTGACAGTGTTTTTTTTTGGAATGATCCGGGTGGTGTATTGTTGAAATGTCTTGTTGAAAATGAATCCAATTATGTGATGATTGATTTCCACAAAGGAGATTTTGGTGGCCACCTCTTTTGGAAAACCAAAGTCAACAAAGTATTGAGGGATGAGTTTTATTGGCCTACTCTTTTTTCGGATGTATACAAAACATTAATGAGCTACCATGAGTGCCATATTTTTCAAGGGAAAAGAAAAATTTTGTCATTGCCTTTCCAGCGAGTTTCGGTCTCAACTCCATTTTAGTAGTGGGGTTTTGATTTTGTTGGATAAATACATCCTTCATCGTCTGCATAGCACAAGTGGATCCTAACAACCACGGACTACTTTACAAAATGGATTGAAGCAATTCCAACTAGGAAAGCTACTGATTTTGTTGTCATTCAGTTTATTGAAACTAATATCTTCTCTAGATTTGGTTGCCCACAAAAAATAATCACTGAAAATGTTGCTGCTTTCAAGTCCAAGAAGATGGTGGATTTTTGTGAAAAATACCATATTACGTTGGGGCATTCTACCGCTTATTACCCACAAGGGAATGGGCTGGCTAAATCCTCTAACAAATCTCTGATCAACATCATTAAGAAAGTTCTGGAGGTCAATAAAAAGAACTGGCACAAAAATCTCATTAACGCTTTATGGACGAATAGAGTTAGTACTAAAAAATCCGTAGGCAAGTATCGCTTTCAGTTGGTGTACGGGGTTGATATTTTTTTTCCTTCATCCCTTGTTGTTCCCATCATGAAACATCTACAGGAAGTGAGCAATGAACTGAATGATATGCAGTAGGGGATAAGTAAAATGATCCATTTACAAAAAAATTAGGGAAGAAGTATTTCAGAATACTTCCAAACTTCAAGAAAGGATTAAAAAGATTTATGACCGTCAGACCAAAGAAGACAACTTCAATATGGGTGATGTGGTTCTTCATCGGGATGCGTGGAATGAAGAGAGGGGAAAACATGACAAATTTGAAAACCTATGGAAGGGACCCTACAGAATCTCACTCTTTAGGGGGGAAGAATGCTTGTGTTGGAAGAGATGGATGGCCAAAGTTATTCAGGAGGAGAAATCAATGGTAGGCTTCTCAAGCACTACTACATCTGAAAAGTTTCTAGAAATTTTCATGATCATTGTATATACCAGTTTACATTTCATGTCAGAGCTTGCAATGGCTAACTTAGGAGTTCGAAGCCCAAGGAGAAGGCCATAAGACTTCTTGATCAAATGTTGTTTCAAAGTTTCTTTCTTCATTTTTTATTGTTTTTAAAAGTCAGTCAGTCAATTTTCATATTCAAGTTAGGTTTTTCATTTTGACTCTATGCCGAATGAAGAAGGCTACTAGGTCTATGGTGTTCTTGACACCTCCTATGGAGCTACCATCCCCAGCTGGAGCCAATGTTAGTGTCAATCATTTTTTCCTTCCACCAGTGGTCAAATGTTCTCTTTCAAAATGTCCATTAGGGTTTAAGATCAAGTTTTTGGAATTTCACTAGGTCTTCCATGCAAAAAATTTTGTCGCTAGTTAGCGTGTCTAGGATTATTTCCACTCCTTCAAGGTTTCCATGTCTGGTCACTACCATCACTCAGTTGGATGTGCTATCATTGAACATATCATCATCATCACTTCAGCCATGTCACCATGGTCTTCATTCTGCTTAGTACCTCCATCAGGTCATTAGGGTTTCATAATCACCAAACTCTCATTCCATGCATAAAAATTCGGAAAAGGAGGAGTGGTAATAAGAAAGTTTCTTTAATAAATTTGATATCAAGTGTAATTTTATGTTTTCATATGTAATAACTACTTCAAAGTTCTATGTTTCAAAGGTTGCAGTTCAGAGTTCCAAAAAGATTCAATGTCTCAATAAAGGCCATAAATTTACCAAGTTTCAAATATCAGAGATCATAAAGTGTCAAGAGTCCCAATCTAAGTTTAAAAAGGTAAGAGGAGTTTCTTTTTAACTCATTTGAACTTTCAAATTTCCAAGAATATCTCAGTTATTATCATGAAAGAGGAAAACTTGGTGTAATTTGAGGGTTTTGCTTTATTCTAAGTGAAATGTGAACTGTATGAACTGAATTGCGACCCTTTTGTGGAGGAGTGTGACCATTCTGTTCAGTTTGTGACCTTTCTGAGTGGAGCATGACACTTCTGTCTAGAAGTGTGACTCTTTTAAGGGAACCATTCTAAGTGAGAGTGACACGCAGGGATTTCTTCTTGTTTTTAAGGATATTTTTGACTTCTTCAAACCTCCAAAGATCATTCAATGACTCTTAAATCCTATGCAAATAATAAGTGGGCATCTACACCATCCTTTCAAATATTTTTCTCAATGTAAATTGATTGTTTCTTAGGGTTCTCTCCACCAAATTCTTGGTGAATACACCTAGCTTCTACTAATTTACCATAGTCATCTATCATCTAGAAAACCCTAATCAAAATCTCCTATCATTCCACCACTCATTTTCCATTGATTTCATCAAACCCTAGCCTCCCACTACAATTTCACCTTGAGAAAAACTTTCACTTCAGTTTTATCAACATCATCTGGCTAGTGTTTTACCATTGAACAAATTTAATGGAGAGTGAACAAGAAAGTGAAAATAATGTGCAAAAGGGAAGACATCATTCAAGGTTTGAGCCATCTAACCTGAGAGAAATCAATGCTTCTCCATTTTCCCAGAAATGTTTCAAAAATGTTGGTTGTATGAAGGTTTGCGAGTAGGTTGCAGAGTTTTGTTCCCTTGACCCCTTGACAAGCATCTTTTCCCAAAATATCAACACAGATAAAACTATAATGGTTGGTATTGAGTTCAGTGTCTCAGTAGGTATTATTTATTTAGCCACAGGTATTCCAAATCATGGTGACACCTAGTTCAAAGGCATGGAATTGTCCCTTGATGATTATAAGATGTTCCTAAAACCTAATGTTAGAGAGACTTCAGAACATGTTTTTCCTTTTAGACACCTACTAAACAAGTATTCCCCTCTAATGAAACTTATCATGAAGTATTTTACATGTGAAGGTGGATTGCCTAGATTATATAGGTATCATGTTAGGTTACTTATGCATTTCACCTCTACAAGAACACTTAATTTGTGCAATTTTCTGTCTAAGAGTGTGGTGAAGATGACTAAAAAAATTCATACTAGGGGAGAACCTCATATCATAAATTTGTTTCACAATAGCCTAATCAAGATTGTGGTTATGCATCAACCCTTAGTCAAGCAAATCACTTGGGAAACATTTTTGGATAAATTAAAGACTGCTCCTATCATTAGTCCCATTGTTTCTCCTAGAAAAAGAACATCATCAGTGCCTAGGTTCAGAAGATCTGTGAAGCATGGTTCAACAAGAAAGAAGGAAAAGGTTTCAAAGGCACTTAGACCCAAGGTAACCAAGACATATCAAAGAGGAAACATGCTTGCATTTCCTCCATAGATTGTAGAAGGGGCCAAGCCTTCTACATCATCACAACATGGATCACATTTGCAGGATGAGGCTATCCATCATGACACACAAATAGTGGAATTGGAGTCCCAAGTTGATCATCAAAACCTAAAACTAGTTATCAGAGAAGGATTCTCAGATCATGGAGCTTTTGGAAAATGTGGCAAGAGACAAATTCATCATTTCCATTATTGAGGAAGAAAATGAACAGCTGAAGGCAAAGCAGCTAATTTTAGAAAAAGATTTGTTTATAAGTAATTTGCAAGAGCCTAAAGGTAAAGGAATGAGGGGGAATGATGAGAAACATGAACAAGAGAGATAGGTTGGGAGGAAGAGGCTTAGGACAAAGGGTCTCAAAGGAAAATTTTAGAAGGAAAAATACCAAAACCTACTGAATGAGGATTTGAGTCTTGAAGGCAAAATTGCTATGGAGATCAATGAAGATAGGGAATATTGGCTCAGAAAAGTAAATGACCATTTGGAGGAGCTTCCTGATAAATCTAATAGGGACAATCAGATGTTGAGGCACATGGCCCATCACTGTCAAACAAGGAATCCGATTCCACAAATCAGGATCAAGAAACTGAAAGAAAAACTAAAAGAGGTCCAAGACAAGTAAAGGGAATCAAGAAAAAGGGGTAAAAGAGTGAAATTAGTGACTAAAACATCCAACAATGTTTAGCCCATATTCCAAAATAGCCAAGGAACAAACTTTGAAAGTTTTGGAGAAATTTGGAATTTTTTGAAATTTTGTAGGAAAAGGCACACAAAAGCGCTGCCCTGGGGCATGACCCTTTTTCTCTGGACATCCAAATGAGGTTTTTTCTACATGAATTGTTGACTTATATGGGTCTGACCCAGGTTCAGAAGAGTTATTTATCCAAACAAATCCCGCGGCTACTGGCCCTTTCAGCAACAGCTTGCAGAGTGTGGATTGAGGTCTCACCTAAGGTAGCAGGGGAGGGTGCTAGAACCATGTTTCTGCACCCTTGGGATGTCTTGATGTGGTCTGGAAGGTTCAAACACCATTTTGTGGCTTTGTGCCACTCTGCCTTGCGTAGATCTAGATCCAAGAAAATCCTTACTACTTATTAATACGCTTTTTATAGATTATATCTTCTTTTTAGGGTTTTTAAGCAAACATTTAACAAAAATAACTAGTTCGCGCACCCAGAAAAGATACAAATTTACTTAAAAATCATAACATAAGCATGTGTGCATAGATCAAATAGTTATATCAACCATGAATTATCCATATCCGCAAGAATTCAGATTTAACACAGAATTTCACAATCAACTTATCTTTATTCACTTCCTTCACCAATACATCCAGATCCGCGCTGCACCCTCAGCTGCAGGGGTCCGCACACATAGCTGCAGACTCTACTAGGCCTCTGCACACATAGATGCAGAGCCTCTATCTATCTACCAACACTCTTGACTTGGACTTACAGACGCTTCAAGTCTTCCTTCTTGAAAAACCCATTACATTTCAGATCTAAAAGTACATCCCAAAAAACTGAGTTCTATCCTTAGAGCCTCACTCTATTTATACATTCCCATGGTCCACGGACCATGGGCAAGCCGACTTACTTCCTATTATTTTACATTATTTTTGGGCAGACAACCCTTTGACTAGACTCATTTACAATTCGCACTCTGTGCACTTTGAGAAGTCCTTACCATACCTTTCCCAAGTGGGCTTTGAGCCCCAACACTGTTACGCGGGCCCTTTGCTACCCAACAGCCCCTGAACACAATCAGCGTGACTCGTCTCAAGTCACTCAACTAGTGCGGTAATCTTCGCATGGAGGTCTTTCAACAATTTCTACACATCGCTTGTGCTTGCAACACACTTGGCCACTAGATTCTGTACCTGTTCTACGCGAGCCACTGATGCATCTGTATCACTTGGAGTTACCCGGCCAGGATGACATACTACCTGCATGTGTGCTATCTCTCCTTATATGGCTATGGAGACTGTGAATGCTTCATCAATCCAAGGCTGGATGCCTTCCTTAACCACTGCCTCCTTTTGTCGTGGGTGTCAACTTGTGTCTTGAGAGCCTGGGCCTCCTTCATTTCAGCCAACCACTGCGTGATAGCGACCATCTGCATTGTCCCTTGGACTGTGTCATAAGCCTGCTGAAACTCCCGCACCTCGGTTTCTACCTGTTGTATGGTTGGGTCTTCCTGGAGGGCAGTGAGCATAAGGAGGGACTCATCTAATTGTGCCGAGCAATCTCTTACAGTGCACTTTATCATTTCTAATCCTGCTTGAATTTCACTGCAATGCTGATCCTAGTTTTCTGGCGGTGTGGCCAGATCCACCTTCAGTCTTAGCTCTGCAATTTGCAGATTTAATTCCCATTGAGCCTTCACGACCTCCTCCTGGGCCATACAAATCATGTGGCCATGCAATGAATCTTTTCAATGGTTGGAAGTTCGGCTGGGATAGCTAACTCCAAGACCTTGCTGCAAGCAGCCATCACAGCCTGTTCCACTTCCTGGGTGTGTGAGATCAAATCATCTCACTGGAGACTGACCTGCTCTAGATTTTCCTTGTGCTCCATCACTGTTTGGAGGGCGCGGCCTTCTCGGGCATGAAGCTCAATGGTTACCCCATCCTATAGTTGGTATAAGGTTTCTCTAGGAAGAGTGGTCAAATTCAATCCCCAACTTTGCACATCCCCCTCGACTTCAGCCAAGACAACACCTGCTGGAAACACTAAGGTGTTCATTGTATTGGTATGCACCATCTGGTCAACTGTGGCTGTGCCCTTGGTTAATTGTAGGCTTACCTTGCCCGGGGGTCACACTTATGGCACCTACAACTGCACTCGGATCTCACCCAACACAGTTGTTTGCTTAGTGACCATTCTGTCAATGCATTAGTAGGGACATTACTCGGCAGTTTGCTGCTGTCAAGAAACTCCTTCTCCAGAGCTTTGGTTGTCTTTGACTTTTTGTGTGTGTGCGGTGATTCTGTGCTGCGCGGTCGCTTGACGGGGTTTGATTCGGTAAGATGGTTTGTGTGTTCCTGTATCTCCTTCTCCTGTTGCATATCATGGTCCGAGGCCATTTCTTGATCTGTCATGGTTCCTTCAGTTAGCACATCCTGGGGTGCTTCCTTCTATGAAGCTGCCTGTTGTCCCTGACAGGCCTTTTCTACCATGTTAATGAGTCACTGCTGGAGGTCCGTTTTACATTGCTGCGCTACCTTTTTTCTAGTACAGCCTTGGCGGGGGCTCACCATTCTGGCGGCCATGCTGCTAACACCACATAAATAGCATCGTCTATTGCCATGAACAGAAGCATGACCCATGCTTGCTTCAGATCCTTCCAAGCTCAGATATATAAGTTATGCATGTCCACTTTGAACTCGGCCATGCTTTGCAAAGTGTTGTAGATTGTTGGAGACATTCGGGGTCTGCGAGTGATCCATGTCCAAATAGTACCCTCCATGAAGGTCCAGAAAACCATGATGTCAGAAGCCCTCGCTGCGTCCTTTGTAGCCTAGAGTGAAGTATACCACACTGCTTCTGGTAGGCTGTCTTCAATGCTGGGAAACTGGATACCCTACGATAGTTCTCCTGCAACCAGAAGGATTGATAGTAGCAACCATGCATAATAAAATGTCTTACCTTTATCCTGTGCTTCCTAACAGTTTGTCAAAAATTAGTCGCATAAGAACTATGCCCAGTGAAACTGAACCCCTACCGCGCACTGTTCCACAAGCGCAATGACAGGAGTTGGCACCTCATCTGCACGACATTTCCTCATTAGTTTACCGACTAGTAACTGGGTAGCAATTCGAACCCCTCGGTCTTTGATGTTTGCTATTGCATACCCCCACTTCCGCTTCTCCAACTTATATTTAGCCTTCATTGTTTTGGCACAACCCGTATCGCTACTTGTTCCGGCTATGTTTGTGGGGTCATTCCCTTTTACGGGCAAGTGGGTAATCTAATATACTAAATCATATGTGATCAGAATCAGCTCCTCCAACTAGAGAAACCCATCATGTACTAGACATAGTAACTGCCGGATAATACAGATGGTGAGGGTTGTGTGGTGATAGTGAGGTATCCACCTTATATCGAGTAACCCCGATTTCTCCACACCTAGTAACCACTTCCGCGGTAGTAATTTGTCTTCAGCCAATTCAGGGAACTTGTCGTTGTCTGCAAGGTCCCAGTCTTTGAACTTGATACTCGGGACTCGGCCCAGCAGTAGCCCATCAAACCCTATCTCATTTGGAAGAAGCGGGGTTTGGAGCGTATTCTTTGCAGTGTCCATGTCCTTTGCTAGCTTGACCGTGCCAATCCATGGAGGAATATATGGGATTTGGAAAGCATCCTCTTTGTCCTCATCTTGTGCGTCAATCTGATCGATCAAAGCTTGTAAATCTTCATCGTCCTCCTCAGGTTTGGTAGTGATTGCTTTGCCCTTTTCAGCTCCTAATAGCTTATTGAACCTCGACGATATCTTCACTAGCCCCATTGGCTAATTATTTTTCGAAGACCGTGGTGTGAATGGGGATTTTGGGACTTCGGGGACTGCGGTGGCTTCATCTAGCACCTCTTGGGTTGAGTATAGTTCTTCCGTGAACCGTGCTCGAGTTCTTGCCATGGTACTCATGGAAACCTTGGTAGCCGAGTGTTTGTTGGTCATTACTAGTTCCAATCTAAAATATCCCGGTGCTATCTAGAGGTTATTAGATGAACATGTAAATTTGAATGAATCCCCTCCCTACACTTCCAACTTATTAACATTGTTTAGCTGGCAAATCTTTTCGTATCTGGGTTGAAACTCTCATCTTAATGACCTGTAGCCCGTTCCTCTCTAACATAACATGACTTTCTTGTCAGGAATAGTAATGTTAATGGTCAATTCTCGAGCTTTCTGCGTGCCAACACCATCACCCAGGCGTCGTCGTGATGTTGTGGCCCACATGACTGTATAGAGAACCTTTTTGCTGCATCGGCCTCCTGCAGACTCGTTTATAGTCCCGCACCCTCTTTACTCTGCTTGGGGTGCTGGGACTGTGCTTCCTACAGCTAGTAAGATGGTCGCACCCCTGGTGCGATTTTGAAACTTCCCTGCTAGCCCGGGCTGGGAGCGCCTTCTGAGTGTATTTGTAGCTATTATCTCTTTGTGCGTCGTTGTGTGGGGTGTATCCTTCCGTAGGTGTGGGCACAACCATGATAGTAGGGTCATGGCACATTCACATTCTATGATATACCCGACTGGGCCCGATTCCCTTATGCGCAAACTCGCGCAGCCTTCATGGGCATCGCTACCTTTCATTTTGCTGCTTCCTTCCCCAACTAGTGCACTTTTCTTCAGGAGCTGTGCCCATAGGCTCTCGATTTCACAAGGCCTACTGCTACCCCACTTAGTTTGGGCTCTTGTTCGTTTACTTCTTGACACTATCATATGTTCCTTGTTGGCATTATGATACAGTTGTTGTCCTTGATGGCAACTCACTCAAAGGTATGATGCAGGTGATGGCAACTTAATCAGATGACAGATATAGTGCAGTAGGTCAAAAGATAGGTATACGCAGGTTAGACTTGATGAAAGTGCATATACACGTAGGTGAGCAGAGCAAAAGGAGCGTATATGTACACACGCAAGTTCACAGAAGTAAAGGTGCATACATATTGGAAAACTAAGTGTTGGTCCGTGGTATTTGGTCCGAAGTGTTGACCCCAGGTATTGGGTCCAAGGTATTGGTTCAACATGGTTTTGGGCCATGGTATTGAGAGAAGCCTAAACCTATATAAGGAGAAGATCATTAGGCCAAGGAGTGAAGTGAGAAGGTAATGAATATCTGATGAAGTGTGAGATCTAGTATGCTGGTTATGGGTTTGTGATGCTTAGCTTGATCTGAATCAAGGATGCACCTATGCAGAAGATGATGGACGATGGATTAGGATATTAAGGCTTGGAATGTTTATGATTATATGGTTTGATTATCAATAGACTAGATCTGAATTATTGACGCATGTTTATTCTGTAAATGTTATGTTCTGATGTTTGAAATAGTAGCAAAGCTATAAGTAAGAATTTGCAGATCTGTACATGGGTTGTATTTGGTAAAAGCGTGTATACACGCAGGTTGGGTTCGTTCGAGTAGCGTATACAGTATGAAGTATGATATTTGAAGTTGCAGTTGGATTTGGTTGTCGTTGCAGAGTTATGTTGTCTATTCTGTGTTCTGGTGACTGTGTTGTTGACAGGGTTTCAGTATTGGGTGATTTAGAGATTGATGATGCAGGTATAGTTGATGATTGTATTGCAATGGTGATTGTTTTATGGATCCGGTATGAAAATGTATGAAACGTGGTCCCTGGATGATCGTAGGCCGGCGCCTACGTACTGGAAAACATATTGGCCAGTACAAGAGCCAGGGGGTTGTAGCTCTCTTCCAGGAGCAGTTGGAAAATGAGTGAAGGTTGAAGCCTTCAGTAGGCCAGCGTCTACGTACTAGTAAATGGATCAGCTAGTACAAGAGCTAAGAAGGTTGTAGCCTTCTGCAGGTAGAAGCCTGCGTACTGGTATAAGACTGGTTAGAAGTCTTTGGTGATGATGCTTATTGACATATCTTGCTTGACCAAAAGAATGGATTTCAGGTTACAGGTCTGGATGCTAGATGCTTATAATGTAAATCATATGGTGTATGATAGTTGTTGATAACTATCATGGTCTTGTTTAGGTCCTTGGTCTTTGTGAGTCATATGATGTATTTTGTTACCCCACTATGCATGGTATGGATGATGTAATGAGTCATGTATAAACATTTGGTATATCTCCACTTGGTTGTGTGGATGAGTCAAAAATGTTGTATTCCCACTTGATTGGGAGATTGATGTATGTATAGAGTCATGTTATGCTTTTGCAGACCTTGCATGTGCTCAGGGGGGGCATGGACATATTAGTACATCTTGGCATATACAAAGGGGGAGCTCAATCGGAAACTTCAGCATGTACTCAGGGGGATTATGGACAGCAAAATGTATATCAAAGAAGAGAATATCTTGGTCTGCCCTTTGCCCTTGATGTCAAAGGAGGAGAGTGACTTGGTTTAGTGGTTGCCATCAACTCCAAAGGGGGAGATTGTTGGCATTATGATACAGGTGCTGTCCTTGATGGCAACTCACTCAGAGGTATGATACAGGTTATGGCAACTTAATCAGATGACATATCTAGTGCAGTAGGTCCAAAGAAAGGTATATGCAGGTTAGACTTGATGAAAGTGCACATACACGCGGGTGAGCAGAGCAAAAGGCGCGTATACATACACACGCAAGTTCATAGAATTAAAGGCACATACATTTTGGAAAACTAAGTGTTGGTCCGTGGTATTTGGTCCGAAGTGTTGACCCCAGGTATTGGGTCCAAGGTATTGGTTCAACATGGTTTTGGGCCATGGTATTGAGAGAAGCCTAAACATATATAAGGATAAGATCATTAGGCCAAGGAGTGAAGTGAGAAGGTGATGAATATCTGATGAAGTGTGAGATCTAGTATGTTGGTTATGGGTTTGTGATGCTTAGCTTGATCTGAATCAAGGATGCACCTATGTAGATGATGATGGATGATGGATCAGGATATTAAGGCTTGGAATGTTTATGATTATATGGTTTTATTATCGATAGACTAGATCTGAATTATTGACGCATGTTTATTCTGTAAATGTTATGTTCTGATGTCTGAAATAGCTGCAAAGTTATAAGTAAGAATTTGCAGATCTGTACACGGGTTGTATTTGGTAAAAGCACGTATACACGCAGGTTGGGTTTGTTAGAGTAGCGTATATAGTATGAAGTATGATATTTGAAGTTGCAGTTGGATTTGGTTGTTTTTGCAGAGTTATGTTGTCTGTTCTGTCTTCTGGTGACTGTGTTGTTGACAGGGTTTCAGTATTGGGTGATTTAGAGATTGATGATGCAAGTATAGTTGATGATTGTATTGCAATGGTGATTGTTTTATGGATCAAGCATGAAAATGTATGAAACGTGGTCCCTAGATGATCATAGGCCGGTGCCTACGTACTGGTAAACATATTGGCCAGTACAAGAGCCAGGGGGTTGTAGCTCCCTTCCAGGAGCAGTTGGAAAATGAGTGAAGGTTGGAGCCTTCAGTAGGCCAGCGTCTATGTACTATTAAATGGATAAGCTAGTACAAGAGCTAAGAAGGTTGTAGCCTTCTGCAGGTAGAAGCCTGCGTACTGGTATAAGACTGCACCAGTACATTGTAAAAAGAAGTTTCTTATTAAAGGAAGATAGAGACGAATTGCAGCAGGTGGTTTTCACCCACATTGGGTTTCCACCTTATATCATGGTGTTCATGTGTGCTTCTTGTGTGTGATGATCTGTTCTATTTTACTGCACCTACTTACTGTTCATGTGGTTAATGAAGTTCTGATGCACTAACTAAAGATCAACATTTAATGGATTAACTGAATCATAAGTATTCTAGATATATGCTAGTTGCATTAGACACAGTTGCATATACACGCGGGTTCACTTCAATGAAGTAGCATATATATATCTAACTTTGGAGATGAAAAAGTTTTATTGATTTTATAATACTGATTCACCCGCCCCAGTATTATTTCCAACAATTGGTATCGGAGCAGGTCCTTTAGTAGAAGCTTGATCGCTTGAAGGAGATTCGTAGAACAATGGGAAAGAAAGCACGTCAAAATAAGAATACAGCTCAAAGGAACAATGACAGCCTGTTGGTAAGTGGAAGCAAGGATCCAAATTCTGAATCACCCCAGAGTGAAGCTAAACAAGCAAATGAAGTATGAGATAAAATCATAGATCAACAAGATCTACTTAGCAAAAAGGAATCCATTCATTCATTCAATGGGAATTTAACTTTTTAAGGAGATTCATCCCCAACCTCGCTAAGCATTTGAGAGAGATGACAGACATGATGAAAAAGGAAAATGAGGTAAGATGGTCTGAAAATTCTAAAAATTCTTTCAATACAGTCAAATTTTCATTATTCACTCCTCCTACTTTAATCAGTCCTGACTACACTTTGGATTTTATCATATTTTCATTCACCTCAGAACATACTTTAGAAACAGTCTTGATGTAAAAGAAGGATAAGAAAATGAACAACCCGTAGCATTCTTCAGTCAGGCAATAAGGGATGCAACACTAAAATAGAACATTATTGAGAAGCTGGCTTTGGCTTTGGTAAAAGCACTTAAAGACTTCCGAGTATATATTTTGCATTATCATACTATATCTTATGTTCCTACATCAGCAGTAAAGGAAGTCCTTACACAAACTAATCTAGAAGGTCAGAGAGGAAAATGGATAGTAGCAATGTTAGAATATGATTAGAAATAAAGCCAACAAATCTCATTAAGGGACAGGGTTTTGCCAAACTCATGGTTGAATCCAATTTTCATGCATTAGATATCAATCTGATCGCTACGCTTTTTGAAGAAAAAAAAGAAGATTCCCAGGTACAAGTCTCAGATATGTTCAGTTCATCTCCATGGTACTCTGACATAGATCCTCTGCCAGAAGTGCCCAAAGGTAAAAGTAGATCCTTACAACTAAAGGCTTCAAAATATTGTGTTCTTGACGGTGTTTTTTTTTTGAATGATTCGGGTGGTGTATTGTTGAAATGTCTTGTTGAAAATGAATCCAATGATGTGATGATTGATTTCCACAAAGGATATTTTGGTGGCCACCTCTTTTGGAAAACCAAAGTCAACAAAGTATTGAGGGATGAGTTTTATTGGCCTACTCTTTTTTTCCGATGTATACAAAACATTAATGAGCTACCATGAGTGCCATATTTTTCAAGGGAAAATAAATTTTTGTCATTGCCTTTCCAGCGAGTTTCGGTCTCAACTCCATTTCAGTAGTGGGGTTTTGATTTTGTTGGATAAATACATCCTTCATCGTCTGCATAGCACAAGTGGATCCTAACAACCAGGGACTACTTTACAAAATGGATTGAAGCAATTCCAACTAGGAAAGCTACTGATTTTGTTGTCATTCAGTTTACTGAAACTAATATCTTCTCTAGACTTGGTTTCCCACAAAAAATAATCACTGAAAATGTTGCTGCTTTCAATTCCAAGAAGATGGTGGATTTTTGCGAAAAATACCATATTACGTTGGGGCATTCTACCGCTTATTACCCACAAGGGAATGGGCAGGCTAAATCCTCTAACAAATCTCTTATCAACATCATTAATAACGTTCTGGAGGTCAATAAAAATAACTGGCACAAAAATCTCATTAACGCTTTATGGACGGATAGAGTTAGTACTAAAAAATCCGTAGGCATCTATCTTTTCAGTTGGTGTACGGGGTTGATATTTTTTTTCCTTCATCCCTTGTTGTTCCCATCATGAAACATCTACAGGAAGTGAGCAATGAACTGAATGATATGTAGTAGAGGATAAGTAAAATGATCCATTTACAAAAAATTAGGGAAGAAGTATTTCAGAATACTTCCAAACTTCAAGAAAGGATTAAAAAGATTTATGACCATCAGACCAAAGAAGACAACTTCAATATGGGTGATGTGGTTCTTCATTGGGATGCACAGAATGAAGAGAGGGGAAAACATGACAAATTTGAAAACCTATGGAAGGGCCCTACTTAATCTCACTCTTTAGGGGGAAGAATGCTTGTGTTGGAAGAGATGGATGGCCAAAGTTATTCAGGAGGAGAAATCAATGGTAGGCTTCTCAAGCACTACTACATCTGAAAAGTTTCTAGAAATTTTCATGATCATTGTATATACCAGTTTACATTTCATGTCAGAGTTTGCAATGGCTATCTTAGGAGTTTGAAGCCCAAGGAGAAGGCCATAAGACTTCTTGATCAAATGTTGTTTCAAAGTTTATTTCTTCATTGTTTATTGTTTGTAAAAGTCAGTCAGTCAATTTTCATATTCAAGTTAGGTTTTTCATTTTGACTCCATGCCCAATGAATAAGGCTACTAGGTCTATGGTGTTCTTGACACCTCCTATGGAGCTTCCATCCCCAGCTGGAGCCAATGTTAGTGTCAATCAGTTTTTCCTTCCACCAGTGATCAAATGTTCTCTTTCAAAATGTCCATTAGGGTTTAAGGTCAAGTTTTTGTCATTTCACTAGGTCTTCCATGCAAAAAATTTGGTCACTAGTTAGTGTGTCTAGGATTATTTCCACTCCTTCAAGATTTCCATGTCTGGTCACTACCATCACTCAGTTGGATGTGCTATCATTGAACATATCATCATCATCACTTCAGTCATGTCACCATGGTCTTCATTCTGCTTAGTACCTCCATTAGGTCATTAGGGTTTCATAATCACCAAACTCTCATTCCATGCATAAAATTCGGCAAAGGAGGAGTGGTAATAAGAAAGTTTCTTTAATAAATTTGATATCAAGTGTAATTTTATGTTTTCATATGTAATAACTACTTCAAAGTTCTAAGTTTCAAAGGTTGCAGTTCAGAGTTCCAAAAAGATTCAATGTCTCAATAAAGGCCATAAAGTTACCAAGTTTCAAATATCAGAGATCATAAAGTGTCAAGAGTCCCAATTTAAGTTTAAAAAGGTAAGAGGAGTTTCTTTATAACTCATTTGAACTTTCAAATTTCCAAGAATATCTCAGTTATTATCATGAAAGAGGAAAACCTAGTGTAATTTGAGGGTTTTTCTTTATTCTAAGTGAAATGTGAACCGTATGAACTAAATTGTGACCCTTTTGTGGAGGAGTGTGACCATTATGTTCAGTTTGTGACCTTTCTGAGTGGAGCATGACACTTCTGTCTAGAAGTGTGACTCTTTTAAGGGAACCAATCTAAGTGAGAGTGACACGCAGGGATTTCTTCTTGTTTTTAAGGATATTTTTGACTTCTTCAAACCTCCAAAGATCATTCAATGACTCTTAAATCCTATGCAAACAATAAGTCAGCATCTATACCATCCTTTGAAATATTTTTCTCAATGTAAATTGATTGTTTCTTAGGGTTCTCTCCACCAAATTATTGGTGAATAAACCTAGCTTCTACTGATTTACCATAGTCATATATCATCTAGAAAACCCTAAATTCAAAATCTCCTATCATTCCACCACTCATTTTCCATTGATTTCATCAAAATCTAGCCTCCCACTACAATTTCACCTTGAGAAAAACTTTCACTTCAGTTTTATCAACATCATCTAGCTAGTGTTTTACCATTCAACAAAATTAATGGAGAGTGAACAAGAGAGTGAAAATAAAGTGCAGAAGGGAGGACATCATTCAAGGTTTGAGCCATCTAACCTGAGAGAAATCAATGCTTCTCCATTTTCCCAGAAATGTTTCAAAAATTTTGGCTGTATGAAGGTTTGCGAGTAGGTTGCAGAGTTTGGTTCCCTTGACCCCTTGACAAGCATCTTTTCCCAAAATATCAACACAGATAAAACCATAATGGTAGGTATTGAGTTCAGTGTCTTAGCAGGTATTATTTATTCAGCCACAGGTATTCCAAATCATGGTGACACCTAGTTCAAAGGCATGGAATTGTCCCTTGATGATTATAAGATGTTCCTAAAACCTAATGTTAGAGAGACTTCTGAACATGTTTTTCCTTTTAGACACCTACTAAACAAGTATTCCCCTCTAATGAAACTTATCATGAAGTATTTTACATGTGAAGGTGGATTGCCTAGATTATATAGGTATCATGTTAGGTTACTTATGCATTTCACCTCTACAAGAACACTTAATTTGTGCAATTTTATGTCTAAGAGTGTGGTGAAGATGACTAAAAAAATTCATACCAGGGGAGAGCCTCATATCATAAATTTGTTTCACAATAGCCTAATCAAGATTGTGGTTATGCATCAGCTCTTAGTCAAGCAAATCACTTGGGAAACATTTTTGGATAAATTAAAGACTGCTCCTATCATTAGTCCCATTGTTTCTCCTAGCAAAAGAACATCATCAGTGCCTAGGTTCAGAAGGTCTGTGAAGCATGGTTCAACAAGAAAGAAGGAAAAGGTTTCAAAGGCACTTAGACCCAAGGTAACCAAGACATATCAAAGAGGGAACATGCTTGTGTTTCCTCCATAGATTGTGGAAGGGGCCAAGCCTTCTACATCATCACAACATGGATCACATTTGCAGGATGAGGAGGCTATCCATCATGATACACAAATAGTGGACTTGGAGTCCCAAGCTGATCATCAAAACCTAAAACTAGTTATCAGAGAAGGATTCTCAGATCATGGAGCTTTTGGAAAATGTGGCAAGAGACAAATTCATCATTTCCATTCTTGAGGAAGAAAATGAACAGTTGAAGGCAAAGCAACTAATTTTAGAAAAAGATTTGTTTATAAGTAATATGCAAGAGTCTAAAGGTAAAGGAATGAGAGGGAATGATGAGAAACATGAACACGAGAGATAGGTTGGGAGGAAGAGGCTTAGGACAAAGGGTCTCAAAGGAAAATTTTAGAAGGAAAAATACCAAAACCTACTGAATGAGGATTTGAGTCTTGAAGGCAAAATTGCTATGGAGATCAATGAAGATAGGGAATATTGGCTCAGAAAAGTAAATGACCATCTGGAGGAGCTTCCTGATAAATCTAATAGGGACAATCAGATGTTGAGGCACATGGACCATCGCTGTCAAACAAGGAATCCGATTGCACAAATTAGGATCAAGAAACTGAAAGAAAAACTAAAAGAGGTCCAAGACAAGTAAAGGGAATCAAGAAAAAGGGGTAAAAGAGTGAAATTAGTGACTAAAACATCCAACAATGTTTAGCCCATATTCCAAAATAGCCAAGGAACAAATTTTGAAAGTTTTGGAGAAATTTGGAATTTTTTGAAATTTTGCAAGAAAAGGCACACAAAAGCGCCGCCGTGGGGCATGACCCTTTTTCCCTGGACATCCAAATGAGTTTTTTTCTACATGAATTGTTGAATTATATGGGTCTGACCCAAGTTCAGAAGAGTTATTTATCCAAACAAATCCCGCAACTACTGGCCCTTTTAGCAATAGCTTACAGAGCGTGGATGGAGGTCTCACCTGAGGTAGCAGGGGAGGGTGCTAGAACCAGGTTTCTGCACCCTTGGGATGTCTTGATGTGGTCTGGAAGGTTCAAACACCATTCTGTGGCTTCATGCCACTCTGCCTTGTGTAGATCTAGATCCAGGAAAATCCTTACTACTTATTAATATGCTTTTTGTAGATTATATCTTCTTTTTAGGGTTTTTAAGCAAACATTTAACAAAAATAACTAGTTCGTGCACCCAGAAAAGATACAGATTTACTTAAAACTCATAACATAAGCATGTGTGCATAGATCAAATAGTTATATCAACCATGAATTAGCCATATCCGCAAGAATTCAGATTTAACACAGAATTTTACAATCAACTTATCTTTATTCACTTCCTTCACCAATACATCCAGATCCGCCTTGCACCCTCAGCTGCAGACTCTACTAGGCCACTGCACACATAGATGCAGAGCCTATATCTATCTACCAACACTCTTGACTTGGACTTACATACGCTTCAAGTCTTCCTTCTTCAAAAACCCATTACATTTCAGATCTAAAAGTATATCCCAAAAAATTGAGTTCTATCCTTAGAGCCTCACTTTATTTATACATTCCCATGGTCCACGGACCATGGGCAAGCCGACTTACTTCCTATTATGTTACATTATTTTTGGGTGGACAACCCTTTGACTAGACTCATTTACAATTCGCACTCTGTGCACTTTGCGGAGTCCTT
The DNA here is from genome assembly GCA_031772625.1 of Pinus tabuliformis. Taxonomy (NCBI): domain Eukaryota; kingdom Viridiplantae; phylum Streptophyta; class Pinopsida; order Pinales; family Pinaceae; genus Pinus; species Pinus tabuliformis. Next base: position 655,177,199 of record CM062817.1, read on the forward strand.
ACCATACCTTTCCCAAGTGGGCTTTGAGCCCCAACACTATTACGCGGGCCCTTTGCTACCCAACAACCCCCGAACACAATCAGTGTGACTCGTATTGAGTCACTCGGCTGGTGCGGTAATCTTCGCACGGAGGTCTTTCAACAATTTCTACACATCGCTTGTGCTTGCAACACACTTGGCCACTAGCTTCTGTACCTGTTCTACGCGAACCGCTGATGCATCTGTATCACTTGGAGTTACCTGGCCAAGATGACATGCTACCTGCATGTGTGCTATCTTTCCTTATATGGCTGTGGAGAGTGTTATCACTCAGGTTGTCCTTAAGCTCTGGAAAAGGATACGGCCGAGGTAACCACATACCAACTTTGGACTGCAGGTTCTAGCCAACCTGCAATCAGAGAGGGCTCTCTCTTTTAGTTTTAGCTTTTTTTGGAAAGGATTTTAGGCTAGGTCTCGAGTTCAGAGGGTTTTTGTTTTGTTTTTGGTGGGAAAATTGATGTTTTCATACAGAGAGACAAGGCATAGTTTGGAAGTTTCAAACCTTTGGGCATGGAGTCGAGGAGGAGAACTGCTGGTGCATTTCTTCAGTCACAAGAGAGGGGAAGTGGAGCAAGATAGCTGAGCATAAAACAATATTTTAGGTAAAAATGATGGGAAGAATGCTAAGTAATGAGAGGCAGTTAAGAATCTCTCAATCTGCTTAATAGAGGAGGTAAAAGAGCGCTACCTAGGGGCAGTAAAGAATCCCTAGATAATTGGCAAACACAGGTGAATTGGGGTAAACATGAGCCAGGAGGAATTCATATTCATAACCAATTAAATCAGAGGAAAACATAAAGAAATAGTAGAAATTGAGCATAGAGAGTATTTAAACTAATTCTAGGCTATTCTTTCTTTCTGCTATTTAGATAGTGGTAAACAATAAACAGAGGTAAGATGCACTTATTGTTTCAGGCTGCAACACAAGAATTCCATCTTCACATCTCCAAAAACATTCATTTACAACAGACAGTTTTCTCTCCAAGCTTTCAGTAGTCTTTGATTATAGAAAAAACTCAGGTATACAATGCGAGTCTCTCGTGAAAATTCTCAATCAACCAACCCCTGAAACAATGTAGAGGGCGGTATATATAGGGAAAAACTATCTACAGAGTTCCTTTATTACATCTTGACCTAATCAGGTCTGAAAGAAAGATGATTACTTAACCTAACCCTATCAAAAATAAATGCAAAAATATCTCGGGCTGCGCTCAGGGCCGCCGTATCAAAACTGAGTAAATGATGTTGTCCTTGGTGGCTTGCTGCAGTGTTTTCTGAAATAAATGTGTATGGGTTTCTGCATCTCTGCTGTCTGTCTGCATTTAAAGCTTTAACTGTGATGTGAGGGAAAGGATGGGCTTACGCTTCTTGATTTGACTTTCTGGGGGGGCTCATCAATGTTCAGGTGCTTCGAGCCCCTAATAAATCTTGACTGATACTCTTTAGCTCTTCTTCTTCCTCTGATACTCTTTGGCAATAAATTGATGTTGTTATGACGTGCTATGTGTTAAATCATCATTTATTGGCCGTTGTTCGGCCTCTGTTTTATTTAAAACTGTTTCCTGGTCCTTCCAGCAAGCTTCGCGAAGAGAAATGGTTGATTCGACGTCTTTCGGGCTTGCTGGGGGCTGCAGAATAAAAAGATTCCCTAAAGATTCCCCACTCAAGCCCAAAAAATTTAGCGACACAAATCGCTCATGAAAAACTACCTCAGAATCTGATTTTGGGGCTCCAAAGTGCGATTTTTTGCCCTTCGCGCCAAAAAGTGCTGATGACGTCAGCATGACGTGATGTTGTACGGTGGGTGATGTCAGTGATGACGTCATCATGATGACATGGCGAGATGATGTCGTCATGTACGGATGGTTATGTGGCATGACACGTGGCAAGGGGCCATGCAGGCAGATGACTCGACATGTGACTGGTAGAGGGGGGTGACGTAAGCGGTGACTGTGCAGGGGGGTGACGTAAGCGGTGATATCACCGGGCAGGAGGCGGTAAATGGTTTTGTGGCGCACCACCCTTGGGGGGGGAGTGGTTTTTCAGAGGGGGCTCCGCCATAGCCCAGCGCTTGACGCGTGGCGGGAGGTACGGTGGTAATACCGCCCATCTCCAGGATGCCAAAGCTCGGGCGTTTTGGAGATGGGACGGCCCGCCAACCGTCGATCTGGGCGCAGGACGATCGGACGGCTAGCGGTGAATGTGAAGCAGCGGGAAGTTAGGGCGGGGAATATTCCAAATTTAATATGCACGCGGTGGGTTTAAAACTTAGTTTTATGTGGGTTATGGGTGTTATATGGGTTTAATACGCGGGGGTCCACGTATTTGTGCACAAAACTTTGGTTTAGGGGCGGAAAAAGGGGGGTTTTGAGGGTTTAGGGCTGAGGGAGAGGTTATTAATCTGGCCAGGTGTTAGATTAATCCCTACTTTGACATGGATGGGCTAAAAATAGCCCCGGATAGACTGTTCTTTCCCTGACTTATAAAAATATGGCTATATTGCCAAGGAGGGGATATTTACATAGGGGGATTTTATATACAAAGTTTTAATAGGGGAAAAGGGGAAAACTGATAGGGAGCTATACAGTATTGTTAGTAGTTAATATGAAGGTGATAAGAAGGCGCTAAGGTCAGGGACCTTAGGCTAATTTTGGGGAAGAGAACTTGTAAAGAACTGAGATCCTTGAGTGAAGCAGATCTTCACCAAGGCAACTGATATGGATGATGATGAAACTGAGAGGAGTCAAGCAGATCTTGACCTCTTTGGGAAGTTAGTAAGGGACTTGGGAAATTTAGTAGAAGGGGGGAGTTAGTTATGTCCAGCTTTGAGCTCCTTTGCATGAAAACTGCTTGCATTGTGATCTAAAAAGATAAAACACTTTGTACCACAAAATTGATCACAAATTATCATTCTGCAACCACACAACTACCTACCCAGCCTACTTACCTAACATTTTTTCTTCTTTTTGGTTTGGGTGCACTTAGACTTGCAGACCCATATTTACATTTTTTTCTTTTGAATTTTTCCTATCTAAATCTACACTTATTTCTGCTAGGGCCCAGATTAAATAGTTGAGTCCCTTTGATTCTCTACCTATCTACAGATCTGCCAAGATTAAACTGTTTGGACAGATATCATTCTCTATATTCTAAAACAGGAAATTGAAACCTAGGGAGACCAAGATTAAACTGTTTGGACCTCCCTTAAATGAAAACTCTTCAAAACTGGAACAACTCATCAAAAATTGGAATCAGCAGTGGCATTTGGACTAGCACACTTCATGGCTTTCTTCTTTGGTCTCTTCTGGAAATATGGAACACTGCAGCTTGCAAAGTATGACATATTTGGTATGTAAAAATGTCGATCATGAAAAATGATACCCTATTGCAACAGGAGGCTAACAGTGGCTCCACTTGGGGAAAAGCGAAGAATAGGAGGTCAGATTGCCTTGATCTTCTGTGGTTGTTGTAGATTGGAAACATTTGTTCTGGCTGCTAAAAGTATAATCTTTGGAACTATAAACAACCTCCTCCTCAACTGAATTACTGTGAACTGTACAACATCGCCTGCTTTCTTCTGCATGCTTGATAATTATGTACAACATTGTTTGAGCATTACGCCTCTGAAAGTCATGGGCCAAAACTAATGTGTCTTCTTTGACTCTGGTTCTGAACAGTTACTGACTAATTTCTTCTTTCTTGTCAACACTCTTTTGGCTGAAGATTACACTCTGCAACAGCTTGCCTTTACCATGATATATTGTGATGTGTCTGTGTTGTTCTCTGATGTTGTGCTGAAATTAGTGCATAGACAGGGCCTTTAAAACTGGAATACTTGCATCAGCTGGATCTTCACAGATTTACTGATGTTTCTTAAACAATCGACTTGCTTATAAAATGAAAACAAAGTGCTGATATATACAAATAAGATTGTACAAAAATATATACAAAACTGCAATGTGTCCCTTTAAAAGGGGTCGTGGTAATGCTTCAGCATACGGCCATTGACAGGGCCTTCTTCAGCAGAATAATCCCCTACAGATATGAGAAAATAAGTGTTATTTCCCTGAACAGCAGAAATAACCAATGGACCTCTCCATAGAAAATCAAACTTGGCATGTTTTCCCTTGTCTTCCCTTCTTGAGTCCCATCTTAGAACTTTGTCACCAACATTGAAATCTTCAACCTTAGCTCTCTTATCAAACATCTTTTTGAGCTTTTCTTGCACAATTTGAGCTCTGTCATAAACTTGTTCTCTGGTTTGCTGCAGATGGATGGTCTGGTTGATTCTTCTTTGAACGTCATTCGGTTCAGCCTGAATCTCTTGTAACAACTTGATAGTAGGAATGCCCAGGGATGAAGGAAATCTGGCCTCCATGCCATATAATAGCTCATAAGGGCTCATCCCAATTGATCTATTGCTTGAAAGTCTGTCTGCCCATAGGGCATTTACCAGCTTTTTGTGCCAGTTCTTCTTGTTTTCTTCCAGCACTTTCTTTATGATGTTGATGAGGCTTTTGTTAGATGACTCGGCCAAGCCATTGCCTTGAGGGTAATAGGTTGTGGAGTGGCCCAAGGTAATATGAAATTTGTGGCAAAAATTGATCATCTTTTTGGACTTAAAGGTAGTGGCATTGTCAGTGATGATTTTCTCAGGGCAGCCAAATCTAGAAAGGATATTGCACTCAAGGAATTGGATAATGATGGTGTCATTGGCTTGTCTACAGGGAATGGCTTCAACCCACTTGGTGAAATAGTCAGTGGTTGTTAGGATCCATTTGTGCTGGCCTGAGGAAGAGGGATGGATTTCTCCAATGAAGTCAAGACCCCATTGTTGAAAAGGATTTTCTGTGGAGATGGGTTTAAGGGGCAGGGGCAATAACTTTCTCTTTCCTTCAAAAATTCGGCATTTGTGACATGACATGGCAAACTTCTTTATGTCTGCAAAAAGAGAGGGCCAATAAAAACCAGCCCTTAGAATTTTATCAGCAGTGGACTTCCAATATAGATGTCCTCCACAGTCACCTGCATGGAATTCTTTCATGACATTGTTAGTTTCATTCATGGTTAAACAATTAAGCAATATACCTTCATGATTTCTCCAAAATAATGCACCATCTATAACACAAAACTTTAAAGCCTTCATTTTCAAAAATCTTTTCTTGGTTCTGGAAAATCTCGAAGGAGCACACAGGTTTAACAATACAAAGCATATATCAGCGTACCATGGGGATTGTAAAAAGATTTCACTGATCTGTGGAGTCGCCAGCTCCGGTTCATTGTCCAGCGGGTTAATTTCTAAGGCTTGAAAATTTGTCTCAGACATCATTTTAGCTAAACCTTGTCCCTTTATCATCTTGGTTGGTTTTATTTCTATGTCATATTCAAGGATGTTCGCAATCCACTTGCCTCTTTTGCCTTCTAATCCCTCTTGGGTCAATATGTCTTTTACAACAGCATGTGGGACATAGGCAATCACGTGTGAATATAATATGTACACTCTGAAATCCTTGATGGCCTTAACAAGTGCATAGGCCTGCTTTTCCATTATTGGGTACTTCAAAGGGGCATCTCTTAAGGCTCGGCTGAAAAAAGCAATTGGTTTTTCAGCTCCCTGTTCATCCTTTTGCAAAAGGACAGTGGCTATGGTGTGATCAGATGCAAACAAAAATATGATAAAATCTTTATCAAACTGTGGGCTAGTTAGGATAGGGGTTTGTGTTATTTGATACTTTCAAATGCTTGCTTGGTTTCAAGAGACCAATTTACCTTGGAATCCTTCTTTAACATGTTGCTTAACAATCTTATCAGCTCAGCTAGATTTGGAATAAATCTTCTTAAGAAGTTGATCTTCCCAAGGAATGCTTGTAGCTCTTTAATGTTTCTTGGAAATGAGATTTGGAGGATGGCTTGTATTCTTTCAGGATCAATTCTGATCCCATCCTTTGATATGATGTGGCCAACTAATTTTCCTTCTTCAAGGCCAAACAAAGACTTATTGGGGTTCAAGGAAATGCCATATTTCCTACATGTCATGAAAATTTGCCTAAGATGCTTGAGGTGTTCTTCATCAGATTTTGAAAATGGGGTTAAGTCATCAAGGTAGACAACTAGGAAGTCATGTATTTCTTTGGCAAAAGCAATATCCATTGCTCGTTGAAAAGTAGCACCAACGTTTTTAAGACTGAATGGCATCTTTACATACTTGAATGTTCCCGAGGGTGTAGTAAAAGCAGTTTTGTCTTGGTCATCCGAGTGAACAAGTATTTGGTTGAAACCTGAAAAACCATCTAGCAAAGAGATCCTAGATGATCCCACTACTCTTTGCAAGATGTGGTCCATTTTAGGCAAAGGGTAATGGTCTTTTAGGGAGACTTGGTTTAAATTTCTGAGGTCTACACAAAGTCTGATTTCACCTGTCTTTTTTCTCGTAGGAACAAGATTGGACACCCATTCAGAAAATCTGATGGGTGCTATGATGCCTGCTTCAAACATCCTCTTTACTTCCTTCTCAATCGGGGGAAGAAGCATAGGGTTAATTCTCCTAAGTTTCTGCTTGAAGGGTTTCTGGTTCGGTTTTAAAGGAATGGTGTGTTGGATCACCGAGGTATCATAGGATTTCAGATCCTCATAGCTCCAAGCAAATACATCTTGGAATTCTTTGAATAAGTCAATGTACTTGGGCTTTTGATCAGGTGGTAAATTTTTGGACAGTTTGATCATTTTTGGCTTTTCTACTGTCCCAATGTTATGTTCCTCTATTTCAGTGTTTATGGGCTGCAATTTTGGCTTTCTTGGCATGTCATTAGCATCAAACATATCTTCTAATGGGGTTAGGCCAGCAGGCAGAAAGTTATCCTTTAAGTCAATGATGTCTGCCTCTGTTTTGGCTATATCTTCCAAGTGTATTTGTTTAAGCTATTGTATGTTTTCTTTGTCAAAAATAGTTGGTTTTAGGATTTTCTTGGCTGTTGCAGCTGTTACATCTTGCTGAGTTTCATTTGTTTGGTGTTCTATATCTGTCATAGCATCCATGTCGATGTTAATATTCGAAAACTCATGCTCAAGGGTGAGGAAATTGTTAATCTGGGCATCATTTTCGAATACTTGCCAGTATTTAACGTTATTTGGGAATGCGGGCCTATGTTTTATTTCAGTTGTAAAGTGATGGTTTGGGTCAAAAGGAAGCTTGCATGTACTAGCAAAAGTAGCTAGGCTGTGTGCATGAATGTTGTGATTTCTTGAAATCTTGTCAAGCTTGAATTCAGTGAATGCCTGGAGCATATTAGTAGCAACGGTCCTATAGGCTCTCATTATGTTGTCATTGGTTACAAAATTGCCTTTCATCTGTTGTATGATTAAATCAGAGTCTCCCAAAATAGAGACTTTTGCAGCTCCTAGAGCTTTGAGGAGTTTGAGGCCTAAAAGAAGAGCCTCATACTCTGCCATGTTATTTGTGCATTTAAAATTTAGTCTGTAGGCATGTCCTTCTGCATGGTTGTTATGTGTGTTGTGAATCCAGACACCTGCCCCTGCTCCTAACTTGTTGACAGAGCCATCAAACTCTAAATACCATGTGATTTCTCGCTTATGGTCAGTATCAAGAGATTGAGCTGTTTTAGGATTGGGCAGATTTAAAATTTCTGTTTGGGGAACTTCTTTTGGTAGGCTGGTTGCATCAATTGTTGTGACAGTTTCGTGGGTATTTGCAACCGACTCTTCGTTGATGTGTGCTTGTTGCTCTAGAGTGAAGGGCTCATTATCAATTGAAACATTTGTATCATCATTAAACAAAATAAAAGAATCCATATCAGAGTGGATTGAGTAAATGGGAAAATTTTCAGGCTTGCTCTCACTACTTACCACATATTTCATGAGCATTTCTCTATACAGTCTCTTTGGTTGCCCAAAGACTGAAATGGTGGCATAGGAAAGGTCTAATTGAAGGGATCCTTGGAGCTTTGCTCCCCATGATCTTGACAGGAGCATACCGTACTTTGGTGGAATGTTAGCAACCACTACATCCATGAGGATGGTCTTGTTGGGATATTGGACTAAGGAGACACACAAGTCTTTGATGAGGCCTAAACATTTCACTTGACTTGAGTCAAATGAGTACAGATATTTGTAAGGTCTTGTAACATCAAGATTCAGTTTTTCCATTACTGCTTTGGGCATAAGATTGTGCGATGCCCCTGAGTCAAACATAGCATTGTGCAAAACTTTGTCATGTATATGCAAACTAACATAAAAGGGTGGGACAGGTCCATGTGTTGATTTTCTGTTAACTTTTGGGCCAAATAGCAGCTCTGGGGTGTCATCTAAAACATTTACATCATCTTTGACCTCTGGCATTTGAAGTGATTTTTTAATTTGCTGCCGATATACATCGTGTTTGGCCAATTCTGAGAGGGGAATGGATATTTTTAACTTAGCTATTTCTGTCTCTAAGCTAAATGGCTTTTCCAGTGGAGTCTTGGTGTTGATAATAGCAATTTTTTCTGTTTGAGTTGAATTGTCTGCGTTTTGCTCTTGTTTATTAGCGTTATGGGAAGTTTTTGCTTGCAGTTTTTCTACTTTAGGAAAGTTTTTTGGAACCCTGTTCGAGCTTTCTTTTGAGGAAGAAGGTGGCAAAGGCTGATCTTTGGAAGGCTGTATTTCTGTTATGTCTTCTACAGTGACTTGATGAGGGTTTGGAATAGGTATATCAGTTGGTTCTGTTATGACAACCTTGCCTTTAGTCTTGTTGGGTTGTTTGCCTTCCTTTGTTTTACTAGGTTCGGGAATGTCAATGGTCCTAGTTCTCAGCTTATATTGTTTGTGTACTTCATACACAGCGGTATCATAACCTTGTTTAAAATCAAAAGACTTGCCAGACTTAGTCTGAAACTGATTGTAATCGGGTTCATTTTGGTCTTCTTGGAACAGGACAGTTTGGTGCTCACCCTTTAGATCCATTAAGTTCATGTGAGTGTCCTCTATGGGTTCACTAGATGTAGATCCTTCAACATAATTATCTTGGAAAGGGGGTCTTATATCATGGTCTTGGTTAGGCCTACCAGCATTTGTGTTCTGTGTTTTTCTAAAATTTGGGTTCCTTATGGTATTAGACTATTGTCCTTCCCATGATGCTTTTCTCTCAACATTTTCTACTCTTTCTCCCAGCCTTTGTAGGCCACTGATGATAGCATCAAGCTTCTGATCAAAAGCTGAGGGTTCTTCCTTAAAGGTGGTTCTTCTTTCCATTCTAGCTCGGTTTCTTTTGGCAATTAAATTGGCTTCTACGCTGACGGCAACATTTTGCATGTCTGCAAGGGTTTGAGGAGCTCTTTCTTTTAACTGGTATGCCATATCCGGGTTGAATCCATCGGGAAATTTGTACAAGGCTAGATCAGGTGGAGGCCTTAAGTTCTGTGGTATTGCGTTATATACATTATTGAATCTTGCACAGTACTCCAAAACAGTCTCTTGAGGACCTCGTTTGATCGTATCATATTCAGCTAGTATGTGCAAGGGGTCTTTCTTTTTCTCCCATCTGTTGGTAAAGGATTGGTAAAGCTCATCTGGGGTGGTTATAGAATTTGCAGCAAGTGATCTGAACCAAGTTCTTACATCACCTGTCAAACTCTGAACAAAAATTCTCATCCTTACACTATCATTGTCTATCTCATAGTTTTCGAAATAGTCTTGCATCTTTTTGGTGTGCTGAAGGGCTGTGAAAGGACCGGTGGAATCAAAATATGTGATTTTTGATTGGTACTCTTGAGGTAAAGCCCCAGCATTAGTAGGTAATTGCAGGGGTGCGTATCTATTAGCCATATTGGCAGGTATAAGTGGAACAATGGGGATAAGTGGAACAACTGGAGTAACGGGGATCACAGGAGTAACTAGAACGCTTGAAACAACAGTGGTGTCAGTATGTGCAGTGAATGAAGGTGTGGAAGGAGTACTATGGGATGTAGATGATGAACTGATGGAAATAGGGGTTGAACGGAACAAAACCTTGACAGGAGTCGAAACACAGCTAGGGTAAGTTGTTTCAGGGCTAAAATCAGCAAAATATTCCTGTCTTTCTTGCTTCCTAATGATTTTTGACATTATATTAGGGTTTTCAAAAACAGCTGAAGGGTTGGGATCTGGATTTGACCTTGTATATCGTGGATTTTTCTTGGGAGCCAGCTTCTGAATTGTTTTTTGGGTAATTTTCCAGGGAATGTTTTTGTAATCAACAAGGGACTAATTAAAATAAGAGACAACTCGTTTATAACTTAAAACTAGCATGAAGATTAACTGAAGCAGCATTTATTTACTCCTGTTAATGCAAAGAAAAAACAGTCTCAAAGGCTTCCTGGCTGACATTCAGGCTTCATCTGTAGTTTTAAGAGATAAACAGCAGTTGGAAAGTTTGATTTATGGTCTCGGCATAGCTTTCTTACCTTCTTCGCGAAACTATCTGAGGAAGTTCCCCAGTGGAGTCGCCATTATGTTATCACTCAGGTTGTCCTTAAGCTCTGGAAAAGGATACGACCGAGGTAACCACAGATCAACTTTGGATTGCAGGTTCTAGCCAACCTGCAATCAGAGAGGGCTCTCTCTTTTAGTTTTAGCTTTGTTTTGAAAGGATTTTAGGCTACGTCTCGAGTTCAGAGGGTTTTTGTTTTGTTTTTGGTGGGAAAATTGATGTTTTCAGACAGAGAGGCAAGGCATAGTTTGGAAGTTTCAAACCATTGGGTGTGGAGTCGATGTTGAGCCTCAAACCTGCACTTCTTTACACATCCTCTCAGCCTCCTTTTCCTATTCATTTCCTTCTTTTGCCACTCATTCCCTCCATCAAATTTCTCAAATCATTGTATTTTAGGACTTTTTACATGGTTTGCTAATTATTCTAATGATTGTTGTTGGTTTAGAATTTTGGTTCAAAGTGCTGTGTTTCCGCAGCTCACACAGGGTTTCCGCAGCTGATCTCGGTTTCCGCAGCCAACCCCGGATTCCGCAGCTGTTTTATTAAATGATATGTTCCAGGTGTCCTCCGGGAAGAAGAGCCACATGGGCAAGTTCGTGGAACCGAGGACATGGTGTGTGTCCTTCCAGCTCACCCAAACCGGTCATAAAAACTCGTGGTCGATGAGGAGGCAAATACGGTCAACAGAAGTCATTGGTGGTGGCACGGCTCTGCGTGTTCTATTTTGGAGCACGTGAAGAATAGGTGGCATCTTCCTCAGCCACGAAGACAGTGGGAAACATGAATCCAACAGTAGATTGAATGCCCACAATGACCGTTTCCTAAATCCGAGGACGCAACAAGATTACGTGTTTTTACATAGCTGCTTGAATAGCTTAGTTTTCGTTAAGTTAGTTTGCTTTCCTCTGTTATAAATAAAGCGTCTTTGAATGCTGGATAGTTAGTCGTTGTTGTAATCATTTTGTTTGAACTCCCCACTGTACTTGACATTTTGATGTTTAATACATGAGAAGACTGTTTTACATCTAAGCGTATATTTTCTCATTGAATCGGCTGAAGTAGGCAGAGGGCCCCTGTTTGCTGAAGTCCTGTACAGTAACTTTTAATTTCCAGCATTTCTTTTTCTTGTTTCATGTATAATAGCTGTACAGATGTCTTTTAAATTTGCTGCATTTTTATTTCTTTTCAACATGTATAATAGCTGTACATAAACTTTGATTTCTGCTGATTTACATTTCTGCACTTTTATGTTCATGACTGATCAGTGTGTTATGCAGGTTTCTTAGGCGTGCCCGAGACAGTTTTCTTTCTTTTCTTTTCATAACTAGTGGCATGTGTGATCATCTTGTCTAGGCTGCTGACCTTTATTTTTCTGCAGTTTGATTTTCATTAGTATCATTTCTTTAACTTGCATATTTACTTTCTGCTCAGTAGTTTTCAAGTTGTTCATTTATTGATGGTTCTTTTTCTATAATCAACTAACTTTATTGGAGCCAAAATATCACTTAGTGCAGCTTGGTTTATTTTGCTTTAAGACTCACATTACTGACCTGTTCATAATTGTTCTCACATGATTAAGAAAAGGTTAAAATAGTGTGATTTGTCTCACTTAAATTTCATATTGATTAGATTTAGATGAAGAGTTAAAATAGTGTAAAGTAGTGTAAAGTAGTTGTTCTTGCTTTTAATTGGGTTAATATAGATTTCATTTTCATTTTCCTCAGCAGCAGAGATACTGGGCCAATGCCATTAGTCCTTTATTTGATTTTAAGATTTGATTTTATTGCAGTTGTTGTTCAAGTTTTCTTGTAGAATACTTTTTAAGTTTTGAGAAATCATTTAGAGCTCACCACAATCACCCACATTTCACTTGCTTTATTTCATTCCCATCACATCACAGTAGGAAAGATACATTTGAAAACAAACTTAAAAAAACTAAAAACGACAAAAGATTAAGAAAACAGTTACCTAAGTACATATAGTACACCTCACTTCATCAGCTTACGAGCCCCGGGTTGACATTTAAAAGTTGCAATTTAGACATCACTAAATTGACCAAACAGTCGAGGAGGAGAACTGTTGGTGCATTTCTTCAGTCACAAGAGAGGGGAAGTGGAGCAAGATAGCTGAGCATAAAACAATATTTCAGGTAAAAATGATGGGAAGAATGCTAAGTAATGAGAGGCAGTTAAGAATCTCTCAATCAGCTTAACAGAGGAGGTAACAGAGTGCTACCTAGGGGCAGTAAAGAATCCCTAGATAATTGGCAAACACAGGTGAATTGGGGTAAACATGAGCCAGGAGGAATTCATATTCATAACCAATTCAATCAGAGGAAAACATAAAGAAATAGCAGAAATTGAGCATAGAGAGTATTTAAACTAATTCTAGGCTATTCTTTCTTTCTGCTATTTAGATAGCGGTAAACAATAAACAGAGGTAAGATGCACTTATTGTTTCAGACTGCAGCACAAGAATTCCATCTTCACATCTCCAAAAACATTCATTTACAACAGACAATTTTCTCTCCAAGATTTCAGTAGTCTTTGATTATAGAAAAAACTCAGGTATACAATGCGAGTCTCTAGTGAAAATTCTCAATCAACCAACCCTTGAAACAATGTAGAGGGCGGTATATATAGGGAAAAACTATCTACAGAGTTCCTTTATTACATCTTGACCTAATCAGGTCTGAAAGAAAGATGATTACTTAACCTAACCCTATCAGAAATAAATGCAAAAATATCTCGGGGTGCGCTCAGGGCCGCCGTATCAAAACTGAGTAAATGATGTTGTCCTTGGTGGCTTGCTGCAGTGTTTTCTGAAATAAATGTGTATGGGTTTCTGCATCTCTGCTGTCTGTCTGCATTTAAAGCTTTAACTGTGATTTGAGGGCAAGGATGGGCTTACGCTTCTTGATTTGACTTTCTGGGGGGGCTCATCAATGTTCAGGTGCTTCGAGCCCCTAATAAATCTTGACTGATACTCTTTGGCTCTTCTTCTTCCTCTGATACTCTTTGGCAATAAATTGATGTTGTTCTGACGTGCTGTGTGTTAAATCATCATTTATTGGCTGTTGTTCGGCCTCTGTTTTATTTAAAACTGTTTCCTGGTCCTTCCGGCAAGCTTCGCGAAGAAAAATGGTTGATTCGGCGCCTTTCGGGCTTGCTGGGGACTGCAGAATAAAAAGATTCCCTAAAGATTCCCCATTCAGGCCCAAAAAATCTAGCGATGAGCGATTTGTGTTGTGCTAGGCACAAATCGCTCATCAAAAATTGCCTCAGAATCTGATTCCGGGGCTCTGAAGTGTGATTTTTTGCCCTTTGCGCCAAAAAGTGCTGATGACGTCAGCATGACATGACATTGTACGATGGGTGACGTCAGCATGATGACGTGGTGGGATGACGTCAACATGATGTCATCATGTACCGACGGAGACGTGGCATGACACATGGCAAGGGGCCACACAGGCAGATGAATCGACATGTGACTAACAGAGGGGGGTGACGTAAGCGGTGACTGTGCAGAGGGGTGATGTAAGCGGCAACGTCACCGGGCAGGAGGCGGTAAGTGGTTTTGTGGCGCACCACCCTTGGGGGGGAGCGGTTTTGTCAGAGGGGGCTCCGCCACAGCCCAGCGCTTGACGCGTGGTGGGAGGTACGGTGGTAATACCGCCCATCTCCCGGACGCTAAAGCTCGGGCGTTTTGGAGATGGGACGGCCCACCAACCGTCGATCTGGGCGTAGGACGATCGGACGGCTGGCGGTGAATGTGAAGCGACGGGAAGTTAGGGCGGGGAATATTCATGGAATATTCCGAATTTAATATACGCGCGGTGGGTTTAAAACTTAGTTTTATGTGGCTTATGGGTGTTATATGGGTTTAATACGCGGGGGTCCACGTATTTGTGCACAAAACTTTGGTTTAGGGGTGGAAAAAGGGGGCTTTTGAGGGTTTAGGGCTGAGGGAGAGGTTATTAATCTGGCCAGGTGTCAGATTAATCCCTACTTTGACATGGATGGGCTAAAAATAGCCCCGGATGGACTGTTCTTTCCCTGACTTATAAAAATATGGCTATATTGCCAAGGAGGGGATATTTACACAGGGGGATTTTATATACAAAGTTTTAATAGGGGAAAAGGGGAAAACTGATAGGGAGCTATACAATATTGTTAGTAGTTAATATGAAGGTGATAAGCAGGCGCTAAGGTCAGGGACCTTAGGCTAATTTTGGGGAAGAGAACTTGTAAAGAACTGAGATCCTTGAGTGAAGCAGATCTTCACCAAGGCAACTGATATGGATGATGATGAAACTGAGAGGATTCAAGCAAATCTTGACCTCTTTGGGAAGTTATTAAGGGACTTGGGGAATTTAGAAGAAGGGGGGAGTTAGTTATGTCTAGCTTTGAGCTCCTTTGCATGAAAATTGCCTGCACTGTGATCTAAAAAGATAAAACACTTTGTACTACAAAATTGATCACAAATTATCATTCTGCAACCACACAACTACCTACCCAGCCTACTTACCTAACATTTTTTCTTCTTTTTGGTTTGGGTGCACTTAGACTTGCAGACCCAAATTTACAATTTTTTCTTTTGAATTTTTCCTATCTAAATCTACACTTATTTCTGCCAGGGCCCAAATTAAACAGTTGAGTCCCTTTGATTCTCTACCTATCTACAGATCTGCCAATATTAAACTGTTTGGACAGATATCATTCTCTATATTCTAAAACAGGAAATCGAAACCTAGGGAGACCAAGATTAAACTGTTTGGACCTCCCTTAAATGAAAACTCTTCAAAACTGGAACAACTCATCAAAAATTGGAATCAGCAGTGGCATTTGGACTAGCACACTTCATGGCTTTCTTCTTTGGTCTCTTCTGGAAATATGGAACACTGCAGCTTGCAAAGTATGCCATATTTGGTATGTAAAAATTTCGATCATGAAAAATGATACCCTGTTGCAACAGGAGGCTAACAGAGACTGTGAATGCTTCATCAATCCAAGGCTGGATGCGTTCCTTAAGCACTGCCTCCTTTTGCCGTGGGTGTCAACTTGTGTCTTGAGAGCCTGGGCCTCCTTCATTTCAGCCAACCACTACGTGATAGCGACCGTCTGCATAGTCCCTTGGACTGTGTCATAAGCCTGCTGAAACTCCCGCACCTCGGTTTCTACCTGTTGTATGGTTGGGTCTTCCTAGAGGGCAGTGAGCATAAGGAGGGATTGATCTAATTGTGCCGAGCAATCTCGTACAATGCACTTTATCATTTCTAATCCTGCTTGACTTTCACTGCAATGCTGATCCTAGTTTTCCGGCGGTGTGGCCAGATCCACCTTCAGTCTTAGCTCTGCAATTTGTAGATTTAATTCCCATTGAGCCTTCACGACCTCCTCCTGGGCCATACGAATCATGTGGCCATGTAATGAATCTTTTCAATGGTTGGAAGTTCGGGTGGGATAGCTAACTCCAAGACCTTGCTGCAAGCAGCCATCACAGTCTGTTCCACTTCCTCGGTGTGTGAGATCAAATCATCTATGTGGAGACTGACCTGCTCTAGATTTTCCTTGTGCTCCATCACTGTTTGGAGGGCACGGCCTTCTCGGGCACGAAGCTCAATGGTTACCCCATCCTATAATTGGTATAAGGTTTCTTTAGGAAGAGTGGTCAAATTCAATACCCAACTTTGCACATCCCCCTCGACTTTAGCCAAGACAACACCTCCTAGAAACACTAAGGTTTTCATTGTATTGGTACCCACCATCTGGTCACCTGTGGCTGTGCCCTTGGTTAATTGTAGGCTTACCTCGCCTGTGGGTCACACCTATAGCACCTACAACTGCACTCGGATCTCACCCAACACAGTTGTTTGCTTAGTCACCAGTTCTATCAATGCATTAGTAGGGACATTACTCGGCAGTTTGCTGTTGTGAAGAAACTCCTTCTCTAGAGCTTTGGTTGTCTTTGACTTTTTGTGTGTGTGCGGTGATTCTGTGCTGCGCGGTCGCTCGACGGGGTTTGATTCGGTAAGATGGTTTGTGTGTTCCTGTATCTCCTTCTCCTGTTGCATATCATGGTCCAAGGCCATTTCTTGATCTGTCATGGTTCCTTCAGTTAGCACATCCTGGGGTGCTTCCTTCTATGAAGCTGCCTGTTGTCCCTGACAGGCCTTTTCTACCATGTTAGTGAGTCACTGCTGGAAGTCCATTTTACGTTGCTGCGCTACCATTTTTCTAGTACAGCCTTGGCAGGGGATCACCATTCTGGGGGCCATGCTGCTAACACCACATAAATAGCATCGTCTGTTTCCATGAACAGAAGCATGACCCATGCTTGCTTCAGATCCTTCCAAGCTCAGATATATAAGTTATGCATGTCCACTTTGAACTCGGCCATGCTTTGCAAAGTGTTGTAGATTGTTGGAGACATTCGGGGTCTGCGAGTGATCCATGTCCAGATAGTACCCTCCATGAAGGTCCAAAAAACCCTGATGTCAGAAGCCCTCGCTGCGTCCTTTGTAGCCTAGAGTGAAGTATACCACACTACTTCTAGTAGGCTGTCTTCAATGCTGGGAAACTAGATACCCTACGAAAGTTCTCCTGCAACCAGAAGGATTGATAGTAGCAACCATGCATAATAAAATGTCTTACCTTTTTCCTGTGCTTCCTGACAGTTTGTCAAAAATTCGTCGCATAAGAACTATGCCCAGTGAAACTGAACCCCTACCGCACACTGTTCCACAAGCGCAATGACAGGAGTTGGCACCTCATCTGCACGACATTTATTCATTAGTTTACCGACTAGTAACTAGGTAGCAATTCGAACCCCTCGGTCTTTGATGTTTGCTATTGCATACCCCCACTTCCGCTTCTCCAACTTATATTTAGCCTTCATTGTTTTGGCGCAACCCGTATCACTACTTGTTCCGGCTATGTTTGTGGGGTCATTCCCTTTTACGGGCAAGTGGGTAATCTGATATACTAAATCAGATGTGATCAGAATCAGCTCCTCCAACTAGAGAAACCCATCATGTACTAGACATAGTAACTGCCGGATAACACAGATGGTGAGGGTTGTGTGGTGATAGTGAGGTATCCACCTTATATCCAGTAACCCCAGTTTCTCCACACCTAGTAACCACTTCCGCGGTAGTAATTTGTCTTCGGCCAATTCGGGGAACTTGTCACTGTCTGCAAGGTCCCAGTATTTGAACTTGATACTCGGGACTCGGCCCAACAGTAGCCCATCAAACCTTATCTCATTTGGAAGAAGCGGGGTTTAGAGCGTATTCTTTGCAGTTTCCATGTCCTTTGCTAGCTTGACCGTGCCAATCCATGCGGGAATATATGGGATTTGGAAAGCATCCTCTTCGTCCTCATCTTGTGCGTCAATCTGATCGATCAAAGCTTGTAAATCTTCATCGTCCTCCTCAGGTTTGGTGGTGATTGCTTTGCCCTTTTCAGCTCCTGATAGCTTATTGAACCTCGACGATATCTTGACTGGCCCCATTAGCTGATTATTTTTCCAAGACCGTGGTGTGAATGGGGATTTTGGGACATCGGGGACTGCAGTGGCTTCATCTAGCACCTCTTGGGTTGAGTATAGTTCTTCCGTGAACCGTGCTCGAGTTCTTGCCATGGTACTCATGGAAACCTTGGTAGCCGAGTGTTTGCTGGTCGTTACTAGTTCCAATCTCAAATATCCCAGTGCTATCTAAGGGTTATTAAATGAACATGTAAATTTGAATGAATCCCCTCCCTACACTTCCAACTTATTAACATTGTTTAGCCGGCAAATCTTTTCGTATCTGGCTTGAAACTTTCATCTTAATGACCTGCTGCCCGCTTCTCTCTGACATAACATGACTTTCTTGTCAGGAATAGTGATGTTAATGGTCAATTCTCGAGCTTTCTACGTGGCAACACCATCACCCAGGCGTCGCCGTGATGTTGTGGCCCACATGACTCTATAGAGAACCTTTTTGCCACATCGGCCTCCTGCAGACTCGTTTATAGTCCCGCACCCTCTTTCAACTGCTTGGGGTGCTGGGACTATGCTTCCTACAGCTAGTAAGGTGGTCGCACCCCTGGTGCGATTTTGGAACTTCCCTGCTAGCCCGGGCTGGGAGCGCCTTCTGAGTGTATTTGTAGCTGTTATCTCTTTGTGCGTCATTGTGTGGGGTGTATCCTTCCGTAGGTCTGGGCACAACCATGATAGTATGGTCATGGCACATTCGCGTTCTATGAGATACCTGACTAGGCCCGATTCCCTTATGCGCAAACTCGCGCAGCCTTCATGGGCATCGCTACCTTTCATTTTGCTGCTTCCTTCCCCAACTAGTGCACTTTTCTTCAGGAGCTGTGCCAATAGGCTCTCGATTTCACGAGGCCTACTGCTACCCCACTTAGTTTGGGCTCCTATTCGTTTACTTCTTGACACTGTCATATGTTCCTTGTTGGCATTATGATACAGTTGTTGTCCTTGACGGCAACTTACTCAAAGGTATGATACAGGTGATGGAAACTTAATCAGATGACAGATATAGTGCAGTAGGTCAAAAGAAAGGTATACGCAGGTTAGACTTGATGAAAGTGCGCATACACGTAGGTGAGCAGAGCAAAAGGCGCGTATATGTACACACGCAAGTTCACAGAAGTAAAGGCGCATACATATTGGAAAACTAAGTGTTGGTCCGTGGTATTTGGTCCATGGTATTGGTCCATGGTATTTGGTCCGAAGTGTTGACCCCAGGTATTGGGTCCAAGGTATTGGTTCAACATGGTTTTGGGCCATGGTATTGAGAGAAGCCTAAACCTATATAAGGAGAAGATCATTAGGCCAAGGAGTGAAGTGAGAAGGTAATGAATATCTGATGAAGTGTGAGATCTAGTATGCTGGTTATGGGTTTGTGATGCTTAGCTTGATCTGAATCAAGGATTCACCTATGCAGATGATGATGGACGATGGATCAGGATATTAAGGCTTGGAATGTTTATGATTATATGGTTTGATTATCGATAGACTAGATTTGAATTATTGACGCATGTTTCTTCTGTAAATGTTATGTTCTGATGTTTGAAATAGCTGCAAACCTATAAGTAAGAATTTGCAGATCTGTACACGGGTTGTATTTGGTAAAAGCGTGTATACACGCAGGTTGGGTTCGTTCGAGTAGCGTATACAGTATGAAGTATGATATTTGAAGTTGCAGTTCGATCTGGTTGTTGTTGCAGAGTTATGTTGTCTATTCTGTGTTCTGGTGACTGTGTTGTTGACAGGGTTTCAGTATTGGGCGATTTAGAGATTGATGATGCAGGTATAGCTGATGATTGTATTGCAATGGTGATTGTTTTATGAATCCAGTATGAAAATGTATGAAACGTGGTCCCTGGATGATCGTAGGCTGGCGCCTACGTACTGGTAAACATATTTTCCAGTACAAGAGCCAGGGGGTTGTAGCTCTCTTCCAGGAGCAGTTGGAAAATGAGTGAAGGTTGAAGCCTTTAGTAGGCCAGCGTCTACGTACTAGTAAATGGATCGGCTAGTACAAGAGCTAAGAAGGTTGTAGCCTTCTGCAGGTAGAAGCCTGCGTACTGGTATAAGACTGCACCAGTACATTGTAAAAAGAAGTTTCTTATTAAAGGAAGATAGAGACGAATCGCAGCAGGTGGTTTTCACCCACATTGGGTTTCCACCTTATATCATGGTGTTCATGTGTGCCTTTTTTGTGTGATGATCTCTTCTATTTTACTGCACCTACTTACTGTTCATGTGGTTAATGAAGTTCTGATTCACTCACTAAAGATCAACATTTAATGGATTAACTAAATCATAAGTATTCTAGATATATGCTAGTTGCATTAGACACAGTTGCGTATACACGCGGGTTCACTTCAATGAAGTAGCGTATATGTATCTAACTTTGGAGATGAAAAAGTTTTATTGATTTTATAATACTGATTCACCCCCCCAGTATTATTTCCAACAATTGGTATCGGAGCGGGTCCTTTGGTAGAAGCTTGATCGCTTGAAGGCGATCCGTAGAAAAATGGGAAAGAAAGCACGTCAAAAGAAGAAGACAACTCAAAGGAACAATGACAGCCTACTGGTAAGTGGAAGAAAGGATGCAAATTCTGAATCACCCCAGAGTGAAGCTGAACAAGAAAATGAAGTATCAGATAAAATCATAGATAAACAAGATCTACTTAGAAAAAAGGAAAGTGCCCTCAAAGAAGAAGTGATCAGCTTAAAATCTCAGCTAGAATATGCCTTTAGAGTTCTCCAAATGCTGCAGAATCTGAATGAAGAAAAAGAAAAGGAGATTCTCAAACTAAGGCAACAAGTGGAAGAAGGAAGAAATTCTGAAGAAATTTTGAGGAAGAAATGTCTTGAAAAGGAAGAACAACATCAAGTTGAGGTAAATATCTTCAAAAGTAAATTAGGAGAAAAGGATAAACTGTTACGATTTCAAGATAGTAATAAGATTTTGGATGACAATCTTGGTAGTCAAAGATCCCCTACTATCAAAACTGGTCTTCGATTTTATGAATCAATTGAAGGTGAATCTAGCTCACAAGGTGAGGCAAGGAACTCTAATAAGAATTATGAAATGCTCAACAAAGGAGATGAGAGGACAACCTCATCAGCAGCCAAGGAAATAAATTCCTCAAAGAAAATCTTTTTCTCCTAAATTTGGAAGTGACAGACGATTATTTCCTCCAATGAATAATGTTGAATGTTATGTATTTTATAATCTTGGACATGTTGCAGTGAGATGCAGAAGTAGAATGGTTCAAGACTGTCAAACAGAAAGATCATCACGTTCCAGGTACTTTAAGGGATATTGTTTTGCTTGCAATATGTTTGGTCATAAAGCCATTGACTGTTTTAGGAGGAATATGAAACATGTAAGATGTTATGCATGCAACAAGCCTGGACATATAGCGAAAGAATGCAGGAGAAGATTGTGGACACCAAACCAAAAGAAGAAAAAATCATCACAGTTGAAGATATGGAAGAAAAAGGAAGTACAGCCAGAAAGATGTGGCATAGCAGAGTACACAAAAATGACATATTCAAAGGAAGCTGGAAGTGTGGAACATCAGTGTTCTAAATCTCATACGCAGGTTTCATGAAGACAATTCGCATATATAAACGAGTTATATGCTGCACAGTCGCATATATGATGTTCTCAAGAAAATTAGCAGTACAGAAGTCTGATATGGTTCAGTCACTGTTTTGATGATGGCATGGTACAGGTTTAGGGGGAGCATATACTTCAAATAATTCATTGTTGGCATTATGGTTAGAAGTCTTTGGTGATGATGCTTATTGACATATCTTGCTTGACCAAAAGAATGGATTTCAGGTTACAGGTCTAGATGCTAGATGCTTATAATGTAAATCATATGGTGTATGATAGTTGTTGATAACTATCATGGTCTTGTTTAGGTCCTTGGTCTTTGTGAGTCATATGATGTATTTTGTTACCCCACTATGCATGGGATGGATGATGTAATGAGTCATGTATAAACATTTGGTATATCCCCACTTGGTTGTGTGGATGAGTCAAAAATGGTGTATTCCCACTTGATTGGGGTATTGATGTATGTATAGAGTCATGTTATGCTTTTGCAGACCTTGCATGTGCTCAGGGGGAGAATGGACAGATTAGTACATCTTGGCATATACAAAGGGGGAGCTCAATCAGAAACTTCAGCATGTACTCAGGGGGAGTATGGATAGCAGAACGTATATCAAAGAAGAGAATATCTTGGTCCGCCCTTTGCCCTTGATGTCAAAGCGGGAGAGTGGCTTGGTTTAGTGGTTGCCATCAACTCCAAAGGGGGAGATTGTTGGCATTATGATACAGGTGTTGTCCTTGATGGCAACTCACTCAGAGGTATGATACAGGTGATGGCAACTTAATCAGATGACATATCTAGTGCAGTAGGACAAAAGAAAGGTATACGCAAGTTAGAATTGATGAAAGTGCACATACACGCGGGTGAGTAGAGCAAAAGGCACGTATACGTACACACACAAGTTCACAGAAGTAAAGGCGCATACATGTTGGAAACCTAAGTGTTGGTCCGTGGTATTTCGTCCATGGTATTGGTCCATGGTATTTGGTCCGAAGTGTTGACCCCAGGTATTGGGTCCAAGGTATTGGTTCAACAAGTTTTTGGGCCATGGTATTGAGAGAAGCCTAAACATATATAAGGATAAGATAATTAGGCCAAGGAGTGAAGTGAGAAGGTGATGAATATCTGATGAAGTGTGAGATCTAGTATGCTGGTTATGGGTTTGTGATGCTTAGCTTGATCTGAATCAAGGATGCACCTATGCTGATGATGATGGATGATGGATCAGGATATTAAGGCTTGGAATGTTTATGATTATATGTTTTGATTATCAATAGACTAGGTCTGAATTATTGACGCATGTTTATTCTGTAAATTTTATGTTCTGATGTCTGAAATAGCTGCAAAGTTATAAGTAAGAATTTGCAGATCTGTACATGGGTTGTATTTGGTAAAAGCGCGTATACACGCATGTTGGGTTCCTTAGAGTAGCGTATACAGTATGAAGTATGATATTTGAAGTTGCAGTTCGATTTGGTTGTTGTTGCAGAGTTATGTTGTCTGTTCTGTGTTCTGGTGACTGTGTTGTTGACAGGGTTTCAGTATTGGGTGATTTAGAGATTGATGATGCAGGTATAGTTGATGATTGTATTGCAATGGTGATTGTTTTATGGATCTAGTATGAAAATGTATGAAACGTGGTCCCTAGATGATCGTAGGCCGGCGCCTACGTACTGGAAAACATATTGGCCAGTACAAGAGCCAGGGTGTTGTAGCTCCCTTCCAGGAGCAGCTGGAAAATGAGTGAAGGTTGGAGCCTTCAATAGGCCAACCTCTATGTACTAGTAAATGGATCAGCTAGTACAAGAGCTAAGAAGGTTGTAGCCTTCTGCAGGTAGAAGCCTGCGTACTGGTATAAGACTGCACCAGTACATTGTAAAAAGAAGTTTCTTATTAAAGGAAGATAGAGACGAATTGCAGCAGGTGGTTTTCACCTACATTGGGTTTCCACTTTATATCATGGTGTTCATGTGTGCTTCTTGTGTGTGATGATCTGTTCTATTTTACTGCACCTACTTACTGTTCATGTGGTTAATGAAGTTCTGATGCACTAACTAAAGATCAACATTTAATGGATTAACTGAATCATAAGTATTCTAGATATATGCTAGTTGCATTAGACATAGTTGCGTATACACGCGGGTTCACTTCAATGAAGTAGCGTATATATATCTAACTTTGGAGATGAAAAAGTTTTATTGATTTTATAATACTGATTCACCCTCCCAGTATTATTTCCAACAATTAGTATCGGAGCAGGTCCTTTGGTAGAAGCTTGATTGCTTGAAGGAGATTCGTAGAAAAATGGGAAAGAAAGCACGTCAAAAGAAGAAGACAGCTCAAAGGAACAATGACAGCGTGCTGGTAAGTGGAAGCAAGGATCAAAATTATGAATCACCCCAGAGTGAAGCTAAACAAGCAAATGAAGTATCAGATATAATCATAGATCAACAAGATCTACTTAGCAAAAAGGAAAGTTCCCTCAAAAAAGAAGTGGTCAGCTTAAAAGCTCAGCTGGAATATGCCTTTAGAGTTCGTCAAATTCTGCAGGAGCTGAATGAAGAAAAAGAAAAGGAGATTCTCAAACTAAGGCAACAAGTGGAAGAAGGAAGAAATTCTGAAGAAATTTTGAAGAAGAAATGTCTTGAAAAGGAAGAACAACATCAAGTTGAGGTAAATATCTTGAAAAGTAAATTAGAATAAAAGGATAAACTGTTACGATTTCAAGATAGTACTAAGATTTTGGATGACAGTCTTGGTAGTCAAAGATCCCCTGCTATCAAAACTGGTCTTGGATTTTATGAATCAATTGAAGGTGAATCTAGCTCACAAGGTGAGGCAAGGAACTCTAATAAGAATTCTGAAATGCTCAACAAGGAGATGAGAGGACCACCTCATCAACAGCCAAGGAAAGAAATTCCTCAAAGAAAATCTTTTGCTCCTAACTTTGGAAGTGATAGACAATTATTTCCTCCAATGAATAATGTTGAATGTTATGTATGTCATAATCTTGGACATGTTGCAGTGAGATGCAAAAGTAGAATGGTTCAAGACCGTCAATCAGAAAGATCATCACATTCTAGGTACTTTAAGGGATATTGTTTTGCTTGCAATATGTTTGGTCATAAAGCCATTGACTGTTTTAGGAGCAATATGAAACATGTAAGATGTTATGCATGCAACAAGCCTGGACATATAGCGAAAGAATGCAGGAGAAGATTGTGGACACCAAACCAAAAGAAGAAAACATCATCACAGTTGAAGATATGGAAGAAAAAGGAAGTATAGCCAGAAAGATGTAGCATAGCAGAGTACACAGACATGACAGATTCAAAGGAAGCTGGAAGTGTGGAACATCAGTGTTCTAAATCTCATACGCAGGTTTCATGAAGACAAGTCGCATATATACGCGAGTTATATGCTGCACAGTCGCGTATATGATGTTCTGAAGAAAAGTAGCAGTACAGAAGTCTGATATGGTTCAGTCACCGTTTTGATGATGGCATGGCACAGGTTTAAGGGGAGCATATACTTCAAATAATGCATTGTTGGCATTATGGTTAGAAGTCTTTGGTGATGATGCTTATTGACATATCTTGTTGGACCAAAAGAATGGATTGCAGGTTACAGGTCTGGATGCTAGATGCTTATAATGTAAACCATATGGTGTATGATAGCTATTGATAACTATCATGGTCTTGTTTAGGTCCTTGGTCTTTGTGAGTCATATGATGTATTTTGTTACCCCACTATGCATGGGATGGATGATGTAATGTGCCATGTATAAACATTTGGTATATCCCCACTTGGTTGTGTGGATGAGTCAAAAATGGTGTTTTCCCACTTGATTGGGAGATTGATGTATGTATAGAGTCATGTTATGCTTTTGCAGACCTTGCATGTCCTCAGGGGGAGCATGGATAGATTAGTACATCTTGGCATATACAAAGGGGGAGCTCAATCAGAAACTTCAGCATGTACTCACAGGGAGTATGGACAGTAGAATGTATATCAAAGAAGAGAATATCTTGGTCTGCCCTCTGCCCTTGATGTCAAAGGGGGAGAGTGACTTGGTTTAGTGGTTGCCATCAACTCCAAGGGGGGAGATCATTGGCATTATGATAAAGGTGTTTTCCTTGATGGCAACTCACTCAGAGGTATGATACAGGTGATGGCAACTTAATCAGATGACAGATCTAGTGCAGTAGGTCAAAAGAAAGGTATACGCAGGTTAGACTTGATGAAAGTGCATATACACGCGGGTGAGCAGAGCAAAAGGCGCATATACATACACACGCAATTTCACAGAAGTAAAGGCACGTTCATGTTGGAAAACTAAGTGTTGGTCCGTGGTATTTGGTCCATGGTATTGGTCCGTGGTATTTGGTGCAAAGTGTTGACCCCAGGTATTGGGTCCAAGGTGTTGGTTCAACATGGTTTTGGGCCATGTTATTGAGAGAAGCCTAAACATCTATAAGGAGAAGATCATTAGGCCAAGGAGTGAAGTGAGAAGGTGATGAATATCTGATGAAGTGTGAGATCTAGTATGTTGGTTATGGGTTTGTGATGCTTAGCTTGATCTGAATCAAGGATGCACCTATGCGGATGATGATGGATGATGGATCAGGATATTAAGGCTTGGAATGTTTATGATTATATGGTTTGATTATGGATAGACTAGATCTGAATTATTGATGTGTGTTTATTCTGTAAATGTTATGATCTGATGTTCGAAAAAGCTGCAAAGTGATAAGTTAGAATTTGCAGATCTGTACGCGGGTTGTATTTGGTAAAAGCGCGTATACACATAGGTTGGGTTTGTCCGAGTAGTGTATACAGTATGAAGTATGATATTTGAAGTTGCAGTTGGATCTGGTTGTTGTTGCAGAGTTATTTTGTCTATTTAGTGTTCTGGTGACTGTGTTGTTGACAGGGTTTTAGTATTGGGTGATTCAGAGATTGATGATGCAGGTATAGTTGATGATTGTATTGCAATGGTGATTGTTTTATGGATCCAGTATGAAAATGTATGAAACGTGGTCCCTATATGATCGTAGGCCAGCACCTACGTACTGGTAAACATATTGGCCAGTACAAGAGCCAGGGGGTTGTAGCTCCCTTCCAGGAGAAGCTGAAAAATGAGTGAAGGTTGGAGGCTTAAGTAGGCCAGCGTCTACGTACTAGTAAATGGATTGGCTAGTACAAGAGCTAAGAAGGTTGTAGCCTTCTGCATGTAGAAACCTACATACTGGTATAAGACTGCACCAGTACATTGTAAAAAGAAGTTTCTTATTAAAGGAAGATAGAGACGAATTGCAGTAGGTGGTTTTCACCCACATTGGGTTTCCACCTTATATCATGGTGTTCATGTGTGCTTCTTGTGTGTAATGATCTATTCTTTTTTAGTGCACCTGCTTACTGTTCATGTGGTTAATGAAGTTCTGATGCACTAACTAAAGATCAACATTTAATGGATTAACTGAATCATAAGTATTCTGGATATACACTAGTTGCATTAGACACAGTTGCGTATACACGCGGGTTCACTTAAATGAAGTAGCGTATATTTATCTAACTATGGAGATGAAAAAGTTCTATTGATTTTATAATACTGATTCACCCCCCCTCTCAGTATTATTTCCAACATTCCTCCCTTCTAGTATATGCCCATTGAACCCGTGGTATCCGCAATTTCCTGGAGGGTCTTTTTCTCGAGCGAACGCTGAGCGAACTTCCCCCTGTTCCCATACTGAATTTTTCATAGGCTATTGGCAAACAAGATTCCTCCCTAACCCTTGCGTGTAGCTGCTTCTGATATCCACGCCACTTTCGCCGAATCTTTGGGCATGTGCTCCATTTGTGGACAATTGTTGCATATGGTGTCTTCATAGGGTCATCCTGTGGCCTATGTCTCAGAATTGATGCTTCACGCTGGTCGATTGCCTGCGTGGCATCCTCATCTGTTGTCCTATCCCTTGTTTCCATGGTTGCACGACGTAGCGATCTAACCGTCATATTACAATTTAGTGTCGTTACCTCATGCAATCGGTTATGCCACCACTCAATCTCTTCATCTGAGTCCGATGTGGAGGAACTATCATGGTCCCATTAGACTCATCCATCCGCGGTTGAATTCACTCGGTCCTAATCCTGCACGATGATCTAGTAAATACAATCCAGTTCATCGTCGTTGTCCTCGTTGCGAATTGGCTCGGTATAACATGCTCCTTTGGCTGGGTCTAGCGGAACCACTATGCGGAGAGATTTTTTCTCGAATATCATTTTTTGTTTCTTTAGGTTGATGACTCCATTCATATCCGTTGCCCAGTCTATCCCTAATAATGCAGGATATGGGTTACTGTCATCCATAATCTTTATGACCTCAAAATTAGTTAGTGTGCTTACACCATTGATGTCTACTATAACTCCCTGCAGTCTTCCCATAGGCAAGATCTTTTGTTGATTTTCCATCCACAGCTGGATAGGGGACCATTTTAGTGCGGACCTGCCCATGCACTCCCAGGTTTGTTTAGGTAGGACATTTGCATCTGACCCCAAGTCTAGAACAACTTGATCCATCTCATAGTCCCCAATCTGGGCAGTCAAGCGCATTTCCCGCCCCGTTTGCAATGCATGCTTGCCTAACTTCCGTACCATTCGAGGTTCGTCCGATCCTACACACCTAGTTATTAACTCTTGCAATCCCTTCACCGCTTTCGTGTCCCGGAGTAGCTTCATGCATGTCTCTAAGAAGGTATTTAGCATAGAAGTATCCCTCTTCGACTCTGTTTGATCCGTGCTACTCGAAGTGGAAGCCTCTACGAAGTTCTTCTTGGCCTCCATAAATGTTTCCTTCGCACACTCCAACTCCAACTCTGGTTGTTTCACAGGAGCCTTGCGAACCCATGCATCCTCCTCTGGTCGTTTCCCTTTATCTTCTCCCATAATTGCACCACTTCTAAGCATCATATTCACATTAGGGTCTTCCACACGTGGTTCAACCTTCATCATTTGGATGTTTTGAGTGGGGGTGACTGGAAGCACTCCTTTTTCCCGCATCTTAGCAATTAGCGTGGGGTAATCGACTGCTTCATGGTTGAATTGGTAACAGTATGGGCAACAAGTTCTTGTCGGGCTGGTGAAATCACGCGCATAGTGCCCTGGTTCTCCACAATTATAGCAGATCAATTGTCCTTGTCCGCATCTGGGTCCTATGCCCCCTCGGCCCTGTCTACGTCCTTGGAATCCACCCCATGCTATTGCTACAATAGGATCTTGTCGACGCACCTCCATCTGCATCCTATAAGCAGGTGTTTGATCCATCAACATCTCGTAACTCCAACAGTTTCTTTCATCGTGGCCCACCATCCTACAAAAGTTGCAAAATAACTGCTAGGGGGGGGCTGTCTCAAATTCCATAATAGATGATAGTTGTCTACGGCATGCTTTCCTCCTTCTCGACATATCGCACACCAGAGTTCGGGCACCATAGTTGGCCCTGCTTGTACCTCTGGTCACAATGGTATTGGTCCCCCAGGCACCACATAGTTGGCAAAGACCGGACAATGTTCCTTGTCGTGGCCCTAGCCCTTACATTTGATACACCATACTTCTTCGCGCCCTCTTGACCGCTGCGCCTATCCTTGTTTCAAACTTCGCATCTCTAAGCATAGGATTTGTAATTGCGCGTGGATTTAATGAACTCCCAACCCCGGATCCTGTATTGGGGTTTCATGCAATCCCATCGTAGTCTCTAATGCTTCGACTTGGGTTGATATCTTTTGCTGTGATAGCACCATCCTTAGATGTGGTGTTAAGGATGCCACAAACCACATGTAGTGTTGCGCATCCATCAATGTCATGTTAGCTTTGCGGATTGTGATCTTTAATATCTTATCCAAATCCCACAGGATTTCACCCGATAACATCACTATATCTTTGAACCCAATGACCGACTGGGTCTCTGATTTTGGCCAACCAAATTCTTTGTTCAATGCATCCTGGATCGTCATTATTCCCGCATTCGGATGATCGCTTGAGTACTTTATATACCACATCAATGCGCGGTCCTGTAGCATGCTAACCAGGGTAGCCTTTTTGATGTTATCGTCCGTTATACCTTGGGCTTCCCATACAACCCTTACCACAAACCAGAACTGACCTGGTTTCTCATTTCCTGAACCTTTAAATACCGACAACTTGACTATGTTTGTCATCCCAACCTTCGGTGGTGGTGGAGGTGGAGGTGGAGTGGGTGAAGATGGATTTGATGTTGGTGAAGTGGGTAATGGCATAGACGGAGGTGGTATCAGTGGAAAGCGTTGCTTAATCAACCGAACCATGCTTCTTGGGGAGAACCTCACGAGCTCCTCCTCGCTTTCTCATGAAATAGAAATTAGCGGACTGTTCTCTAATCCTTCAATTCCTTGGTAGCCTCTTCCACTCTGCGTTACGCCAAATATCAATAAATGCACATAATCTGTTTTTCACACAACAACATCTTAATCCAAGTATTCAATGATTTGATGTACCTACCTCGTTGTCCTTGGAGAAAGTTCCTTTCTGCTTCACTATAACTCATGGTTGTGTCTATTACAAACTCAGTAATAAACCCTCCTATTACCTGATCCAACCAGTGATCTACTGTGCGTGCGATTTCATCTTCGAATGCTTCTAGCCTGCGCACCAATTCTGGAGTCCACACAATAGGTTCATTTAGTCTGCACCTTCCCACACTGTCGGTTAACCTCGCAATCCACTCATACAACTCTATCGGGAATGTCACGAAGAAGATTTCGTGGATATGTGTGTATATGTAACGATCCAACCACCCTTCCTCCAATATCTGTGGGTTTCTGTTTTCCTGAACCATGAACTCATGAAGCTTCTGATCCAGCCAATATTCAAGCTCTTTCTTTATAGTATTCCAGTGTTCCAACATCAGACATCCCTTAGGCAGATCCCGGTCCTGGCAACAGAACCATTTGTTGGCTTATATCGGCCTGACCCAGGTTCAGAAGAGTTATTTAGCCAAACAAATCCCGCATCTACCGGCCCTTTTAGCAACAGCCCGTGGAGCGCGGACTGAGGTCTCACCCGAGGTAGCAGGGGAGGGTGCTGGAACCAGGTTTCCACACCCTTGGGATGTCTTAATGTGGTCTAGAAGGTTCACACACCGTTCTATGGCTTCACGCCACTCTGCCTCGCATAGATCTGGATCCAGGAAAATCCTTAGTACTTATTAATGCATTGTTTATAGATTAGATCTTTTTTTCAGGGTTTTTAAGCAAACATTTAACATAAATAACCAGTTCACACAGCCATAAAAGATACAAATTTACATACACTCATAACATAAGCATGCGCACATAGATCAAACAGTTATATCAACCATAAATTTGCCAAATCTGCAAGAATTTAGATTTAACACAGAATTTCAAAATCAACTTATCTTTATTCACTTCCTTCACCAATACATCAAGATACTTCCTTCGCACTCAGCTACAGGGGTACATGCACATAGCTGCGAACTCTAATAGGCCTCTACGCACATAGCTACAAAGCCTCTATCTATCTACCAACACTCTTTACTCGGACTTACAGACGCTTCAAGTCTTCCTTCTTCAAAAACCCATTACATTTTAGATCCAAAAGTACATCCCAAAAAACTGACTCCTATCCATAGAGCCTCTCTGTATTTATACATTCCCATGGTCCGCGGACCATGAGCAAGCTGACTTACTTCTTATCCTTTTACATTATTTTTGGGCAGACAACCCTTTGACTAGAATCATTTACAATTCATGCTCCATACACTTCATAGAGTCCTTACCATACCTTTCCCAAAATTGCGGGCTTTGAGCCCCAACACTATTATGCGGGCCCTCTGCGACCCAACATGGATGGATGCATTATGATGAAATGTCAAATCTAATACTATTTTTGTATGAAGGATTCCTGTTTTTATCAGAAACCCAAAAAACCTCAATGTTTTCATCTCTCTGCCACTAAATCTGGACTAGTGTGACGCTTCTGAGTAAGGTTGGGCAAATGAGGTTTTGGAGGCCTTCCCATGGGTAATTTTCAAAACTTCAAGATGATCTGGAAATTAGACAAAAAACTCTAGTTTACCATTCTTTCATATTTCCATTTTGACTTGGGGAAGAGACCTAAAAATGGCTTCAAATATGTATGACCCTTCTGCAAAATTTCCTATTTTGGTGCACGCTGGTGTGACCTTTTTGCTGACTAGCGCAACCCTTCTGGTTTTGGTGCGACTCATCTTGTCTAGTAACCTCTTGAGTATTGAATGATGGAAAATTAAATATTTTATGATATATTAATGTTACTTCAGGTTTCTTATTTAGTTTTTGCCTCACTTTATGAGGATAATTGTAATTGATGAGGAGATATGCTCTCCTAAACTTTAGCCTAAATTGTGGAAACTGTCTCAACTATCCTAGGTTTGAGTGAGGACTCATCAAAGCCAGTTATGATGAGACTTGAATAGAATTCTTGACTTGATGAGATGTCATATTTTGTATTTTCCTTATAATATGGAAGGGAATCATTTTCCATGGGTTGAACATTTGAGGAGGGAACCATTGTAGCCTATATTTGACATTTCGGAAATCAAAAGATAGAGTTTGCAGCTCTTGTAGCGGGATTCCTATGGTATGTGTTTTAGCATTGTTTTTTCTTATATGATCGTAAGTTTGAATTTCCATTTCCATGTTTCATGTTCTTTTTTACTAAGATAATACACATAATTCATTCATGTAATGCTCTATTTTGGAAAATCTTTCACATTATTGTTCATTTTTCTTCTAATATAAACGAATTCATGAGATTCATGCTCATTTAGAGAACCCTACCTATATCCCATTTACAAAATGATAACCCTAAAGTGATAAAGTGTGTGCCTACCTTGCCCCATTACATCTCTGTAAATCTAATTCTCAAAGCCTGGACCTAGCTCCCTCTGACCTAGCTACCTAGTTTTTCTCCCTTATCCAGCAACAAAACCCTAAAATTTCCAAAACCTACATAAGATTAGCTATTTAGCCTAAAATCCTTTATTAGCCAATCATCTATTGGTTTTGATTCCATAGAGAGAGCCTTCTCTAGTTTGGTAGGGCTAGCTACCAAACTGAAAGCTTGGTCTGTGGTTACCTTCATTGATTTCCTCATCATTATGGTACATTGTGGGGGATAACATTTTGATGTTTTTGTCAAGGAAATGACTATTATATCATTCCCGGGGTTATCTCTATTAGTGCTTTCAAGACTAGTTCCATGGGTGACAGATTCCAATATCCAAAGGAAGGTTGATTTAAGTAATCTCATCAAGTTCAAGGTGTAAAAAATATGGCTCCTAAGAGACACACAGGGTCAAATCCTGACCCAAATACACCTACTATTGTTGATGATCTAGAGAAGTCACTTAAAAAACCCAAAACTCCCATTCCTGAAAGTGAACCTAGAAAATTGGTAAAAACTACATCTCTACCTGATCAAGTATTGACTATTGAAGATATTTGTTTTGATATTTAGTTTGAGCAGTATTTCTTTCGATCTAAATCTAAGTCTTCGCTTTCAGAAGTGGTTCTTGATCCTATTAGGTTTGACTCCTACCTTCCTTCTGCTAAATCCCTGTTTTCTAGAACTAATCACGAATTGTGGTTAAATTTTGATAAACTCCAAAGCTTAGTAGACCAGCTTCAAATCACTATCGAGAAACCTTACGTTCAATATCAATTGGAAAACCTATCCATTGCTTCATCTTCTACTTCATCTCTACATTAGCTACATCATCTGCCATTGTTAGTTTACCACTATCTCAGCTAGTGTCATCATATCTATCAGCACAACCTATTGTAATACCTACACAACCAATTGTAGTACATCTTCTTCCTCCTCCAGTAGTTATGGCATGATTTTCTCCTTTAATATTACCTGGTCAACTTGCTGCTCTACCTCAGAACTATGGTCAAAGACTCCCTCTGTTTGATGGAACATCAAAGATTACAGCTCAGCAACATGTTGACAAACTGATAGATTTTATTGACCTTAAAGAATTTGATGAGGAGGATGCAAAGATGAGAATCATAGCTTTGAGTTTTTTTGGAGATGTGAAGAAATGGTTTTGCATTTTGGGAGCCCATTCCATCAATAGTTCCTAGTGACTGATAGACTTTTTCTTGGCCCAGTGGTAGGAGAAGAAAAATCCATTACAGATTTTGGCTGAGTACAATGCTATGAAAAGAAACCCAAATGAGTCAGTGCAGGATTTTACAACATGGTTCCATATGGTTTATAATTCCATTCTGAATGACATCAAACCTCCCCCTAGTTCAACTCTCCTCCACTATCCTAATTCCTTTGATCCAGGCATGGCATATCAGCTTAGGGAGAGAGATCCTGCAACCTTGGAAGAGATGTAGTGCAATGTTGTAAGTGTGGAAGCCAATTTTCTTATCATAAAGTCCAAAATCAAATCAAAGAAACCAAAGAACAAAGTCACCATTAAGGAGGAGTCATATTCTTCTTCTAAGGTAAATCTTGACACTCTGATTAAAACAATGGAAAGGATGATGGACATAATGATTATTTCTGATAGACAAGTGGAGCCTTCGACAAGTAATCTAAACTATAGGGGCCAACAACAATCATAGTTTCGAAATAAGCAGAAAGAACAAAAAGGTCAAGATCCTCAAGAACAAATCAAAACACCATTTCAACAAAACTACAAACAAGGCCTGGAAGATGATGAATAAGAAATTGTCTTTGGAAGATGAAACACTTACCTTTTGAGTGAGGAAGATCAGTTTTATCAGGAATTAATAACACCAAGTGATCATTAGCTTGACCTTGCCAATGATGATTCATGGGAAATGCAGACTAGAGAGTATTGAAGGGGATATCAGAATTCCCTCAACCATTTGCAAAAACAATACAACTTGAGGAGCAGAAATTTCCATGTAACATTACATTAGAAAAGGAAGAATGTTTAGAAAGATGCACCAGATAAAGAAGCATCTCTTGAAAATCAAAACAAAGAAAAATAAATTGTGATTATGAGTCACGATAAAAATAATGAAGCTTATACCAGCAATGCGAGGAAGGAAAAGGAGGTTCAAACTAAAAGTTAGAAAAATGAATCTCAAGCCAAAGGATAGCCTGAAAGGAAGGACATTGTAGAAAAAGAGGTAGACAAACAATCCAATCTATTTATCTTAGAGAATGAAATTTTGCAAATTGAAGGTTTCAATTCCTCTAACTTAACTAGTTCATAATGAAAAGTATAAATTCCACATTGCTAAGATGTTGAAAGTAGATCAAATGTCGGATACTGTCAATGTTGCCAATGATGAGCTTGGAATTTTATTTGGTCTAGTTGTAGAGGGAAATCCTCAGGATATTGAAACTCCACGAGTTTATACTCCATAATGCCATGTTATATTCTGATGCCTCACATAACCTTATGCCAAAAGATATTATGGACAAACTAGGATTAGATATTACTCAACAATACAATGATTTGTATTCATTTGATTCAGAGAGAGTCTAATGCCTTGGCCTTATCAAAGATCTAGTAGTGTCCCTTGATCAAATCTTAACCAAAAATGTATTGATGGATGTAGTGGTCGTTGATATACCTCCATGGTTTGGCATGTTGCTTTCATGGTCTTTGGGGGAAAAACTGAAAGGAACCTTGCAACTTAATTTTTCATATGTTACTATACCAATATTTGGGAAAATCATAAAACTATATCGGGAGAAGAAGATGAAATTCATGATTAGTAGCAAAGAAAGACCAAATAATGACCCTATCCATGTCGTACATACCAATCTAGAGTCTTTTAATTTTATATATTGATTTGAATTCAGTCGATGACGATAGTCAAATTGTTCAGGTTTCAGAAGTTTCAGATGTCATTAGTAGTGTATAGGAAGATTTGATTGCAGAAAATAGGAAAATGATACTAAAAGTTTGTAGCCATAAATTTCATCTGAAGAGATTATTGAATCAGTGCTGGAAACTCAGATTGTTGAGAGAGTAAGTCATCCTCTAGAAAATCAGAAAGATCAATCCTCTAAAATTTTGTTTCTCGATGAGGAAGGTGGTATTTGGACCATGGAGTTTGATGGTGCATTATGGAAGGAAGGAGCTCGAATTGGCATGTGGTTTCACAGCCCCTTGCATCAGTCATGTAAAATTCCCCGAAATTTAAGATTAAGTTCTTATAAATTGGCTTTTGCTTGTTCGAATAATGAGGCGGAGTACAAAGCACTAACTACCAGCCTTAAAATTCTGAAAAAAATGGGAGTGAAGAGAATTTCTATTTATGGCGACTCCAAGTTAATAATTAAACAGGTAAAAGGGGAGTACAATGCCATGCATCCAGGGATGTGAGCTTATAGAAATGTTGTCCTTGACATTCTTAACACTTTTTCAGAGTAAACATTATCTTTCATCACTAGGACTCAGAATATGATGGCTGATTCTGTTGCTACTACAACAAGTATGGTTAAGATTCCTACCCATTTAGGTAAGAAGTATTCAATTCATGACTTATATCACAATGTCAACCCCGACATGTTTTTCTCACACTACTAATTTCGATGTGTCAGCGGATGTTATAGATGACTTGTCAAAACTCAAATTTGATGGTGAAAGTGGAGAATCCTTATTAATTCATGCAGTTTCCTTTCTCGGTTTCTATGACACGAATGAGGTCACCTCAAACGACATTGCCTATGGGTTGTTCACTTTCACATTTGAAGGGAAAATCAAGAAATGGTGTCACACATTTCCCGCAACCTCTATACACTCTTCTGAGCACATGATCAGATAATTAGGCTATGATTTCATCTTTTATGACTGTAAATTACTTAATCACACAATTTTAAAATTGTGAAAAGCACCTGATGAATCAATTGCACACTTTTATGATAATTTCCGCTATTATTGTTTTGAATTTCTAGAACACAAAATTGAATGGAAATTTATGAATGAAATATTTCAGTATCTTTTTCACATGTCTCAGAATCCATATGAGTTAGAATATTTTCAACCCCTCCCAACATACCTCGATGTTAGAACTCTGAAATCTAAGATGGACAAGGTTGTTGTCCCAAGGGACCCTCCGTCCCCTTCTCATCAAACATCTCTAGCCACGTAGGACAAGGTGGGAGGAGTTGTGAACCTACCTGTTCAATTGTCACCATCTCCTCCTACCCCACCTGCCCTACATTTCTGCACAGATTTGGACTGCATGCCTGATGATTGTCAGGTTGTCTCATCTACTCAGCCTCAGTCCACTATTTCCTTTGATCCTCTAGATTTTGGTGTGCTATGCTCATCCATTTCGGACTTCACATGTGATGTTCACAAGGAATAAGTTGTGGATGGAGTTGAAATTGAATAGCCAACATGTGCTATCACTTCTTACGAGTATGTATGGGAGCCTGAGCAAGAATCCGCAGTGAAGGATGGCATCCTTCTGTCTCCACCTCATCTGCTTTATCGTGACATATTTTTCGGTTCTCCCTTTTCTAATTCTTGTTGTGAAAAGATATCTCTGAATGTTTACATTTCTGATCATTCATAGAACGCAGAGGATGTTAATCTGTCATCTGGTTGTGGAAAGGACAAATATTTCTTCCCAGATCCACTCGATCTCTCATCTTTCATTTTGGAAACTAAGAGGGTGAAAATTTGTGTTTCTCATTAACCCCTCTCTATGATTTGTCAGATCATGAGGATTTCGTGATCCATCTTGAACTTTCTTATCATGGTTGTCATGATATTTTCACTCATTCATGTGATCACAATTTTGATTCACCTACTATTTATCTTTCTAAACCACCAACCTTTGATGATCCATCTTCTAATGAAGTGGAAACTCCTCAAGTTGTTGAGGCACTTCAGCCCGAGCTGATGGTTATGTTAGGTTCTTGTAGCCTTGAGGTCAGTTCCACATATGATCAGAAAGTTGTTGAATCTCCCCACACTCCTCATCACTCTCTTGTTCACATTGAAAATCAATCCAATTCACAACTTTCACATCCTCCACCAGAATGACACAATCCTATTGCTCATGCATTGGAGGAGTCATATGTGGCGAGCACTATTGCGAAGTGAAAATTTTCTTCTTTCTTAATGTTTCTAGTTTGTTATGTTCAAAGGTGTGTACATGCTTGTCTTCGACGCACAACGTGACACAACACCATAATACATATGTAGAGTGCCATTCACGTGCTTTCAATTTTTTCTTTTCTATAGATGCATTCAAACTTCAAAACATTTTGGTTTCCATTGCTTTATCTTTCTTTTCTATTGGCATGCTTGAATATATTTCTCGTCAACCATTCCATCACCTACATGGGTCAACCAATGTGCCAGTGGCTGCATTGAAAATATCACTTCACATAAGTTGGCCCATGCTCTTCTTAGCTTAGGAGTAGGAGTAGGAGTAGGAGTAGTGTTTTCTTTTCTATTTTGTTTTGCTTACTCTGTTTTTCTTGTCTTACTTCTTTCATTTTCTTCTTTGCTTGTGCACCCGTAGGATTAGTTTCTGCATGAAACCATGTTTGGCTTCTTGAGACAAGCCGGGTGAAATACAAGTGGACTTGTACAACTATCAACACTTGGTTATATGTCTATTCCCTCTCCTTATGAATATATTGCATTTCTTCTAGTTGATGATACCCGGATGGAAAATACGTTCTTTTAAGAGTTAGTCTTGGTGAAATCACAATGCTTGCATTTTTAACTAGTACCACCTACTCTAATTAGTTTTCTATATTCGGTTAACCCTTGTCAAAGGTATATATAAACATCCCTCTCTGAAGGGACAACCTCTTCTGCTCTCAATAAATCGGGATCCCTCTTCCGCCTCATGAAATGAATAAGTGCATATGCACGATTATTTGAAAAATGAAAAAAATAAAATAAAGGCGAAAGGAGAGAAAGGCTTCCTGCATATAGAGGTTAAGAAAGTAACTCCGTCAGGGTACCACCCAAGCTCACTGGCAGTGGAGCGATGCTTGTGTTTTTGAAATGACTTCATCGTGTTACTATCTAGGCCTACTAGCAGTGGAGAAACACCAGAGATGAAACCAAAAATCTAAAACTCTATATTACTTGTGCATAAATATACACCTCATCCCCAATCGAAACAACTCATTTGACTTGGCTCGATATGTGTGTTGCCTATAAAGAGAAAGGTAGATACTGCATCTTTAACTCAGGCTAGTGAAGAATCTATTACTATCAAAGAATTAAAAAATAACTCTGGAAGAGTTAGACTTTCTTTACACGAGACAAGGTCGACACAGAGAGCTGAAGTTCTACTAGTGTGTTGCCAATTTTGTAGTGGCTACAACCACCCTACAAATTTTTTCCTATGCTTCATTTTGGAGCCTCCCTCCTAAAATCATAGCAACTCATCTCACACTGACCTAGTTATGTTTGCTTTAATTTAGCTCTATATTTCACATTGTGGCTTGTGTTTTCTTACCTGACTTACTGTCTAACCCACAAGCCAATCCCTTCACTTAGTTTCAACCCGGTTTCAGGCTTGCTTTAGTGAGCTACGAAATCCTTGAGGGAAACCAACCCTGCTCTTAGAAATTGTGCATTCTAAGCTAACATTGAGCATTTAGATCTAGAGATGCAGAGAGTCATCTAACAACCAACCTTCAGCTAGGAAACTGCGTAGAGCATGAGAGGCAGCCCAGAGCCACTTAGCTCACAAATTTCACAGAAGATTCTTCCTTAGAAGCTACTTAGTGCATGAGCCATTGAGTTGCCCAGTCCTTCCAAAAACTATGCAATCTCTCTAGGAAATACATGATAGCTATTCCCAAAAAAAAAAAAAAAAAACGAAAAAACATCCGTAGAAAATAGGGATCTATTTTTAGAAGCCTAGAGGAGACACTTGAGTTATTTTGGAAACTGTCACCAAGTACCGCTTTTTCCTTGATTTTTGTCTTTCTATCATAAACCCTAAGTCGATCATATCTATTTAATTGGTGCAACTACATTTGATTTTCATAGTCGATCTTGGAGCTCTAGCATTCCCAAGGAGATTAAGGAACCTTTGCTGTGATCATCGTTTCTTTTCTAGGTAAGTTTTACTTTTCTAGCCTTTTGCTACTTTTTGTGTCACTTTTGTTTGCTTAGCTTTTGAGAGTGTTGTTTCACTCATTTTGTTGAACCACCACTGGTGTTTCAACTAGTTTTAGCTTGTAGAAGTGTTGTTTTAAGTATTGCATTGCCTTTACCAAGTGTCGCATGCATAACCTAGTTTTTGCACCAATTGTCGTTGCGATGACACTTTCCACATGATTCGTTTTCCTTCAGTTTGATTGATTCTTGCACTTGTTTCACTTGCAAGATTTATGATTTTCTTAGATATATACCCAACATCATTTGATCCTTCAGATCTATTCGATTTCTCACTTCCCTTATGCAAAAGTAGGCTTCCTTGGCCCATATCTCGTTTTTCCAATTATGCACTGCACATTTCTAGAAATTATGGCCTCAGCCTTGGCTTCTGGAATTGCACAGAGGTTATCGAGGCTTGGCGCCTACACACTATATAGTTCCAGGAGCCAGCCTTGAGCCTTGGCATCTGAGACTATGAAATGCTTAGTTTCGCCTAGCCTAGGCTCACACTGAACTACACATTGCGCAATTCCAGTCAACAAGACCTCTCCGTGCAACTACGTGCAGGAATTACACTACCACCCACTATTGGGAGTCCTACTCCAAACAGTCTGAAGTCTAGTTGGGACTTCTTACTCGAGAGATCCCCTGAATTTTTGTGAGTCCAACGCCGTCAAGAAGTTCTTATTCCTGTAGGTGTAAAGTTGTCTGCAAAACAATGTCTCGAGCCACAGGAAAACGAAGAGGACATGTCTCATGTTCCATAGGTGAGTGCATTTGGTTGGTTGATGTATGAAATGTTATATACCGGATCAGACATTGCACATGTAGTGGAAGTATTGAGCAAGTTTATGTCAAAACTAAGAAAGGCGCATTGGACAATAGTAAAGAAGGTTTTCAGTTA
This sequence comes from Pinus tabuliformis, assembly GCA_031772625.1. Classification (NCBI taxonomy): domain Eukaryota; kingdom Viridiplantae; phylum Streptophyta; class Pinopsida; order Pinales; family Pinaceae; genus Pinus; species Pinus tabuliformis. Next base: position 655,217,926 of record CM062817.1, read on the forward strand.
TCTATGTGGCAATGGTGATTATGGTTTGTGGTACTGAGGAAGACTAGGATTGGAACACATGTTCTACATACATTGCTTTATTAATGTAGACTAGGTTCAAGATTTGGATCAGAGAAGATGTACAAGTAGGTATGTGTTTAACCTATCTAGAGGAGTAGCGAGTTGGATGAGCAAGAGATAGTCTGTAGTAGTAGTTTTAGTTACAAAGGTTGAATGCATGATAACTAATCATGAAAGACAAGAAGCAGTATGGTTATAGAGGTTCTGTTCAGTTATGGGGTTAGTACATTGATCAATAGGAATAGATTGTGACCACCAAAGTGTGATTTCCTTAGTAAAGAAATTTTCTTATCATTTGAAGACAAAGCATATTGATGTTCATTATCACTTTGTGAGGGATATGGTTGAAGAAAAAAAGATATTGCTGGTAAAAGTGGACACTTTGAAGAATGTTGTAGATGCATTGACAAAGTCCATGAGCACGAAGAAGTTTTATTGGTGTAAAGAATCGATGGGTGTTGTTTCCCTAAACTAATGATTGTGTACTCTTGTAGCCCCTTGTGTGCAAAGAAAACAAGTGGGAGATTGTTGGGTATGTGTTATATTCTTTGCACAACTGGATGTAAGTGTTGTACATTATGTTGGATGCAGTGGGGCCGATAGCCCCCCTGCACAGGATTTGTGGCAATGCCCAATTTTTTTTCTTTTATATAGATCTAAGGATGGTTGGGTAGACCCAAGGATGGTCAGCGAAGCCACCCATTGTTTTGTGCATGGTCTTTTTGCACATGGTTTGGGACATGATGGTTTTTCCCCAAGATATTTTGTAGATCTCATCAAGAGAACTATGATTATGTTCTAAACCAAGGTTAATGGATGGGGTTTATGAATGTTTCGACATATATGTACTGTATTCAAACATTGATAGGAATATAATGAAAAATCAATTTTGTTTTCTCAATTTTGTTTTCTATATATTTTTTTGTTCTCCGTTAAAACCTTCCTCGAATAAGCTTTATAAATTCTTAATTTAAAAACCTCGAAAAATTTCTGGTAGAACCGTAAACATTTTTCAAATACATTGCAATTGGACATAAATAAATTTAAGCCTCTCTCACATTGTACTCTTTATACACGTGACACAAATAAAGCAAGCGTTGTATGTTTCCATTCCCTCAGCGTAAAAACAAAAAATGAGTCTACAATGATAAGTATTGAATTCAGATATATAGTTCGAAACTAAACGGCAAAAATTACCAAATCAACTAAATGACAAAAACTTATTCCATGAAGGCCAATCATAGACAGCGAGACTGACAGAAAATACAATGATAGACTAAGAATAATAAATAATAAATAATATGAATGTGAGAATCTTGAATAAGAGAATTTGAATACAAAATTTATTCCATCAGGCCTATCGTAGACAGTAACACTGAGACAACACTGACACAAAATACCATGATAGACTAAATATAATAAATAATGTGAAGTGATATGCTCTTTTATATTAGTTTTTATTTTATTTTTCCCAAATGGTATAATGTTGTGTTAATGAAGTTGTGTCAAGGAATTATATTTGATGGCTGGTTTTTAGATGGTTGGGCTCAGCTATGTATGTTTTTGTTTTTGATTATGTATATTTTTGTTTTGGTTGTAGTTTTGATTGAAATTTAGATTTGAATAATAATTTTGTAATCTTAATAAATTAAAAAAATATTTTTTTTAATGATATATAATGTTAAAAAATATATATTATATATATAATTATATTACTGTATTGAGAGGTTTATTTTACCACTAAGTGTGATGTGTGAGTTTATTAGTTTATTATTAAAATTGAAATTTTGTTCATATTTATCTAAATAAAATAAAAATATAAAAATTAACTATACAAAATATTTAAATAATGTTGGTCTATAAAAAAAATACACGTGAAAAAATTGGATCTTTTAAGGCTTATATTAGATCTATATTTAAGATGGATCTATATTGTTTTAATATAAAATATTTTGTAAAATATAGATTTTTTAAAGTATTTTAAATTTTAAAAATTTTAATTCAAATTTTTTATTTTATAAATTTATTTCAAAATTAATAAGTGAATTTGTTATTCACAACAATTACATTTCTATTAAGTGAATAATTTTTTTAAAATATTATACAAATATTATATTTCAGTTATGAAGTTTGAATTTAAAATTCAGTCTGAATTCAAATTTGGATTTGAATTAGATAGGATATTATAATTTATTTAATTAAAATATAAGTTAAAAAAAATTTAATAATATATATTTTTAAATTTTAAATGTATATATTTTTCTTTTTATAATAATTATATTTTTTAAACATTTTTTAATAATTTTAAATAGCTTAAGAAGTTTAGAAGTATAATTAGTTGAAAAATGAATTTCTCCAATTTTTTTCCAAAACTTCTCTTGGTTCTAAAACTTATTTATTTAGATCTATATTTCTAACACATCCATAACAATTTTTATCAAATTTCCTACTTTCCCATTTTGAACTCAAATTCCAAGGCCTTTGAATGAAAGGCTAAGTTGAAAATAATAAAATTTTCCAAATTTATAAATCACTTTCCATTTTTTTCCCTTCTATTTGCATGCAATATCATTGGTAAGGAAGGCATCACCCCTAGCTTTCTATTTCTATGAACAAACAAATCTATGTGCGGGTATTTCCATTAGAGTAAAGTTGGTAACTATGCTTATACCCATATATAATTTACTTTAATATTTTTTTTAAAATATTTTTTTAAACAAGATGCCCTCACCCTCCCTATGGTCGGGTGAGCGGTTCGTTCCCTCACTCCTCTGATGTAAATTAACCTTATTGGGGGTTTAAAATGGAAATGAAACTCATTCAAATGCCAAGATAATTAATTGATAGTTTGATTACATTTTACAAATATTTGTATTTATACAAATTTATGGTTTTTATTTATATGTAAATTGAAAAGGAAATTATATTTCGTAAGAGGAAAGATCTTTTCCACCCATCTAACTTGTGACATGCTATCTTATTTTGTGAGTTAGTTGCAAATTATTGACCTAGCTTTAAGCCTTGAAAATTTCGGTTTACCTTAGGTACCGTCCATGAAATGAGGGGAAATGCCATGTAAGTTTTTTTAAATATCTTAATAAGGGTCTACTAAATCTTGGGAAACTAGTATAATTCTCATTCTTTATGCTAAAAGAATGTACAAGAAAATTTAGTTTACATGCTTTATTCCAAAATTCCAAGAAAACATATGAATGGGTATTAACTCAACAATCAATACGGGGAAAAGTAAAAAATGTGTAAGGAAAAAAAGCATAAATAACATAAGGAATATATAATGCAAGGAAAGAATAAAGAAAATGATAAAAGCCTCTTACCATTGGGATAATACGGAAATGTCATGTACGCAAATCCAAACATGATATCTAAAAATGTAAGTGATGTCATGCATGAAGAACCAAACCAACTAGAAAATGCAAATCCAAACATGATATCTAAAAATGTAAGTGATGTCATGCATGAAGAACCAAACCAACTAGAAAATGAAAACCACGTCATGCACAAAGAATCAAACCGATCAAAAACTTGAGATGAAGCTATAAAAAACATCATTGGGAACCTTAGTGACCAACCCATTGACTTACATTTGGTACTCCTAATTAAATATTCTTGAGGAAATCATTGAAAGAGAATGTTGATGTTTCTTTTTCCATGTTATTCAAATGGATATTAAATTCATAATCTTGAATTATAATTTTATTTCTAATTTACATTGTGATTGTGTCTACACACGCACACATTCCAAGGAAAAAACACATTTTTATTGTAACATGGAATAAAAACTTCCCTCTACAATGGCACATGGCCCTTTTACAAATATAGAGGACTTAATTGAACTTCTCGTGCTAATTAATTGACCTCTATTTTTTTTTCTCCGTAAATGCTAATTCTATTAAGAAAGATAAAAAATATATACAAAGAGGTTAAAACCTCTGAGGAGGCCGCGGCCACTCCTCCACCAAAAACTCATGGACCTTACAGTTCAGGCTTGAAGCCAGATTTACAAAACGTACTGCAAAATTTTTGGTTCGGGCACTGACATACTTAAAAATATTACCCTGACTGAGTTCATCATGCCCTTTAATAGCCACAAAAATTAAGACACAGCTAACAAAACCATATCTGAAACAGAAAACAGAGACTGGTATGACATTGGCCCTTCTCCGTAGCCAGAGTATGGACGAGACAGAGACATCTATCCTCAGAATTAACGACACATACCCAAAATTACTTGGACCCCCGACAGAGAGTAAACCTTTCTAATCCGCATGCTTGGATGAGTCTGGCATTTCCGCTTCCGCTTGACTGGTAGAAGCAGCCTAGGTCACAAATCCACTCTCATCATAAACAGGTTCACCACCATCAGGAGTGGTCACCAAATTTAAAACACCACCTGTGCACTGAGTCGGGCCGCAAGGCACAATATCATTTTGAGCCAGATCCACAGGATGATGTGGCACCTCCGAGCCATGACCACCCTCTTGCTGGTTATCTGCCTGGAACACCATCCCAGTCAGGTCCCCGAGCAACATGCTATCTCCCTGGGACTGAGAGGGGGTAGTATTAGCCGAGCTCCCCTGATTAATATCTTCCTCCGCGAGAACAATAGTGAGGCTAGCAGTTAGAATGGGCCTATTAAGCTGGCTTTGGAAAGTGAATCTGGCAGTCTGGAAAGAGCTGTTCGGAATGGGCTTGGCTTGTTCCGGAGGCGGAGAAGAAGGAGATGCAGAGGCAATAGGAATGACATTTTGAGGAACAGGGCGAGACGGTTGGCCTCTATCCCCTGTATGACTACCTCTGCGAGGAACACCACGTCGTCGAGGCATTCTCCAGAGCACAAATTGACCAGCAGATAGATTGAAACAGAGAAAATCAATTACCTGAGGAACGCAAGCAGCTTCAATGAGTTTGCCAATCCACGCTAATAGCCAGATTCAGCATACAAGACAGAGGTTCTGAGACCGCTCTGCCGCACAATGAATCACTCCAGTGACTGAACCAGGTGTGATGAATCGTTCCATAGCAATATAACAAATTCTCTGCCGATCATGCATGCCTGCATTAACTCCGGCCTGCTGAACCCACATTCGAGACTGCCCAGCAATGAATTCACATACCTTTAAACACTGCTGCCCACCTGCTACGCGTCCTCGACAGACATTCCACCTGCCATCTGCGCTGCCAACTGCCTTTGATGTGCGGCTTATCATTAAATTGACGTGATACCACCCGCATCCGGGTGGGTGTTTTCCTTCTGAGATTTGTCCCAATTGACAATTTCCTGGAATTTTGCAAGCTGGTCCTCGGTGGCTATACTGGTTAAAGACCCTTCGAAATAACCTACCTCAGCCTCCACTCCAAGATTGGCAAGAAAGTCAGCAAGTTTATTTCCTTCTCTTCTGGTATGTTTGAATGAGATCGCTTGATGTTTAGAAAGCCAACTGTTTATCAATTCCAACCTCTGAGCCATTCGCCAACTGTTGCTGACTTTGTGAATGGGAGATCCATTCCTGAGCTTTATGATCATTTGAATTATAATTTGCGAATCCCCTTCTATGATGATTGGGAACATACTCCTTTCATGAACCATTTTGAGGCCTCTCCACAGCCCTTCCAATTCTGCTGAGTTATTAGTGTCCCAACCTTTCGAGCCCAGATAAATGCATTGAGGATTGCCATTATGATCCCTTACGACACCTCCATACCCTGCTTTCCCTGGATTTCCCTTCGATGCGCCATCAAAGTTGAGCTGGAACATGTTGGTGGGGGGCGACATCCATTGACTGGATTCTTTTATCTGCATTGTGGGATTCTTTTTGATTATTGACTGTTGGTTTATTTGGAATCCCCAATTGTCCCATACTGTTCTCTCCTGTGGTAAAGTAGGGAGGTCTTCTGCACACCATTCTTTGATCGATAGAGACTCCATGATGTTCTGCTGAAATTTGGTCCAGATTTTCTCTAGAGGCATACTTTGATCCTTAAATATTCTTCTATTTCGCTCTTTCCAGATGTTCCACATTAGTAAACCCGAAATGATTTGCCACATAGCATTAAGAAGATTACTTTGAAATGGCTTTTGACTCCAGTTGCGGATGGTTGCTTTGAGATCTCCCTGCACTCTACCATCTTTTTGGCAGCGGAAGGCGACCTTTTCCCAAAGTTTTCTACCCATTTGACATGTCTGCATAAGATGTATGGTTGTTTCCTCCTCTTGCTTACATAACAGGCAGATGGATGGACCCAAGAAGCTTCTTTTCCGAAGATTATCCCAAGTCAGAATTCTATTATGACATAAGAGCCATAAAAAGGTGGAAACCTTTGGCCAATTGTAATTGTCCCAGATTTTAGCCCATAAAGTGTCTTTGTTTATCTGATCTTGGACTATTATCTTATAAGCCTCCTTTGTTGTGAATGTTCCTTTCTCCTCATAGCCCCATCTTAGAATGTCTGAGCCTTCTGAAATGGTGATTTGCCTCAATTGTAATTCTTTATTGAGAGCCTGCTGAATTTGTTCAGAGCTATTTGTTAATATTTGGTTTGCCTTTTTCCATTGCCTATGTCCTTGAGATGTAGAGGAGCTCCAGAATTGATTTACCTTGTCTAACTGACTGATCTCCTGCTCTGATATTGGCTGGTCTTGAAGTATGTCTTTTAGTTTGGGTAATTGCTGCCATGAGTCTTCCCAAAACCGTGCTATGGATCCACTTTTTACTTCCCAGAAACTGTGCTTTTGAATGAGGCTTCTGTGTTGGATAGCTGCATTCCAAATTGCCGATCCCATACTGACTTCCGTCATTCGTATTCTTTCTTCCATAGGACAATTGCTTGCATATTTCGCTGTCCAAAGAGAGGCCCACGGAGTGTTGGGATAGGCTAGCCATCTCCACCAGATTTTTGCGCCCATTGCTTTGTTGCTGTGCTCTGGATCTCTTAGCCCAATACCCCCTGCTTGCTTAGGAATACAGACTTTCTCCCATTTGACTAGAGCCCATTTCCTATTATGTCCTGAGCTTCCCCATAAAAAGTTACGCTGGAGATTCTTGATTTCTTTTAGAACCCATTTAGGAGCAGCAAGGATGGAAAAGAGATACAAGGGCATGGAGTTTAGGACAGCTTTTATAAGAACAAGTCTGCTAGCCATATTGAGGGCTCGGTGAGTCCAGAGGAAGAGCCGAGCTTCCAATTTTTCCAACAGTTGCTTCCAGGAGGAATGCTTGAGAGCGGAGGCCATTAAAGGAGCACCCAAATATTTGGAGGGCAGGGAGGCAGTAGTGAATCCAAGAATGCGGCCAATGGCTTTTTGGGTGGAAACAGGGGTGTTAAAGAAAAAGATCTGGGATTTGATTCGATTTATGAGAGCTCCGGAAGCATCAGAGAAAATAGATAGAATTGATTTGAGAATGCGTGCTTCTTGCACCGATGGATGACCATAGAGCATATTATCATCAACAAATTGCTGATGGGTGAAGGAGGGTGAATTGTTAAAGGAAAGGCCTTTTAGAAGCAGAGCACGCCGGGCCGATGTGATACTTCTGCCCAGACCTTCAGCCATTATAACAAAAAGAAAGGGAGATAAGGGGTCTCCTTGCCTTATACCTCTGGAGGGGCGATAAGTGGCCGAGGGGATTCCATTGATTAAAATAGAGAAAAAAGCTGAAGACAAAAGATTAAAAATCCATCTGACCCAAGATGGAGCAAATCCAAAGGCTGTGAGAATTTTTTGAATGTATACCCAACTAATACTATCAAAAGCTTTGGACAAATCTAATTTAAGCAGCATACCTGGCTTTTTGGTTTGCTTTAAGGAATGGATTATCTCATGAGTTAATATAATCCCATCCGTTATTTGCCTGCCTTCTACGTACCCAGACTGCTCAGGCGAGATAATCAGAGGGAGCAGCGGCTTTAATCTATTTGCTATAACTTTTGATGTAATTTTGTAGATGATATTGCACAATGCGATTGGTCTGTACTTGTCAGGAGTGTTAGAATCTTCCCCTTTTGGAATTAAGGCAATGAATGTGGCATTTAACCCTGGATACATCCATCGAAGAGCTCTGGATTCCTCCACAAGATGCCAAACCTCCTCTTTTATAAGGTCCCAGAACCTATGAAAAAAGTTTGAGGTAAAGCCATCCGGACCCGGTGCTTTTCCCTCCTTTAAGTGATGGACCGCTTCTTCAACTTCCTGTAGATTGACTGGTTTGAGGAGAAGACTATTATGCTCCTCTGTTATTAACTTAGGAATGTCCTTTAGGAGCCTGTTGATGGCCGGCATTCTGTCTATATTGGGTTCCTGGTGTATCTTCTTAAAATAGCTGAGAAATTCCTCTTCAATGCCTTCCTGAGTTTCGATTTTGTCCCCCTGTTCATTTTTGATGTGAGTGATACAGTTGCTCATTCTGCGCTGGACCGTAGTTTTATGAAAAAAAATTGTGTTCTTTTCTCCATCTTTTAACCATCTAATCCGTGATTTCTGTCTCCATAATGTTTCCTCCTGTTTGGCCCTCTCTAAAATTTGAGATTCAATGAATTGTTCCTGTTTTGATAGTTCCTCCATTCGACCATTAGTTATAATACTTTGCTGAATCCTCTTCATTTCTAAGTTGAGCGTAGCTTGAGCTTTAAAAATGTTACCAAAAGTATTATGATTCCAGTGCTTGATTACTCCTTTGAGATGCTTGAGTTTTTGCTGAAACCTGGACATTCTGGTGCCTCCGGTAGGATTAAAGTTAAGCCAAGTTGAACTGACTAATTTTTCGAAATCCGGATGCTTTAGCCAGAATTCTTCAAATCGAAAGGGTCTCTTGAGGTTGTTACCAGGTCTGTTCCATTGAAGTTCAATGGGCCAGTGATCAGATCCAGAGATAGGCAGAATTGATGCTGTAAATTCCCCTCCTAAATGTGTTGCATTGTCAGAGATAAGAAATCTATCAAGTCGTGATGCAATTTGTTGTAGTCCTTCTCTCTTGTTGCTCCAGGTGAAGAGGCCATTACTTGTGGGAACATCCACCAACCAATTAGTATGAATGAAATTTTTTAAGAGGTTACCATCATTATTTGCTCTGCTTCTGCCGCCCTTTTTTTCCTCCATGCTTGCTGTCATGTTGAAATCACCTCCAGAAATCCAAAGTGGGTATGGCCTTTCTGAGCTGAGATCTGACAATGTGTTCAGGATTTGAGCTTTTTGAGCATTGTCCTGAGGAAAATAAACATTAGTTATGAATCCATAGGTATTAGTTCCTATGAGATGAAATGTTGCCTGAATGAAGCTTTTATTGGCTTGTATGTCATTTAATTGAATAACTCGCGCATCCCAGAGAATTGCAAGTCCTCCTGAGGCTCCCTGTGCATCAACAGCTGTTACTAACCCTCCCGGCCAGACTTTCGCTGCTATTTTTTCCAAGATTATTGAGCTGCATTTCGTTTCCTGCAGAAAGAGGATACTCGGTTTTTCTAGCATAAGCATATTTTTTAATAATCTGCTCTTCCTTGGGCCATTTAGCCCTCTTATGTTCCATGATATCAGCTTCATTGAGAAGGATGGGGATCAGTATTAAAGTATTTTGTCAGTTTGGCATACCTCCCTGACTCCACTAATACCTCTCCTATCTTTATGGTTCTTTCAAGCTTTGTTTTTCTGCCTCTTTTCTTGTTATCCTTTGTGATGAACTTGCCATCCCATGGACTTCCTGTCTGGACACCTAGCGAGTATTTCTGCTGAGCTCTATTTAACACTTCAACTAGGTTGTCCACCTGCCTGTCTGGTATTTTTTCAAAATTCCCTGTCTTGCAAGCTTGTTCCAAGCCCAGAATGTCCAGATCGCCTATATCTAAGGATTCCAGATCTTCTTCCATTATTTGAGGTTCTTGAGAGGATTCCTCTCGTTCCTTAGATGATTTTTTATTTGGCTCAGTGTATTCCACTTCCATTCCTTGGGATTGCCAGGATACAGATTTTGCTTGGGATTGCGGGGTTGATTGCTTATGAGTCATATCTCCTGTTTGCATTGAAGTTTCTCCTCGCTGATCTTTATTGGATTCCTTGTTCTCCTGCACTTCCTTTTCCTGATCTTGCATATCAGCCTTGGCTAGGGTCTCAAAATGATTGCTCGTTGTTGGTACTGGCTTGTTAATCGGATTTGCCTTGGGATTGCCTGATGTTTTCCTATTCCCTCTCCTTCGGTTTGTAACCCTAGTGAAACCATCTGCTGTTTGATTATCCAAACTTTCTTGGGAAGAGGGTTTCTTGTTTAGTGGACAGTCTCTGTAGAGATGCCCTATATTATGGCATTTCCTACATCTAAATGGGACATGCTCATAATCTATAACTTGAATCCATTCAGAATCTTCATGAAAAAAACTTACCGTGTCTGGCAGAGCTTGCTTGAGGTCCATGTAGACACATATTCGAGCATAAGATGTGTATCTACATGATTTTGTTTCCTCTGCGATCTTGACAAACTCACCAAGAGCGTCCCCAATCTCCTGAAGGGATTTTTCTTCCCAGTATTCCCATGGCAACGAATATAACCTTATCCACACTGGAGCATAGCTCAGATCTTCCTTATCTGGATTGAATCTTTCCACCCACGCTTTGAGATATAATCCTGCAGAGTTGAAAAAATAGGGTCCCCCATCCAGGATCCTATTACGATCTTCCAAGCAGTTGAAGACCGCCGTAAAAAACCCCTTTGCTCCAAGATGCAGAGTAATGTCTCCTTTTGGATGCCATTTAGCGCTTATCCAACTTCTCAGTGCTTTCTCCGTCGGCCAAATTCCTATGAATTTGCCAATCAACGCGTGATCTCTCATGTACTGTATCCGTGCATTGATGCGATGACTTGGGAACTCCACTCTCGGCCTGTCCGTTGCTACAGGCTTGCATGTGGATGAGCTTGCTCTGTTTCTGTCTTCCTGTTCTATGTCCTTACCCTTCAGCTTGCTGCGATCCGTATCACCTCCGCTCTGTTCGTTATCCGTTTCCTTTTCTTCCATTGACGGCAACCGACTGTCCTTATCGGGGGGAGGCTCCTGGCCCTCCCCCTGAGGGGAATGCATTTCACTCCTTATCAATGGCCGTTCTCCTCTGACCACCCGTCCGGCTGCTTCTCACCTGCTGTACTAAGCTTGGCAGGTCTACCGTTGCAGAAGTTGCAGAAACCCTAGATGGGTTGCAGACGCCTTTCCCTCCCAACCGGAATTAGATGTCTGGAATTAATTGACCTCTATTACTAAGATTCTAGAAACAAATAAAATACAAAAAATGACAATAAGTCACATAAGTATACCACAAAAATAATATTTAATCTCCAATATTCTAATATCATTCTCACTTGCTCAAAAGAAAAAATATTCTATAGGTTTAGTCAAATATTTTTAAAAGTGCCATCTTGTGACTCCTCCAAACAAACTTGACCAATAGGATATAGTAGCCTTGATTTAGATAAACCATCTATAAATGTCTTCAATTCATAAAACACATGATTAAAGGATATCAATTGAAGAAGCAACAAATTCTCCTTGATCTACAAAAGTGAGTCCCCATATACGCAAATCTGTTGAAAACCTCTTTCCCATGCAAGCTTGAGAAGATGATTTTGAGCATAAATTCTCCATAATTGTTAGATCCTCTACCTATATTGGCCTTTTACTATCTAAAATAGTTATTAAATATAAAAAATATACCACCCATAACGCATTAAGTTAGGCCCTCAGTATGCTCTATTAATTGAACGCTATTCATGGATTTGTCAATCAATAATTTACCTACCTTCCTTGAGGGTTTAACCTTCAATGAGGACATACATCAATAAAATATCACACAAAGTTATGTAGTAACTTGAAAAAGTAGGGAAAATTTTATCTTCAAGTAATATTATATTATAAAAAATCCATATTCCTTAAAGAAATAGGATGTAATCATTTTTAATTTATTTAATTCTTATCTCTCAAACCACTTCTTCAAACATTCCTCTACACTCTCCTCACTACAAAATTTATATATGTCATCAATTAACCAATATCCTTACAAATAAGATAAGAAAAATACAATCAGGAAACAAATGAATGGTTGTTTCATCACCCTATCAACATAATAAGAAAACATTATGACCTTCCTTATTCATTTTATGTATCATCTCCCATATAAGTACTTTGTTGTGTAGAGAAAGCCACATAATGAATTTGGTCTTCATAGGAACCTTGTTCTCCCATATTTTTTCCCACCATCACTTGGATTCTTGAAGTGCATTGGTGTGATGAGCCTTATATCCTAGCTTAGTATAGTACTATCCACTTATTTTGATATTTTCCCATTTAATATAATATGGATCTAATTAAGTTTAACTATAAATCATTCACTATTGTAGTTGTCATAAATTTTGACATTTTTCTAATGATGTTATTTTGAACAAACAATAGAATTCCAACACATATGATTCAAAATGTTCATCGAAAACGTTTCATCAAATCTTCAATTATTGTATCTATGTGTCACATGTTTGCTGGAAAAAATGTTTCCATATGAGATTTTGTAAAAAATTTGTGTCACACCTATCACAAACACATCCTATTGTCATATGTTCAATAAATAAAGACAACCACATGGAAATTTTTTATATGTTTGATATCTAAGGCTTTTGATGCATTCTCGATATAGGTGGGGGTGCAACTAGAACATAAAAATCATGACAATAGGCTATTTTTGTGTCACCATTGGGAAATTTTTGTGATGCATTTTCTATTAGAGTGGAAACGACTTAGACGGAAATTATGTTAGAATAGTGACACACCGGGGGCCTTTTTGACGTAGGCAGAGTCGACATTTTCTACTAGATATTCAATAATAGCATGTTTCATCAAAGTTCCAAAACATTAAACATAATTTGGAATAAATATACATATATATAGAAATCCATGTGTATGACGCATTGAACACAATGGAACAACCCCAACCTATTTCCCTAGATCCACATAATGAATATAAAAGTCTTGGGGGTGATGGTGGGGGTGAGGGTGGGCCATGGTGTCCCAAAAAATTTCCACTTTAACACTTTGTTTCAAGACCCAAAATTTTGGTCACAACTAGACTCAACTCTTCAATACTTTTCCAACTTTTTCACTTCTTAAATCTAGGCACAAAATGTTCCCCTTTTGAGAATCTCTCAAGCTTTTTCCATCATGACCATAATATGCACACCCAACATCACAAACACAAACCACATGGCTTCCATGAATGCATGCCCATAGGGAAAAAATGCACACCAAAAGAATTTGAATAATTCATTCCCATAGGCACAAAAACGCACTCCAAATGCATTGTTTAAATGCACACCAAAGGAACAAATTGCATTCCGATCCCTTTAAGAAATGACCATTAGGCTTAAGGAGAATGCATGCTCACCACTAGGAAAAATGCTCACTAGCATTATGAGAAATGCAAGCCAAATACTTAGCACAAATCTCCATTGGTCTTAAGACAAATGTATACCCAACACTTAAGACAAATTCCCACTAGGCTTAAAAGAAATCCATGCCCAATACTTAAGAAAAATGCTCATTGGGCTTAAGAGAAATGAATGCCCAAGAAGAGAAATTATGATCAGATAAATTAACCATGTCAACAAGCCTTAGATATGAGTGCAACCATGCTACTAGGCAACAACCATTGTCCCCACATGGTAATGCCACATGTAAATATACAATATGTACAACAATGCCAAGATGATAACAACTTTTACAAATATCCATAATTCATATTCCTTTTCCAAAAATGAAGTTATTGTAGTAACCTTATTTAAGAATTTGCATTAGTATTAGCACATAAGTGTTGAAAATAGCAACAAGAAATGTTAAAAATAGCATCTAGAATTTGCAATTTAATTTGTCCTTTAATTAAATTAGGAATTAAATCAAAATCATATTCTCATAGTAACTTGTAATAGTTAATTAAGTTAAATTGACTTAATTGAATTATGAAATTCAAGTTGGAAGTCTATCTAGAGTCATCTAGAGTGATCCCTAAAATTTAGGGGCATAGGTTAAATTCTTTTGAGTTGTAATTAATTAACACAGTCTAACTAAATTAATGTCAATTAAACTAGTTCTAAATGTTGGAAGAACTAGTAGAGGTTTAGTAGTGGAGTAGTGCACCAATGCATCATGAGTACCACACTAGTTAAATGAATATTCACTCATAAATAACTCGTGTGTCAATTCAGATGAATACCTAGTTGAGATTAGAGTCCAAGGATAGTGTATTATCAGTTGTATAATTTTCCAAGTTGTACAGATGGTGCATGCAATCAATTGAGGGCCTATGGATATATTGTGCAATTATGGAGACTGAATTTCTACATTAAATAGAGGCTAATTCCCTTAGGGGTTGTGCAAGGAAGTAGGGCCTTAGAAATCTAGTAATTTGGCTAAGTGTTGGCCAAAGGCAGTCAGTCAGGTAGAGGATAGGAAATACTTGTGCAGGATGAGCTCGAGATTGAGAAGAGCGTATTCTGTTCATCCGAGGGTTGCCTAGAAAGTAAAGAGTTAGATTGTACTAGTTCAGGATTTTTTCGGGTTGAACAAGCATTGTACTTTCTTCACAGATCTTCTGGTGAATGCAATATAGATAGTAGGTGTTTTTTGCAATTTCTTTCCCCAGAGAAATATTGTTTTATGTGCAATTGATATTATTCCTTTACTGCTTATTGTTTTCATCAATAATTTTGGTTTTCGTTGAAAAGTAGAGTATATTCTTGTCTTGTGTTTTAGCATATCAAATAAGCTCTTGAATATATAAAAAAAATCTACATGGTATCAAAGCTGAAGACAATATAGAAGAGAAGAATTTGAAGTTTTCCTTGCAGATTGGTGGAGCTCTAGTCAGAGCATATCGAAAAGACACTTTGTGTAGACTTCTTAATGGATCAAGAAGGTTGTTAGTGGGAAGATGGGTGAGCCAATGTTTAGTGACACAAAGAGGAGTTGTGATCATTGATATTGGTAGATTGAAGAGCAAGAATGTTTTTTCACGGCGAGTTTGCAGAGAAGATCTGAAATTTTTTTGTGTAAAAATTTCAAAACCAAATAGTAGATCTCGATTCCTTGCGAAACAATATCCAAATGAAAAAATAAAAATAAAAAATCAGCAAAATCGGAGTTCAAATGAGGGATATATCATCGATTTAAATCAACTCTTTTTTCAGAATATTTTATGATGGCAGGAGAGATGAAACAGATTGATGTGCAAGTCAAGACCCTGCATGCACTTGAGATACAATATGCATGCAAAGCCATGAGGAGAAAGGCAAAGGTTAGAGACTTGTTAGTTGAGAGCGAGTTTGAATTACCTCTCAACATGCAACCTCAGAAGTAGCCTTAGCAAGTTCTGGAGCAACCATAATTAGAGAAGCATAGAGGAGAGCGAGTGGAGACATGCACTCAAGTAGTGACCTCCAGCAAGGGAAAATTCCAAACCAAGTGGGCAGAGGGAGAACATGCAGCCATACCTCTAGGTGAGAGGTGGGGGAATGTGAAGTATTAGTCCCAAGAGTGTAGAAATTTGGGAAGGGTCCATTGAGAGGTTTTGTCTCATGGTCATTACCTTGCTATGGGAGCCCACATTACAAAGTAGAAAGATGGATCAGTGGTGCTTTATGTAGTCAGATATTAGAGTGCTCGAGGCAGATTCCAGTAGCAGTTAGACATTAGAGAGTGTAGAGCATTTTGAGTTGACAACCTTGCAAATGGAATAGAGGCAGAGTCAGTAGAAGAGTATATTTTCGAGTCGACAGAGGCAGAGCTAGTAGCAGTCAGAGACTCTGGCGACTAATGCATCATACTAATTCATGTTGGATGTTTTTTTTTTCAGAAGTTGCAACAGCGACAACACTAGAGGGAAGTGTTGCATGCAAAACATTCCAAAGGTACCATATCATGATAGAGTTGAATTCCTCTCTTGTTGAGAGGGAGCATTGAAAATAAAAACAAGAAATGTTAAAAATAACATCTAGAAATTCTAATTTAATTTTTCCTTGAATTGAAATAAGAATTAAAATGAAATTCTATTTGTGTGGCAACTTGTAATACTTAATTAAGTTAAGTTGAATTAATTGACTTAGGAAATTCAAGTTGGAAGTCTATCTAGAGTCATCTAGAGTGATTCCTAAATTTTAGGGGGCAATTTGAGTTCTTTTGATTTGTAATTAATTAACTCAGTCTAATTGAGTTAAGGTCAGTTAAACTAGTTCTAACTATTAGAGGAAATAGTGCAGGTCTAGTAGTGGGGTACTGCACCAGTGCATCACCAGTGCCACACGAATTAATTGAGGATTCACTCATAAATAAATCATGCATGTTAGTTCAGATGAAGACCTAGTTGAGATTAGAGTTGAGGGACAATGTACTATCAATTGTCTAATTTTCCAAGTTGTACAGATGGTGCATGCAATCAATTGAGGGCCTATGGATGGATTGCACAGTTATGGAGAAGGAATTTACACATCAAATAGAGGCTAATTCTATTACAGATTGCACAAGGAAGTAGGGGCTTGAAAGGCTAGGAATTGGCTAAGTGTTGGCCAAAGTTAGTCATTCAGGTAAAGGATAGGAAATACTTGTGAAGGTTGAGCTCAAGGTTGAGCAGAGCATATTATATTCATCTAATGCTTTCCTAGGAAGTAGAGAGTTAGATTGTACTAGTGCAAGAGTTGTTCGGGTTGAACAAGCATTGCATTTTCTTCTCAGATCTTCTAGTTAATTCAATATAGATAGTGAAGGATTTTAGTAGTTGCTTTCCCTAGAGAAATATTGTGTTATGTGTGATTGATATTCTTCCTTTCTCTACTTATTGTTTACATCGATCAATTTTGGTTTTTGCTGAAGAGTGGAGTAGATTCTTGTCTTGTGTTTTAGCATATCACATAAGTTGTTGAATCTACAAAAAAATATACCATAGGTTTTATGAATATTTCATAATTTTACTATTTCAAATGTGGTGTAAAGATAATTGAATGCAATTTTATCATGTTTTGATGAAACTTGAGACTCAATGTCAAATATAAAATTTGAGGGATAATAAATTAGATGAATTATAGTAACTAAAACATTATGGCCACATTAATAGCATGTCCTCATATATAAAAATAGGTATTGCAGCTCAAAATTTACAAACACAACTTACAAGGTTCAATTCTAGTATGCATGCGACATTATCACATAATTTTCTACAATAGTCCTAAATCCCCAAATTTAGAAAATTTCCTGACTTGTCAAAGACAATCTAACAACAAAAATTTGTTTTCTCATGTACAAGTTTACAATATTCTCATGGAAATATATTAACTCTACCATTGGTCATGCATAATACTCTCATGATCTCATTTTAACTATTTCTTATATAATATCTCTCTTGTAAAATTTCACACAACATGTAAGCGTATCTCACAAAATAAAATTGCATACATTACTTTAAACATTACTTTAGTTTACTTCCCACAGAAATATATTCATACCAATGAAATATACACATAGGTTTTTCCATTTGATATTTAGCTTTCCTTTTACACTTAAAGACGAGTATTTTCAACAACCTGCAAATATAAATGTCTTTCATATTTGGCAATGGACTGTTGTTTTAACTTCTTGTATGGCATATAAAAATTCTCCAAATAACATTTCTAGTTCAAAATATACAAAAACACATAATAAATCTTAGAGACAATTTGTCACAATTCTTCTTCTCTCTAGAGCACACCTATGCATCATAGGAAAATTTTTAGTTGTCAACATATATGCACTTAATGTTTATCCAACATACATAAGTACCATGTATGTTGAGGCACGAAATTGTTTTTTATTCAACTATGAAACCAAAAAAGAAAAAGGATATATATGATGCTACATTTTTCATTAGATTCAAACTTTGAAATGAATCTTTTAGTGGATTTGAGGTGGACTTCCCCTTCCAAAATATGTTTCCAAGTTTATTCATTTATACTTCTTGAGAAGCTCATTACATAAGCATATCATTAAATGTCTGCCAGAGTCCTCTATTCCAAGGGGTGTTGTTCCTTCTAAGCCTTCATAAGGGATATTTACTAACAATTGTGATACATCTAACATTAAAGAAAGGTACATATCAAGGTTAATAGAAGGGAAATCGACCAAAAGAACTAACATGTTGGAAAACTTTTGGTTGTGTGAAAAAAGAAATAGGTTGATATTTGTCATATTAGTAAAATTCAAGGTGAAAAAAATATTACAGTTTATGTGCATGCATAGAGGGTGGAAGTAATTCCTAAACCGTGGTGGGATTGGCCCAAAATAAATATTGAGGGATATATATTGTAGGCCCAGTATTTACAATATATTCAACCTGTATAAAAATTAGCAAGTATATAATAATTGTTCAAAATTCACATTAGGTTGAAAATTTGAAAAATATAGGCAAAGAACACCTTTCAATCATAGACCACAAAGACCATACATGACATTGTTCCATATTCATCAATGGTATACTCATATAGAATAACACTTCATGATCATAATGTTCAACTTCTGGTACCATTCATCTATCCACTAAAATATGATCTATAAATATAAGCCAAATATGTTAATAAAAAAAACATGCAAATCACATGTTGATAACAAATATGGATTAAGGTTTGTATACAACACTTAAACCCTAATCTTATTAATTACCTTTCCCATATTCTTGAACAAAACATCTAATTAATATAATACTTTTGTACCAAAATAACATTCAAGCACCTTACATGCTTGTTAAAGTAGTGTACAAGTAAAAACTCGGAATTCTTATTTTCCATATTAATTTATGCATGTGTACCATAACCAAACCTTGGGTCATTATAAAGCATTTCAACATTACATGCACACACAAATACATAAAATAATACATTTTATTTCATGCATATAACCTCAAACAAACATGTATATCTTACCCTTAACCAATAATATTAGCCCACAATGACACATATATAGGCTTTAGATTTTACAAAGTATCCATAATCTTCTAACTTGTAAAATTCTTATAGTTATGCAAACTATAATATAAAATAGCATTATATTTTCACAAACAAAGTTTTTTAAAACAATCAACGTTATATTTATATGTCATATGCATACAACACATGTAACTCCCATATATATCACAACAAAGCTAAATCTATACAAATTCCTTCTATTATATGGTCATATATAGTGTTAGAAACTACTTATATTTCCAAAGACAAAATAGTGTTGTATATCATCTTTGGCGACCATTCATGGGTAATAGGGGTTGAACCTTTCTCTCTACATGTCTAAATTTTCTCTAACATAGTTGTATATATTTTCTACCATACCATAACATGGTTTTACATGTAATTTCTACCATCTTGGTAACATTCTTCTAATTTAGGCATTTATCTAACCATGCTTCAATTTCTACTATTTGTGACTTAGCTATATTTCAAGTTCTCTCTACTATATTTACTTTATTAGAAGGGAGAGTCCTCTCTCTTTTTCTCTTCGATTTAGGTCTTCTTTGGTGTTTGTTGTATTGATTATCCTCCACTTGTATGTGATCCTTGTTGGGAATATATTATTGTATGAAGTAAGGAGTCTTTTCTTTTCCTATTTCTGACCATCTCTCAGTAGCATCTCCTTTGGGAGCTCTATGCTCTCACCATCACTCACCACTTAAATTTTATACCTCTACAAGAGACATGGAAATATTCTCAACCTAACTAGGTGGAGGAATTATGCCATTTCTAAAAGGATCTCTTCCAATTTCAAATCTAGCATAAACAAAGAGTTTCAAATCTAACCATGGAAATGGAGCTTCTTATGGAGTACAAAGTCCAAATTTGATGCACTAAGCATGAGCTAGCCTCTGTTTTTCAGCAAGTTGTTGATCTTCAAGTCTCTTTGAGCTAATAAAAAATTGGTGCTTCCTCCTCTGAGGTCTCAATTAGTCTTACATTCGTTGATCTTCCAATTAAAAAAATTATGGTACCTCATCTGAACAATATCATCCTAGGTAAAGAGGATCCCTCCATTTCTAATGTCTAGTTAGAATGAAGAGTGGGTGTATAAAAATTTGGATACTATATGTAACAAGTTAATGTTTTTTCTATAATTTTACTAGTAGGCAGATGTTGGATTTTGTTAGATCTTGGGAATCATACCCCTAAAGACATTATAATTGTGATACTTCATTTTTTTAACTTTTGTTCAATGTTATGTACCCAAACATATATTTTTAATATAAAAGTTCTTTGTTGTGATTAAAAATAATGTATCCTATGAGAGTATGTTTAACATTACACTTCAATACAATTATCTTATAAAACTGTTTTTAGATTGTTTTTTAAATTAAATTCTCTTTTTCATTTTCATTGATAATGAATCATAAAAAATTTAAATGCTTTTAAATAATATAATAACTTCAATTTAATAATGTTTGTAATTTAGTCTATAATTTTTTTAAAATTTTTCAATATTAATTATTAAATTTTTATATTAAAATTAATACTTAATTACTAGTACTTCATGATAATGTTATTACTGCTTGGTATTTTCAAGTTATTGTTTTGTTTTCATACCAAAATTTTATATGGTTTTACAGTAATATTTGAGTTATAATAACAATGTAACTTTAAAATTATGGAAACATAATTGGTGTTTGAGATTTTCTTGTTTGTAGGAAAAAGTATTAAGTCAAAGAGTAGATCCTTATTACATACCAAAACTTTTCTTGAGCACCCTACACTAACAAATATAAAATTCAAATACTATAAATACAATGAGATTTGTCTCAAGATAGACAAACTATCTTGGACATATAATCTATCTGTTGATGGAGTATCTCAACCACATATCATTCTAGAAATATAATTGGTTGGAAATAATCTCTCACATCCAACTGTGCCTGACAACCTCCTAGAGACTAGTAACAAACTCTATGTAGAGAACCCTCTCTACTGAATTATATCAATAATCTCAATGACAAAATATGATCACACACATAAGAAAAGTAGGAGTTACATACTATAATACTCCCCCTTAATGACTACTTTTTCTTAATTTTCATTTCTTGAGGTCTTCATATACATCTTCTATATAGCACATGCTCCATTGAAAACTAAAGAACCTACAAGTAAGAAAAGTCTACCTCTCGTACAACTTGGAATTTTCACTTCATACCTTGATCATGCATACATCACCAAATTATCAATGTCCATATAAATAAATAACCACCCACTAGAATGCATGGATACCTAGATTTTGTAACTTGCAATCTAGTAGGATTTTCCTTTCCATCCATGGTTCATTCAACTTCTTGATGAAATCCTCCTTGATGTAAAAAATTCACCTCCTAGAGTCTACAACCAATAATATGGTTCACTCATAAAGAATCCATCAAACATAAAATGTCGTATATGAAAAATCACAGCTATAAGGACTTTTTAGTCTATGATCCTTTCCTAGGGATCACCAGACAGATAAGTGAGTGTTCAATATGTGACTAAAACAATTCCTTAGTTATGTTGACAAGAATTGAAAAGGAACGGTGATGCGATTTACTAGACTTATCACTAAATCCTTGTCCTTGTTGTTGCAACTAGCTTGAAAGAATATCTAACAAAGATCTTAACTCCTACTCATCCTGGAACCTCCAAGACATAAGAATCACCTCAGCTTCATCCTAACAGCATGATCTCATTAGGCTCCCACTATAACGATAATAATGACATCAAATGTCATATTCTAACTCAAAAATTAACTTAACCCTTTGATGATACAAGTATATATAGGCCTTTAGGTCTCCCTTGGAGAATGAATTTGGACAAAGTTAAGAAACTTCCATAATAATTTTCCCCTAGCCAACTCATTAAGGTAATCCATCAATCAGATCTCTTAGGGAATGAGAAAATCTAGAAGGCCCAATTTATTTGCTAGCACAAAAGGGTAATAGAGCGTAATTTGATTTAGCTATAAACTAAGACATAGAACAATTGTGAAAGCATAAAAATTCCTCCTTGCTCAAATGCTAGAATTAGGTCAAAATGAAGGGTCAAATCTATGCATGAACGTCACTAGTATAAGGGTACATAAATCTAGGTCATGTGTGCTTAAATAGCATGATAACATATGACCCAAAATGCATCAGGTTATAAGAGTAATTGATGGATAAAATGCATTACAATGAAAATCAAAGCTCAAAATGGGAGGGAGGAGCCATGATTGCAAGGTTGAATCGAAGGAACTCAATTTCTAAAGTCTCAACCCTGATGATAACATTTGTGAGGTGGGCATACCCATGCTCAATCATAAAGAGAAATTGAACTTGGGTGCCAACTATACATTGTTGATCCATGACATGAAATGCTAGAACATCACCATGAAAAATACACTCTAGATCTATGTGATAGAACACAAATATCATAGCCTCCATAAAATAAACTTTGGACCTATTTCATCGTATACATTAGTAGGACTGTGGACACATAAAATAGAAGGTTCCCTAGAGTAGTCCTAAAAGTGCATAAATGTTACATAAATCCAACACAACCTGCAAATGGTATGATAAAAGAGTGAGATATCTATAACCCAAGGTATTTTGATAAACCTCGATGGTAAAGATATACAACATGCAAATAGATGTGTTCATGTCAAGCATGGTAGAAACCTCCTAATTACCAGTCAATAAAGTGTATCGTTAACATATGTGAAGGGAACCATCAATGATAAAAGTGGACCCCAATGTACCTAGCATAGTCCATTAAGTGTGAATAAATAAAATAACATCAAACACTCATGGACTTGACGATCAGGAGTCAATGAGGTAAACCCATTGTCGATTGTGAGGAAGCTTTCCATTAAGGACTGCAAGCTCTAGGTTACTATTGATTCCTAGATCAAGGTCCTAGATAATGAGTTGAACTTGAAAGGAGAAGATTCATCGAAGGCCTTCATGTATCCTCCATCAATTAACATAAAATAAACCAAGAGATTGAATGGATGAAGTCATGAAGTGGTGAATTACAATTTACACAAGGATGGATGAAACAAAAGGGTCAACAAGGACCACAGAGGCTCAACACAGGTTAAGGCATCCATTTAATACATAATGGAATTAGAAAAAAGTGACTTGGAAGCACTTACTAATGAGAACTACATGATATTGTGCAACAACATAGGAGGCATTGAAGTGCACTCCATGATGACTGGAAAATCAACTAGTCGGAGGATTAAATAGAATCATATGTATGGCATGACTCCTATGCAAGCTGAAACCCAACTATGAGATAATAACTCGAAAAAGTTCCATGTTGAAGCGTGAAACAACTGACACTACCATTTTGAATGATAACATGAGTAAATGATTGCTCTTCCTTTTCTCTTTTTAGTCTCTTTCATATTTTAATGAGAAAGAAAGAGAAGACAGGTAAGCTCAATAGTTCCTCTTTTTCTTAGTTTTAAGGAGCTCAAAAAGTTGAGAAAAGGATACTCTTTGCCTTTCAATTTTTAATGAGCATGATAAGGATACAAGGAAGTTCATCTTCGAGGGACAAGTGGTATAAAGGGTTGCAAGTAATTCTGATCTAATGGAACTTCCCTAAGCATAAGGAGGAGAAGAGGCTGGAAAATAAGACAACTCATCACAACGCCCCCTCTAATAAAGAGTAAGAACACTAAGTGAAAGCAAGAATCAGACCAAGAAGAGGATGACTGCACTGAAAAAATGAAACCAAGTATTATCAGAATGCATAAAATAGGCTAAAAGTTGTAGCAATCACAAGGTATATAAATGTAGAAACTTCTCAGGGTAAGGCTAGAAAATGACAAAGAAGAGAAAAATGAGGCTCAAATTCTGTCATGGTGGGTCAAAAGGAGGAATTCCAAATAGGAAATAAATAAATGTTGCATGGACACCAACATGAAAAAAAGGTGCTAATCTAGGGTATCCATGTATAGGAAATCTCTAATGCTAAGTTACAACATGCAAAAAGAGATTGGTTAATGTCACAACCTGATGGGGTCAAACGTAAGGCACAATGAAGATGGAAATAATAGTCAATAATGCAATGAAGATTGTAATATGAGACCTACCCCTATATGCTAGGTTCAAGAGAAATATACCTAAGGTCCAATGGATGTCATAAAAAAACTGCCACCCTATCCTATAAAAACCATCCAAAAAGACTAGACCCATTGTTAAATCGCGTATTGAAAGAAATAAAACACAGATTAGGTGAAAACAAGACCATATATATATTTTTTATATTTTGGCATATATAGAAAAAAAATGGAATTTTTTCGGTGTATATTATGTACTAGAAAAATTCTTGCATCACACACCAAACTAAAGGAGATAAAAACATCACATACACTTCTATATAGCCTATGTACACTATGTACAAACATAAGTCAATCTAATAGGTCATGTCAAGGTGTGCCCATTGTCGGGCACAAGCCAAGGATTGCAATATATGAACTTGTGGAGGAGTGGAGGTATCATATGGTGCATCATAAAGGGACCATGCCATAAAAAATTTAATTTCCTGATTCCTAAAGGTTGATGATACCAGGGAAAACCTAGAACTATAATGTTATTGGGAATGACCCGAGGACATACAAAGCAAGCAGTATAGTGGACTAGGAGATTTCCTTAACAAGGAATATTAAGAAAAAATGGGTTATAAGAGACTCATTGATAGGTGGGTATGAGTTGGACAATTCATTCGAAAGTTTAGCATGATAAACCCAAGACTTGACTCGATCCAAGGGTGGCACTTCCAGGGATGGAAGAGAAAATGCGCCTTGGGATAATTCAAGATAT
This sequence comes from Pinus tabuliformis, assembly GCA_031772625.1. Classification (NCBI taxonomy): domain Eukaryota; kingdom Viridiplantae; phylum Streptophyta; class Pinopsida; order Pinales; family Pinaceae; genus Pinus; species Pinus tabuliformis. The sequence goes on from CM062817.1 coordinate 655,242,851, forward strand.
TGTTTCCTACTCTATAACTTTGCTAAGTTTAGGATAATAGAGGCGTGAAGATGCATCATATCCCTAGGATTATTAATAGGTGAATCCATGACCTCCAAGATGATTTTTTTAGAAGGAGACCCATCGTCAAGGAGTCACTTGGAATAGGTGGAGTGACGAACCATGTAGGAAAAGGAGTATGATAATATTCCATAGTAGGATGGCATTTTTGACCAATGCTAAGAGGTAATAGAGGGACATTAAAAGAGGAAATATATTCCACTAAAGGTGTTGTATGCTCACCATACTGATCTACATCCAAAAGAGAAGGCACCTCCCAAAGGTTTGGAGACAAATGGGGTCCACAGGTTAGGAAAGAGACCATGTGCATAGGGCTAGTAAAATAAAAATTAATGTCAAGTTGGGGTAAAGGAAAGACACCAGTAAGAGATATGATTTTAAATAGTCCTACAACAACACTCTCATAGGTGCCAGGGTTATCTTTAATGAGTGGAACAAAAGTGCATGTAATGGTTTTCTTGGTTGACAATATACAATAATACAACTAGTTGATCGTGACACTCTTTCTCCTTGTTTTCAAATAATATTAGTGGAATTCTAGCACTTGGCACATCTAGTATGGGTGGCTCCACATCAATTACCTTTATGTATCCTTTCACATCAAGTGGAGGTTCTATTTCCATTGTGTCTAGTATCCATATGTCCATTTTTGTAGGGTCTAACTTCTCTTTCACATCTTGTTTCACAGGCCCCACAATGCATTTGAGAATCTCAGTAAGAAGTACAATAATACCCAATAATGAATATCTATACGGTTGGAATCCTTTAAGTGTAACCATGTCATCCTCTGGTAGCACTGGAGGTGCTTTCATTTTTAGTGGGTCACCAATCCTTTTGGGAGTCAACCACTTGGAGGACATATATTCTAGAGTCACACATCTAATCCTTGGAATTCATTTAGGGGAACAATCACCTTTTACATGTATAATCCATGGGTTCCTAATCCTATCAATAACCCCTTCAGATCCCCCTATGGTAAAATAACTCAAGAACCTCTTTGAATTCCTTTTTCCACTAGATCCACTTACGCTGGGGGCATTAACCAATCTCAAGTTTACATGTGCACTCGAGCTAACAACTCTAGACAACCATCTCCCATGAATAACCCTAACACTAGAAACAATGCGATGGGGGAAGCACATCCTCCAGTTGGGTCCCAAGGGGCCTCCAATCCCCCCCAAGCTTCATTCACAACTTCTTTCTTGGAAACTCTAGCTTTGTTTGATATTTCTATGTTGATGAATTACCCCATATTTCATAATCCTACATGCACCCCTGTTGCACACAAGCTGCCATCAGATATTGCAAAATTTTATGGTAAGCTTGGAGAAGACCCTATAACTCATATCACCACTTATCATTTATGGAGTTCATCTAAAATTTTTATGGATGATAGTATTAGGTTGCATCTTTTTTAGCAGACTCCCACTTGTAGTGTTTCCATGTGGTATATTGATATTGAATATACCACTTATTATACTTTCCTATCTTTGGTATAGACCTTTATAAATCAATATTAATTTCCTATTTGATATGAGGCTAGTACAAATATCCTCACCACTTTTTGTCTGGATAACTCCACACACATTTTTATCATATTCATGATTGGAGGAGATGATGAGATTTTCTTTGTACCAAGCTATCTTATGTTCCTAACAACTCAAGTTGATCTATTCTCAAGAAATCAGCTTGTATCATCACATTCTAATTTCTCATCGGGCATCGAATGATCCCTCAATTCAAAATCCCATAACCTGTGTTGATGGATTTGTGGGATCTGTACCATATCGAAACATAGGGAGACTAGCCCCTTAGATGGCCCACTTGAATGTCTCTTCTAGTTCCCCAAATGGTCATTCTACAAGTCAAACTCTTCATCTCCTTGTTCCCACCTTTGAGGTAAATTATGTTCATTACACCTTGAGTATGAATCCTCATTAACCAAGAGGTAGAAAGAAAAAGAATAAATCCAAGAATGCTTATGAGGAACAAGGGGAATCACAAACCTAAAATAACAATAGGAGTGGTACAAAAGAGAAGAAGGAGAAGAATTAATTTCCTTGTAAGATTTGTGAGGATGATCATATTACTCATGAGTGCTCCTAGATGGATTAGATTCATTGATATTTCTCATAGAAACCTTCTCATCAACCAATTATCTTAACTAATCCTTTCTCAGCCCAACAAAAAAAGGGGTACAAATCCTCCCCTGCCTCTGCAAAAAGGGACTAGGGGAAACTCTTCTAATGCCTCACCATAAATGCAAGATATCCTTATGGTTAAATGAAGAATCCATTTACAAACCAGAGCTCATAATTACTAGAATTCTAAGAGTGGTAATTCTACCTTAGAGCCCATGAGCCAACCTCCACCATACAGTCAACTTCATTTATATAAGCCATCACTGAACATTGTGTTGCACTCACCTAATGGTTCCCTTTGAAATACTAGGCACAACCCCAATGTGAAGGTCGCTCATAACTATAGCTATTTTGAGGATCTAGCCCAAGCACTATTTGCTTTGTCATCATTAGAAGTGTTTCAAAGTTTCCCAACACAATGAAAGACACTTTTTTCTGCTATCAGTAGGGTGGATCCCTCAAATACAAACATCCATCACTCTAGAAACCTCATGTTCCACATCATTTGGCATTCCATATAATGGTCCATGTATTTGTACAATGAGTTCATAGGATATTCTTGGATGAAGGGGCCTTGACTTGTATAATATCATCTATGTGTTGGAAAGCTCTCAGTTCTCCCACTTTTTCGGCACCTATATCAGCCTTGAAGGAATCTAATGGGAACACCTTGCATCTTGAAGTGGTGTTTTCAGATTTAGCCATAGAGTTAGGAGGTAAAACTATCTTTGTTGACATCAAGGTCATCGACACACCATTAGATTATAACCTACCCCTTGGGAAAATCTATTTTTACACTATGAGTGTTGTCATGTCTTCAATCTTCCACATTGTGATGTTCCCCCATGAGGGTAAGATAGTCACTATTGACTAACCAAACATCTGCAAGCTTGATATTTGGTTTCAAAATAGTGATTTATTCCCCTTTATCGATGATTCAACCACTCTTGTTAAGAGTATTGGGGTGAGAATGTTCGAAGACTCCTCTGATGGGCACATTTCTTCTTGCTCCACCAAACCCATGTCCATCTACTTCCACAATTAACATGATATCTTATGTCACACGTGAATCCATTATACCTTTGATCTTCAGGAAGTGTTTATGGAAAATGAATCTCATCGGGGCACAATGCCACCTTTTGTGGAAGTAATCACCTCTTTAGTGATCCCACCACCACTTGATGACATTGGTTAGAAACTCCATCCTAATTAGTAATATGATGAGGATACTCTTCCCACACGAGCCATCACTCCATTAATTTCACATGAATCCCTTAATATTGGGTTTCCTTCAAATAAAGGCATCTTGGAGGTCATGGATTCATAATATAAGCTAAGGGAGACTATGCCTCATGATGCCTCTAGTCTCTTAAAATTGGAACTAATGGAGCTTGGAACTCAAAATCTTGAATCAGTCCAAGGGTCATTTCCCAAGTCATCTAATGAAGTACCACCCATGGATCAATTGACGTCGAGGATATCTTGCACTAAAATTTTGATTGGAATATCCACTCTAACGACCCCCACATATGAGTATCTGATACCCATTCCCTACCTTGATAATCACTATCAAGGAGTTGTCTTAGCTTATGAGACCGTTCCCCCTTTATGTCCTCGAGCCATTCTATGTAATCTTATGGTTCTAGGCTATCCTTGGAATCATTAACCTTTAGTAATGTGGAAGTCTAATTACATGTGGCATGGACCAATGATGGTGAGCCATATGTTGCCAATAACTACAAATCAATTCATATATTATAATCCTTATCGTGTTCCCAACTATTGGAACTAAATTGCATAACCTATTAGACTATGTCATACTTTGTCCATATCTATATGATTTCATCAAGAAAAAAATTATTCATAGTTTCACATAGGTATATAACTAAAATTGGTATACAGGGCTAGGATTCACTAATCATGTCATTGCATTATTCTCCTTTTCCCTTATCGTTTCAACTTTCCTTGGGGACTACCCCATCAGGTTGTGACATTAACCACTCCTTTTTGCACGTTGTAACTTTTGCAGTCGACCTACCATCCATGGTAACCTTAGAATAACACTTGATTTTCATTTTGGTGCCCATGTTGTAGTTCTTCATAGGTTCAGGGATCCTCTTTCGTACCTTCCATGACATAAAATTTGAGCCTACTACCTCTCTTTTTCTATCATTTGTGGGTATCATCCTATTAGGGGTCCCCACATTTTTTATCATGTTTCTTTATGCTCACCTATGCTTATGGTCCTCACTATCTTTCTAGATTATTTCATACTAATGCTTGCCTTCATTCTCTCATTAGATTTGTAGCCATGCTCAACCTCTTACCTTTGCATTAGCCTTGCCTCCATCTCACAACCTTCCATCACTGTTTAGAGAGACCACTGTGATGAGTGGATTTCCATTGCCAAACACTTCACCTCTACTTTTGTCTTTACTTAGGTTGGTTATGTCATTACCCTTAGAACTAGATGCATACCATTATACAACTTGTCTTTGTAGAATGAGCTTCCTTTTGTATTTCTTTTCAAGGTCAATAAATAATGAAAATATTGAGCTCGTTTTATGATATTTTCATGCTTGTTAACTTTACATGAAAAGGATGATTTTGTTTTGGTATTCATTTTATGACTCATTATACCTATGAAAATATCGAGCTTCATTTTCCCATTTTTCATGCTCGCAAAACTTATATGAAAATTTTGAGTTCTTTGTGTCTTTTCTTGTTCATTAGTTAAATTGAAAGTTAGTGAGAAATCTATTGTCCATTCTCAAGCTCATTAAACCATGAGAAGATCACGAGTGTACTTTTATCTCTTTTTCAACCTTGGTATAAACTCTACAAAAAAGGAACCTATTGAGCTTACATGTATTCTCTTATGTGCTCATCAAACTATGAAGGGGATACCCTATACAAAGAAAGGGGGGAATCATTTTCACTATCGCATCTTCGACTTGTGATTTGTACGTCATCCATGAACATGGAACTTGTTTGAGTAAGATTTGACATAATTTTAAATAACACTACCAACTTGAGTCAAAGTCACTCTGTTGCTTGAGTTAGTATCTCACCTGATTGGTTATCCTTATAGATTATGGGCTTTGGTGATGCCACCTATATTTCCATCATGTCTATCGGTATTCTTCAGTCAACCATCTACATGTATAATTATACCTTTTGTGTCAACCATCCTTGTGTTAGTTACACATCACTTATTGATTTGTTATCATTAGATACCTTATCTTGGTTTCAATTTCATGTCGATGATGGGGGATACATTAAGGTCATCCTTTGATGGACCTCTTCCCATTGAATTTAAGACCTTATCCAGGGTGTGGACCTAGAAACATTCTAGTACCTTAGAGCTTGTAATCTTAGTGGCATGTTTCCTCACAGTTTGCACAGGGTTTTCATCATTGCCCCATTTTGACTGATTTTGTGAAGTGCTCATCTTCATCTAATTCATTCCCTCTTTGTAGACTATGCTAGATAACTTTGGAACCATTTTCATTATAAGTGGTATTCCTCACATGTGTTAATGGGATACATCATTGCTGGTAGTAAGAAAGTATCCCTGCATACTCCACAACAACTCATTCATATGTAGTAGGGTCATACCATTGGGATGTCTCGAAGACCTTCGGGCATTGATGTTACTTCACACATGATCATTGTCTCCCCCAAGCTGTGATTGTAAGACATATGTACTTTGAGGGCCAGCCTTGGGGGAACTCACGTCAATGTCCAACCATACTAATAACCTATTCCAAATATATATATTGTATCATGACTAGTCCTTGATGCCATGAACCCATAGTATGTTTTGTGGGAATCTATTCTCTATTGTCTCAGTACCAAGTATGGGTATGCCTACGTCAGGAGTTTACTTATTTAAGTATTTCACTATACTTTTTGAGTTTTTATTGGTCTCTTGCATGTGATCTCTTCCTACCTCACTCACTAGTTTCTTTGTTGTATTGTATTTTGGCCATCAAATTCTCTTCTAAATTCATACATTTGGGGGAATTTGTTATATCTCAAAAATACAACCCCCTAGGTTGAAGAAGATAAGCCCATCCTTTTCCAAGTCAGAGGATCAATTTGTGATTAGTGACACACTAGAAAACAAGTGTTTTGAGGGATCAATGCTCCTGCCTATTTGTGGGAACCAAGCCAAAAGGCCTAGAAATGCTCTTTCCTAGCTGTGGAGACCAAAAAAGTAGGCAATCAATACCCTTTATGCACTAGAGTTATGAAACAATGCGAAATTTAGACTAGATAAGTTTAGATTCATTCCAATTTAACAACTTTGTTTAAAATAATAATTGTTTATTAAAATAATGGTTGATTTTGTCTAACGTAATCATCACCACGACACAATAAAGAAAGTTTCTAGGTGCAATGAATGTCAATGATGAGGAAATATATATAAACAAATATCTTCACTAGTCCTAAGAGGAAGAAAGGAACTTATGTTGGAATGTTGCTTGAGCTATGACCACGATGAAGTTGTGCATACACACCTATGAGCATAGAGTTGAGGAAGTAAATCAAGGGCAGAGGCTTGGATAATGTAGCGATGTACTACAATTATATTCAAGGACTATAGTAATAAATATTCTCCCCATTTTCATCTCTCATGTTCTTTCATATGTTATATGATTGATGTATTATGGTTTGCACTAATATTTTTTTGCAGGAAGATTGGATTGGTTTCTTTCTATGCATGCAAGTTATCTATGAGATCCAGAATCAAATATAGTGGGGAGATATTCCTAGATCTGGAATAGTAAAAAAGGATCTAGCATTAAAATATATGTTTCCCACAATCTTCGTCCAATATGAAGTGCTTCGGATTTTTTAATTTTCTTTGCTTCACTTACCCATTCACACACACCATGTGGGAAATCTCTAGGAAAGGCTTTCATGGTTTAATGTAAACTATTACTACATGTGAAAGATTCCCTTAAATAACAACCACAACAAGTCAAAACCAAGAAGCCACTAAAAACAAGCAAGTTCAAGCATAAAATACTTCAATGGAAACATCGAAGAGGATAAAATGGTTACATCGAGCGAGAGGAAAGATTCCTAACATATATATGAACTATATCTGAACCATGATAGAAAAAATGGATACAAATCTAAGAAATCAAGGCTAATTATTGAGGGAAACACATCAAAACAAGGAAAAAGAATCTCAAGGAAAACCATAAAATTGGAAAGAAAAAAAAATCGAATTGAAAAAAGTGGTCTAAACCATATTTGAGGTAGATATGAATGTTGAAAATAGTAGGAAGATAGATCCAATAAATAATAGCAAGATCTTGGGAAAACTTTCCCCAAAACCAAGCCAAAACTGGCTCAAAAGAAACCTTAAAATGAAAAAATCAAACAGATCTAACTCAAAACAAAATATTCAAACCAAATATAAAGTAGATATGAACTATAGTAGAGAGCACAAGAAAATCCCTAAAACAAAAGGTTAAATTCCAAGGGAGAATCCCTCAACAAAACCTAATTTTCAGGCTTCTCCATTGGCATGGTAACAATCAACTAGAGTAATTTGCACAGATAGAACATATCAATACTATGCAGATGTTTCTTTATGCTCTGTATTGAGCTCAAAGCTTATGAAAATGGATAAAAATGACTTGAAAAGACAAAATATAGTGATATTTGACTAGATAGAAGGTCAATCAAATAAACAAAAACCTCAACAAGGTCATATAGCTAAAGAGAATAGATTAAAAGTAATAGAAAACTAAGATTGTGAAGAGAAGGAGAGATCTAAAAAAAACTAAGGTAGGCTCCCTAGAATGGTATTTGTTAGCATCCCAATCTCGATTAGCCTCCCAGACTAACTCTAATAATTACAACAAATCTCATATTCTCACTGAAAATTTGCCCTGACCCTTTAATGAGACAAGTATATATAGGTCTTTAGGCTTCCCTAGGAGAATGAATATAGACACTTGTGGGAAACAAAAGTTAAGAAACTTCCATAATAATTCACCCCTTTCCAAGTAATAAAGGTAATCCATCAATCACATATCCTAGGGAATGAGAAAATATATAAGGCCCAACATTTGCACTAGCACAAAATGGAAATAAAGTGCAAATTTCTCTGCCTATAAACTGAGATAGGGAGTAATTTGTTGGGTGTGTGTTATATTGTTTCCACAACAAGCCTCATGCACGATGAGGGTCACAACCAGGGTGATAGCCCCTCTCTACAAGGTTCGGGGCAGCACCCAAGGGAATATTTTTTTTTTGGACCCTATATTAGGTGGGCGAACCTACATATGGTTTTGTGCATGGTTTTCGCACATATTTTTGGGAATGATGGCTTTCTATCCATGGTAATTTGTAGATCTGGTCAAGGGAACTATGGTTATGTTCCAATTTAGGGCTAATGGATTGTGGTTTATGGATTCTTTAAGATGTATATATATGCATTGTAACATTCAAAGGAATATAATGAAAAATCAATCTAGTAGCCCTAATTTTGGGATCCAGGGTAAATTATCTTTGTATATCTATTTTATGTTTTATTCTCTCGCCATTTTATGTTTTTAGAATTCGTATGCAGAAAATTTATGTACAGGATTAAAACCTACATTTGGTATGAGAGTTGTTTTGGCTTCAAGGGGACGTCTTTGCTACTGAGGAGCTTTTCTCAAGCCTGTGGTAGACCCTATTCAATGGGAGATCTATAGGATCAATTCTTTTCGTGAAAGAAGATGGCGAGCAGTGGAAATATAGATATTGATAAATTTAATGGTTAGAGTTTTGAATTATGGAAACTCAAGATGGAGGATCTGCTATGGATAATGATCAGTGCATCGCAGTAGATCTAGGTACTAAACCAATGACAATGTCAGTTGAAGACTCGACAAATTTGGATTGGAAGGCAAAGAGTAGAATACAGTTCTGTATCTCAGATTTAGTATTGTTGAATGCATCGAGGGAAGCTTTGGCGAAGGCTTTGTGGGACAAGTTAGGGAATTTGTACCAATCTAAGTCTCTCGTGAATAATTTGTTTCTACAGAAAAAGTTGTATAAACTAAGGATGAAGGATAGAGACTCGGTGATAGAGCATCTAAACAACTTTAATACTATGATAAGGTAGTTGTTATATGTTGATATAAAAAATTTTAGATCAAGATAATTGCATCAGTTTATTTTGTTCTCTACCATATTCATGGAATACTCTGGTTGTTGCAAAAGGTAGCAATGTGACTTCCTTGCAGTTTCATGAAATAGTCTCATCCTTGCTATTGGAGGAGATGAGATGGAAAAATATGGAGGGACAGAATGGTGATGCGTTTCCTATATGAGAATGGTCCCATAACAGAAACAAAAATAAATCCTCGAGTGGGAGATCTAAATCCAGAGGGATATCTAAATCTCCAGGAAAACCTGTAAAGGTGTGCTGGAAATGTGTAAAGGAAGGGAACTTCAAAAAGGATTGTATATCTAAAGCTCCTGAGAAAGGAAAGTGATTTGATGATTCTCCTTCTGTAGAGGTGAAAACCACCTCAGATGAAGGTGGGGATGTATACTTGCACAAGTACAAAATGGCTAATTATTTACTAAAAAAACGATTAAAACTTGCATATAAAATACTATTTTTCGGTCAATGAACAATACTAGCTAATTTATAGTATCTTATTATGCGACCAAATTTTAGTCATTTTTAGCTTAGTCATTAATTGGTTGTCTCAACTTTATTGTCTAGTAGTATATTTAGTCATAAATTTGATCATTAATTTAGTGATTAATTGCCATAATTAATGACCAAATATACAACAAAATATATTACTAAATGATCAACCGAGAAAACTAATTAATGACTAAAGAAATATCACCAAAAATTTGGGTGTGTTATAAGATACTGTAAATTAACTATTAATAGTCGTATATATGTAAATTTTAGTCATCGTTTGAAACCAATTAATGACCAAATAAATATGACTAAATTTTGGTCGTCTTATAAGATATTGTAAATTAACTACTAAGAGTCATATATATGAAAAATTTATTCATCATTTGTAATCACAAATTTATCATTTGCAGTAGTCATTTATATTTTCTTGATAGTTTCATATTTGTTATATAAATGACTATTTTAGTAGTTTATATTCATTTCATTTACTTTCATTAACAATCATATAATCAACTACTTTAGTCGTATATTCATTTTATTGTGTTTAGCATTAATCAACATAAACTACTAATTTAGTAGTTTTAGATTGATTTTATGTGTTCATTATTAATCAACATAAATTAATTAGTATGATTTTGCAACTAAATTTAAAAAAACGTCATACAATTTACATGTTCATCTAATATGAAAATGCAAAGTTACACATGTTAATTACAATACTATAATATCAAGTGCAACTATAAATCATTTCAACCACATAAATTAAATTATATAAAATGTCAGGTATTACAATATGAGTTTCCAACTTAATATTGTTTGGAGTACAATTTACCCATGAAATATTGTTTCATCACTTCAAAACATTATCATTATGTTTCTGAGGCATTGGAGGTGAATTCACCAACTTTGAAGACTTGACCATCAGTGTTTATGTGTGTGTCTTATGCTAGATATTGGCTCTACAGGTACCACTAGACCAATTTTCTCCTCTTTATCTTTAATTTGAATTTTGTCACTCTAGTCTTATTGCTTTCCTCTTTCTCCAGTTCTTGCTTCTTACCATCAATATTGAGTTCCTTTTCAGCAAAAAAAAAAGATACAATCCAGAGTATAAGACATGAAAGACGATGGACAATGGAATATAAACTAAAGTAGACTATAAAAGATTTATATGATATACCTCAACATCAGAAATATTGTCAATGCCATTTTTCTCCATAAAAGCAAGAAACTCAAACAAGTTTTCTTCAATTGGGCAATAGTGGACACTATGTGGCTAGATGACCTATATAAACAAAGAAAATAAAATGTCACCATAGAAAATAACATCTCAATAAACTTATTATTCAACCTTCAAGGAAAGCTTAGGTACAATCATGTCAACTAAGATACATGCTAAAAATATCAAGTTGTAGATTACTTATACAATGTGGGAGTGCAAAAAAAACTCCTAGAAAATGCGAAAGCTAAGTCTAGAATAAAATGAAATGAAGTAAAATGGATACAATAATATGATAGCCGTGTATACATGAATATAACCGGATAATGTAGAAGGCTAAGTGAATGAGTCCAGGACTGGAGATCGATGATGTCAAGAATGCCCAAGTCTGATGAGCATTTATTCAAATAAGAACTAATAATTGGGTTCATTATGACATATGTATAAGCCAACAAGTCTATATCAAATTATTAATTCTTTGATTATATTTATGGATCACTACAAAATAAGTGGATAAATTGCAAAGACAATTCCATTCCCATTGTGTTCCTGGCATGTGGTACAATATATTAGCCGTGATTTGGAGCAAATTTCCAACATTGAAAATATGTAGCAATCACCACTAGTAATCCCCCAAATACAATTTTTTTGGAATGTAACTTTCAGATTCCACTTGCTATATGATTCTTGAATGGAAAATCCACACTAGATTCCAACACCAGACTTCCAATTTGAGGAACACTTGTGGCCATCCTCAATCACTCAAACTCAAAACATTAGTGATCATTATAATGAAAAGATAAAATAAGAGTAGCTTTGATCTATTTTTCATATTTACATGCAAAGTACCAATAGTTTTCCCATATTTACCATACTTGTAATTTCCAAGATATAACACATTTATTGATCTTTTACAACAAATACTTGATTCAAGACAAACAAGAATTTAACATATTACAAAAATACCACCCATGTTTGATCCTCAATTAGTTCAAACCAGTTAGCACAAAAACTTCAATAAAGAGAAACAAGTAGAAATAACAAATCCATCAATTAATAATCAATAAAAAAAGGATAAGATTTTTGTTGAAGCTTGATAAACAACTATAAATATTGACAAACCACTACAACTAGTGATATTGTTCAAAGAGAAACACTGCTTGGAGAAATCATCTTCCAAATTATTCACTCTATCCATGAAGCTTTCTGCTATCCTCAAAACATCATTCACATTCAATATTTTAGGTTTCTGAAGATTCCCAAAGGCCTTGCCAAATGAAGCAGTGAATTTAAATTATTTCCATAAAATGCTTATTGTACTGAAAAAATATGGTTTGACCATGTGATAGACAATTCAAGGAAGTAAAAAATTGTGTACAGTATTTCTTAAAAGACTTCATGTTAAAAGGAAACTTTCATATTTCAGATAGAAAAAATAGCTTAATAGAGATGGTCAATATTACAAAACAATACACTGGATATAAAATTACACAAAATCCTAACACTGGAGATGGTCAATATTACAGGTAGAACTAAAAAAATATTAATATTAATACAATTGATTGATTATTATAAGTGAAGCCAACTAGATACATACAATTTTTCATTTTCAGCTTTCTTTCCCATATCTTTATTAGAGGTAGAAGCTAGCCTACATGCATCTCACAAGGTTTTTTTAGCAAGTGTATATGTTTCATGATTATATTCCACACTTTATTTTCCATGAACAATTGCAACATGTATTGGAGAAATTAGTTGCTACATCATTTGAATTGTCAGCTTTTACCTTCTCTTTACTTGAGGTATTGATACTTCCTCTTCTTCTTGGTTATCAATCTCATCTTTCTCCAGTAGCCAACATAGGAAAAATTTGGGTTTAGGAAGAATAAATATATTCATATGATGTCTTCAAATTTGAAAGGATGCATTTTTAATATTTAACTACTAGTAAAAGAGTCATAGGAAGGCCTTAAATATAACTAGACCTTTTCTATGAAGTAGTTTGTTGTAGATTCCCATGCTAGCACAACATCGTTGAAAATAAATGGTCAACAATAACTAAAACTTTTTCCGCTAGCGTGAACGTTTTCTTAGATTTCATAAAGAAACATAAACCATTTCAAACTACAAGGAATAAACAAAAAGAACACCATTGATATAAATTCACAGAATACTGACAACAAAAAAAGAAGTGAATTTTCTAGGTAGTAGCTCAAAACCTTGTAGTGGGAAGATGCCCTCAAGCTTGAGTAATATCTACATGCCAGGGAATGAGTTGTGACACTTATTTCTTATGTTTACTAGGAAGAATTGCAACTAGAGCTCCAATGTTTACTTTAGATAAATAGTATTGGTGTTGATATGCAATGTGGCCCTCCATCATTAGTAATGACACAGTTGTTGGGGTTTCCACAATTATTGCAAATTCAACATCTTTCATGTCTGACTGACTAGTGTGGCTGGTAATTATTGGTGCTAATCCTGAGCCAGGGAACAAATGCTCAAGATTTCTCCCCAAAGGAACTTGTTGAGAGTTTAAAGTTCCAGACCTTCCAGATTCACCCAAACTCTTATACATGGTAGCAACTTGCAAGGCTAAGAGTCTCTCACTAGTATGAGGCCAAAACTACATTAATCTAGAATTCAAAATTTGTTGATTGAAATGATTTTTGTCACTCACTCTTTAAGACAACTAAATAATTTTGATAATTGATTCAACTAAAAAGTCAAGTTGAGCTGGCGATAGAGCCCTGTGTCTTAGTTTCCCTTTCTATAGAATAATTTAAGGAAGAAATTGTAGACGGTGTTAATGAATGGCAACTTATTATTATTTTCCCTACAATGGCTACATCTTGTGAGCCTTGAAATTGATGAGTGGTGATCATGTTACCCTTCATGTTGGCCTATCTTTCGGTGACTACACGTGGAACTATTGATTGAGGAATTGATATAAGTTGTCCAGTGGCATTTGGGTGTTGAATATATTCTAACTGAGTTGAAGGATGAATATAAGAGACTGTGAAGTATGAAGATTTTTCCATCTTTACAACAATTCTTTTTTACACATGTTAGTTATTATCTAGAGGTAACATTTAGTGACATTATTGAGGTGGCCACTTGCAAGCTTTCTACTTCAGTTGTGGCAGCATCCCCTACCTTTGATAAAGAATATTGATGAGTTTCTAAAGCTACACTCTTGTGGGCACATTATCCTTTTGATGGATGGGTTTGCCTATCCAATATTACATTTTTAATTTTCATAGATGCACTTGTTTATAAAGATCAAGTTTAAATCCTTTACAATAGTTGGGCTGGTGAACCCCATCTGAATCCAAATCCATGATCAATTTAGCTATTTTATACTGTGTTTCCTGTTTCTAAGCCCAACAGATGGTACAACTTTGACATCATAGACTTTTGCTTGGTTTTGGAAAATGTTTGCATCATCTTCTATGGTGAAATTTGACCCTAACTTTTCCCACTATGGGCGTTGGGACCAGTTCACATAGCTTAATGGGACAAGTGCTTGACTTGAGGAAGCTAGGGTTGAGGGTCCATTTCTTAGAGTTGTATGTAGACATGGTACACATGTTGAAAAGGAGCACTAGAGCAATGGATACTTGTATTGGAGAGAAAGAGGCCTTAAAATGAGGATCACTTAACAATTGGAGCCCATGCTTGAGGGTACACCACATGAGGAGCCTTAACTTCTCACATATACAACTTGAAAATAGAGTGCTTCACTTCAAGGCCTTATCTTGAGGAAACTATTTGGTTGCTTATGTACATGTTATCCACCACCAGTGGGTGACACCATAAGAGAAATTTTCTCCTAGATCTGTCTTCAGCCGTTAGTCAGCAACCCTTTTCTAGCCACCTAATATATTTTACATGCTACTTTTCTTCACCACTTGAGGCAGCCATTGTGTACCCTTGCTCATATGTCAGGATCACATCCTTGAAGGTGGGCCATCCAATCCCATAGTTACGATTTCTCATTATGTAATTAGGTGTTTATCCTTATTTCTCTTGGGCACATTTGGGAAGATATAAACTTTTGTTGTAGTATTCAAGTAGTAAACATGAAAGAGTTCATTAGATCATGTGCATCTTGAATATGGACTTGTCCTACAAAAAGGAGAAAGGCACTACAATTTATGTGAGGAAAACCCTAAAGGGATTTTGAAGGACCAAGGGTTTGTGGAAAAGAAACTGTAGAAAATACCTAGAGAATTTTACTTGGAGATGTTATGTGACGATAGCTTGGTGAAAGATCAAAGGTAAAATATTGTGTGAGGAAATATTGGTGAAATAACAAGGATGAACATGTTAGTATTGATGCTATCTTGTTGTGGAGTCTTTGGTGTG